>CM066982.1:83854217-85054217 GCA_033977485.1 Hydrangea macrophylla | reverse complement strand
TAGCGAAAGCTTGGGGGGCAAGATGGCGTAGTGAACTAAACAGGTAATCACACCGGGTATTTACAGGCCTCGCGGATAACTAAGTCAAAATCTTGGACAACCCGAGCACCTACAGTACTCAGAGACATTAACTCCTCTTAGGTCCAGACCAACGATAGAGGTGACTAAAATCTCTTAGGTTGGCCGACGATAGAGGAGCAAAAGGACCCTAAAGCAACGTGATTTAGGTCGGCTCCGCCAACATGGTCAAGCTCTTCTCCCAACAGCCTTGACGAAGGCTGGCCGGGCGGAAGACAACCATCCTGGGGAGCTAACAGTAAAAAGGACCCTAGAGCAATACGCTCTAGGTCAGCTTTTCCAACATGGTAAAATCCTTCTACCCACAGCTTTGACGAAGGTTTACGGGTAGAAGATAACCATCCTGGGAGCTAACTCGAGCAAAAAAGACTCCGAAGTAGGCCGAGTCTCAACTCTCGGTCACTTCCCGAGCACTCAAAGACTCCGAATTAGGCCGGGTCTCAACTCCCGGTCAGTTCCCGAGCAACTAAAGGTCCCGAGCTAGGCTGGGTCTCAACTCTCAGTCAGTTTCCGAGGACTCACCAGGCTCAGAAGCCCCGAGGCAGCTTCCACAAGCACTCAGACATCGGCAAGTAACATCAAACTGATTTCCAAACTTGCCCCGATATAGCATCTGGCCAATCTTGGAAATGGGGGGCAACTGATACGCCCAAAATATGACCGAGCGGTTCAAAATCAACAACCCGTCCGGGCCCACAGGCATGATCCCGATCATTACGGGCAGTTTTCTACTCAAGCTAGAAGACTAATGGAAAGTGCATCTATTTCCTAATCCAATTGGGAAACCCCCACAATTAATGTCAATCAATCCTAATACAATTAGGAAACTTACTTGATTGGTGTCAATCACACCCTAATAGGATTATATTTCCTTATCCATGTATGAGTAGGTCTCTTGCATCTATAAAAGAGACCACTCACCCCCCATTGAGGGGGCAGCCAATTCTGTAGTCTACACAACGCCTCTACAAAATTCACCATTATACGCATACACCTGGCCGGTATTACTGGCAGTGCCGCCCCTCTTTGTTGGCTCACCAGGCCCGCCGGTGATCTGCTAGTGAACGTGCTCAGACACACCCGTGGACGTAGGTACCTTCATTAACAGGGCCGAACCACATACAAAAAATAGTCTCTCACTCTCTCTCTCTCTCCTAAATTGCTCTACTTTACTCTTACCAATTTTTTGCATCATCAAGTGTATTATTTTCTCCACCTTTATAAGAAAATTTGAGTCCGCATATTTTGCAAATAGCTCCATTTTTTTCGTCATTTAATTTAAAAAATAACCAAACGGGTGATTTTAATTTTCTTTCAGTGGTGGGAGTGGGATCATTAGGTTTTGAAGGAGATGGTTCAGATGGATTAGACCCCATAATTTCAACTTCGTCATCATCCTCCAATTCCAAATCATTAATCTCATTTCTTTCCCCATAATCTAAATTTTCAAAATCATAAGTTAGCCCTTCTCTAGTTTTTGAAGATCTTGAATGAGATGCCATTGTTTTTATATATATATATATATATAAAAGAGGGGAAAGAAATATAAAAGATTAAAAAATACTAACAATTAAATAAGCAACTAATAAAGCAAGAAGTGAAACAATAAATAAATTTGCCTCAACTTATAGTAGTAGAAGAAGAAGTGAACAACTATAAATTTATAATAAGACTTGAGAGTTGAGACTTGAGAGCTTGTAAGTTCAAGTTGTAGAAGACTAGAAGTGCCTTTACAAACTAGCCGTTATGGGATCTGGCGGGCCTACCGGGCTAGGCTTTTGGGCTGGGCCACAACGGCTAGTTAATTCGGGCTTTTGGGCCGGGCTTGCGGGTTAGCGGGCTAGGCCGGGCCAGTTTTCGGGCAAAGGAGCGGGCCGGGCCGTAAACGGGACAAAGTGTGTCCACCCCGGACCGGACAAAAGTGCTTGGGCCTAGCGGGCCGGGCCTATACCGGACCGGGCTGCGCTTTTAGCCCGGGAAAATTGGGTTGGGCAAACCCGACCCGATTGACACCTCTATGTGTCATATAACTTGGTTGGAGAGTTATATATGTAAGGTCTTGAGTGTTTGTAATCTTTATATTAATCGAGGTGATCGTCTTTGCACGTGGACGTAGGCATTGTTGGGCTGAACCACATTTAAATATTGTTGTGTTGGTTCGCTTAAATTTTTGTTTCGTGGTTGTATCGTTCTTGTTCTATATATCTCCATCTTTGTGGGTGTGATTTTCTTGTTGTAATTGTGGGCCCATTCCCAACAAGTGGTATCAGATCTCGATTGAGAATCCATGGCAACTGGAGATAGTTCACTTGGGGATATGAGAATGGCAATAGAAAAGTTTGATAGCAAGAAGAATTTCAACATGTGGTAAGTGCGTATGAAGGACACCTTGGTGCAACAAGGTATAAGGGAAGCATTGTGCGGTGAAGATAACAAGCCTGAAGGGATGACCGACAAGTTGTGGAAGAGAATTAACTCTAAAGCCGTTAGCACCATACGGCTTAGTTTGGTGGATGATGTGGTGTACGACGTCATGGGGGAGACCTCTGCAAAAGGTTTGTGGAAAAAGCTTGAGGATCTCTATTTGGGGAAGAATTTCACCAACCGTCTTATGTTGAAGGAAGAGTTGTACTCCTTTACACTAAAGAATGAGTTAATCTTCAAGCCCATATAGGTGAGTTTAACAAGTTATTGTGCAAGTTATCCAATGTTGGCTTCAAACTAAATGACGAGGACAAAGCTATCATTCTCCTTACGTCGGTAAAATCTACCCATAATAAATTATTCAATACACTGTCGTATGGGATAGATACTATAATGGTGGAACAGGTGAAAAAAGTTGTGTTCTCAAGCGAGAAAATGGATAACAAAGAGGAAAAGTTGGAAGATGCATAAGCACTTGTTACACAAGTGAGGCCAAGGCAAGGGAAGAAGAACTCTAGTAGAGGAGGTAGTGGAGGAGCACGACATAGAACTCCTATGAAGGATAAGGAATGTTACTATTGTGGAGAGAAGGGTCACTTTATGCGAGATTGTCCAGCAAAGAAGGATAATAGAGGTACCGCTGCAAACGTGTTGGAGCGTTCGGATAAAGATGTCGTAAAAGTCATGACAATTACAGAGGAGGAGAAGAAAACTGCGAGTTGGGTTCTTGATTCAGCTTGTTTTGCTGACTTATGTTCGCATGTAGATTAGTTCTCGTCCTACAACCAATGGAGGGAAAGTCTATATGGCGAACAACACAATTGGAGAAATCAAGGGTGTTGGAACAGTTCGAATCAAAACTTCAAATGGGTTAACAAGGCTTTTGACAGATGTGCTTCATATTCCAAGTTTGAAGAGAAACATAATTTTCTTGGGAATGTTGGATTCCAAAGGATGCTTGTTTGTCGCGAAGAGGGGCTTCATGAAGGTGAAGCGGGATTCTCATATAATGCTCTTGGGAAAGAAAGTTGGAAATTTGTATGTTTTGTTGGGAAGTACAGATTTTGGAGATATCACAAAGAATAAGAGGGTATGGAAGCCGGTGGGGAAATCTATTGAGGGGATAGATGATGAGGCTCCAACAACTTCGATGATGACAACTTCTACTCAAGGTGAAGATGATCACAATAGCAAAGTGGAGCTCGTGCGTTTCGTATTTGATGACGTTGGTGATCTCAAGTTCATGGGAGATGTGAACTTGAGTAATGGTGTAGCTGAATAGCTTAGGGGATGGCAAAGGCCAGCACTATCGATGTGGAAGTTGAAGATTACAAGATGAAGACTCTGAGGACTGATGGGAAGGAATTTGAGGCAAGGTGAAGATTGTTAGGATTCTGCCTAAAATTCCATTAGTAGAATTATTTTCTAATTATGATTTGATTCCTTATTTGGTGGTTTCTTTATCAAATAAGGATTCCTTTGATGGTGGAAGTTACCTATTTTATATAGGAATGTTTATGAGAGTATTCCTTATTGTACAAGACTTACCATGGGGGTAAATCTTACTACAACTTGGATTGGAACTCTACAATCTAATAAATATAGGGCTTACTCAAGGGATTGATAAGATTGGTTGAAAATCTTCTACATACACAAGAGAGGGCTACAAACTAGTGAGGGAGAGATTAGTTTCTAGCAATTGTGTATGTCATATAACTTGGTTGGAGAGTTATATACATGAGGTCTTGAGTTCTTGTAATCTTCATATTAATCAAGGTGATCGTCTTTGCATGTGGACATTGGCATTGTTGGGCCGAACCACATTTAAATCTTGTTTTGTTGGTTTGCTTAATTTTTTCTTGCGTGGTTGTATCGTTCTTGTTCTATCTATCTCCATCTTTGTGGGTGTGGTTTTCTTGTTGTGATTGTGGGCCCATTCCCAACAATGAGGAGATGGAGAGATTATAAAGTGGTGTGGATCCCAGGGGACTCCACAGTCTCTTTTCTCTTCCCATTGGTCCATATCAGGGTGTGGATGGATGGGTATGAGATTTGGGTGTGGGTCTAGCATTACTCGTTGTGTATTATGTAGTTTGTAGAAAAAGTGGGTATTATGACAATTTTGTCCTTTTTTTATGGAGTAAACTTTATTGGTATTTCTGTAAAGAGTGGCTCTATCTACACCCACCTTGTTTTTTCTCTACACCCGCATACTCTATGCACCCACCATTTTAAAATACTTTACTCTCTACACCCACCCCTCATTCCCAAAATAACCCAGCAACTTCCCCCAAATCCTTTTACTCTTTACATCCACCATCCTCCTCTTCCTTGTATATTTCTCAACCATTGTTCAATATATTCTCAAGTAAATATATAATTTCTTGTTTCTAATAGGAATTTTATGTATATTTTGTTTCAAGGGTGAGTTCTATTGCATTTATTTCGTGTATTTTTATTATTTTTCCAAAACTCTTGAGCTATAGAAAGTTAGGTCACGAAGTGTATACGCACTTGTTCTGCAATCCAGAAATAAATAAAAGTGCAATGTTCAGCTTCTAATTTCGAACAAATACTATTTGTTCAATTTGATTCTTAGCACATTCAGGTAATGTTCTCATTATCCAACCGAACAACATTAAATCATAGTCCAGTTTGTTGCCACTTGGTGGAACATTTGGCTCATGTTTGGTTCTATACAATGGAACATTTGGGATATGTTCGGTAGTTAATGATGGAACAATGTTTACTTGTTCTACGATGCAGGACCGAATGGTGATGATTCATCGTCGATAAAAACCATTTTTTTTTTTTTGCAAAAAACAGAAAACAAAAAGATGGCAAACCATACCTCTTGCTCTATATTTTTCTCCAAAGTATTAGATTGGTAGTACATGAGGAAAATATTGCAAGAAACCAACAAAAATTTAATTTAGGGTTTATTGATATTGATGAATATGTAGAAAGTACAATATGTTCGACATATAGTAGAGGTGGGTGTAGTGAGTAATCAATTGAGAGTTCTTTTTAGTTAATTGTCTTTTATTGTCATTTTGTACAAGGGTATATTAGGAATGTGAATATTTTATTAAAAGGCGGGTGTAGAGAGTAATTGTGGTGGGTGTAGATAGAAACACTCTTCTATAAATATATTTTTTAGGACAGAAATTTATAGTACTCCTAGTTCTGGCTTTCTATAGTAGTATAGATGCTAAGGTTGAAGAACTTTCATTTTTTTTTTGGGTGATCAAAACGTGGAAATATTATTAGAAAGAAGATGATTCATGCAAAAACATGACTCTGGGCGTCCTCAAGCCAAACTCTAAAATATTTAAAAAAGATAGCACATCTAGCTAACTGATGGGCCGCAACATTTTCTTTAGGGGTGTTTGTCAGTCGGTTCAGTCTATTTTTTTTTCTTTCTATTATTTCAGTTTGGTTAGTTTTGGTCAGTTCGGTTCAGTTTTTAGTTTAGAGTAATTTTTAGGAAACTATACGATCGGTTCGGTTCGATCGTCGGTCCGTGAACACACCTAATTTCCTTCTCACCTAACATGCAGGACTTGAACGATACCCAATCCGCCGATCACCCTTTTGTGTGTGTGTGTGTGTGTGTGTGTGTGTGTGTGTGTGTGTTTGTCCTTTTAATAATTTATTTTATATAACTTTATGGATAATGGGATTCGAATTCCAACATTAACTCTAGGATTACTCCAAATAATCATTCATTAGAATTTTTCTTCTTAATCTCTAAATTTGGAAACCTATATATTAGAGCAGACTAGACATTCCTCGATGGGTAGGAACCCCTATGGTCATGCCCAAGGGAGGTTGCTACTATTGGTTGCCCTTCCTGCCCTTCAGCAAAAAAGGATAAATACTTCAGCAAAAAGGATAAATAATAATAAATAAAAAGGAACCATAACGTCTAGTTTACAATGTATTTTTGTCGAGAACCAAAAAGTCCCAAATGACGAAACCAGAGGACACCATTGAAGTTCTCAATTCTCTCTCTCTCTCTCTCTCTCTCTCTCTCTCTCTCTCTCTCTCTCTCTCAATGGGTTATACGATTTTTTATGTTGGAGAAACAGAAACAGAAAACCTAGTTTCTGATGAAATGAGAGGTTGAGATTTGTCGCAGTGAACGGCAAAATTTCCGTGTTTGATACGCAGGCCGGAATTCTGAGACGTGAAAAAGATTGAAGGAGGATGTACGACCTTTATATGGATAGCGCTAGCCTCCAGGGCTATGTGGGCATTGAAATTTTTGAAAAAGTGGGGCCGGTTTCGAAACTACTTGAATTTTTTTTTTTTTTTTTTTTTTATTTAGGGAATTGGTAATGCACTCTATGTTACTATTCACATACCGTGCAGTACTACAATAACATGCAATCAATACATTTTCATTCATTGAATTGGTTCGTCCATGGAGTGAGAATAGCAATTCCCTATTTATATCGCTACCCTTTTTTGTCAACATCCACATGACATGGTTACTACTTGAAGAGTAATTTACCTAATAAAAATCTCAAATTTAGGTTTTAAATGATTTACATTTGAATCATATGCTATAACAGTTAGTTTCTAAATGCTTTACAATTGAAACATACGCTGTGAGTCTGTGACCGTGATTAGTGGTACAACATATCAATGCATGTTGTACAACTATTAAAACATTTAGGAACCAAATTTGGTATTTAAATTTGATAAACATATCATTACTCACCAGAATAATATTATGCCCTCCAAATTTGAATCTCAGTTGGCTTAACAGTTGTACCACATGCAGTGACAATGGTTGGTACTAGGGATGCCATTTGGAATGGAAATTCCGATTCCGATCCAAAAAAATTCCAATTTTGACACCAAAAATAAAATTCTGAATTCCAAAAATTTAAAAATAATCAAATCAGAATAATAATTGTTTACAGAATTCTGAAAATTCTGAAAATATGCTTTCCGAAAATTTTTCGAAAATATTTTCGAAAAATCCGAATATTTTCCAAAAATTTGAAAGAATGTTGACTTGTTTGTCTCACATTGAATAATAAGAGTAAGGAGAGAGTAAGGGGCTCTATATAAAAGCATGACTTATCCTTTCAATAGTATTTGTATTCTAAAAATTCCAAAAATTATGAAAATTTTCAATTTCAATTCCGAAATTTCCGAAAAAATTTCAAAAATTTCCAAAGAATTCCGATTCTGAAATCTGAAAGGAAAATGAAATTCCGAAAAAATCGGAACACCTATTTAATTTCTGAAATTTCCAATTTTTTTTTTTTTCCCGAAAGAGGGTATTCCGATCCGTTCCGGCCAAAACACACCCCTAGTTGGTACTAGTAGCACATGTCACTACATGTAGGGGTGAGATCGTTTTGGTTCGGCACAGTTTAGTTTTTTTTTTTTTTTTTTTGGGTTTGATTTTTGCATTACATGAATTTTTTTTAAAACCGATAGAATCAAACCGAACTGATCGGTCCGGTCGATTTGCTTACACCCCTGACTGCATGTGCTTCAATTGACAAATCATTAGAAAAATAAATTTGGGAAGTATATCATTACTCTGATTCCTATATATGTTGGCATAGCATTACTCTTATTATCCTATTGTCAGTGGCATTAAGGTGTGTTTGATGACACAATTAACTATTGAAAAAAAATCAATGCTTCTTTTTTTAATTTTTTTCCTTTTCTTAGTGCGTTTAATAATACATCACATCACTGAAAAGTAAACAAAAATCCACTTAAAACTTTTAAGTACAACACAAGTTCAATTGAAAAAAATTACTGACATCTATTTTAGCACTTAAAAAACTACTTTCAGAATTGCAAAATCAAGAACTTAAAATTTTAATACTATAAATTTAATGCTTAGTATTTCAATTTTATCCAACGGGAAGTAAGTTTGTCATACAATTATGTACATGATCTTATGTCTTTTTTAATACAGTTCCATGATATTATTGAATATTCTAACTATATGCCATATATGTGAGTCAACACACTCATTTATATAAACCAATAACACAACAAAATAATAATAATAATAATAATAATAATAAAAAAAAAAAAAGAATAATGCATAAAGTAATGTGGCTAAATCTTTTCCCAAAACTTTGGAGTCAAGTTAGTTTCACAGTTTCCACATATCAAAAGATACGATAAGACTTTGGCCGAATTCCACCGACTATGGTAAGCAGAAATCCCATTCCAAGTTGAATTCCAAATTAACCCCCCAACGCCTCTCTATATAAAATACGCATTACCCAATAAACTCCCTTACTTCTTCCGGTCATCAAATTTATTTGCAACAAGAAAATCTTCTAGCAAAACAAAGACAAGAACAAAGACGCCTGTGAGAGAGAGAGAGAGATGGAGGCAACTGATACACATGTATGCGCAAACGGTTGTGGCTTCTATGGGACCCCAGAGACAAATAATCTATGTTCCAAGTGCTACAAATATTATCTTAGTGAACTATTGGCTAAAGAATTAGCCAGACTCGATGTATCAAAGAACTCAACCGATTCTATATCTTCTTCTATAACGAGTCCATTGATTTCTTATGATAATAAAAATAGTAGTACTGCTATTGATTCTAGTAATGCTAGTACTACCAAGAAAAATAGGTGCCAATGTTGCAATAAGCGGGTCGGGCTTACCGGGTTCGGGTGTAACGGTTGTGGAGGCTTGTTTTGTGGATTGCATAGATATCCAGAAGAACACTCGTGCAAGTTTGACTTCAAGGCCAAAGGTCGTATTGATTTGGCTAATCAAAATCCACTTTGTAAGGGTGATAAGCTTCAAACAAGGATCTGAATTATGAAATTTTAAAATTTAATAATAATGTGTTCTGTTCCGTTCCTTGATTGAATAATGGAGTATATATTACGATGTTTTCCTTAGTTTTGTCTTTCATTGGTTTATAGTTTAGTCACGGATTGTTTTGTTATTTATAATATGAAAAGTTGTGAGTACTGTTGAGAGTAATGTGATTTCCATTGATTTTTTTTTTTCTTTTTTTCCTTTTTTTTTTCTTAGGGCTATTGTTAGAATGTTATTGATTTGTGTTAAACTCAACTCAACTCAACTTCTCCCAAATTTTTGTTTATATATATATATATATATATAAGAAGTTTTCTTCCCTTATTGCTTGTTAACAAACATGTGATTGACTCTAACAATCGTGAAGTTTTTGTGTACCCTCAAGATAGTGCTTATGTGGTGCCCCATACTCAATATGCCACACAGAATTATTGAGGCTATTTAAATTTTTTGTGATAGATTCCATTATTCGTGTGACGTACTTTTATGAGGACGAGACATGTCACATGCATGTTACCTTAGGACTATCAAAAAAGTTCTCCAATCACTTTCCAAAAACAACAATAATGGTGAAAATCAAATATACTAGTGACACCTAAAAAAGGTTATTGGATAATATCATTAAGTAAAACTACTCTTTAGTTACAAAATAAAAGGACGTAATATACCATAAATTTCAAATTCGTATGGCATATCTGTTGATTAAATGAATTTATGTAACTATATCAGGCGTGCTTGGCATTTTTTAGGAGACTAGAGAGGGAGAGAGACGGGGCCTCCTCAAATGGGGTTTCTGGGATTTTCAGCTGTGCATGCAGTGAGTGTGACTGACCACTCTTGGTTCTGCGAAAGTTTTGGTCATTGGTATTTAGGAGCTGTTTGGGAACTCATAATTATGTATATCAGATTTAGTTCAAACACTACTTATGAACAATAGAAACATATGTTAGATTCAAACAGCCCCTTAAACTTAGGGAATCGTTCAATTCTGAGGGAAGAGATTCGGTGTGAAGATATCACTTTTGCCCTATTTTGCAATGGTTTTTACTAAGGGAGCCTAGGGTTACAATTTGGGTGGGCCAACCAGAATTTGGTGGCTTGAACTCAACTCAAATTTTGTTCGGACTTGGATAATCTTTTTATGTATCTCGCAATTTAGATGGGCCAACCCGAATTTGGTGGCTTGAACTCAACTCAAATTTTGTTCGGACTTGGATAATCTTTTTATGTGTCTCGTGCAAGCCTAGTCCAACCTGAATTTGAGTGAAGTTAGGTGGAGATATTAATAACTTGAATAACTCAAACTCTGAACTCAGTATGTACACATGTTTGTCACAACTACATATATGTTATATGTGAGTCATGTTTAATCGTAGGATCATAGCATTTTTTTAGTAAACTAGGATAGAGGCCCGTGCAATGCACGGGTCCATCAAAATTGGAAAATAAATTAGATGTATTTATTGTTGATGCATTTATAATTTTGTCACTTGAAAAAAATAAAATCAAACAATACTAAATCCTAAAAAAATAAAATCAAACAACATTAAATCCTAAATAAAGTTGTAAACGTAAAAGCTTCAATATTCCTGGATGGAAGCAAATATATTTTCTTTATTTTTTTTTTTTTCGTTTCCAATCTTTCTTTAGTGTTTTCACTTCTATTTGTTTTAGCATTTCTCTCCTTTAATTAATTTATTTTTTTAACCACAATTTATTGTATGAACTATGTACAAAATAATACAACTACTTATAAACTTTATACAATAAAGTTGAGAGTAATGTTGTTTAAAAGTAATAAGTTATTTTTAATATCATAACACGTGATATTTTGAAAAACCTTATCATCTTTTTGTCTTTTGCCTTTTGTCTTTTTTGTTTAATTACATACAAACTTCATACAATAGAATTGAAAGTGTTATTTAAAAGTAATAACTTAGTTATAACATCATACCACATGATATTTTGAAAAAACTAATCATATTTGTTCTCTCCCCCCTCCCCCCTTCCCCTTTTATGGGAATGATATGAAATTGCATGAAATTATAAATTTCAAAAACAAATTAATTAAATTTATTAAAACTATTAGTATTATAGATTTATTATGAGTATGTAAGTAATTGTAAATTATAGTTTGTCTTTTAAGTTTGCAAAGTATTTGATATATATTTATTATGCGTATGATAGAAGTGTATGTGTGTGTGTGTGAATTAGAATTATAGGAATGCGTACGTAATAAAATATGATTGTAGATGTATTAGTAATTGTAAATTATAATTTGTTTTTTCACTTTGCAAAGTATTTCTTATATATATGCTATTATTATTATTATTATTATTATTATTATTATTATTATTATTATTATTATGTATTTATGATGATGAATTAAATTTATTATATCTATTATTATAATATATTTATGAGGAGTATGAAATTATATGAAATTAAATTTAAAAAGCAAACGAATGTATGTGTGTGTGAATTAAATTTATAGGTATGTGTGTGTAATAAAATATGATTTTAGATGTATTAGTAATTGTAAATTACAATTTGTCTTTTAACTTTGCCAAATATTTCTTATATATGTATTATGATTATTATTATATATTTATTATGAGTATAAAATAACAATGATAGGGATACACAGCAAACGACACACTGTGCTTTAAATGCATGTACCATGTACTGTTTGAATTTTTCATACTTTTCTGTGCATCACTTACACAGCACATGGTACATGCATTTAAAGTTGGTGTGTCGTTTAGTGTGTCATTTGGTGTGGATCCCTATCATTTTTTAGTATGAAAAGATATGAAATTGTATGAAATAATAATTTTATAAAACACATGAATTAAATTTATTAAGTGTAAATTATACTCCCTCCGTCCCATTTTATGTGTCTATCTTTCCTTTTTTGGGATGTCCCAAAATTGTTGTCCACTTTCCTAAATTAGTATGCAAATTTAACTTAGTTTCCCAAACTACCCTTCCTTGCAATCAACACCAAAACAAAACAAAAAAAGAAAGTGCAATGATTATGGGCAATTGTGGAAAGTAAGGGTGGATTCTTTTTGTCCCCTTAAATAGTTGGATTCCCCAAAATGGACACATAAAATGAGACGGAGGGAGTATATGTGTAAAGCCTTATTTGGGAATAACCAAAACAAAAAAACAAAAACCAAGGCACAAAATCGATTTGCCAAACAAGGCACCGAAATTGTTGACTTTTGATCCAATATATGTGTGTAAAGCATTGTTTGGGAAAAACGAAAACAAAAAAACAAAAATAAAGCACAAAATCGGTTTGCCAAAGAAGGTAGCCGAAATTGTTGACTTTTGATCGATGGGTTTAGTGCCTTGTTTGGGAAAAAGTGGAAACAAACAAGACAAACAAAGCCACAACTGATTTGCCAAACAAACCCTATTAGTTTTTGAGTGTCTTGTTTGGATTTAAAAGAAAAACACAAACACAAATAAAGGCAAAATTCGGTTTGCCAAACAAGGCATAGCATCTCAATGTATGAGTAAAGGCAAAATTACATATAAGGAGCAAACAATTTAAAGAATTCCAAATTAGGACAAAATTGAAGTTGAAATCATTGTTAGGCTCTTTTATAATATAGTGTAGATTTATTACAATTTCGTCCTTTTGGACTTGAACGTGTGATGTTCCTTTTTTTTATGAATTTAATTATTTTTGTTAAATGAAAGACAAAGAAACACTACTGCCCATTAGAGAAAAGGAGAATGATATGGAGTAAATATCGAATGAAACGAGAATACCACATTTGCAGTTATCCCCTCTCACATGATATTGAATATTGTGCTGATTTGGAGAGGTAATTGTCATGTTTCAGAATTTTATTAAAGAGCAATTGGGTAATTTTACCTTTTATGTTGTGGGCTTTAAATTTATTTGACTGTATTTTATTTTAGGGAGCATGACTACATTATTTATTTTCCCTTTCAGGTGCTTTAAAATTTATTTCTGTTCGTGTGGGTGTGTTTATTTAATTTCGGGTTCACACCGTTGGGTCAGACTGTCAATTGGAGCACCAAACATGTAATTTTTTTAAAGCATACAAGAGAGTGGGTCCCACCCCACTCCCTTATAGCCGGCCACACTACCCACCCCCTCTCATTCACGTTTCTTTCTTCTCCTTCCTTTTCTTCTTTTCTTCTTCTTCTCCTAAGGATACAAACTCCATAGTTTTTCTTCTCCTTCAAACTTCATTCTTCAAGCTTCAAGAGATCATTGGAGAAGATCATTATCAAGCTTCCATCTACCCCCTAGAGCTTGCTTTTAAGGGTAAGAACAATCTCTTCATCTCTTTAATAATCTAGGGTTTACTAATTTCCCTTCTAATCTTGGGTTTCTCTTACTTAGTGTGACTTCCATGAAGCCTTTTTGGTGTCTCTAACATTGATAGGGCTTGAGGTTCTTGTTTGGTAAGCATTCTAGAAAACCCCCAAATCCTAGGGTTTCCTTTAATTTCGAAAATTTGAATTTTTTACCACCATGTCTCTTTTTGTGAAGCATTGTTGGAGCATTCTTGATGTTCCCTACAAATCCTTGCAACTCCATTGAAGCTTTTGGGATTTACTTAACTCTCTTGAATTTTCTTCCATTGTTGGAATTTAAAGCTTTGGGAGGTAGATTCTTTGTTGTACCATTTTTTTTATATGTTGTTTGTGGTTAAAATGTAATGAGAAACCTTTATGTGAGAATTTAGACACATGTTTAGAATTTTCCCCAAATGTGAAAAATTAGGGCTTTAAGCCTAAATGTGATTTTTATGTGCTAAGTGCTTTATGTGTTGATTATGTGATGCTAGATGTGCTTAGGATGCTCCCTTTATGTGTAAAAGCATGCTAGGACGTTAGTATAGAAATCCTTGCAAGGAATATTTAATTATGAAATTTAACTACATTCTTTGAGACTCTTGATATCATGTCTAATGGACTGAAATTATTGCTTAATTTATTGTATTGGATCATCCATAATGTCATTTTAAACATTACATGCATTGAGGCCTAATCGGCAAGCATTCATGTATCACGATATAAATGTTTTATTTGAAAAAGAGAGAAAAACCCCATGTGTGGGAATTTGATTTAAGAAATCCGGACATGGGTTGTGATGTGAGACAGGGAGAATGACCCTTAGAAACATTCAAACTCCAAACTATATTCGGGTAGCTCCCGGAAGTTGGTATGCTACACTCCATGCGTGGGTGGCTCATGGTCCGGTAATGAGAGAGATGTGCATTTGTCACGCATAGCCTTGCGGCTTTAAACATTTCATTGTAGCCGTGGTGGCGATTCATTGCACCTCATTTCATTTTAATCATGGATAGCATATAGACTTGTTACAACACTGTCTACTTAGCCGTCGTGCTAAGGTACTACGCTACCAACCATTTTGCAGGTGATGTCGATAAGGGCACGAGTGACCCCGGCGTTGTTGCTTTGAAATCCTTTGGTTCTACTTTGAGGGCTTATGATTGTTTGAGAAATTGTACAACTCTCTACGTTCATTTTGACATCATAAAGTTTGTAAAAATCTTATACTTTGAAATTTGTTGTTTTTAAGTTTTTATTTAAAACTTCTTGAGTTTAAGTGCTTACTATGTTAAGCTTCAATGAGTTAGCTTCTTTGAGAATCGTTGGTCACGTGTTAGTCCTTGTTTTACTATCATTATTGTTAAACTTGTTGAAGGATTTTTGAATCGTATAATTAAGTCTCAAGGTCGTTAGATCTCTTTTGTTTGAACCCTTGCCGGGTTCACTTTAGCTAAATATGTGGTATGTTTGAGGATGTTGTGAAACTTTGTTGGATTTGTTTTAGCTTAACTCATTATGTGTTTCAATCCTTATCGGAGGAAGCTTCAATTGTTTTAAAGAGTTAACGTCTTCAAATATCCCAAATGTTTTCAAATCTCTCTTCCTCTTTTTTTTTTTTTTTTTGTGAAATCTCTTTCGTTGCCTCGTGTTTGTGTGTTAAAATCGTTGGATGTTCCGGATAGTTTGTACTCGTGTATTATACTATTTTAGACTTGCCTAAATCAATTTGGAAGGCTTAAAAGCTTTTAGAACACTTTCTCCCTATCTCTCCCTATATCTCTTTCCCCATCTCTCCTTTTTCCTCTCTTTATCTCTTTCACTTCTCGTTTTTAATAAATTTCGAGTGTACGAAGTTCCGTTTGGTCTAGGCATGTGTTATATGTCATTTAGGACTTGTTTAGTCATATATTGAGGTTTAAATTTGAGGATTTAGCATAATTGGGAACATTTCTACAAGTTGTAAAATTGCTGTCAAAAGTTTCTTTTATAGAAAAAACTGCTACCGTTTTTTTTATTTTCTGCCCAAATGGTGCAGAATTGGAAAAAATGTCATTAGACAAAAGTGGTTCAGAATCAAATTTTACATGGACCTACGCGAACAGAATGTGAGAATTTCAAAGATATAGTTACTTACGGATGTTTCAAAATTCAGCAATTATCCAAAAATGGTCCTTATGCTGTCAAAGTTGCTGTCAAATAAAAACTGCTACTGTTGTTTTAATTTTCTGCCCAAACGGTGAGGATTTGGAGAAAATGCTATTTGAAGAAAGTTGTGCAGAATTGAATTTTACATGGACTAACGTGAACAGAAAGTGAAAATATTAAAGATACAGCAACTTATAGATGATTTAAAATCCAGCAACTACTCAAAAATGACCTTTTATCAAATCTATTGTATTTTCCCTTTCTCCTTGAACTAGTACTTGTTCGGATAGTCTTTTAAGTAAGTTTTCTAATGTTTTCATCTTTGTTGGACTTGTTAACATGTAAGTCCATTTTGGCTTATATGTTAGTAAGTCATATTTGTAGGAATCCCCGTGGGATCCCAATGTCGCTTCCGCACTTGTGATTGAATTTTACTTCTTTCCTCTCTATCTTTTCTCTTTCCTCGCGCTTCGGTTTTCGGGGCGTGACAGTAATTCTCCTGAAAATAGGGGCTAGATATATAAATAAAAGGATGGTATTAGCTAGTAATACCAGGTCATCAAATACAACGGAGGTACTGAATATTTAGCTATTGACATAAAGGATCGGAGCATATAGAATTATAAAAGAAGCTAGTTGGCTTAATCCTAAATTAGCTAGAGAGTCAGCACACTTTGTTTCTTTCCCTCAAACTAGACATTATGTCTCCCTTGCATCTATTTAGCATGAACTTGCACTCTTCAAGGAGTGTCTTCATAGGGTTGGTCTCAATTAGGGGTGTACACAACCTGAGCTGCGCAATAAGGGCTTGTGGCTCGACTCGACTCGACAGAGCTCGTGAACACATTTGATTAAGGCTTGTGAAAAAGCTCGTTAATAGGCTTTACAATGTATGCGTCTCTCTATTCACCTGCCGGGGAACAAGCAAGAAAGACCAAGCTGGAAAACCTTATTGGCAATGCTCAATATCCGCAAAGACTACCAGAGCTTGCCAAGGTGCTGATTGAGACCGCGAATTAATCAAACCGATCACCGCTTGGGAGTCACCATAAAAAACACACCTTAGACCACCCTTTAAACATAGCAGAAGTACAGGCTAAAAGAGTTGCCCGTGACTCTCCCTCAAAGGCCGAACAAACATGCAAACTTTGTGCCCACATACTCAAAACCAAACCCAAAACATCATGAGCAACACCCACGGCACAAGCTGCCGTTGGCCCAATAGCAGCGTCAAAGTTGATTTGACCACACTAACAGTTGGTGATAGCTAAGAGACAGTTTCCCCCTGAGGTGAGACTAGAGGGTGTATATGAGCCAAGCTCGATGTTCACAAGATTTCTCACAAGCTTAACTGAGCTGAGTTTTCAAGTAATCGTGAGGTTAAATTTTTTTTTTTTTTTTTTGCGCCCTTTAAAATTAAATAATTTAATAATAAATCAGTCATTTATCAAGCATATTTACGAGGTTTCTCATATTTTCTCCAAAATTATGTAGTTTTATAATAAAAATTGGGTGGAGCTAAATATACCCATATTTTTGCTATTTACTCCCATCTCATTTTACATTTATACATTTTTGTAGGAATTTGTATTGTTTTATTATTTAAAAAATATGAAACAATGAAATAAGGGCATACATAGTAAAAACATTTGTGTATTTAGCCACACCCTAAATATATATATATAAGTCAATATATAAGCTCTTTATTGTTCAGTGGGCTGTTAGCACTGGTTTCCTTGGGTTTTGGGACCCTACTGTCCAGTCTCTCCCTGCAGTTGTTGTTTCTGCAATGAAAACTGACATGGGGATGTAGTTTGTTGTGATCTATTCCTTTTTTTTTTTTTGTGTTGTTATTTCTTTAGTTTCTTGCTTTGTATTTGGGTGTGTCTTTTTATAATACTGTTCTAACTTCGATAAAAAAAAAAAAAAAAAAACCAACCATGCCTTTTAATTAAGTTGATGGCACATTAATAAACATGACTAAATAGTGGATAGCCACTGCAAATATGGCCAAACTTTAGTTTTGGTATAACTTAATTTCAGTTCACGCCATGAGTTTCGGCCCAAACGAGTCGCTTTAAGCAGGCCCGACCTTATTGATAGTCCCACAAGTTGCCAAATAGGCTATGAGCCTCAAATAACATCTTCTAAGGGCTCGTTTGTTTGCCAGATAAGTAAGGGGGATTGGACTATTTTAGCCCAATCCGGATTAATATATGTTTGTTTGGACATTTTTAGTATAAATTAACTCAAGGTATAGTGATGTATGGTTAAAAATTATACTGATTGAGAGGGATAAAACAATACCACCTGGGGGTGGTATTAAATCACACGGGGATAACTAGTAAGTGGGACTATGTGGTGGGAGTACCACTTTACCCTCGCTATATAATTAACCCATCTCTCTCTCTCTCTCTCTCTATCTCTTCATAAACACATCAGATTGTGAGAACATACCAGAGAAGCGAGGAGAGAAGCGAAGGAAAGACCTCACCATCCACACCAGACGACGACGACGAAGATCTCGCTGTCGTTGGAAAAGAGGTTTGGTTGTATTTTTTTCTTCTTCCTAAAATTGGTTTTGTAGATGCTTGATTAAAATGCCAGATCTACAAGTTTTTGTGTTCTCCTCCTTATATCTATGCTATATCTATATGATTATTTGTTATTTATGAAGATAGGGTTTTCTAGATTGAATTGATCTACAATATTTTGGATTAGATGCATATTTTTCTGAAAATAGGGATCCGAAATTAGGGTTTTCATGTTAGATCTACAATCCTTTGGATTTTAGAAACTAGGGTTTCCTACTAGGGCATAATTATAGAAATAGTTTATATGATAGTTTCTTATCCATAAAATGAATTACCCAAATGAGTTAACTTCGCCTAATGTTGGTGGAGTTTCTTGAATTCGCATGTAAAGGTTTTTTCAGGTGTTGTTTCTTTATTCTTATCACAGTATTGATGTTTTTGTTCGTCTGTTACAACAGAGCTAAGCTCCACTCATGCGAGCATGAGGAACAGGTACTACAGATTTTATTTTTTTTTTCTCGTGGCTGACAATCCACCAATTTCTTGTTAGGCTGATGCTCCCCCATTCTTATTCTTCAGCCATTACAATAGTGTGAGTACACAGCACTATTGAAATTATTTAAATTTGAGTACACAGCAGTATTGAAGGCATGGATCCAGTCCACATGTTTATTTGATGTTATGATTATGGAGGTTTAGCTACCCAGATTTTCAAGTTCTTTGAATTATTTGCTACTTTTTCTTGTAGTAGAATATTAGTTCAAATTAGCTCTGGTCATCATGCAGTAGTCACCTTCAGCCTCAATATTTTCAAAACGAAATTTGTTAGTTGAAAACATGGTACATGAAGTGGTTTACTGTTTAGTGTCTTAAATAATTTTATTTGATTCTAGAGATGGTTGTGGGTGATCATCTTATGAAGATATGACCTAACTGTGCATGGGAGGAATTACATTGTGCTGGACATTAGACATTAAAGCAGCTATATCTGGCTACAATGACTTGTAATTTGAATATGATCATCTCAATTTAGGAACTAATGGTTCTCCCATTTATCTCCAAACCCAATGATGGAATGGTCAACCCCTTTGTGGTATTTGAACATGAACAACATTAACCTTGCTAGTTTCTTGTGAAAGGCTAACATTCTGGAGGATGGGAAAAGCTTTTTGTCTCAATATTGGTTTCAAAACTCAGCTGATTACAAATTTGTAGCCTAACTTTCTCAATATTGGTTCAAAAATCAACTAACTGACAAATTTGTAGCCCAAATTTCATAGGCCACGTGCGCACGTGTTGCACCTAGTAATATTTATATGATTCTATGAATTTTTCATATGGATGATTTTGTAATTGCTGAGTCATGTTTACTTCCATTTCTTCTCTCTAGGCAAGCTTGTTGTTGATGGTGAGGCAATGTGATTGTAGAAGTTCCTAACTGAAACTTTTCTAATTGCAGGTAGACGAGCAGAGAGGAGGGAAAGAGCATCGACATGTCTAGATTTTTTTTCACTTTTGTTCATAAATTGTAATCTTTATTGATTTCTATCATTTTCTTTTCTTTCCTTTCATTGTAATCATATCTAGAAATTATTAAAAATTAATAAAAAGGTTGAGCATTTGGGATATCAACTCCATTGTTATGTACTTTGATTGCTTAAAAATTTTATTAAAGTAAATTTGATATTTTGTTTGTAGTTAATGTCAAAAACAAAACACTTGTTTTGCTAGCAATTTGGTTGTTTTTCACTTGAATGG
This sequence comes from Hydrangea macrophylla, assembly GCA_033977485.1. Taxonomy (NCBI): domain Eukaryota; kingdom Viridiplantae; phylum Streptophyta; class Magnoliopsida; order Cornales; family Hydrangeaceae; genus Hydrangea; species Hydrangea macrophylla. The sequence goes on along the minus strand of CM066982.1, from coordinate 85,034,109 downwards.
CAATTTGGGAAAGTTATAGATTAATCCAGGCTTATGCCATGTACATCCAAATACAGTATTGGACTAATTAAATTTTATCCCCTGTATAACCCAGCACAAACCAAACACAGTATAAAAATAATACTGCACTATTTTATCATGTGGTTAGTTATCTCAGGATAACTGACTACACTTTAATACAATACCCCTTTATCCTATCCGAAAAACAAATGAGGCCTAAAGTTATTTGTAGTATATCCTAAAAATGCAATACGTACTGGGCCATATAGCACAAATTAATGGGATAGTAGAAGATAATGGGGGCTTGGGAGTTGGGATGCTTAGCTCAAGAAATGGCTAAAAGTATGGTTTTGTTGTCGCTGGTTAAGAGGAACTTAAATCTATAATTACTAGTAGGGGCTCACTCACTTTGTGAGTACAGAGAAAAAAATAGAAGATGATAAATACAAATTTGAGAGAGAGAGAGAGAGAGAGAGAGAGAGAGAGAGAGGGAAGTCAAAAGTAGTTTATTGTGTATGCGTAATGCTACACCCACACCCAAATCTCACACCCATCCATCCACACCCTGATGTGGACCAATGAGTGTTAGGATTGTGCCTAAAATTCCATTTATAGAATTATTTCCTAATTATGATTTGATTCCTTATTTGGTGGTTTTCTTATCAAATAAGGATTCCTTTGATGGTGGAAGTTACCTATTTTATATAGAAATGTTTGTGAGAGTATTCTTTATTATACAAAACTTGCCATGGGGGGTAAATCCTACTATAATTAGGATTGGGACTCTACAATCTATATAAATATAGGGCTTACTCAAGGGATTGATAAGATTGGTTGGAATCTTCTACATACACAAGAGTGGACTGCAAACTAGAGCGAGAGATTAGTTTCTAGCAATTGTGTGTGTCATTAGTGGTGTCAAACGGTCCGGGCCGGGCTTGGTCAAAGAGGGCCCAACTGGGCTAGAGGGCTGGGCCGGGTCGGGTCGAGCCTCACCTAATACCGGTAACCGGTCCGAGCTGGGCCGAGCTTGGGAAGGGAGGGGGGGTGTTCGCCCCGGACCGGTGGCCAGGGCTCACTAGGGCTGGGCTTAGGACCGAGCGGGGCTCGTGGATGGGCTCATGGACAGGTTTGTGGACGGGTTCATAGACGGGTCGGGCGGGGCCAGGCCAGAGTAGGGGGGGGGGGGGGGGGGGTGTGGTGGAAGTTTTATCTTTCTACTTTTAAAGTTTAATGTTTGGGAATTGGGGGGAGTTTTTACTTTTACTCTTTTTTTATATGTTTAGTTTATACATTAATGATTAGTGATTACTAAAAAACAAAGTTTGTTTAACAAAAAAAATAAGTAAAGAATATTTATTATTCAATAAAAATTAAAGAGATTAACCTTTTTCCGAAAAAAAAAAATTAAAGAGATTACTAGTATTTGATATTTAAAAATTATAGTCTAATAAAAAATAAAGATTATTTATCATTAATTTGTATAATAAAAAGTTAAGATTTATTCATTAATGATTAGTGATTACTAAAAAAAGTTCATTCAACCAAAAAAAAAGTAAAGAATATTTATTATTCAATAAAAATTATAGAGATTACTAGTATTTGATATTTAAAAACTATAGTCTAATAAAAAATAAAGATTACTTATCATTCATTTGTATAATAAAAAGTAAAGATTTATTCATTAATGATTAGTGATTACTCAAAAAAGTTCATTCAACAAAAAAAAAGTACATAATATTTATTATTCAATAAAAATTAAAGAGATTACTAGTATTTGATATTTAAAAATTATAGTGTAATAAAAAATAAAGATTTACTTATCATTAATTTGTATAATAAAAAGTAAAGATTACATTTTACAGAATTGATTTATTTATTTATTTTAAAAGTCGTTCACAGTTTATACTCATGTAGGCCAAGAGTATTGCAATTGATTTGTTTGGAACTGAATGATCTTCAACTCTCATATTCATTCTTCAATTCTTCATTCTTCAATTCTCTTCCGTAACTTCCAAATTTGCGAAGTCTTCAAGAATAGGATCTTGGCGTATTGAGTTTGATATTGTGCACGGTCCCAATCCTTCAAGCACATCAAGCAGTCAAGCATATCAGGAGATAATCTGCTCCTCCTTTCCTCTAGCACCCTTCCACCTACACTAAAAGCAGACTCCGATGCAATTGTGCAAGCCGGAGGAGTTAGTTGATCATGAGCCATGATGGAAAGAATAGGGAAAGCTCTTACATGTTCTTTCCACCATGTCAAAAGATTTAAATCGACCATTTCCTCGTTGGTTAATCGGCTTTCCCACTCAGTTTCTCGATACTTATTTAATTCACCAAGAACGTTAGAACTACTTACAAATGATTGACTAACACCCTTTTGTTTCTTTCGACTGAGAAATTGGCTTGCCCAGGAACCACCTGACGCTCCCGAACTTAACTCAATATTAGAAGTTGTAGCGCCCCGCCCCGCCGTCCCGCAGGCGAGGGGGTGCTAACTATAATAAAATAATAAAACACGAGCGGAAGGACTGAACATACTTGTAATGCTCCGAGTCCTAGACCCGAAGCTTACCAAAAAAAAAATTCTCTTTTAGAAAAACCAACGTTTAAACTTTAAAATGATTTAAACTCCAAAGCTCTGAAACATTTCAACTTTAAAATCTCAAGCTTTGATACCATTTTACATTGCCCCGAGTCCTAGACATCGAGGGTTACTGCGGAATTATAGAATAGCCTTTTTGAAAATCCTTGATAGGAAATCAAGATCTTTAAAGACTCACAGATATGATTAAAACAATCGCGGAAGCATTAAACTAGTCTTTTGAAAAGCTTTGATTGTCAATTTAAAAGACATTAACAGAAAATCTTTATCGGTTCATCAAATGAACAACAGTACAGCAGAAAATATAACGATTTGATAAACATTTATAATCTCCTTCTCAAACGTTAGAATACATTTTTAAATAGAAACTCAAACTTGATTTCACATACCAGGAAGTAATACAATGATCTACTCTCTTTTTCTCAAACTTTAGAAACTCTTATAATAAAATCCAAGGTTTATATTAATGTTCTGAAATCAATACAAATAATCATGATCTCACAATTTCTTCCCTAAACAGGATCATTACGAGTACACTTGGGCTTGAAGATTATGTTCATCACTTGGAAAACATTAATAAAACAGAAATCGGTTTTTCATTTGAAAACTATCCTTTCTTGAAACAAATCGTTTTCAAGATAAGCAACGAAAAAAATCAGAGTTAAGCTATCATGCTATTTAAAAGCGGGTGGACTAACACTTGTCCAATTAAATCATAACATGCTCTTTGAACCAACATGTAGATTAAAATCCCATAAACTCGACCTTCAAACAAAGCGGAAGTTCATCAAATCTTGGGGGCCTTACCCTTATCTATATCACCTGAAAAGGAAATGTTTGATAGTCCATAAGCCAAAGGCTCGTATAGTCATATAACCGCACAATAACATCTGTTATATAACATGCGTGAGTGCAATGAATGCCAATGTCGTGTATGAAAACCAATTTTCGTGCATTTTCAAACACTCACCCTCGATCGTCAATATCATTACCCGGACCATGGGCTTCCCGTCCACGTAGGCCTAGCCTCAAACGTGCGGGACTTTGGGCCTTACGAATTACACGGAGGCCTAGCCTTTACCGTTACGGGGGTTTCTTGCAGCACATCCCGCAATTCGAGTTCCTAGTGGTACCCATCTCACACGCCTACCCACAAATCCGGGATTTCTATCTTTTCAAAACAAAATTCCTCCTAGAGGGTTTTATGCATGGAAGCCTCTAAGGTCTTCCCTTTTCAAAACCTGGAAGTCTCTATGATCTTCCTTTTTCAAAATTGAAAGCCTTTAAGGTCTTTCATCCCAAAATCATTTTCGTGATCATGCTCATGCTTATGAAATGTTATGACATATGCGAGCTCTAAGCATCCAGACATATTCAATATTTCATAAGGCAGATTATCAATCCATGCTTTTAATTTAAAGCAACACAATAGACATGCTGAAATCACTCAAGTAAACACATAGCAACTCAAGTAACCACTTAAGGCATAGCAGCTCAAGTAAACACTTAAAGCATCACAGATCAAGTAAACATGTAAGTACACTATTAAACATGTTATACAACTTTATTGAGGGTTATGTGGAACTACCGTTCACCGAGAATAGCCTGAATAATTAATCAGAATAGAAACCGGAACTGCTCAATCTGTTACAAATCTCGATATACAATAATGCACGTATGTCAGTTAGGTACAACACCTCTAAGCGCAAGTACAACTACTATTACAGTAAAGTATAACTCTTAAAGCATAGGGTACAAGGCCCCTTAGCTCATAACAGACTCAAGTACAACAAAACAGGAGATTTTACTAAACTACCCGAGGTCGCGCGCGCGGGACCTCGCTCGCGCGGGCCGCTCACGCCAGGCCTCGCTCGCGCGGTTCGCTCGCGCGAATTGTTCAGAAAGGCCACGTGGTTATTTAAAAACAATTTTCAAAAACAGCTTGGTCGCGCGCGCGGGTCGCGCGCGCGAGATGTCACAGTGTCGTCTTCTTCTTCTTTCTTCCCCTGTTTTGAAGTTAAAGGCTAAATTTTACCCAGTTTGAAAACTTAATCCAAATAGGACTTCCAATATATGAATCTCTTCCTTTTTCCGCATAGATTTCAAATATGAAATCAATTTTTATTGAAATCAAACGCAGCTCTTGATTTTATTGAAAAACCGAACGGTGACAAAACTTTAATTTGCTCGTTCGTCGCAACCGTTGCGAATTAGCTTCTAAAATTCGAAATGGAGCCTCGTGGGATCGAGACCTTTCAATTGATATAAAGAAATCAAATTTTTGTGACTGTTTTTCTGCTCGCTATTTTCGGACCTTTAACGATATATATATATATATATATGAATTTCTATATATATATATATAATTATCTATATCACAGTGCTTCAACCAAACTGAGACCATAAATCATAATTGAAAGTTTACCCAATTTGATTTTACTGAGAATTGCAGAGAATTCCCAACTAAGAAATCAAACTTGATTTCAATTACTCACTGAATATATATGTATATATATATATATCTATGTGTGTGTGAATATATGAACTGAAATCCAACTAAAAGAATGGTGTAAGAACCTTACCCAATTTGAATTACAGAGAGGTAATCCAAGCTTTGAATTAACTTCTCTTCTCAATATACATGTATGTATCCATCTATATAAATGTGTGTATACGAATGTATACATAAAGTGAGAGAGAGAGATAATAGTAGAGGGAAAAGAGAGAGTTGCTGGTTTGTGTTGGGGAGAAATGGGATGAGAGTAGTGTGTATATATAATATTGTTTTGCTTGGCCTCCAAGAGGCTTCAAGCCTAAGCCTCTCACACACAACACACTCCTACACACACTGCACAAACAAAAACACACGCACTGTCACGCCCCGGAGCAGCATAAATAGAGAAAAATAAATTTCCTTTATGGGTCCATAGGGAATGACAAGTGAAAGTCACTGATAATCCACACCACACAGTACTAGTCCACAAGAACAACAGGAACAGTAAACCACTGAAATAAAAACAGTTCTATCTATTACAATCATCAGAGTACGGTCCACAGGATCACAACAGGTCTGGAGACAATATATGCCCAAGTACCCGTTAAACTACAAAGTACAACAGTAAAAGAAAAGTAGTAATATAAACTACTATCTATCTTCAGGTCTTCAGCTGGCGTACGGATATGCGTCAGCATAACTGGCATCAGTAGGGCCATTCTCTACGTAACTCCCTTCAGGGTAGTCGTTATCGCCATAAGTTCCGTTATCTGCATTGTAAAGGACAGGGTAGTCTGGACGGGGAATGTCCAGGCAATAAAGGCCGTCAGCTTGTTGAAAGCTGAGTGAGCACTAACTAACACAGTCTCATAGAAATAACATATTTACAGTTATGAACAATAGATGACAGTGATACTAAATATATTCCTCACTCGTTTATTCAGACGTATCATTAATCGATTCTTATCAATTCCCATTCTAAGACTGATTCCACAATACCCAACTGACCATCTCGAACTGATTATATCAGCACAACATACCAGTGCTCTTGTTCACCGCTATACCGCTTTTAAGAACTCTTGCAAGCACCCATACATCATTCTCATATAACGACTAGTCTATGGATGTACCCATACTCTTGTTCACCGCTTTTAAGAACTCTTACTGTTCACAGCTTTTAAGAACTCTTGCGAGTACTGTACATACATAGCTCTGGTAATTCAAATCATGGGCGTGCCACATCTACTCTTGTTCACCGTTTTTAAGAACTCTTACTGTTCACCGCTTTTAAGAACGCTTGCGAGTACTGTGCACCCATAATTCTCACGGTCCTGATCAAATCCTTGGCATACACTTATTGGATTCAACCTGAGCGAATCATCAGCTCGACTCACACAACCTTGAACATACAAATCATCTTACTGACTCACTTCTCACTTATCCAATACTACCCAGTATTATCATCTCAACTTACTCCGTTATCGCGTCGTCCTATTACTAGCGTTCCGAACTCGACTACGTTACTCATCATGTTATCTCAATCTCATTATCGTATCCCATTACCTCTGTAATCCATAATATCGCATAATAGGAACATGAAACAACAATTAAACAACTACGCACTATGCATTATAAACTGAAAGGAATACATTCATGTTCTGCTCGGGTTCGATCGATTGAGGTCCTCTCGATCGATTGAGGAAAGGTGATGTTCGATCGATTGAAGTCTTCTCGATCGATTGAGGAAAGGTGATCTCGATCGATTGAACTTATTTCGATCGATTGAGACTTAGTGATGTTCGATCAATTGAACTCAGTTCGATCTGTCGAACTTCGTCTTCCACAGATTCTGCCTGTGAACGTGCAGAATGTGCTAGGGGTGTTTGGGTTATAATTTATACGTCCAGAATATGTAAGACATCATAACTAAGTTACCGAGTGAGTTTGGAACTCACCGAAAGTTGTTAAGGGTGCGTTTGGCTCGGTTGAAAGCTTCCAAGCTTCCTCCAATGGTGGCCACTTCTCTCTGCTCCTCTCTTCGTCTCTTCTGTCTCTCTTTCTCGGCCTCTTCTTATTCTTCTTCTTCTCCTTCTTCTCTTCTCCAAGCTGAGTATATATATATATAAGGATAGATATAGATATGGAGGTAGGTGTATATATATGTACCAACACACAAGCACACACTCTCTCAACTCTCAAGGTTCAGCAAACTTCCCAACTCACACGAATGCAGTGTATATATAGAGGTGGGAGAGGTGCAGATGGCATTGTTTGCGGGAAACCTGGGAATTCAATGATTACAGGTTCGATCGATCGAGAGTAGTTCGATCGATCAAGATCAGAACGGTCAGGTTAGATCGATTGAAAACAGTTTGATCGATTGAAGTGGGGACCACGTATTAAATTCAGGTCGGTAGGGTTTCGATCGATTGAACAAGTTTCGATCGCTTGAACTACTGGGATTCTCGATCGCTCGAACGAGCTTCGATCGATCGAAGATGAAATTGCATGAATGGTCAATGAGAGTATATAGAACCTCTCTGCATTAAATATTTATTGGAAATACGGGGTATTACATCATCCACCACCCAACAAAAGATTTCGTCCTCGAAATCGGAAACATACAGAGTTAAAACAAAAACGGAAACTTCTCATGCATCTCTGACTCTAGTTCCCATGAAGCTTCTCCTTCATCATGATGCTTCCACTGAATCTTGACTAATGGAATCTCCTTATTCCTGAGCTTCTTGATTCCACGATCTAAAATGCGAACTGGTCCTTCGTTGAACGTAACGTTGTTGTTGACTTCAATATCTTCGAAGTTGATCTCGTGTGCTGGATTGTGAACACACTTCCTCAGCATACTGATGTGGAAAACGTTGTGCACTCCTGACATCTTCGGGGGCAATGCAAGGCGATAAGCAACTTTTTCAACACGCTCTAGAATCTCGAACGGTCCGATGAATCGTGACGATAATTTACCTTTCTTCTGACCAAATCTGACGATGCCTCGAACAGGCGAAACTTTGAGTAGCACGTGATCTCCAACGGCAAACTCTAAATCTTTGCGTCGCTTGTCAGCATAACTCTTGTGTCTAGTCTGGGCTATCTTCATCTTCTCACGTACAATCTGAATCTTCTCACTAGTCTCTCGTATCATCTCTGGCCCAAGAAGTTGAGTATCTCCGACTTCAGTCCAACATAACGGTGATCGGCAAGGTCTTCCGTACAAAGCTTCGAACAGCGCCATTCCTATGCTCGAATGATAACTGTTGTTGTAAGCAAACTCTATCAGAGGTAAGTGCGTCTCCCAAGAATTCTCAAAATTAATGACGCAAGCACGTAACGTGTCCTCCATTACTTGATTAACTCTTTCAGTCTGACCATCGGTCTGTGGATGAAAAGCTGAACTCAAGTTCAATGTTGTTCCCATCGCTGTCTGGAGACTCTTCCAAAACTCTGCAGTAAAGCGTGAATCTCGATCTGTCACGATAGAAACAGGTATTCCGTGTAACCGTACTATGTGTTGTAGATACATTCGGCTCAAACGTTCCACTGGATACGTCATACTGTAGGCAATAAAATGTGCCGTCTTCGTAAGTCGATCCACGATTACCCAAATAGCGTCGTGGTTCTACTGTGACTTCGGCAATCCTACCACAAAATCCATGGTGATGTGTTCCCATTTTCATTGAGGAATTGGTAATGGCTGTAGAAGTCCAGGGGGTTTCTGATGTTCTGCCTTTACTTGTTTACAAGTAAAACACTGAGAAACATACTCAGCCACTTCTCGCTTCATTCCTTCCCACCAAAAATTTCTCTTCAAGTCCTTGTACATCTTTGTACCTCCTGGATGAATCGTCATCCGTGACTTATGAGCTTCATCCAATATGTCTTTCCAAAGTTTTTCGTTGTCAGGTACACAGAGTCTACCTTTACATCGTAAGGCTCCATCTGTACTAACACTCCAGATCTCAGGTTCTTTTGCTGCCATCTTCGTGAACCATAACTTGAAATCTTCTGCTGTCTGCTGAGCTTCTATGATACGGCTAATCAAAGTTGGTTGTACCATCAGACATCCAAAATGTTGTCTTTCCATTGGTTCCACTGGCTGGAGCTGGAATTCGGCTAATACCTTAAATGCTTTCCATTCTCGAATTAGCAATGCAGCGATCACTAGTCGAGGTTTACGGCTCAAAGCATCTGCTACGACATTTGCTTTACCCGGATGGTATTGCAATGAAAAGTCATAGTCCTTGAGTAACTCCATCCATCTTCGTTGTCGCATGTTCAACTCCTTCTGAGAGAACAAATACTTCAAGCTCTTATGATCGGAAAACAGATCAAACTTTTCTCCATAGAGATAATGTCTCCAAATCTTCAAGGCAAACACTATTGCTGCCAATTCCAAATCATGCGTAGGATAATTCTTCTCGTGTACCTTCAATTGTCTTGATCCATATGCGATAACATTCCCGTCTTGCATAAGTACACAACCTAATCCCTGGTGCGATGCGTCACTGTAGATCACATACCTTTTTTCATTCTTAGGTATCGCAAGTACCGGCGCAGAAGTCAATTTTTCTTTTAACTCCTGAAATGCACCCTCATGCTTGTCCGTCCATGCGTACTTCGTCTCCTTTCTTGTTAAATTTGTTAGAGGTCCTGCTATCTTGGAAAATTCTTCTACGAATCTTCTGTAATATCCTGCTAATCCCAGAAAACTTCTGACCTCTGTCGCATTGGTCGGTCTATTCCAGCTTAAGACTGCATCAATCTTAGATGAGTCCACAGAGATACCGTTCTGAGATATAACATGTCCCAAGAATTTGACTTCCCGTAGCCAAAACTCACACTTGCTGAACTTTGCATACAACTTGCTATCTCGAAGTGTCTGCAAGGCAACCTGTAAATGCTCCTTATGATCCTCTTCTGTCTTTGAGTAGATTAGTATATCATCAATGAACACTATAATGAATTGATCCAGATATGATCTGAATACTCTATTCATTAAGTCCATAAATACTGCTGGCGCATTCGTCAATCCAAAAGGCATAACTAGAAACTCATAATGCCCGTATCTTGTCCTGAATGCAGTTTTTGATACATCCTCTGGTTGAACTAACAGTTGGTGATATCCAGAACGCAGATTGATTTTTGAAAAGATACTGGATCCTTGTAACTAGTCGAATAGGTCATCTATCCGAGGTAGTGGATATCTATTCTTGATCGTAGCCTTGTTCAACTCCCTGTAGTCTATACAGAGTCGAAGTGTTCCGTCTTTCTTCTTCACAAACAGAACTGGTGCTCCCCAAGGTGACGTACTCGGGCGAATAAATCCTAAATCTTCAAGTTCCTGAACTTGCTTCTTCAGTTCCAACATCTCAGTTGGTGCCATCCTATATGGAGTCTTGGAAATCGGTAATGTACCAGGTACTAGTTCCACACAAAAGTCTATCTCTCTTCTCGGTGGGAGTCCTTTAATATCCTGAAATACATCCTGAAAATCTTGTACAATAGGAATCTGATCCATCGTGAGTTCTGTACTCGTACTCCCGATCGTAGCCAAACTACGCGTAAGAAACATATCACTCGTCGGCTGACACTGAAATCTAATCGTCGGTTTTCCTTGTCTAGGAAATACAATCGACTTAGTAGGGAAATCCAAATTGGCACTGTACTTAGTTAACCAATCCATCCCTAAGATAACATCAAATACTGACATTGACAGAACTATCAAGTCTGCAGGAAGATTTCTATCTCCCAAGGTCAATGGGCAATCTTTATACACTTTACTCAACTTAACTGTCACTCCCAACGGTGACACAGCATTCAGTGTTGACTCAAGTATCTTGGGTTCTAAACCCAATTGACGTACAATCTTAACAGCAATAAATGAGCGTGCAGCTCCAATATCAAATAAAGCTTTAACTGGCCTATGAAAGAGTACAAGCGTACCTTCCAAATATTGCTGCTCATCAGCGTTAAAGCCTGCTTCTCCTGGGATAATAGCATTCATCCTTGTCTGATCTGGAGGTCCTTGTATCCCTTGAATTGATGCTCTATAGTACCCTCCTTGTGGTGCACGACAATCCTTGCTCAAGTGCCCTGGCTTGTTGCAATTCCGACAGACAATATCCATTCTGCGGTTAACTCTAGGGGCTGTACAGAATCTGGCAACGTGCCCTGGCTTTCCGCAATTAAAACATCCTCCGCTATTGCTTGGCGGCGCTGTCAGTAGTGCCTGCGGTTGTGATCCTTGCTGGCGATATTGTTGGGGTCGAGTATAGCCCTGTTGTGGCTTTCTGGTTCCTTTCCAGGTTCTCTTGTTCCTTTGGAAATTACTCTGAGGTCTCCAACCTTGAGTATTCCTTGGTGGCAGGTTATGGAAATTCTTCTGTTGAAAACTTCTAGATGCCTGAGGTGGATTCATCTGTGGTTGTTGTGCTGGATAAGCATCCTTTTCCAACCCTGCTGCAAATCTAACAATCCCTTCAAATGATTGATTCAGATGACCAACCATCATATGTCTGAGGTGGGGATTCAATCCTTGGTGAAATCTCTTCACCTTCTTCTGTGGCGTGTCTATCACATGTTGAGCAAATCTAGATAGACGCTCGAACTGTGTTGTGTATTCTCGTACAGTCCATCCTCCTTGTACCAGATTGAGAAAGTTCCTTTCCTGTTGATCTCTCTCATCCTCTGGGAAATACTTCTCCAAAAATCGTCCTTTGAATGTCTCCCATGGCATAGCTTTAGCAGTATCAATCCCAATAGTGGCTCGCTCGGCTTCCCACCAATCCGCAGCGGCATAAGTAAGCTGAAACGTAGCAAGACGACGCTTCTCTTGTTCGCTGCATTCCAACGCTTCGAATATCAACTCCATTTCTCTTATCCATTGTTCCGCTTTCCAAGGTTCTGTTAGTCCATCAAATTTCTCAGGACGTAACCCACGAAAATTTGCTAACAACTTATCTCCAGTCTGTCTTGGTGGCGGAGGTGCAAGAGGTTTCTGGTGAGTCGAATGATTATAAGTATCTCCCACATGCTCCATCCTCTGCATGAAGGCTTCGAAAATTCCCGTCGGATCCATCCCTTCCGGAATAGGTGCTCCATTACGCGCTTGGTGATTTCTCAAGGGTCCTACCATGATAATAACGAGTATTGCCTATAAGAGACATATCGATTAGCTGAAAGTCTTCTCACAGAAACGAAACCGAGATAGAACGAGAAGCAACAAGAACTAACAGTTCTACAAAACAACACATCAAACAACCAACAATCAATATCAAAAGTACTGCTCGTATATATATAGATATCAAAAGATGTACCATGGAGTACACAGTAACCATACCATGTACCACGTGGGACATAAGCAAAAACAGCACTAAGGTCAACTACTAATACTACTGCTAACATCTATACAAAGCTATGGTCAAATAGCTATCTCTCAAGCTCCCAAAAATCTAGTGGACAACATATCCTGATAAAACTAACAAAACTAAGCCCTGCAGGTCCTGACTCAAAAGTCGTCAGCATCTGATCCTACTGGTGGTGCCTCGTCCTCTGAATCAATCTCCATCTCCTCGAGTGGATCATCCTCGACTGGTACAACAAGATCTCCAACTACTACCCCTATATCCCAATCCTCTATCATCTCTGCATCATCGTCCTCCATCACGTCCACTATCGCCTGGTTAGCGACATCGACTGCTACTGCGGCGAATCCGTCGGCTATATCAAGAGCTCCTGCTATCGCGGCCTCTCCTATAACAAAACCCGCTGGCTGAGCAATCATCTGAGCTATCCATCCTACTGCCATATCGGCCATGGCTGCCATATGCATAATCGGTCCAGCTGGTATCTGAAGCACAACTGGTACCTCTGGCACAACTATCTCCTCATCGACCGCATCCTCATCTACTACAATGTCTGCCTCAATAGCCTCTGGGTCTGGTACTGGATCCTCTGGCTCAAACTCTGGCTCTTGGGGGTCATCCTCAGGCTCATCATCATCTGCATCATCTGTATGCTCATCCTCTACTGGGTCCTCGTCATCTATCGGCTCCTCCTCTCCATCTCCGTCTATGTCCTCATCGGCATGCTCATCCTCAGGCTCCAGGTCCTCATCCTCCTGAATCGGCTCATGCTCTGGAACTGGTATATCGGGTACTGGTGATGATGGTACTGCTGGTGCTGGTGCAACTACAAGCTCTGGTGGACCGGCTATAATAGCTCTCAACTCAATCTCATCCATCTCGGGCTTACTCTGAACTAACCGTAATATCTCCTGGCAAATGTCTCTACCAATCCTCGCAGTATGGTAAGCATCCATACGCATTTGCGTCGGGTGAGTCCTCTCTGTCACATAAAGTGCTCTCCACATGTCCTCCTCCAAATGTCTACTAGCTATCTGGCATACACGCTCACGATAAAACTCTGGGTCAGCTGGTTCCACGGTATCCCCATGGATCACGTGTCCTCCATAAGCATCGGTAACAAACTGATGGAACTCTGGATCCATGCTATCCTGCAAAGGAAAACTATCTATCGTCAGGAAGACGAACTTATCTTATACTCATATCTCATCTCAAGAAATCTTAAATACTAGAACCAGATGGTGTGGAATCCATCAGTGAATGACAATATCAGAACCTAACCGTAATATAACCAGGAGCTCTGATACCAAAAACCCTGTCATGCCCCGGAGCAGCATAAATAGAGAAAAATAAATTTCCTTTATGGGTCCATAGGGAATGACAAGTGAAAGTCACTGATAATCCACACCACACAGTAGTAGTCCACAAGAACAACAGGAACAGTAAACCACTGAAATAAAAACAGTTCTATCTATTACAATCATCAGAGTACGATCCACAGGATCACAACAGGTCTGGAGACAATATATGCCCAAGTACCCGTTAAACTACAAAGTACAACAGTAAAAGAAAAGTAGTAATATAAACTACTATCTATCTTCAGGTCTTCAGCTGGCGTACGGATATGCGTCAGCATAACTGGCATCAGTGGGGCCATTCTCTACGTAACTCCCTTCAGGGTAGTCGTTATCGCCATAAGTTCCGTTATCTGCATTGTAAAGGACAGGGTAGTCTGGACGGGGAATGTCCAGGCAATAAGGGCCGTCAGCTTGTTGAAAGCTGAGTGAGCACTAACTAACACAGTCTCATAGAAATAACATATTTACAGTTATGAACAATAGATGACAGTGATACTAAATATATTCCTCACTCGTTTATTCAGACGTATCATTAATCGATTCTTATCAATTCCCATTCTAAGACTGATTCCACAATACCCAACTGACCATCTCGAACTGATTATATCAGCACAACATACCAATGCTCTTGTTCACCGCTATACCGCTTTTAAGAACTCTTGCAAGCACCCATACATCGTTCTCATATAACGACTAGTCTATGGATGTACCCATACTCTTGTTCACCGCTTTTAAGAACTCTTACTGTTCACAGCTTTTAAGAACTCTTGCGAGTACTGTACATACATAGCTCTGGTAATTCAAATCATGGGCGTGCCACATCTACTCTTGTTCACCGCTTTGAAGAACTCTTACTGTTCACCGCTTTTAAGAACGCTTGCGAGTACTGTGCACCCATAATTCTCACGGTCCTGATCAAATCCTTGACATACACTTATTGGATTCAACCTGAACGAATCATCAGCTCGACTCACACAACCTTGAACATACAAATCATCTTACTGACTCACTTCTCACTTATCCAATACTACCCAGTATTATCATCTCAACTTACTCCGTTATCGCGTCGTCCTATTACTAGCGTTCCGAACCCGATTACGTTACTCATCATGTTATCTCAATCTCATTATCGTATCCCATTACCTCTGTAATCCATAATATCGCATAATAGGAACATGAAACAACAATTAAACAACTACGCACTATGCATTATAAACTGAAAGGAATACATTCATGTTCTGCTCGGGTTCGATCGATTGAGGTCCTCTCGATCGATTGAGGAAAGGTGATGTTCGATCGATTGAAGTCTTCTCGATCGATTGAGGAAAGGTGATCTCGATCGATTGAACTTATTTCGATCGATTGAGACTTAGTGATGTTCGATCAATTGAACTCAGTTCGATCTGTCGAACTTCGTCTTCCACAGATTCTGCCTGTGAACGTGCAGAATGTGCTAGGGGTGTTTGGGTTATAATTTATACGTCCAGAATATGTAAGACATCATAACTAAGTTACCGAGTGAGTTTGGAACTCACCGAAAGTTGTTAAGGGTGCGTTTGGCTCGGTTGAAAGCTTCCAAGCTTCCTCCAATGGTGGCCACTTCTCTCTGCTCCTCTCTTCGTCTCTTCAGTCTCTCTTTCTCGGTCTCTTCTTATTCTTCTTCTTCTCCTTCTTCTCTTCTCCAAGCTGAGTATATATATATATATATATAAGGATAGATATAGATATGGAGGTAGGTGTATATATATGTACCAACACACAAGCACACACTCTCTCAACTCTCAAGGTTCAGCAAACTCCCCAACTCACACGAATGCAGTGTATATATAGAGGTGGGAGAGGTGCAGATGGCATTGTTTGCGGGAAACCTGGGAATTCAATGATTACAGGTTCGATCGATCGAAAGTAGTTCGATCGATCGAGATCAAAACGGTCAGGTTAGATCGATTGAAAACAGTTTGATCGATTGAAGTGGGGACCACATATTAAATTCAGGTCGGTAGGGTTTCGATCGATTGAACAAGTTTCGATCGCTTGAACTACTGGGATTCTCGATCGCTCGAACGAGCTTCGATCGATCGAAGATGAAATTGCATGAATGGTCAATGAGAGTATATAGAACCTCTCTGCATTAAATATTTATTGGAAATACGGGGTATTACACGCACACACTGCACAACTTTTAATTTGGGCTCCAAGTAACACATGGGAGATTATCCCATGTGGTTAAGCTCATGTTCCCACGCTCACACAGGTAAATTAATACTGCAAAAATTCTAAAACTGGTATTTTTCTCTGACGAAAAAGAACTAATAAATTTTAATATGCGCTTTAAAATTTTTCGGGTCACTACAGAAGTAGAAGAAGAAGTAGCACTTTCTTTATTTGTATATGTGTCATAGCAAATACTAAATAAATTAAGATTCCAAAGTATTTTCCATTTCAAACGTAGTTATTTCTAGACCAGGCTCACCATCTGGTACTTGCATCAATTCAGATATTTGTTTAACCATTTCACAAACACCATCCAAATTAATTCTAGGATCCAAAATTTCAGATAAGTAAAATACAGGTGGAATGTTAGACCAATATTTTTTAAACTTTTTTTTTCCATTTTCTCGCAAATATCAATAAAAATGTCATTTTTTTTGTTTATAACTATGAAATGTATGAGCCATAATATATAATTCCATAAGAACTAAACAAGAAGTAGAATAGTAAACACCGGAAAGTTTATTTGTAGCATTGTAAAATACTTCTAAAAATCCATGAAAGTCAAATGTCATATCTCAATCGTTTGAAGTCAAGTTTAGTAAAGGATAATTAACATTAACAAATTGAGTAATAATGCCACTATACTTTTTACAGAATCTATCATAAGATAAGTAGAATTTCAACGAGTTTTAATATCAGTTTGCAATTTCTTTGGATTAAGACGATTTTGTTTACAAACACCATAAAATGCTTGTAGGCGGCTAGGCGTTGAACAACAAAAGACCACTACCTCTCTAATTTTAACTATATGTTCATTAATTTTTGTTAATCCATCTTAGATAATCAAATTAATGATATGACATGCACAACGACCATGAAATAATTTTCCATTCAACATTGGGCGCATAAGATCTTTAAACATATTAATAGCATTTGTATTAGCACTAGCATTGTCAAAAGTAATGCTTATAATTTTTTTCATAATATCATACTCATTAAAAACATTGATTATATAGTTATATATATTTTCACTAGTATGAGGATAGTCTAATGCACGAAAAGCAATGATATTTTTATTCATATTCTAATTTTAATCTACAAAATGCGCCGTTATACATATATATCCCGTTTTATTACAACCAGTCCACAAATCAAAAGTGCATGCAATTGTACAATTAAAAGTAGAAAAATCCTCAATTATTTTTTTTGGTTTGTTGAAAAACAGATTGTATATCACTTCTAAGGGTATTTCTAGTAATAGGTTGGTAGGCGGGTTGTAAAAAAGTTTGAATAAAATGTGTAAAGCACTCTTCTTCAACCAAAGTAAAAGGCATATCGGATGCACAAACAAATTTTGCCAAGCCTTTCCTCATTTTTTTTATTATAAAGAAAAGTTCCAACACTTGTGCCAGTAGAAGCAGAAACTTGAGATTGTACTAGGCCACCCGCTTGAGCGGTACCTACCTCCCATGCACCTTTATGCTGATTTCTGATGTTCCTTTTAAGTGTATTATTTTCTCCACCTTTATAAGAAAATTTGAGTCCGCATATTTTGCAAATAGCTCCATTTTTTTCGTCATTTAATTTAAAAAATAACCAAACGGGTGATTTTAATTTTCTTTCAGTGGTGGGAGTGGGATCATTAGGTTTTGAAGGAGATGGTTCAGATGGATTAGACCCCATAATTTCAACTTCGTCATCATCCTCCAATTCCAAATCATTAATCTCATTTCTTTCCCCATAATCTAAATTTTCAAAATCATAAGTTAGCCCTTCTCTAGTTTTTGAAGATCTTGAATGAGATGCCATTGTTTTTATATATATATATATATAAATAAAAAAAAAAAGAGGGGAAAGAAATATAAAAGATTAAAAAATACTAACAATTAAATAAGCAACTAATAAAGCAAGAAGTGAAACAATAAATAAATTTACCTCAACTTATAGTAGAAGAAGAAGAAGTGAACAACTATAAATTTATAATAAGACTTGAGAGTTGAGACTTGGGAGCTTGTAAGTTCAAGTTGTAGAAGACTAGAAGTGCCTTTACAAACTAGAGCTTTGATAATTGAATCACCAACTTGTAGAGTAGAAGTGCTTGTAGAGTTGTAGTTTATGGAGTAGTATAGAGAAAGTAGAGACTAGAGAGAGATAATTGATTTTTGTGTGAGAAAGTATGTTGTGGGAGGTTTGGTATTTATAGAAAATGGGCTAAGGGGCATTTTGGGAAGTCAAAAATTACATTTACATTTTTACCCATAAAACTAGTCGTTTTATAGCCGTTAGAGGGGTAAAAAGTGGGAAATTTTTTTTTTGAAAAAGGGCCAAACTAGCCGTTATGGGATCTGGCGGGCCTACCGGGCCAGGCTTTTGGGCTGGGCCACAACGGCTAGTTAATTCGGGCTTTTGGGCCGGGCTTGCGGGTTAGCGGGCTAGGCCGGGCCAGTTTTCGGGCAAAGGAGCGGGCCGGGCCGTAAACGAGACAAAGTGTGTCCACCCCGGACCGGACAAAAGTGCTCGGGCCTAGCGGGCCGGGCCTATACCGGACCGGGCTGCGCTTTTAGCCCGGGAAAATTGGGTCGGGCAAACCCGACCCGAATGACACCTCTATGTGTCATATAACTTGGTTGGAGAGCTATATATGTAAGGTCTTGAGTGTTTGTAATCTTTATATTAATCGAGGTGATCGTCTTTGCACGTGGACGTAGGCATTGTTGGGCTGAACCACATTTAAATATTGTTGTGTTGGTTCGCTTAAATTTTTGTTTCGTGGTTGTATCGTTCTTGTTCTATATATCTCCATCTTTGTGGGTGTGATTTTCTTGTTGTAAT
Organism: Hydrangea macrophylla; assembly: GCA_033977485.1. NCBI lineage: Eukaryota > Viridiplantae > Streptophyta > Magnoliopsida > Cornales > Hydrangeaceae > Hydrangea > Hydrangea macrophylla. The sequence goes on along the minus strand of CM066982.1, from coordinate 85,015,224 downwards.
TGTGGGCCCATTCCCAACTAGTGGTATCAGATCTCGATTGAGAATCCATGGCAACTGGAGATAGTTCACTTGGGGATATGAGAATGGCAATAGAAAAGTTTGATAGCAAGAAGAATTTCAACATGTGGTAAGTGCGTATGAAGGACACCTTGGTGCAACAAGGTATAAGGGAAGCATTGTGCGGTGAAGATAACAAGCCTGAAGGGATGACCGACAAGTTGTGGAAGAGGATTAACTCTAAAGCCGTTAGCACCATACGGCTTAGTTTGGTGGATGATGTGGTGTACGACGTCATGGGGGAGACCTCTGCAAAAGGTTTGTGGAAAAAGCTTGAGGATCTCTATTTGGGGAAGAATTTCACCAACCGTCTTATGTTGAAGGAAGAGTTGTACTCCTTTACACTAAAGAATGAGTTAATCTTCAAGCCCATATAGGTGAGTTTAACAAGTTATTGTGCAAGTTATCCAATGTTGGCTTCAAACTAAATGACGAGGACAAAGCTATCATTCTCCTTACGTCGGTAAAATCTACCCATAATAAATTATTCAATACACTGTCGTATGGGATAGATACTATAATGGTGGAACAGGTGAAAAAAGTTGTGTTCTCAAGCGAGAAAATGGATAACAAAGAGGAAAAGTTGGAAGATGCATTAGCACTTGTTACACAAGTGAGGCCAAGGCAAGGGAAGAAGAACTCTAGTAGAAGAGGTAGTGGAGGAGCACGACATAGAACTCCTATGAAGGATAAGGAATGTTACTATTGTGGAGAGAAGGGTCACTTTATGCGAGATTGCCCAGCAAAGAAGGATAATAGAGGTACCGCTGCAAACGTGTTGGAGCGTTCGGATAAAGATGTCGTAAAAGTCATGACAATTACAGAGGAGGAGAAGAAAACTACGAGTTGGGTTCTTGATTCAGCTTGTTTTGCTGACTTATGTTCGCATGTAGATTAGTTCTCGTCCTACAACCAATGGAGGGAAAGTCTATATGGCGAACAACACAATTGGAGAAATCAAGGGTGTTGGAACAGTTCGAATCAAAACTTCAAATGGGTTGACAAGGCTTTTGACAGATGTGCTTCATATTCCAAGTTTGAAGAGAAACATAATTTTCTTGGGAATGTTGGATTCCAAAGGATGCTTGTTTGTCGCGAAGAGGGGCTTCATGAAGGTGAAGCGGGATTCTCATATAATGCTCTTGGGAAAGAAAGTTGGAAATTTGTATGTTTTGTTGGGAAGTACAGATTTTGGAGATATCACGAAGAATAAGAGGGTATGGAAGCCGGTGGGGAAATCTATTGAGGGGATAGATGATGAGACTCCAACAACTTCGATGATGACAACTTCTACTCAAGGTGAAGATGATCACAATAGCAAAGTGGAGCTCGTGCGTTTCGTATTTGATGACGTTGGTGATCTCAAGTTCATGGGAGATGTGAACTTGAGTAATGGTGTAGCTGAATAGCTTAGGGGATGGCAAAGGCCAGCACTATCGATGTGGAAGTTGAAGATTACAAGATGAAGACTCTGAGGACTGATGGGAAGGAATTTGAGGCAAGGTGAAGATTGTTAGGATTCTGCCTAAAATTCCATTAGTAGAATTATTTTCTAATTATGATTTGATTCCTTATTTGGTGGTTTCTTTATCAAATAAGGATTCCTTTGATGGTTGAAGTTACCTATTTTATATAGGAATGTTTATGAGAGTATTCCTTATTGTACAAGACTTACCATGGGGGTAAATCTTACTACAACTTGGATTGGAACTCTACAATCTAATAAATATAGGGCTTACTCAAGGGATTGATAAGATTGGTTGAAAATCTTCTACATACACAAGAGAGGGCTACAAACTAGTGAGGGAGGGATTAGTTTCTAGCAATTGTGTATGTCATATAACTTGGTTGGAGAGTTATATACATGAGGTCTTGAGTTCTTGTAATCTTCATATTAATCAAGGTGATCGTCTTTGCACGTGGACATTGGCATTGTTGGGCCGAACCACATTTAAATCTTGTTTTGTTGGTTTGCTTAATTTTTTCTTGCGTGGTTGTATCGTTCTTGTTCTATCTATCTCCATCTTTGTGGGTATGGTTTTCTTGTTGTGATTGTGGGCCCATTCCCAACAATGAGGAGATGGAGAGATTATAAAGTGGTGTGGATCCCAGGGGACTCCACAGTCTCTTTTCTCTTCCCATTGGTCCATATCAGGGTGTGGATGAATGGGTATGAGATTTGGGTGTGGGTCTAGCATTACTCGTTGTGTATTATGTAGTTTGTAGAAAAAGTGGGTATTATGACAATTTTGTCCTTTTTTTTATGGAGTAAACTTTATTGGTATTTCTGTAAAGAGTGGCTCTATCTACACCCACCTTGTTTTTTCTCTACACCCGCATACTCTATGCACCCACCATTTTAAAATACTTTACTCTCTACACCCACCCCTCATTCCCAAAATAACCCAGCAACTTCCCCCAAATCCTTTTACTCTTTACATCCACCATCCTCCTCTTCCTTGTATATTTCTCAACCATTGTTCAATATATTCTCAAGTAAATATATAATTTCTTGTTTCTAATAGGAATTTTATGTATATTTTGTTTCAAGGGTGAGTTCTATTGCATTTATTTCGTGTATTTTTATTATTTTTTCAAAACTCTTAAGCTATAGAAAGTTAGGTCACGAAGTGTATACGCACTTGTTCTGCAATCCAGAACTAAATAAAAGTGCAATGTTCAGCTTCTAATTTCGAACAAATACTATTTGTTCAATTTGATTCTTAGCACATTCAGGTAATGTTCTCATTATCCAACCGAACAACATTAAATCATAGTCCAGTTTGTTGCCACTTGGTGGAACATTTGACTCATGTTTGGTTCTATACAATGGAACATTTGGGATATGTTCGGTAGTTAATGATGGAACAATGTTTACTTGTTCTACGATGCAGGACCGAATGGTGATGATTCATCGTCGATAAAAACCATTTTTTTTTTTTTTTTTGCAAAAAACAGAAAACAAAAAGATGGCAAACCATACCTCTTGCTTTATATTTTTCTCCAAAGTATTAGATTGGTAGTACATGAGGAAAATATTGCAAGAAACCAACAAAAATTTAATTTAGGGTTTATTGATATTGATGAATATGTAGAAAGTACAATATGTTCGACATATAGTAGAGGTGGGTGTAGTGAGTAATCAATTGAGAGTTCTTTTTAGTTAGTTGTCTTTTATTGTCATTTTGTACAAGGGTATATTAGGAATGTGAATATTTTATTAAAAGGCGGGTGTAGAGAGTAATTGTGGTGGGTGTAGATAGAAACACTCTTCTATAAATATATTTTCTAGGACAGAAATTTATAGTAAATATATTTTTTAGGACAGAAATTTATAGTACTCCTAGTTCTGGCTTTCTATAGTAGTATAGATGCTAAGGTTGAAGAACTTTCAATTTTTTTTTGGGTGATCAAAACGTGGAAATATTATTAGAAAGAAGATGATTCATGCAAAAACATGACTCTGGGCGTCCTCAAGCCAAACTCAAAAATATTTAAAAATGATAGCACATCTAGCTAACTGATGGGCCACAACATTTTCTTTAGGGGTGTTTGTCAGTCGGTTCAGTCTATTTTTTTTTCTTTCTATTATTTCAGTTTGGTTAGTTTTGGTCAGTTCGGTTCAGTTTTTAGTTTAGAGTAATTTTTAGGAAACTATACGATCGGTTCGATTCGATCGTCGGTCCATGAACACACCTAATTTCCTTCTCACCTAACATGCAGGACTTGAACGATACCCAATCCGCCGATCACCCTTTTGTGTGTGTGTGTGTGTGTGTGTGTGTGTGTGTGTTTGTCCTTTTAATAATTTATTTTATATAACTTTATGGATAATGGGATTCGAATTCCAACATTAACTCTAGGATTACTCCAAATAATCATTCATTATAATTTTTCTTCTTAATCTCTAAATTTGGAAACCTATATATCAGAGCAGACTAGACATTCCTCGATGGGTAGGAACCCCTATGGTCATGCCCAAGGGAGGTTGCTACTATTGGTTGCCCTTCCTGCCCTTCAGCAAAAAAGGATAAATACTTCAGCAAAAAGGATAAATAATAATAAATAAAAAGGAACCATAACGTCTAGTTTACAATGTATTTTTGTCGAGAACCAAGAAGTCCCAAATGACGAAACCAGAGGACACCATTGAAGTTCTCAATTCTCTCTCTCTCTCTCTCTCTCTCTCTCTCTCTCTCTCTCTCTCTCTCTCTCTCTCACTCAATGGGTTATACGATTTTTTATGTTGGAGAAACAGAAACAGAAACCCTAGTTTCTGATGAAATGAGAGATTGAGATTTGTCGCAGTGAACGGCAAAATTTCCGTGTTTGATACGCAGGCCGGAATTCTGAGACGTGAAAAAGATTGAAGGAGGATGTACGACCTTTATATGGATAGCGCTAGCCTCCAGGGCTATGTGGGCATTGAAATTTTTGAAAAAGTGGGGCCGGTTTCGAAACTACTTGAATTTTTTTTTTTTTTTTTTATTTAGGGAATTGGTAATGCACTCTATGTTACTATTCACATACCGTGCAGTACTACAATAACATGCAATCAATACATTTTCATTCATTGAATTGGTTCGTCCATGGAGTGAGAATAGCAATTCCCTATTTATATCGCTACCCTTTTTTGTCAACATCCACATGACATGGTTACTACTTGAAGAGTAATTTACCTAATAAAAATCTCAAATTTAGGTTTTAAATGATTTACATTTGAATCATATGCTATAACAGTTAGTTTCTAAATGCTTTACAATTGAAACATACGCTGTGAGTCTGTGACCGTGATTAGTGGTACAACATATCAATGCATGTTGTACAACTATTAAAACATTTAGGAACCAAATTTGGTATTTAAATTTGATAATCATATCATTACTCACCAGAATAATATTATGCCCTCCAAATTTGAATCTCAGTTGGCTTAACAGTTGTACCACATGCAGTGACAATGGTTGGTACTAGGGATGCCATTTGGAATGGAAATTCCGATTCCGATCCAAAAAAATTCCAATTTTGACACCAAAAATAAAATTCTGAATTCCAAAATTTTAAAAATAATCAAATCAGAATAATAATTGTTTACAGAATTCTGAAAATTCTGAAAATATGCTTTCCGAAAATTTTTCGAAAATATTTTCGAAAAATCCGAATATTTTCCAAAAATTTGAAAGAATGTTGACTTGTTTGTCTCACATTGAATAATAAGAGTAAGGAGAGAGTAAGGGGCTCTATATAAAAGCATGACTTATCCTTTCAATAGTATTTGTATTCTAAAAATTCCAAAAATTATGAAAATTTTCAATTTCAATTCCGAAATTTCCGAAAAAATTTCGAAAATTTCCAAAGAATTCCGATTCTGAAATCTGAAAGGAAAATGAAATTCCGAAAAAATCGGAACACCTATTTAATTTCCGAAATTTCCAAATTTTTTTTTTCCCGAAAGAGGGTATTCCGATCCGTTCCGGCCAAAACACACCCCTAGTTGGTACTAGTAGCACATGTCACTACATGTAGGGGTGAGATCGTTTTGGTTCGGCACAGTTTAGTTTTTTTTTTTTTTTTTTTTGGGTTTGATTTTTGCATTACATGAATTTTTTTTAAAACCGATAGAATCAAACCGAACTGATCGGTCCGGTCGATTTGCTTACACCCCTGACTGCATGTGCTTCAATTGACAAATCATTAGAAAAACAAATTTGGGAAGTATATCATTACTCTGATTCCTATATATGTTGGCATAGCATTACTCTTATTATTCTATTGTCAGTGGCATTAAGGTGTGTTTGATGACACAATTAACTATTGAAAAAAAATCAATGCTTCTTTTTTTAATTTTTTTCCTTTTCTTAGTGTGTTTAATAATACATCACATCACTGAAAAGTAAACAAAAATCCACTTAAAACTTTTAAGTACAACACAAGTTCAATTGAAAAAAATTACTGACATCTATTTTAGCACTTAAAAAACTACTTTCAGAATTGCAAAATCAAGAACTTAAAATTTTAATACTATAAATTTAATGCTTAGTATTTCAATTTTATCCAACGGGAAGTAAGTTTGTCATACAATTATGTACATGATCTTATGTCTTTTTTAATACAGTTCCATGATATTATTGAATATTCTAACTATATGCCATATATGTGAGTCAACACACTCATTTATATAAACCAATAACACAACAAAATAATAATAATAATAATAATAATAATAATAAAAAAAGAATAATGCATAAAGTAATGTGGCTAAATCTTTTCCCAAAACTTTGGAGTCAAGTTAGTTTCACAGTTTCCACATATCAAAAGATACGATAAGACTTTGGCCGAATTCCACCGACTATGGTAAGCAGAAATCCCATTCCAAGTTGAATTCCAAATTAACCCCCCAACGCCTCTCTATATAAAATACGCATTACCCAATAAACTCCCTTACTTCTTCCAGTCATCAAATTTATTTGCAACAAGAAAATCTTCTAGCAAAACAAAGACAAGAACAAAGACGCCTGTGAGAGAGAGAGAGAGATGGAGGCAACTGATACACATGTATGCGCAAACGGTTGTGGCTTCTATGGGACCCCAGAGACAAATAATCTATGTTCCAAGTGCTACAAACATTATCTTAGTGAACTATTGGCTAAAGAATTAGCCAGACTCGATGTATCAAAGAACTCAACCGATTCTATATCTTCTTCTATAACGAGTCCATTGATTTCTTATGATAATAAAAATAGTAGTACTGCTATTGATTCTAGTAATGCTAGTACTACCAAGAAAAATAGGTGCCAATGTTGCAATAAGCGGGTCGGGCTTACCGGGTTCGGGTGTAACGGTTGTGGAGGCTTGTTTTGTGGATTGCATAGATATCCAGAAGAACACTCGTGCAAGTTTGACTTCAAGGCCAAAGGTCGTATTGATTTGGCTAATCAAAATCCACTTTGTAAGGGTGATAAGCTTCAAACAAGGATCTGAATTATGAAATTTTAAAATTTAATAATAATGTGTTCTGTTCCGTTCCTTGATTGAATAATGGAGTATATATTACGATGTTTTCCTTAGTTTTGTCTTTCATTGGTTTATAGTTTAGTCACGGATTGTTTTGTTATTTATAATATGAAAAGTTGTGAGTACTGTTGAGAGTAATGTGATTTCCATTGATTTTTTTTTTTCTTTTTTTCCTTTTTTTTTTCTTAGGGCTATTGTTCGAATGTTATTGATTTGTGTTAAACTCAACTCAACTCAACTTCTCCCAAATTTTTGTTTATATATATATATATATATATATATAAGAAGTTTTCTTCCCTTATTGCTTGTTAACAAACATGTGATTGACTCTAACAATCGTGAAGTTTTTGTGTACCCTCAAGATAGTGCTTATGTGGTGCCCCATACTCAATATGCCACACAGAATTATTGAGGCTATTTAAATTTTTTGTGGTAGATTCCATTATTCGTGTGGCATGCTTTTATTGGATACAGGATACCAAGTGACATGTCATGTAATACCTTTGGGATATCCAAAATTTCTCCAACCACTTTCCAAAAAAAACAATAGTGGTGAAAATAAAATAATACTAGTGATCACGCCTAAAAAGGTTATTGGATAATATGATTAAGTAAAACTACTCTTTAGTTACAAAATAAAAGGACGTAATATACCATTAATTTCAAATTCGTATGGCATATCTGTTGATTAAATGAATTTATGTAACTATATCACGCGTGCTTTGCATTTTTAGGGGATTTATCACAATTTCGTCCCTTTGGACTTGAACGTGTGATGTTCTTCTTTTTTATGTGTTTCTAGAGAAAAGTAAGATGATATGGAGTAAATATTGAATAAAATGAGAATACCATATTTGCAGTTATCCCCTCTCACATATTTGAATATTGTGCTAATCTGGAGAGGTGATTCTCCTGAAAATAGGGGCTAGATGTATAAATAAAAGGATGATATTAGCTAGTAATACTAGGTCATCAAATGCAACGGAGGTATTGAGTATTTAGTCGTTGACATGGAGTCGGAGCATATAGAACTACAAAAGAAGCTAGTTGGCTTAATCCTAAATTAGCTAGAAAGTCAGCACACTTTGTTTCCTTCCCCTCAAACTAGACATTATGTCTCCCTTGCATCTATTTAGCATGAACTTGCACTCTTCAAGGAGTGCCTTCATAGGGTTGGTCTCAATTAGGAGTGTACACGAGTTGAGCTGCTCAATAAGGGTTTGTGGCTCGGCTCGACAGAGCTCGTGAACACGTTTGATTAAGGCTCGTTAAAAAGCTCGTTAATAGGTTTGATAAAGAGCTTGTATACTGACTTTTATATATATATATATATATATATATTTTAGGGTAGGGCTACATACATCCATGCTTTTGCTATGTATACCCTTATTTCATTGTTTAATATTTTTTAAACAATAAAATAATACAAATTCCTAAAAAAAATGTATAAATGTAAAATGAGATGGGTGTAAATAACAAAAATATGGGTACGTATCTTTAGCTCCACCCTATTTTTATTATAAAACTACATAATTTTGGAAAAAATATGACAAACCTCGTAAATGTGTTTGATAAATAACTGATTTATTATTAAATTATATAGTTTTAAAGGGCGCAAAAATAAACTCACGACCACTTAAAAACTCAACTTATTTAAGTTTGTGAGAAATCTTGCGAACATTGAGCTTGGCTCGGAGACACCCTCTAGTCTAAATCAACCAACAAAGGCTTTTAATTAAGTTGATGGCACATTAATAAACCATTACCTCGTACTAAATAGTGGATAGCCACTACAAATAAAGCCCAACTTTAGTTTTGGTACATCTTCGTTCGAGCGGGTAAACTGAATTTCAGTTCACACGGTGATTTTCTGCCCAAACAAGTGGCTTTAAGCCGGCCCGGCCTTATTGATAGTCCCACAAGTTGCCAAATAGGCCATGACCCTATATGAATGTAACATCCTCTAAAAGCTTATTTGTAATGGGCTATTGGAAGATAATGGGCTTGGGAGTTGTGGGATGCTCAGCCCAAGAAATGGCTAAAAGCCTGGTTTTGTTGTCGCTGGTTAAGAGGAACTTAAATCTCTAATTACTAGTTGGGCCTACTCACTTTGTGAGTAGAGAAAAAAAAAAATGAAAGAAGATAAATTCAAATTTGAGAGAGAGAGAGAGAGGGAAGTCACAAGTAGTTTATTGTGTATTAGGTAGTTTGTAGAAAAAGTGGGCATTATGACAGTTTTGTCCTTTTTTTTTTTTTTTTTTTTTTTTTTATGGAGTAAACTATATTGGTAATTCTGTAAAGAATGGTTCTATGGGTTAAGTTCTATCTACACCCACCTTGTTTTCTCTCTACACCCACATACTCTATACACTTACCATTTTAAAACACTTTACTCTCTGCATCCACCCTCATTCCAAAAATAATCTAGTAACTTCCCCCAAATCCTATTACTCTTTAAATCCACCATCCACCTTTTCCTTGTATCTTTCTCAACCATTGTTCAATACCTTCTCAAGTAAATCTACGGTTTCTTTTTTCTAATAGGAATTTTATGTATATTTTGTTTCAAGGGTGAGTTCTATTGCGTTTATTTCATGTATTTTTATTATTTTTTCAAAACTCTTGAACTATAGAAAATTCGGTCACAAAGTGTATACGCAATGTTTCTACAATCCAGAACTGAACATAAGTGCAATATTCAGCTGCTAATTTCGAGCAAATACAATTTGTTCAATTTGATTCTAAGCACATTAAGGTAGTGTTCTCATTATCCAACCGAACAACATTAAATCATCCATTTTTTTTATTCATTTATTCAATCATTCAGTCCAAGTTGTTACCACTTAGTGGAACATTTGACTCATGTTCGATTATATACAATGGAACATTTGGAATATGTTTGATAGTTAATGATGCAAAAACGTTTACTTGTTCTACAATGCAGGACTGAACGGTGATGATTCATCGCCAATAAAAACTACAATTTTTTTTTTCAAAAAACAGAAAACAAAAAGATGGCAAACCATACCTCTTGCTCTATATTTTTTCCAAAGTATTAGATTGGTAGTACATCAGAAAAATATTGCAAGAAACCAACTAAAATTTAATTTAGGGTCTATTGATATTGATGAATATGTAGAAAGTACAATACTTTCGACATGTAGTAGAGGTGGGTGTAGAGAGTAATCAATTTAGAGTTCTTTTTAGTTAATTGTCTTTTATTGTCATTTTGTAGGTGGATATATTAGGAATGTGAATATTCTATTAAAAGGCGGGCGTAGAGAGTAATTGAGGTGGGTGTAGATAGAACCACTCTTCTGTAAATATATTTTCTAGGTTAAAAATTTATGGTACCCCTAGTTCTGGCTTTCTGTAATAGTATAAATGCTAAGGCTGAAGAACTTTCAAAAAAAAAAAAATTTTGGGTGATCGAAACGTAGAAATATTATTAGAAAGAAGATTATTCATGCAAAAACAAATGACTCGGGGCTTCCTCAAGCCAAACTCTAAAATATTTAAAAATGATAGCACATCTAGCTAATTGATGGCCACAACATTTTCTTTAGGGGTGTTTATCGGTCAGTTCAGTCTGGTTTTTTTTTTCTATTATTTCGGTTTGGTCAGTTTTAGTCAGTTCAGTTCAGTTTTTAGTTTAGAGTAATTTGTAGGAAACTGGCCAATCGGTTCGGTTCGATCGTCGGTCCGTGAACACACATAATTTCCTTCTCACCTAACATGCAGGACTTGAACAATACCTAATCCACCGATCATCCTTTTGTGTGTGTGTGTGTTTGCTCTTTTAATAATTTATTTTCTATAACTTTATGGATAATGGGATTCGGATTCCAACATTAACTCTAGGATTATTCCAAATAATCATTCATTAGATTTTTTTCTTCTTAATCTCCAAATTTAGAAACCTATATATATATATATATATATATATATATATTAGAGCAGACTAGACATTCCTCGACGGGTAGGAACCCCTATGGTCATGCCCAAGGGAGGTTGCTACTACTAGTTTCCCTTCCTGCCTTCAGCAAAAAGGATAAATAATAATTAAAAAAAAAAACCTATTAAAGCATTTCAAAGTACTCTTATGTATTGAGACTCTTCAGAGTTGCTAACCCTACCACCATTTAGATTCAGAGAGAGATTTCACGTATCAAGAGCTGTATACCGAGTATATGTTGACTTTTATTTTTTATCGAGCCATTTCAGCTAGTCAAAAAATTTAATAACTCAATGCATCCTCAATGGTCAAAATTAATGATTTTTGAAGCGCCTTTTTAGAGATTTTATTAATGTTTTGAACAAAAAATAATTCAAGTGTTTCTCCAAAAAAAAAAATTTAAAAGAAAAAAGAGAAAAAAAAAAGTATGTAATACCCTGTATTTTCATCATACTTTTGTATTTCTGTATATATAAAATAAAGACCCTTTGATTTATTCTTGTCTTTGTTGAATTTTAGGTCCCAATCGATTGGCCTTTTATACTAATTGATTGCCAACGTTTGGATATCAATCGATTGCCCTTTCCCCAATAGATTGCCATCCTGCTGACCTGAATCCATTACGTGGCACTATCCTAATCAATTGCCCTTGTATCCAATCGATTGCCATCAAATATCTGATGTCAATCGATTGCCAATGACCTTAATCGATTAGATGGGAGCTACCACATGCCCTTCCCTTTGCCTATATGTATGTTATGTTTATGTGTGTGTGAGGGTTTTGAACCCTGAGAGAGTTAGAGAATGAGAGTTATATCTATATATACATAAACTCATACACACATACATATATATACACACACCCGTATATATATATATATATATACATACACACACACACACATTCCCTCTCTCTCTCTCTCTCACCAAGGAAGAGAAGAGAATAAGAGAGACAAGAGAAGAAGAGAAGAGACAGAGAGGAAGAGGAAGAGCAGATAGAGAGAAGGAGAAGGAAAAGATAGGAGGAGACCACCCGAGCACATCGCGGCCACCACGCATCACTGGTGTCATCTAACCTTACGGTGAGTGTCCATACTCACTTGGTAGCTTATATATCTTGTATATACGTTTTTGGTTAAGAAAAAAGGAAGTTTAAACGTATATATATAATTCAGTTCGTGAATTACAGTTTCTAGGGAAGAAGACGACTTCCCAATCGATTGCCATATGATCCCAATCGATTGCCATATGATCCCAATCGATTGCCAAGTTTGGTATCCCAATCGGTTGCCATTTTTTCCAATCGATTGCCAAGACTGTTATCCCAATTGATTGCCATTTTCCCCAATCGATTGCTAACCCAATTATCCTAATCGATTTCCATCTTCATGTAATCGATTAAGCACTACTGCTTATTAAATAATTCAGTTGTTATAAGATGTTGAACTATTACGTTGATATACATTATATATGATTGATAGTACGGTGTTGAATAATACACACATAAGAATAATGAACCTCTGATGCATTGTATAAGTGAAATCAGTTGAATAACAATCAGCATGATATAATGTTGTTAATCGAATTGAGAAGTTAACGTGCATAGCAGTGGGTCTAGCGACCACCAAGGTCGATACTATTTATGTTGGTACGCATGAATGTGATCACTGAGGTCGTACAATGTTAGGCATGGGAACCTAATGAGTTGAGACAATCAGTTATGTGTGGAATTCGATTGTATGTGGTGAGAAAGCTGGGATTACGTGTCAGGCTTCGTTGTGTACATATGTGATGTTGTGGTTTACCTATACCACCTTAGTCCGATAGAGATTAAAGGAATATCACCTTAATCCATGATCGAGACTAGAGAGATCTGATAGAGATTAAGGGATATGTCACTTTAATCTATGACTGAGCCTAAGGGATATATTGGTGGTATCACCATAGTCTAAGACAGATATAGGAGATCTGACAGAGGCTAAGGGATACTTAATGTGAGAATGGTAATGTGGCTAGCACCCTAGTCTAATAGAGGCTAACGGAATGTTGCCTTAGCCCATGACCGAGACATGAAAGATCCGATAGAGGCTAAGGGTATGTTTACGTTAGTCCAAGACCGAGACTGAGGGTTATGACGATGCTATCATCTTATTCCAACAAAGACTAAAATAATATTATCTTAGTCCAAGACCGAGCCGAGAGATCCGACATAGGCTAAGAAATATGTCACTTTCGTACATGACCGAGACTAAGAGGGATACATCATGAACTTAGTCCGATAGAGGCTAAAGGAATATCACCTAAGTCCATGACCGAGACGGGAAGTCCGACAGAGGCTAAGGGATATGTCACTTTAGTCCATGATCGGGACTAAGCGGAATGCATTGTGAAAGAGAAATGTATGGGCATGCCGGCTAGATTAGATCGAGGCGTTATGGCCATAAAGTTGGGACTGTGTGTCGAGGTTAGATAAATCATGACGTATTGGGCTACGTGCCAGGATAGTAAAGTGAGAAGTAAAACTACGTGCGAGATATGGATCCAAGAATCTATGTTATGATAGGGATTGGTTGGGATGACGCCCGTAGTGATGTATTGAGTTGGTGCACACATGAATGCGAACAACGAGATAACGGCTAACGATATTACTTTGTATTCTGCATATCTATAGATACTTTGTTAGTATTTGTATTCTCTCGGCTTTCGTAGCTGACAACGTTTATGTCACTGGATCTTCGATGTCCAGCTGGCTAGGGTTATGAGATCGCAGGTGAGTAGTACATGGCTAGGGGCTATGAGGATGAAGCCTACTTTGATGGAGGCTATGTTGGAGACGACTACTACGTAAGCTGAAGAGCTGGAGCTTCGCGATAGATAGTTTATGTTCATGTTTAGAGATTACTGTAATAGTTAAGTATGTAATCGGCATACGTTGCCGTAATACTTTATTTATGCTTTTGCAGATATTTGTGGTTTGTAATAGATTAGTATCGAACTATGGGTTATATATCGAACTTAGAATTTCCAATGCGTGGTTTGATTCATTACTCTGATGGAGTTGACTTTGGTTATGGACAATGGGGTGACTTTCAACTGTCATGACCTATGGGTCCAAAAAGGAATTTGTTTTCTCTATTTTTGCTATTGTGGGGCATGACAAAAGATAACTCAAGTTTCACTTAGGTGACTTTAGTACAATTTAAAAGGAAGAATTTGAAGAACATGAGTAGCTAGAAATGAACTTGGACATGATAGAAGGTGCATGTGCATCCATATACAAAATTAATGGATTATAAGTTACAACTAGCATTTGGAAACAATGTCATCAACCTGCTTACCCCAAACAAGTTTAAAGAGATAGAAAGGGGCTCTCACAGACTTTCTCTCTCTTAGATTGATCAAACTCATAAAAAGTATTGCATTAGAGAAAAAGAAAAGTTTTAGAAGGCAGTGGGCCAAAGTCCAACTACATGGGCCTTTCTTCCATATCTTCAAGTGTTTCAATTTGTTTGTTTCCGTTATATTAGAAGTTGATAACTTTTTTAGTTAGGAGTATTTTTTATTTTTTTTATGCTTATAAGTTGTAGATTCATTTATTTATGGGTTTGGCTTGATTGGGTAATTTTTATTGTTAACTTGTTAAGGATTTTGTAAATTTTCACAAATAACTTTATGTGACGTTTCACATACCTTCATTAATGTGAAATTTCAAATAACTTTTTCTTTTTACAAATTTCACATAACTCACATGTAACTTTATGTGAAATTTAACATAACTTTATTAATGTGAAATTTCACATTATTTTTTTCTTTTTACAAATTTCACTTAACTTAATTTCACTTAGCAAGTTAAGTGAAATTTCAAATATTGTAGTAAATTTCACATTACTTTTCTTTGCACAAGTTTCACATAATCAGTAATGTGAAATTTCAGAGGCTAGAATGAATTTCACGTGACTTTTTCTTTTCACAAATTTCACATTACAGTCTCGTTTGGCAGGCCGGATAAAACTATCGGATTGGACAGGATAAGACAAGATCGGACTGGATTAGTAATCGTGTCGGATAAGCTGTTATGTTGTCCAGTGTTTGGAACGTGCTAGATAAAACTGCCAGATAAACTGTTTATATCCTTATCCTGTATTTTGTACTGTCTGGATAAAACTGTCGGATATATTTTTAGAATTAATTTCTTATTTTTATCACATAAATTCCAAATATAGATTAATATTTTTACTTATAATTTTTTTTTACTTATTATCCATTTATTTATATATTTAATTAATTATTCTGTATTTCAAATATTTGGAATGTTCATCATGATTCATAGTTGTGGCTTCTGAACCCCACCAAAGGAGAAGATACCAGAAGAGAGAGAAAGATGAGAGAGAAAGAGAAGTTATGTCACGCCCCGACGTAGCATAAATCAAGAAAATATTTAATTTCCTTTATGGACTCGTAGGTCATGACAAGTAAGAATGATCAATTATCCCTGCAACAAACAACTTAAAGCAGCATGTCTAAAGAAAAGGTTACTAATAGACATAAAGCTCCAAAATTAAACTTGGTAAACTATTACATCAATCATAGTCCTAGGCACAAACCGCCTTATTCAAATCTATCAGAAAGTCTATTACAACTCTAAAATGGAAGACATAAGAAATATAAAACAGCCCTCCTGGAAAGTCTCCAGCCTCTAACTAGCATAGTCAAAATATTCTGGCTGCTCCTGACCTGGAAAATTTGGACATAGAGTCCAGGATGCATCAACGTCGTCAGCTTATGTAAGCTGGTGAGGAAAATAAACATGTACTCGCAACGTATATATAAGCACATATAACATGGTGCAATTTAAACTTTAAAAGCAATAAATTCAAGGTTCCACCTTCAACATCAGTCACGGAGGAATGTAGTAAGCAATAAATATGTAACTTTGCATGAATAATGTAATATCTCATCTTACCGACTCTTTTCTCTTGACAAACTCGATTAAACCATCCCATTATCTCAGATACCAAGAATAATATCTGCTCAGTACCTAGGTTGCACAACACATCGTCGCCTTGGATACCAGGAATAATATCCGATCGATATCCAAATCGCACACCATACCATCGCTTCGGATACTAGGAATAATATCCGCTCAGTATACGGAACGCACGCCCCAGATACCAGGGATAATATCTGATCGATATTTGAGTCATACACAACACTGTCACCTCTAATACTAGGAATAATATCCGCTCGATATTGGAGTCACACATCACGCTATCGCCTCAGATACCAAGAATAATATCCGCTCGATATCTGGGTCGATCACTACACTGTCGTTTCCAATGTCAGGAATAATATCCGCTAGATATTGGAGTCGTACATTACATCGTCGCCCTTTACTCTTTTCATGCCTTCTCACACACATGTCTGTCGACTCAACCTCGACCCTATTATGTATGTCAATGCTCATAAATCATAACATCAATTATTAATCACAATTCTGAATATATATATGAATGTAAATCTCAGTCTTAATCATTCTTATTAATCTAATTCTTAAACGTAATCCTTTAAAATAGTATATCTATCAAATAGTACCTTAAAAACTTCCAAAAACTTTTCCAAACAGTTCCTTATACAAAAATGGACAAATTGCCAAAAATACCCCTTCGTGCGAGCGGGCCACTCGAGCGAGTGGGTCGCGTGAGCAAGCCTCACGCGAGCGGGTCGTGCGCGCAAGATGTAGCAAAGTCTTCATCTTCTTCGTTTTTCCTCTGTTTTAGATTTTCAAAACTGATATAGACCCATTTCCACATTTTGTTCTAATCAAGACATGTAATATATGGATTTCTTCGTTTTTTTGCGTAGATTAAGAATACGCAATCAAATTAAATTAATACGGATTGTATCTCTCAATTTTTGCGATTAAAGAAAGAGTGACAAAACTTTAAATTATCAATTCATCGCGATATGGATGAATTACTCCGTAGGATTCGAACCGCAGCTTATTGGGACTAAGATCTTTTATTTTCAATTCACGGAAATGATTTTTATTAACTTTTATAAAACTTTAATTCTCAAGCTTCCATGGCAATCACATATATGTATATACACCTCTATATATATATATATAGCAATATACATATATAAACATTGAGAGTGAGTTTGAATTACTCACTGAGGATTCTGAACTACAAATTTGGTACCGAGAGTTCTACCGAATAATCCGTCGTTTAAGAATTTTCTTCTCGTCTTCCTCTTGATTAATATATATGTAACAGTGTATGTGTATGTATGTACATATATATATACTATTTTGTGTGAGTGTTTATCTTGAGAGAGTAAGAGAGAAATTGAGAGAGTTTGGGAGAATTTGAGAGTTCGTAGAGAGAGATGAGTGAGATGTTGAGAATTGCGAACATATAAATAAACTGTAAGTTTTGGGCTCCAAGAAACAAGTGGATTTCATCCAGTATGGTGAGCTCACGTGCTCCCACACCCAAAACGCGATATAGACGCAGATTAAAATAAAGAAAGTCATGTTAACGTAGGAATTAACTCCCAGTTGAAATAAAAATACAGAAAGTCATGTTAACGTAGGAATTAACTCCCAGTCGTATAAAAGTATAGATACATTTTCAAATCCTTAGAAAGCATTTTCTATATTTAAGAAAATTACGATTTGACCCCAAACAAAATATTGTAAATAGAAATAAAAAGAGTCATTCATTTATTAATGAAAATAAAATACAGGGTGTTACAAGTTAGACCCATTGATTCACAAATCCCCAAATTTGATCTCAACTCAGAATTGAAGTGAGCCAACAAATCACCAAATTCAACCCTTTGTCGTCTTCAATTTAAGGTTCTAAGTTAGACCCATTTCAATCTGCCCTTTTTTGTGCTTTTTCTCTGTTTGTATCTATACAATATCCCCCCCCCCCCTTCTCTCTCTCTCTCTTACCTACTGTTTGTTTGAAACCCTAGAATTGAGCCAACAAGAAACAATCCCCAAATTCGAGCCTCTGTCATCTTCAATTTAAGGTTCTATGTCAAACTCATTTGAATTTGCCCTTTTTTGTGTGTGATTTTGCTCCATTTGTATTACTTACATTATCTTCTTTCTCTGAAAACCCTAGAATTGAGAATAAGGCCGGCGGTGATGGGATGATGGTTCGGCGGCACGAGGGGGCTAGAGTTTAAGTCGTGATCTCTTTTTCTCTCTAGCAACTATTTCTTCTCCAAGATCTCTTTGTTTCAACCCATCTCATATCCTAATCTCTCTAATCCAACCTAATACCACCCCCTCATGGGTTGGACTTATCCCAAACCGAGTGGGATAAAAACCCTTTGGGATTATTTTTTCTCCTATCCGATGGCTCACCAAACACAGGATAGGATAACTTATATCCTATCTGACCCCCTTATCCAACCTGCCAAACATGGGCTACCAGTTATGTAAAATTCAGAATTTCACATAACTAGTTATATGAAATTCACATCACGTGTTTTTTTCTTCATAATGTCATAGCGAAAATGATTCTTGTTTAATAGATCTGGTCGAATAGATTTTGAAAAAAATCAATTTATAAAAAAAAATCAATTTTAAATTGAAAGTAATAGATTTTTAAAGTTCACAAAAACTTTTAGGAATTAGGTATGAGTAAATGCATATGATAAATGTTCAACAAGCAAATTCGTCATGCATATGGGTTTAGCGACAAGCTAATAGAAGGGTACTTTTGTCCCAACAAATATTTGTGGACATTTCACTAAAATTTAAAATGTTTTGGACTTAATACTAAAAGCATATTTTCTTTAGGACTTTTGAATAAATCTCCCTAAAAATAATAGCAATATATAAATTAATGTACTTAAATCTTCTCGTAAAACTTTTGAGTTAAGGGAATGGAAAACTTGTTCCATCAGAGTAAATTCAAGGTTCCACCAACGAAACAAGTTTTATGATACATTAGAGTTATGATGAGAGTTATAAAACTTGTTTCGTTGCTTATTCTATTGATCAGTAAAGAGACTTGGCCCAAGTTTAGGCAACTTTCCACTTAATTTATTTCCATTCCCTTTTAGTATATTCAAGGTTCCACCAACTATATATATATATATATGGCAAACAGAAATTCAAGGACGGATTTAGGAATTTGGCCCAAGGAAGACTTAAGTTTGCTTTTCATATTTGACGATAAAAGAGATATGAAGAAGTAGAGAAAGCACATAAGTATGCATTTTTTACTACTCGGTCAATAATCTGCATAATTCTTCAAAGTATAGTTTTTTTTCTCAAGAAACTTTATAATTCTTGAATAATTTTGATGAAAGACAACTCTACTTATAAATAATAGTTAGTACGATCAATGACTAGGATTTATATAAAGGGCAATCATCTAATGAAATAGAAACTGACACACCCAAAATTGGCTCTGCCCGAAGATTGAGCGGTTCAACTCAGCATCCGGTCCCCATCCCGACCGTGTAGCATAGAGCTCGGTCAGAGAAACCCGGCCTACAGGTCGGAACTGCATCATCCAGTAACCAAACAGCTCGGGAAGAATACATCTAACTCAGCAACGCGTCCCATACTGCTCAGCTCCAGCAATCTAGTCATCACCAGGACAGAGGCCTCCAGAGCGGTTCATCCATGACCCAACTAACAGGTCGGGAAGACTGCGTAGGCACGGCCTGTCACAGGGACAGCTCACCTCGGCCCCGAGGCATAAATGTCCCAGACAGTTTCCTATACAAGTTAGAAGACTAATGGAAAGTGCAAACTATTTCCTAATCCAATTAGGAAACCACCACAATTGATGTTAATCAATCCTAAATCAGATTGCATTACTTAATATATCTAATTTTCTTGTATGATTAGGTCTCTTGTATCTATAAAAGAGACACTCACTCCTATAGACAGGGATTGACTTTTCAATTTGTATAGCGCCCCTATAGCTATCTCAATCGTGCCCGGACGACCTCTGGTAGCTCCAAACTGTTATTGGTTCACCAAAGGTCCCTCGACTTTTTACAGAATAGTGAACATGCTCAGACACACGCGTGGATGTAGGTTCCTTCATTACTAGGGCCGAACCACATACAAAAAATTGGTCTCTCACCCTTTCTCTCCTTAATCTATTTTTGACATCATTAGCTTGGCGCTATCTGTGGGAATCGACAGATTTCTCGAAGAACAAATCTCTTAGCTAATAATCATGCTGCCGAAGAAGAGCAAGAAGAATGCCTACCAAACTAGTTAGGCGGATCCGCCAGTTCTGACGCCGGCAGTAGTCGTCCTCACCCCAAAGCAAATTACCGTAATTCTTGCGCAGCATTTGGAGGGCCAACGTCAAACTTAACGGTAGATTGAAGCCCTGCTGGCTAAACAAAGCAATCCTCCAGTGGCCGAAAAATAGCCCGGGAACGTTGCGCACGGTCGGGAATCGGTCTTAACTAGACAACGTGCCCGAGTCAACTCGTCCCGCGCTGAGGATGCCAAAGACATCAACGGTAGGATTGCTGCCCGAGAGAAGAGGCAGGAGCGCATGGCCTGGGAATCGGTATAGGGCCACTTGACCAAGGGCCGAGGTAATCTTAGGCACACGATCAGCCGGAGTCATAGCAGAGCCTGATCTCAAGGGACAGCACACCGCCATGAGAAAGAAGCCTCTTTTACTAACTTGACCGACGTCCCAGATACCGGTCGGGAAAGCGTAGTGGCCCGTATCAAGAATTTAGAGAAACGGATCGACGGCATGGCCAAAAACCTGGGCCAGGATGCTACTTATACCGAGACAGAGTCACTATTCTCCAGCCGAATCACGAGGTTTGCCCTCCCGCACAAATTTAAACAACCTCGTCTATATTCTTACAATGGCTCTGGAAGCCCAGTCGACCACGTTCAGACCTACAAAGCTCAGATGGCCCTGCCACCAAAGCCTGACGAACTGTATTGCCTGGCCTTTCCCAGCACTTTGAAAGGCCCGACCGCGCAATGGTTCCACTCCCTGAAACCCCAATCGATCAAAGATTTCAAGTAACTAAGCAAGCAGTTCATTAACCAGTTCATCGGTATGCATGAACGGCCAAAGCCTGACATACAGTTGTTGAGTGTCAGGCAAAGGAATAATGAGTCCCTCAAGGAGTTCTCCGACCGGTTCAACTAGGAGAAGCTCGGGATCTATGATCTTGATAAAATCGTCTCAATTACAGCCTTCTGCTCGGGAGTTCACATACCAAGTGCACCACGTCGTTTCACAGAAACCGACCAGAAACCTTGGTTGAACTCGCAGAGAGGGTCAGAAAGTATGTTGTCACACCCCGATTTTTGGACAACCAAATATTCAATCCAGAGCCTGTATCCGGACTAATATTCAATTACCAAAAATCACGAGAGCGACACCCTCCCATATGCTAACAGAAAATTTTTTGAAAACAGTATTTAATACACCTATAATAAGGACATGTGATCTTGTGTTTAAAGAAAAACTCTTTATTATTAAACATGTATTCCCAAACATCCATTTCATTGTAAAAGAAATAAAGTTCCATTATAAATATTATATCACTTTTAAATTTTTTTAAAAAAAACATCATTTTCATAAATAAAATGTCCACATACAGAGTTCAGCGGGAAAAAAAAATATAAGAATAAAATCTATACATCCATTGGTCAGAGTAACTACAACGTTCCCAATACCCAATATACCATATTTATTACAATTATACATACTGGCCCACAATGCCAGAAAATAAAATACAATCAAGTACAACAAAAATAAGTACAATTCCAATAATAAACAACACAACGACCATCTCTTCACCCAAACAGAAGCTCCAACGAAAATCTCCAAAAAACTAAACCTGCACAAATACATTCGACTACGTTTCATATAGAAACGCCCCCGAATGTATAACACACTCGGGTCAGTCACATGACTGGTATGAGTTAAACAAAACAACAAGTCTTAGGGATCCAACTTGAACCCGTAGACAACAAATTACACTACAATACTCTTGGGTCAAGACAGGTAGTTCCACACACATATGTGGACAATAGAGTAGTTTCCAAATATGTGGTGGCAAGTAGTTTCTTGCCCAAAATCCAAAGCTACTACGAACTTTATACTTACCTTGGATATATATGGTGAGCCAGCCCTGCATAAAAGTTAGTGGGCCCACCATCCTGTAAATCGAATGATTAATAACAGCAAAATACTACAAGAATATGCAAAACTACTTGTACTAAGATATAGGAAGGATCATTATCACAATTTACTCACTACACGTCCCAATACAATGTATAAGAAAAGAACAACAGACGAGGAAATCAACATTTTATATCATTTAACCCATAGAAATTTTATTAACAATAATTCTCTTACTTTTATGTACGATTCATTATTCAATTTCCTAGGTTCACCACTTGGCTACCCTCCATGGTACACCCACACATATATCCCATGTGTGCCCGGACATACTACCAACATCCACTCTGGTGCCAGTTTGGTTGGGGTATCAACCAAACCAGGTATACACACAGAAGGCTAGTCAATATGCCTAGACGTCTAACAAATAAGCCGGGCATAAGGCTTAGGCCAGCTTGATCACGAAGTCACTGGCAAAAAGGTACACTCAGCAAGTCGAGCTACCAAAAACAATATCACAACTGGGAGCGGTGAACACTAAGGAACTTGAAACTATTTTACATTTTTGAAATTATACAATTTAATCGGACTCAACGTTAATGACTATCACCTATTTCTTTTCATAGCTCAACATTATAGGAGAATTCATGTATCTCCAAGTAATCTTCGTTAATTCATACGAACAATAAAAAAAAGAAAAACAATGAATCATATTTCCCAATTTCGTACATTTTAATATACTAAAGAAAACTGCTACTGAAATCTTAAATTTCTGCCCAAACGGTGCAGAATCAGGAAAAATACCATTAGACGAAAAACGTGCAGAATCACGTTTTACATGAGACACGCGGACAGAATATTCAAATTCAAAGCCACGATTTTCTAATAATTTTCTAAAGTTTCTGCGACTGTGTGAATTACACATAAAACGAATTTCACATCTATTTGCTAACAAATATGAATATTTCACCTATGGTTTTGATCAAACTAACGATTCACCTACCCATTCGAATACCCTAATGTCATGATCGCAAAGTCACCCGAAGGGAATTAAACAATCTAAATTACTTCAACAATAGCGTATATTCATTACACAGATTTAACCCTAACAATTAAATTAAAAGTGTACATACTAATTTAATTACCCTCGTATACACATATACATACGTGTATATATATATATATGAATACACAAAGTTTAACTCACCTCGCTCAATCAAAGAAATTGACAATAACAACGTTCCGCGATTCCACACGAGACCACGGAGCCAAGACCCTTTTTCCCTTTTTCTTCCCTTTTCTTCTTCTTCCTTCTCTCTCTCTCTCTCTCTCTCTCTCTCTCTCTCTCTCTCTCTTTCTGCGGCTGCCTAAGGGTGTCTATTGTGCTATGACTATTATCCCTAATATTTTATTAGGTTATATGCAAGATACACACTCACACAACATAAGTTATGAACACACCCACACACACCCGTTCACTACTAGCACTCACACACCCACCCACAACACATGCACCTCTACACACATATACACACACACGGCCCACACACCTCACTCCCATGGCCCACACACTACACATTCAATTTTAAACAATAAATTAAATAAAATGGTGAAATAAATATAAAATTGCAATATTTTTTTTTTTAAAATAAGGTTGTTACATTATACACACCTCAAAGAAAATCTCGTCCCGAGATTTGAAACACGCCTGAACACTACTCGAATAGTCCAACTCCAACTAAGTTTCACAATCGTAACTTTCCTACCTTTATTCAATTGGGAACCTTTTTAAATCATATAAAATTTCAAACTTAAATTTAAATCGATTTAATAAGGCCTACGACCATAATATTTATATAACCAATATAAATTAATAACAATATAACACCCAAATTAAATGAGCTCACTAATATTATAATCCGGTGCCTTCTAAACTTAAAATTTTTAAACACGTGTCTTATCTAGGTACACTCATATATCATTGCTAACTGAAAATAATAATTAAAATAATTATTATACACTTAGAAATTTTAGGGTTGTTACATATGTTGACACTGAATAATTTCTAAAGACCAAAGGCCCTGGGCATGTAAATGACGAGCCTTCCAGAAGTAAGCAGAAGCGAGAACATCCCGAGAAGAACAACACAAAAGATCCCAGTTGCTCTGGCAGCTCCTGCAGTTCATAGCGGTCTGAGTCCGGCAGTCCCGACCCGACCTATAGTTTGCAGCAGTCAAGATCCAGTGATCCCGACCCGACCTCCTGTCTCTAACAATCTAGACGAGTCCAACTGTCATAGAGCTCCTACAAAAACCTCAGGATCACACCCGGGGCACCCAAAAGACCTTGGGGTTACATCCGAGGCGCTAAAAGACCTTGGGATCACACCCGAGGCACCATCAAAAGACCTCGAGATCACACCCGAGGCAACAAAAGACCCTGGAACTACCAACGTTCTAGGTCGGCTACCTACAGTAATGTTCCTGCAGCACCTGCCTTAACAGAGCTCGGGGCCAAGAGGGGACAAAGACTACAGGAAGTCACACCGAATATTTACAGGCCTTGGTTAACTAAGTGAGACTCTTAGATAACCTGGGAGGCTAGTAGGCTACAATATGTAGAGGCATAAACTCCACTTAGGTCCAAACCGATGATCGAGGTGACTGAATCCTCTTAGGTTGGCCCACAATAGAGGAGTAAAAGAAATCCCTAAAATCCATACGTTTCGGGTCTCCGCTTAGGTCTAAACCGACGATAAAGGTGACTAAATCCTCTTAGGTTGGCCCACGATAGAGGAGTAATAAAGACCCTAAAGCGACTCGCTTTAGCTCGGTTCGACCAACATGGTCCAACTCTTATCCCAACGGTCTTTATGAAGGCTTGCTGGGTGGAAGATAACCATCCTAGAGAGCTAGCACAAAAAGGACCCTAAAGCAACACGCTTTAGGTCGGCTTTTTCAACATGGTCAAATTCTCTTACCCACAACCTTGACGGAGGTTTACGGGTAGAAGATAAACATCCTGGAACCTTAACTTAAACAAAAGACTTTGAATTAGGCTGAGTCTCAACTCTTGGCCAATTCCCAAGCACTTAGATAGTGGCAAGAGACATCAAATAGAATTCCAAACTTGCCCCAATATAGCATCCAGCCAACCTTGAAAATGGGGGGCAGTTGACACACCCAATATTGGCTCTGCCCGAAGACCGAGCGGTTCAACTCAGCATCTAGTCCCCATCCCCACCGTGTAGCATAGGGCTCGGTCAGAGAAACCCGGCCTACAGGTCGGGACAGCATCGTCCAGTCACCAAACAGCTCGGGAAGAATACATCTAACTTAGCAGCACATCCCATACTACTCAACTCCAACAATCGAGTCATCACTTGGACAGAGGCCTTCGGAGCGGTTCATCCATGACCCGACTAACAGGTCGGGAAGACAGCGTAGGCATGGCCCGTCACAGGGACAGCTCACCTCGGCCCCGAGGCATGATCCAGAATGTCCCAGACAGTTTCCTATACAAGTTAAAAGACTAATGGAAAGTGCAAACTATTTCCTAATCTAATTAGGAAACCCCCACAATTGATGCCAATCAATCCTAAATCAGATTGTATTACTTAATCTGTCTAATTTCCTTGTACGAGTAGGTCTCTTGCATCTATAAAAGAGACCACTCACCCCTATAGAAAGGGATCGACTTTTCAGTATGCATAGCGCCCCTATAACTATCTCAATCGTGCCCAGCCGACCTCTGGTAGTTTCAAACTGTTATTGGTTCACAAAAGGTCCCCGACTTTTTACAATATAGTGAACATGCTCAGACACACACATAGATGTAGGTTCCTTCATTAACAAGGCCGAACCACATACAAAAAATTGGTCTCTTTCTCTCACTCTCTCTCTCTCTCTCTCTCTCTCCTTATTCTGCTCTAGTTTAGCTCTAACCAAATTTTGACATCAGAAACTCATGATAATATTTTAGAAATTTTAGACCTTCGAATAAAGTAATCTTTCTAGAAGGTTACCATACTTATAATATTATTTGCAAGTTTTCAAAAAACTATAGAGAATTCAATCGTTCTCTTTAAGTCTAGGGAGTTTCGAGCATTCTGTACAAGTCCATGAAAAACCACCTACAATACAGTAAAAGTTCCTTAAATTTTTTTCCCGAACAGAGAGAATTCCCTAATTTAATTATCATAACACAACCCCTAAACAATTTTGGTGGTCGGGATAAGAGGCATATATCTTTTATCCTATCCAGCATTTGGTGCCCCCATCGAACAAGATAAAATAGTTTTGAACTAGATTTTTATCCCATGGAGAGTGTAATAACTCTAACCCATAGGAGGGTGGATATTAGGTGGGATTAGAAGTTTGAGATAACTTCTTGGGACAATATATATATATATATATATATATATATATATATTCAGATCTCTTTTTTTTTTTTTCTTTTCTTTTTTCATATCTTTTTTTTTTGTTTTTTGTTTTTTTTTTTCATTTTCATTCTCAGATCTTTTTTTTAGATCTTTTTTTACTTCTTTTTTTCTCTTTTTCATTTTTCATATTTGCTTTTTTTTTTTTTTTTCCCATTTCAGATCTACTTCTTTTTTGATCCGTTATATTATTATTATTATTTTTTTCATTTTCAGATCTCTTTTTTTCCTCAGGATAATAATTTAGTTATTATCCAGAATTTATATCCGGACACATTCCAAACACTAGACAACATATTAGCTTATCAGACAGAATTACTCTCCTATCTAGTTCTGTCTTATCCTGTCCCATTCGCTAGCTTTATCTGGCCTACCAAACGAGACCTAATAGAATAGGGGACTAAGGGTGTGTTTGATAACCCCATTAAGTGCAGAAAATGAAGAGATTCAGTACTTAGTCTTTTTCAGTGCGTTTGATAACATATCACTTAATTGAAAAAGTAGCTCCAAAACCACTGAAAACTTTAAGTGGAAAATTTCTACTGAAAATAATCACTGAATGCATTCTACTTCAATAATTGAAATACTGTTTTAAGAAATAAAACTTCAAGCGCTTAAAATTTTCAGTACTTAAAATTCAGCACTTAATTTTTAGTATTTTATTTTCAGTTTTATCAAACGCACCCTAAATTAAATTTTTAAGGAGATTTAACTTAAATATAAAGAATTTTTCAAACGATTGTTCACCCCCTTAAAGATCCGCCCCGGAGAAATCCCAATCCAAGTTGAATTCCAAACCCCCAAAGCCTCTCTATATAAAATACCCATTACCCAACAAACTCCCTTACTTCTTCCAATCATCAAAATTATTTGCAACAAGAAAGTCTTTCTAGCAAAACAAAGACGCATGCCTGCCTATATAGAGAGAGAGAGAAAGAGATGGATGCAACGGATACACATGTATGCGCAAACGGTTGTGGCTTCTATGGGACCCCAGAGACAAATAATCTGTGTTCCAAGTGCTACAAACATTATCTTCATGAACTGTTGGCTAAAGAATTAGCCAGACTCGATATATCAAAGAACTCGACCGATTCTATATCTTCTTCTACAACGAGTCCATTGATTTCTTATGATAGTAAAAATACCACTGCTATTCATGATTCTGGTAATGCTAGTACCAAGAAAAATAGATGCCAATGTTGCAAGAAGCGGGTCGGGCTTATCGGGTTCGGGTGTAACGGTTGTGGAGGCTTGTTTTGTGGATTCCATAGATATCCGGAAGAACACACGTGCAAGTTTGACTTCAAAATCAAGGGTCGTGTTGATTTGGCAAATCAAAATCCAGTTTGTAAGGGTGATAAGCTTCAAGCAAGGATCTGAATTATGAAATTCTAAAATTTAATATTACGTTTTGTTCTCTTATGTTACTTTATATTAGGATGTTTCCTTTAATTTTGTCTTTCATTGTTTTATAGTATAGTCATGGATTGTTTTGTTATTCTTAGTAGGAAAAGTTGCGACTATTGAGAGTAATGTGATTTTTTTTATATTTTTTTTCCCTTTGAGCCATTGTTTGGATGTTACTGAATTGTGTTAAACTCAACTCAAGTAACTCAACTTCTCCCAAATCTTAGTTTATATATGTAAAAGTTTTCTTCCCTTATTGCTTGTTAACAAACATGTGATTGACTCTAACCACTTTCCAAAAACAACAATAATGGCGAAAATCAAATAATACTAGCAACGCCTAAAAAGGTTATTGGATAATATGGTTAAGTATAATTACTCTTTAGTTACAAAATAAAAGGATGTAATATACCATTAATTTCAAATTTGTATGGTATATGTTGATTAAACGAATTTATGCAACTATATCACGCGTGCTTAGCATTTTTAGGGGATTGATTTATCACAATTTCGTGCTTTTGGATATATATATATATATATATATATATATATATATATTGTGGGGCTAAATACACCCATGTTTTTGCTATATACACCCACATTTCATTGTTTAATATTTTTTAAACAATAAAACAATACCAATTCTTTAAAAAAAAATACATAAATGTAAAATGGGATGGGTGTACATAGAAAAAAATGAGTGTATTCTGCTCCACCCTATTTTATTATAAAACTACATAACTTTAGAGAAAATAATGACAAACCTCGTAAATATGCTTGATAAAGATCTAGTTTATTATTAAGCTATATAATTTTAAAGGGCGCACAAAAAAAAAAAAAAAAAAAAAAAAAAAAAAAACCTCCCAATTACTTGAAAACTCGGTTCATTCAAACTCGTGAGAAAGCTCGCAAACATCGACCTTGGCTCTTTCAATTAAGTTGAAGGTACATTAAGGCTTAGTTTGGCCCCCATTTTGGTGTTTTTTTAAAGCACATTTTCTTATTAATTCATTTGGTAACTAATTTATGAGCTTTGCAAAAATTGAACTTAGGATTTTTTTTTTAGGGGAGCTTTTAAAAGCTCGAGAATTGAGCTTTTAAAAGCTCAATGTTGCTTTTTGGTTTCATGATGTCTTTTTGAAGAGTAGCGTATCACTTATATATAATTATCAAACAACTTAATAATAAATTTTATAAATTCCTTTTAAAAGTCACGTGGGCCAAATTAAGTCTAATAACCATGACTAAATAGTGGATAGCCACAACAAATAAGGCCCAACTTTAGTTTTGGAAAAACTAAAATATCAGTTCACTCGGTGCTTTTCGCCCAAACAAGTGGCTTTAAGCAGGCCCGTCTTATCGATAGAACCACAAGTTGCCGACTAGGCTATGAACCTACAAATAACATCCTCTAAAAGGTTATTTGTAGTATTATCCTAAAAATGCAGCTTTTTAGTTGTAAAACACCAATACGTACTGGGCCATACCATATAGCACAAATTAATGGACTATTGGAAGATAATGGGCTTGGTTGTTGGGATGCTCAGCTCAAGAAATGGCTAAAAGTCTGGTTTTGTTGCGCTGGTTAAGAGGAATTTAAATCTCTAATTCCTAGCAGCTTTGTGAGTGGAGAGAGAAAAAAATAAAAGAAGAAAAATTCAAATTTGAGAGAGAGAGAGAGAGAGAGAGAGAGAGGGAATTTAAAAGTTGTTTATGGTATTTTGGCACTTTGTTGAAAAAGTGGGTATTATGACAATTTTGTCATTTTATGTGAGTTTTTTTTATGGAGTAAATTATATTGGTATTTCTGTAAATATATTTTTTAGATGAAAAATTTATGATACCCCTTGTTTTGTCTTTCTATAGTAGTATAGATGCCAAGGCTAAAGAACTTTCGTTTCCTTTTTTCATTATTATTATTATTATTATTATTATTATTATTTTAATTTTTTGTGATCAAAATGTGGAAATATTATTAGAAAGAAGATGAATCATGCAAAACAAATGACTCGACTTGGGAAGGGGCTTCCTCAAGCCAAACTCTAAAATATTTATAAATGATAACACATCTACCTAACTGATGGGCCACAACATTTTTTTTAAGGGTGTTCATCGGTCGATTTGGTCTGTTTTTTTCAATTATTTCATTTTGGTCAATTCTATTTTGTTTTTAGCTTAGAGTATTTTTTTTTTTAGGAAACTGACTGATTGGTTCGGTTTGGTCCGTGAACACCTAATTTCATTCTCGCCTAACATGCAGGATTTGAACAGTACCCAATCCACCTATCACCATTGTGTGCGTGTGTTTGTTCTTTTAATAATTTACTTTATATAACTTTATGGACAATGGGATTCGGATTCCAACATTAACTCTAAGATTACTTCAAATAATCATTCATCAGATTTTTTTCTTCTTCTTAATCTCTAAATTTAGAAACCTTTATATTAGAGAAAAATAGACATTCCTCGGCGCTCAGGAACCCCTATGGTCAGACCCAAGGGAGGTTGCTATTACTGGTTGTCTTTCCTGCATTTCAACAAAAAAGATTTAAAAATTAAAAATAAAAAACCCTATTAAAGCATTTCAAAGAACTCTTATGTAGTTTTGGAGACTCTTCAGAGTCGATAAACCATGCCAGCATTTAGATTCAAAGAGACATTTCACGTATCAAGCTGTATACCGAGTAAATGTTGGCTTTTATTTTTTGTCGAGCCATTTTGGCTAGTCAAAAAATTTAATAACTTGATGCATCCTAATGGTCAAAATTATTGATTTTGGAAGAGTCTTTTTAGAGATTTTATTACTGTTTTAAACAAAAAGTAATTTAAGTGTTTTTCCACACACACATAATAATAATAATAATAATAATAATAAATAAAATAAAATAGATAACTCAAGTTTCACATAGGTGACTTTAGTACAATATAAAAGAAAAAATTTGAAGAACATGAGTAGCTAGAAAATGAACTTTCAGAACTTGGACATGATAGAAGGTGCATGTGCATCCATATACAAATTAATGGATTATAGGTTACAACTAGCATTTGGACCCAATGTCATCAAGACATCAACCTGCTTACCCCCAATTGCCCGAACAAGTTAAAGAGATAGAAAGGGGCCCCTGACAGACTTTCTCTCTCTCTCTTAGATTGATCAAACTCATAAAAAGTGGTACATCAGAGAAAAGGAAAAGTTTTAGAAGGCCAGTGGGACCAAAGTCCAATTACATGGGCGATGGGCCTCTCTCCCATATCTTCAAGTGTTTTTATTTGTTTGTTTCCGTTATATTAGAAGTTGATAATTTTTTTTTAGTTATTTTATTTTTTATGCTTCTGATTTATCATACAACCGTGGCCTACACCACTCAAAAATGGGTTCATATGCTTTCATATTTGCCCAGCTAGAAATCAACTTTTTTATCCCCCCTTATAAAATAGGACTATACTCCAGTAAAGAACAATCAAACCAAAGAACCCCATAACAAGGACCTCCTAGCTTTAGAGAAAGCCAACCCATGTCTTTACTACCCAATAGCTCAAAAAAGAACCACTATGCACTACAAAGTGGAGATATGACAGTATCCAATCGAGGAACTAATTTTTTTTTTTTTTTTTTTTTTCCTTTTCGTACTTTGAATTTTTATAGCACATATTCATTGCATACATGAATTTACATATATCTCAAATTAATTTTCAAATAGTAATATCATATTTTTTAAATTTGAATCCAAAATTTGATTGCATGTGTAATTATTTAGAAATCAAATGTGGGATCTTTATGTGGAAAGTATAGCATTGTTCAATTTGTAAGAGAGGTTGATAAATAAATGAACAAATTCATAACTAACCCTGCCTTGAAAAATTAAAATAAAATTCATAACTAAACCCTACATGACTTGAACCTACAAAATCTGGACAATAACAATCACAACACAACAATAAGTTAGTAGAATATGTTCACATGACTGTATGTATGATGTGATGATATATGTATAAAAATGATTATATATGTTTGGAGGGAGGGGCTCTTAAGTACACTGGATTTTTAAGCCTAAAAATCCCGCAGATCATCGGGTCAGCGCCGCCCACGGATTTTTTAAGTTTAAAAGCCGAGTGCACTTTCCCTATGTTTGTATATAATATATATATATATATATATATACACGAGCTCCTTCTAACGAGGGATCCCTCATTTTAAAGAAGTGAGGATTTCTATTGTCGCCATTGAATCGTCATTTAATTCAGGTCACGCCAGTGAAATGACAAAAGTACCCTAAATGAAAACACGATCTAACGGCCTAGAACAGAAGTCCTCACTTTCTTAAAACGAGGAGTCTATATATATACATATAGATATCTACTTATTGTAATTAAAGCCCACCAATTGTTGTGGAATTCAACT
Source organism: Hydrangea macrophylla (assembly GCA_033977485.1). Classification (NCBI taxonomy): domain Eukaryota; kingdom Viridiplantae; phylum Streptophyta; class Magnoliopsida; order Cornales; family Hydrangeaceae; genus Hydrangea; species Hydrangea macrophylla. The sequence continues at coordinate 84,982,804 of CM066982.1, read as the reverse complement.
CAAATCATATCATTTACAGACATTATACTACAATATACAGCTCAGGGTGATCAAGCTGAGTTCAATCTAAACAAAACCATAACACAGAAATGAAAAATAAAAAATAAAAAAAAAAAACAAAATTAGAGAACCAAGAAAGAAAGAAAAATAGAGACATTTAATTGGTCAACTTGAGTTCTGCAAATTCAAGAACCCATTAAAGTTGGTACAATCAAGCAAGGCCTTAGCATTCATCTCCCTCTCAAACCTCCAAATATAATTCAGACCCACCAAGAGCTCAGTAATGGCGGCCTCAGTCTTCTCTTTATTCGCAAAATACAGAGTCTGCAATAACAGAACATTAGTCTTAGGCATCAAATTCTGCTGTTCAAAGCTTCTCTCACTCTGCCATTTAATCATATTATGTGCTAATGGGGACAACCAACCCAATATTCTCCCCAGAGCCTCTCTCCACTCTCCAGCGAGACCCGGGTCGCTCGCCGTAAACCCGACCCCTTTCAATCTCCCCCGAAGAGATGATCGGATACTACTCGGGAGCATCGTGTAGAGATCGTCTCTCACATCAACACCCACTAATTGCGGCGATCTGATCATCTTCTCCATCACAATAATCAAATTCGCGTAGTGTAGAGCTAGAGCAGCCGAACCCAATGTTGTTTGTGGCGGTTTCAGCACTTTTGAATTCAATTCGAAGAAATTTTGGGATGAATCGATGATGATATTATTTGTGTTCTTTGTCAATTGGCCCGATACGAAATTACAAGGGTTTTCAGAGGGATGAACTGCCGCAGATGCAGAGAGACTTCGCGGCAAAGAAGGTGGATAGCCATTACCAATTCCGAAAACAAGTTTGATTCTCGCTAAAACTGTGAAAATCGAACGAGCTAGCAATGAAGTGGCCGTGTCGAAGCTTCGATTCCAGAGAGATCTCTCTTTTAAATACTTAATTTCCTGTTTTTGCCATATTAGCTTCTGTTGAAGATCGATGATCTTCTTCTCTTTGATCGAAAGAAGTTCGTGTTGTTCGTTACATTTCAATGACTTTCTCAAACCGTTTTCCATTGACACCATCTCATCGATCTCTCTGTGAAGCGTTGATGTTACAGTGACAAATCGATCCATTTTCCGATTTTTCACTTCCATTTCTTTCAAACTGAGAACCCAATTGTTGAAATCGCGACCCGTGTTGGCGAACTCGTCGAAGAACCGATCAAAGCTTCGAAGATTGGAGTCCTCGCAACGCTTGCTGATTCGAGAGACAGAATTGGCTACGAGTCTGAGATTTTCTACGATTTCAGCGCAGGCAAGGCCGAGAAGGAACGTTTCGTCGTTGGAGACAATTTTACGAACACCTTCAAGGGATATAGAATCGTTACGAATGCGAATTATGTTCTTGTCGGAGAGAGATTGCCATAGATGTAAGAGCTTGGACATGAGTCCGGCGATCTCGAAGGCTAAGACACCGAGGTTTGATTTTTTGACGATGGTGGTGGTTGGGGGCTTGGGTGAGGTGGTGGTTCGGACTGAATCGAAGCTGTGAGATATGGCTGTCTTGACCTTGATTAACCATGTTTCTAGAGCCATATATATATATATATATATATGATATGGGGTGGAGGGGTTTGAAGTGTATATATATATATATATATGTGCGGCCGGGCAAATGATGATTTGGGTTGATCAGTTGATGGGTGATCAGAAGAGCTGGTCGAAGGAGATCGATGATCTCAGTTAATGGAATTGTTAGTGTTGGGTTGGTGAGAGATAGAGAACGGGATGGAGAGTTGAGAGAGAGAGAGAGAGAGAGAGAGAGAAACTAGAGAGACAGAGAGAGATAAGGATAAGAGAAAGAGTTTGAAGATGCAGGTGCAAAGCTCGTGGGCTGTTGAAAGGATTACTAATAAGAAAAACGAGAGAGAGAGAGAGAGAGAGAGAGAGAGAGAGAGAGAGAGAGAGAGAGAGAATTATTGAATCCACATGCAATACCAGCGCGTGATGGTTATTCCCAATTATAATTGGGGACTTTGTCTTTTTCATCTTCAAACCATCACAACAATCAATATATATATATATATATATATGCTTTAACTGAGAAGTTATTCAGTGAGGCCGTCACGCCACGTCAATATGATGGTGTGGTGTGACCTTTCCAATAAAAATGAGCTATGTGTTCACTTACATTAGGAGGTTATGACATGTGGTGGGTAGTTTTTTTTTTAAAAAAAAATTAATAACCATGGCATGATCTCCTAGAAATAAGGGGTATATGTGCGGTTAAGATTGAAATGTCATATCACGTCATCATGCAAACGTGGCGTGACGGACTCACTAAATAATATCTCGCTTTAACTTAGACTTGTGTAAATTATATTCGATGTAATAATCTTTTACTTCGGTTATTGAGTCTATAATGTATCTATCCTCTAAAAGTTAAAACTATATATATAGTATATAGTTTTATTATACATGTATTATATATATATATATATAAACAAGTAGACAAATGATTGACAAGTGTGTCATCGCTGCCTTTTTTCACAAGCCTTACTCCAACATGTTCATGAACTCTACCAATTCAAGCTCATATATGCAATTGAGTTTAGGTTGATTATATATTCTGAAACCCTGCTTGAGAGTTTGGCTTGCTTGTTAAATGAGGCAAGCCAACCCTTATTGAACATGTTTGTGACTAATGGTGAAATTGGTTCGGTTCGGTCAGTTTTGAGGGTTTTTTTTCACCAACTGAATAGTTCGGTTTGGTTCTATTTTTTCAATTTTAGGCTTATTTTTTTGTTCGATTTTCGGTTTTGCGTTGCACGTATCTTATGAAAACTTCGGTTCGGTTCGATTCGGTAATTCGGTTTAATCGGTTTTTGTTTCACCCCTATTTGTGACAGGATGTTGATCGACTCCCACTTTGTTGACACCTTATATGAAAGTAAATGCATGTATATGTGAAAGTATATTGCATGTATATATGTGCATGTGTGTGTTAACTGTGTGTTCATATATTCTCTTTGATTTTTGTAATGTTATCTCAATTGAGTAAAAGATAACTTTCCGGTCTGTTTGGAAGCATATATATATATATATATATTCACTTTTTTCTCAGATACTATTTTATTCTACAATGAAGTAACGCATTTAATCATTCATGGCTTTTTCTTTTTTCATCTTTGAAATCATCAGTTTTATCTCTTGTTAGCTGGTTTGTTTTGTGTGTATTAATTATACCCAAAAAGGTTATGACCCCACTGACCATATGTAAATTATAAAGAGCACCATTTATATATATATATATATATATATCACCTTGTTCATATTGGATTCCATAGTCAAACAGCTTTCTTTGATCTTTGAGCTTCTTGTTCTATTGATGACCTATGGCCAAGTTTGTTAGTAGAAAAATGCTCATTTAATAAATAATAAAAAAAAAAAGAGTCTTATTCTTGTTAAGCTTCTCATCTAAAGGGAAATTATTGAACTCGGTTGTTTAAAAATTCAAATGAAATTGTTTTATCGTAGAATATTGGAGTGTAATTGAATGACTAGTTGACTAAAGAAGATTGAAGATCACTCTACAACTATTCCTAGTGTGAAGAGCCCCAAAAGAGCTTTTGATCAATATAAAAATAAAAAAAAATAAAAAATTCTCATTGCAAATTAGTGGTTAAAGATAAGATGGAGATAACACTATGATTTGATAGCACTATATATATATAATGAAATCATATATTGCCTTTGAATTTGAAAGTTAAAGCGAAAATTTTCTTTTCTTGAAAAAAAAAAAATGTTTGCTATGCTTTTTACCTCTTAGAATTCAATTTTAGTCACCACCACCAAAGGTCTAAGTGTCAATTTCTTCTCTCTTTTTTTTTTTTTTTTTAATGAACGGCAAAATTCATTAATAAAGGAATTTTGGAGTCAAAAGCACCACTGTACAGAACACTATCTGAAACATCTAACACAAATACCAGAATTTCCCAACTGCAGGTCCTGGTTCCCAATTGAAACAATCTCAGATTTCAGAGTTTCAAGAGAGAGCCAAAAGGACAATCACCTTAAAAAAAAAAAAAAAAAGAAGTAGAAGCTTTCTATGCGCTTCTCCTACAGCTCTAAAGCAAGAATTAAAAGAACAAAATATTACAATCAACATATCCAAAATGTCAAGTGTAGGTCAAATTTTGAGCCATAAAGCAACTAAAAAAAAAATTTTAAATTATGATTTTGGAAAAAATTTAACCAATATTTAAATTTGAAAATGAAAATTTCATCTTTTAAATTAAAATTTTCCTCATGCATATTCCATAATTTTATAGAGTTATTTCACTATATTTGTTTCTTCGTTGAATTACCAATTTACCATTAATATCATCGCAAAATCATCTAGTTTCATGTCGCTAATTATTAACGAACATAGCTGTATGTTTCTTTGTTCATCGCAGAATCATCTAGCTGCACATCTCTAACCAACATAACGTCTGGCATCACCTAGCATTTCAAAAATAAATGTAAAAAAATAGTGATTGATGTGAATTTCACTACAAATTAAAGAAGATGCAAACAAAGAAAGTTTAAAATGAATAAGTGTTGCATTCGTCATTTCAAGTAAAAACTCAATTCCCACAAATTTTACACTTAAAATACCATTGTATATATAGTAGAGGATTCAGTGTCATCTCTTTCTATTGCTGAACACAAACCAACTTTAGATCCGCTAGAACATGGTCAAATTACACGGGAAGTAAACTTAATTAATTCACCTTTAAATAAGACAGCGTTTTGAAATTTTCTGTTTATCCACATACCAGACTATTATAAGTAAAAAAGAAAGACAAAAAATACTGTGATGCATTATATATAGGATATAAATTTTTGTTAGAAAATAGCAATACATTGTATTGGTTTTGAGGTGGGGATGGGGGTTGGGAAAACCTTACTTACTCATTCACATCACATGCATGCATGGTTAGCGGGGATGGAATGTTGGGTTGGTGAATTTGGGAGTCATCAATTAATCGAGAAATTTTTGAGTATCCCTAATGTATCATGTGGTATTCTACTTAGTACTCCGTACCTAATAGAAGCGCGCCACACAAATAATGGAACCCACCACAAAAAATTTAAATGACATAACAATCATGTATAGCACTACCTCATTAGGTGTAGGACACCACATAAGCGCTACCTTGAGGCTACACAAAAACTTCTCCATCAATTCATATTCATCGATGGGTTGTGAGGTATTGACATGCATTTGACAACTTTTCTTAAACGAAAAAGACTTGCTACATATTTTCAGTATATTTTTCATTGTGTTGAAGTGTGATTTATTCATTGTGAACTTGTGTGTCTACATGACGTACTGTGTACCCTCAAGGTAGCATCTATGTAGCGTCCCACATCTAATGAGCTAGGTAGCGTCGCACATGATTGTTAGACCATTTAAATTTTTTGTGGTGGATTCCATTATTCGTGTGGTGCGCTATTATTGGGTATGAGATACCAAGTGACATGTCACGTGATACCTCAGGGTACCCAAAAATTTCTCCCACATGACACATAACTAGACCACTAACATTTTAGAAACGACAAAAAAATATTTAAGAAAATGTACTTAAAGTTATCCTTCTCAAAACAGAGACTAGGATTTCTCAAAGAGATGATGAGTGATATGTAGAGGTTCGTTTTACCATTTTCCCTTTGCCTACCAAATCAAGGGCAGTAAATGCGACCCTCCTTTACTTTGTCGGTAAAAACAAGGGCAGCCATCTTAATATTTCTATGCCTAGGGACTAGTGCTTCCTTAACAAATCAATTTTTCATGGAGTAGTGATGTACATTTTTTGACATTTAACTTTAAATGCATGTACTTTGTGCTATATAAGCTGTGCACAAAAACGTGCATGTAAAAAATTCAAACAGCAAAAGATACATGTGATTAAAGCATAATATGTCAAAAAGTGTGTGTGCCAAATATTTCCCTTTTTATACCCCAGCCTCCCCCCATCTATATATCCATACATGTTTCTATGTGTGTGTATGTAAAATATATATACTAGTGAAGGGCCCGTCGAAGAGAATTGTTGAATTTGAGTATGGAAGTTATTTTACGTACAAATAGCTCGAAAGATGGAGGGAAGTACTGGAAGTTAATAAGCAATTAAAAGAGTTCGATCCACCAACAATACAAAGTGATAGCACATCCTTTACTTATAACGCGTAAAAAAACGATTTCCAATTCTTAGGAGCGAAAATAAGAGGGTTCAAAAGCCCAAAGCCCCTTGAATTTGCGCATCTGTTTCACCAAACTTCACAAAAGCAAAACCAGTACACCTAAATCCAATCTAATGTATAGAGGAATGAGCATATACCCATGTGATAATTAAGACAAGGAAATGAAATTCATGTTAAGTTGAGCAGATTCAAAATTTCCCATGAATCTGCCACCAAGACAAGTAGTCACCTTCAATAAATCTATGTTGTAAAGCTAATTAGTACATGTGTGTGTTTGGGGGGGATCGAGAGGAAGGGACTGGTGCTTGGAGGAAGACGTTTATTAGTATTGGAAATAAAAACCAAAATGGAAATTGAAAAAGGACAAGACCAAAACAATATGTATAATGGAACTGCAGAAGAACAAATGAGAAGAACAATATGCATAAGGAACTGATGCTTGGGAGGAAGATGTTTATTAGTATCGGAAATGAAAGTCAAAATGGAAATTGAAAAAGGACAAGACCAAAACAATATGTATAATGGAACTGCAGAAGAACATATGAGAGAATCAAAATTAAATAATGAAACCAATTTTAAAAAGGAAAAGGGCAGTTGTATAGCATAAAGCTTCATCCAAAGAGCAGAACATCACCAATAAAAACAAGGAAAATGATTGAGAATATGGAGGGAAAATAGAAATAAAAAAGAATTTTAAATAACCAAAATTGAGTTTGCTTCTATTATGAACAAAGGGGTTTTGATGATACAGCTACTTATCGTTTAAAAATAAGATAAAAATTTTAAAAAAAAAAATGAGATAAAATTGCTTAGAATAACAAATTTACAATAATCAGGCAAAGTGGCAACATAACCCAATTGAGTAAAACACAATCAAAAGAATAGCCAAAGTAGGGGGAAAAAAGGAGTACCCATAAAAAGAAAGAGGAAAGAGGAAATGAACAAGCCCAGATGGGAAAAAGTAATCTTTCAATCAATGGAAGGATTTTAACAAAGAAACAACAATACAATAATATAATAAAATTTCAGAACCCTAAAATTTTCTACAAGAAACGAATCAAAAGCTTTAAATTATTCGTGAAATGAACCAAGTAGAATTATGCTTTTTCAACCCTAGGGTTCCAAAGAGAGAGAGAGAAAGAGAGAGAAGCTGATACATGGTTGAAAACCCCTTACTCGTCAGACCAAGAATTGTAAATCAACCGACTCAGCTATGTCTTCAAACAACATCTCGAAATATGCAGCCCTAATTTTGCAATTGTCACCCAGGTTGAAATCTAGCTATAACCGTTGTAGACGGTGGCTTTGTGAATGGATTTCACCCGTGATGAGCAGCTCCGGTTTCCCTTTGATGTGAGAAATAGATAGATTTGATGACTAATGTAAATCGGTGGTTGCTTCTGATAAGGGTTTCAACAATCAAACGAGAAGAGTCAAAAGGGAAAAGACGAAGAAGAAGGAGACGATGAGAGAACGAGACAGATCGCTGCAGACAACACAAAATTTGTGAAAGAAACAAATGATGAGAGAGATCTTAGCCCAAAAAAAAACGATGAGAGAAGTCGAGAAGAAATAAAGGATAAGAGAGGGCAGGCTGCAAAAAATGAAGTACGTAGATGTGTCCATGAATGACACGTATAAAATATACAGTCCATACATGGACTTTTTTTCATTCGTTGGAGAGCAGATTATCAGTGTAAAAAACCAGTGTAATACCCTGTATTTCTGTTATATATTATGTGAATAAAGACCCTATATGTTTCTTTTAATGCTTGTATGAGCTTGGCCTTACCTTTTGGTATAATTTGGATACCAATCGATTGACACTTTTATCAATCGATTGGATCATTAATACCTAATACCAATGATTGAACTCTATACCAATCGATTGCTTATGTCAATCGATTGACACTAATACCAATCGATTGGAGGCAGCTGGGAAGATTCTCTTGCCTTGGCTGGGGAAAGGCCACGTGAACACTAAATCTCTATATACCAGCCCATTTTGGGCGTATTTCTGGTTGCTGAAATCAGAGAGAGTGAGAGGGAGTGTTTGTATGTGTTTATATATATATACACTCATATATATATACACACATATATACATATATCCATACACTCACTCACACAGATGGAGTGAGAGAAGAAGAAGAAGAAGAAGACCAGGAGAAGGAGAAGAAGAAGAAGAAAGGAGAGGCAGAGAAGCTAGAGAGAGAGGGGAACACACCATTGAAGCTCCAAGCTTCAAAACACATTCCCAAACGCCCCCTTAACTCCTAAGGTGAGTTTTAAACTCACTTGGTAGCTTTATATTGGTGTTAGAACGTGTTTTGAACGAAGAAATGGAGTGTAAACCATGTATTCCCGTTTATATGATACTGGACAGTCTTCACTGTGAAGAAGACGAAGTACTAATCGATTGGTACTCTTACCAATCGATTGACATCTTTCAGGTCCCAATCGATTGACACTTTATGCAATCGATTGGCATGGATTATGATCCAATCGATTGAATATCTTACCAATCGATTGAACCTTTTGCCAATCAATTGAACCTTTTTCCAATCGATTGATGCCACTTTTATACCAATCGATTGACCTCTATACCAATCGATTGGAAGTTTCAGAATACTGTTTTCTTATAATAACTGTTTAGTTATTTATTTACTGTTCAGTATTTCCCAGCATGCTTTATTATTGTAATACAGACATGATAATGAGTTAATGCGGCATAGGATCGTAGTAACAACAAGATTAACGGATAATGTTTATGATGTTAGATAACGGAATAGTCATGAATCCTTTGGAGTTAACGTTCATTTCATTCAGAGTAGTCGGGCCACATTGGGATTGTCATGTATCAGTGATAGAGTTGAACTTAAGTAGGTTTGCTAAGATTCGGGAACCTTGCGTGGGCGGGCTTTGGTCGATCATATGTTCTTAAAATCGGTAGACAGACGAAGGTGTCTATGACTTGCAGTGAACCGGACCATTTACCCTAAGATAGCCAGATGATCTAATCATATGTTCTTAAAAGCGGTAGACAGACGAAGGTGTCTATGACATGCGGTGGACCGTGATCACTGGTAGACGTCGCTAAGTCGTGGCATAGAATGATGTACTGTTGTTTAAAGCGTTATATCCCTGACATGCGGTGAACTGTGCATATGTTCTTAAAAGCGGGGGATGGACTAACGTGGTATCCATGACATGCGGTGAATTGTGCATATGTTCTTAAAAGCGGTGGATGAGCAATGGTGCATTTATAGAGTTAAACTATTGTCGAGTCTGTTTCCCCCATCAAGACGTGTTATCGGTCTTAAAATGAGTAAGGCATTAGTAATCGGATAATCGGTTTGATGTAAAGGAGTTACCCTCACTGAACTCTAACTTGGTTACTGTTTATAACTTGTAATAACTTCAATAGCTCATACCCTGTTAGTATCTAACTCAGTCAGCTTTCATTAAGCTGACGGCGTTTATGCCACTGGACATTTCCATGTTCCAGCGCACCTTGGTTATGACTATACAGGTGAAGGACCTGCGGGCGAGGACTATGATGCCGGTTGTGATGTCCCTGCTAATAACTACCCTAACGGAGGTCAGACCTATAACACCCACATTTGTGTTATTGCTTTTGCATTACATTGTCATGCATGATAATGTGATGTGGCGTGTCTTAGGACACATGTTTGGGTGAGTTTTGACTCACGAGTTGATTTGGGTGTCTGTATTAGAGAACCCTTTGAAACTGTGGTGATTGAGGATTTGTTGTTGTGACGTCTCTCTGAGTATGAGACGGTCACTGAGGAATATTTTAAATGTTTATCTGGAAATAAATGTTTACCTGTGTATTTCAATATCTGTATTATTTTCTGTTTTAGAATTTATATCTGTTGTTAGTTTTAGTATCCTGGTGAGAACGAATTAACACGCTATTAATTTGGTAGGCTAATTAGCAACTTCGGAAACGTCATGTAGAAATTCGCATTTTAGCGACCAAACGAAACTTAGTCGAAAACTTTTATAATTTTGAGGTTTCACTTATAAAGCTATGAATAAGCTGTATACAAAGTTTCAGAGACTGATTAGGAGTTTGGAAAACTCGTGGGGAGGTAAACGTAATTCCCGAGAGTTTTGCCTATATATAGATAGAGATGGTTGAGATATTTTTCATAAGTTTTAACCTAAATCCAAAAAAGGAGGCCATAGGGAGATTTTGGGAGCTTAGAGCTTTGCGACGCCAAACGACGACCTTCCGTCAGTTTGTTTTCTCCTAGATTTCATTTTGATATTTGTTAGGACTTGTTTGGCCAAGTTTTTCGAAAAGTTGTTTTCCAGAATTTTTCATAAAAGTTGATAAATGGAATTTTGATTCATAGGAATTGTACTAGACGGACTTCTGCACGTTCTTTGTGCACGAGTTTTCTTCAGATTGAATTATAGGAGCGTTATTCGGAGGTGAGTGATTCAACTATGTTTTTGGAATGGTTTCTTGACATGTATTCAAGTTATGTTTGAATAGCATGTATTAATTCTTAGAGATATCTTGTGTAGTTCATATTGGGCATTTATATTGATAAGTAGGCCCAATAGCACGATGAAATGTTTTGATTACCGCGAGCATGGTGATATGTATTTGAGCATGTTAAGTTGCTTATTTGGGTCAGAAGGAGCACGTGGTCACCGTGCCATTTTGTGGAGCCGATATAGGCATTAAGGTCGCACGATTGAAAAGAAGAATCGTGGGTCTTACCCTTTCGCGTGGACTTATTGGCAAGGAGTCGCGGATTGGGAGTATGGACGGGCACGTGAGTCTCCGGTGACTAGTATGAAATGTAGAGATGTGAATGCGGACATGTTTATCATTCATGTGCATATGTTGTTTTATTCACTAAGCGTTAGCTTAAACGAATCGAATATGTGTGGTTATTCAAATAACCATTTCGGGTGTAAATGCTGGCGAGGAATCGCAGAAGTGAGCACGTGGGTTTAGAGTTCGCTTTGAAGGCAACTTGAACGTTAATCTTATAGTTTTGAGACAATAGGAATGTTGTAATAAGAATTCTTATGATTTTTAGTTATGTTTAACTTGGTATGTTAGAACGAATCTAAAATGTTGTAATAGTTAGTAACATGTTGTAATTGTGATTCGGTAATGTGTTAATACAGTTAGGATTGTTTTGGAGTACTTTTGGAAGTGTGTGTTTGATCCCCATTTGATTTCAAAAGCTTTTAAACTTAGAAAACTCTGCAGAATGTGCTGCTGCCATAAATCAGTCGACTGGTTGAGAAAACAGTCGACTGGAGCCTCTGTTTTCAGCAACTCACTGCATTGTTTCATAGGGGATCAGTCGACTGGGTCCTTGACACAGTCGACTGGATCATGGTTTTCAAAAGTGATATTTTGTTCAGGCTAGACTTCAGTCGACCGGACCGTATCAGTCGACTGAAAATTTGAAGCCCCAGTCGACTGGGTGTAGAAAGCAGTCGACTGGATGGTGTTTTAAAACCCAACTTTCTGCTGGACCAGGATCAGTCGACTGGATCCGAGGATCAGTCGACTAGACGGATGGTTTTCAAAATGACTTGTTTTATTCCGTTGCGTGTGTTCTTCAAACCAAAATTTGGGAACGTTAATGAATTGGTTTAGCCTCGGTGGCGTGCCACGGGCTCCGGTTCCGCCATTGTGGGACCGGGCTGTGACAAGACCGAAGAAGACTACTACGTCGAGGACTACATTTACGCCAACTGAAGACTACACTAGAATTGTAGTTAATTGTCTTTACTGTTTTAGAACCCTTTTGTAGTAAGGCATATATTGCCTTGACATTTGTACTTCCGCTGTCTTATAGTAGATTCGAGACTCTGATGTGTAATAGTTAGTAACTTCTGTTGACTTTATGTTACGTTGTGATCAGAACCTAGACTTCATTCTTGTTACACTATTACTGCTTGTTGCTTAGTACTGCGTGGTGTGGACAATCATGTGACTTCACCCGTCGCTGCCTTTGGACCCAAAAAGGAAATTTATTTTTCTCTATTTTTGTCGTTCCGCGGCGTGACAACCAGCAATAAGGGGTAATATGGGAAGGTCACTGTATTAAAGGAGGACAAAACAGGAAGTTCAAAAGTTTTGACATGCTTGCTTAAATGAGAGTTGGATTCTTATAATATAGTAGTAGATATGTGTGTGTGTGTGACTATGAAAAAGATTTAACGCATTTTGATGTGTAGAAATTTATCTACATGACACATTTGTAGATTATTAACCACATATTAATTTTACAGTAGCAGGTTAGATCTATCCACTATAATTTAGGGTTCATTAACTCATACATAAAAATTTTATGGCCGGAAAAAAAATGGATAAAAACTCTGTCTGAACACTCCTAGCTACTTCCATGATTAGCAGTGATGGTGTACATCTTTGACCTACAGACTGAAGTAAATGAAAATATCGATCCTTGCACATTCTTCATGTAGTAGGGTAGTAATATTGTGTTTAATTTTAAATGAATATATAAGAAAAATCTGTCACTTCAATTAAAATGAGGCATTAATTAAAGTAATTTTTTGTAACAGAATTAAAGAAAATTCCTCATTGTAAAATTGCTTTGCCCTCTTTTTAAAGTAATTTTGTAACCTTTATATATATATAGGAAAATGTACCTATTTTCAGATATGATGGAAGTGTTGGATAACACACATACACACACTAATGGATAACATATTCTTTTGGTCGGTACACGCATATAATATTGTAGATGCATCTCCCTCACACACACACACACACAAAATGTACCAAAAATTTTATGTCTTTTCCTATTTTATGACTCTTTTATTATTACATATCACAAATGTTAAGAAATATGAAGGGGATGTAACTATGAACCTTAATAAATCTTTAATTTTTTTTTAAAAAAAATTTTTTTGTCTTTGTCCCGACTAGATGCACGGGGATTTGCAGCCAATTGTTGAGAAGATAGATAATGCATGTTTCAATAAAGAGAGCTCTCCAAAAAATTGTTTCGGAAAAAGAAGCCTTCATTTGCTTCATCCATTAAGTACTATATAATTAATCGTGCGGCTATTTAGACAATTGTCACTTAGCGAATGGTTAATTGTTAAAATGTTCATTGAAAGACAATTAGTCAAAAATCTCTTTAGTAAGTCTAAATGTGTGATCTTGTTCCCATTAATACATATTTAGTCAAATAGAATAAAATATTGTTAAAAACAACCCCCCAAAAAAAAAATTAGACTTTGGAGATAGGAGAAAGATTGCTTTAGCATGTCATGTGGTACATATGCAGGGTACCATGAACCCCCTCCATGTGATGGGTCAAAGAATAGATACTAGATTTTTGTACCAACTTGGTTGAGTGAAGATTAGAAAATTTTAATGTGTATGCATGATCTTAAAGTACAAGTTACATATCATTGATTAATGGGTCGTTGACTTATATGTTTAGGTTTGTTTAATTTTACTTCCTTTTTTATTAAGAAAAGAAGACGATATACTATTTGCGCTCATGAAGCCGATTGTTCAACTAAGCATCGTCTCAAAATAGCAAACCCATTAAAAGTAAAAGGCTTGTATAGTAACGTTGTGGTTTTTTATTTTCAGTTTTGATTTTTATTTTTTGTATTGAATTAGAGGCATGCATCAATATAAAAAATGAAAACAAAAACTGAAAACCAAAAACCACAACGTTACCATACGAGCCCAGTTGTTGAAACATGTTGTAGCTAAATGATTTGTATGCTCAACTGCGCTTAATTTCTTGAAAAAATGGGTTCTTTTTATTTCTTTCTTGTACTTACCTAGAAAGAAAAATAATTTTTCTTTATAAAAAATTCAAAGAAAGTGCTTTCAATCCTGAATCAACCAGCCATATCATTGTTTTATTGTTTGTTAAAAAAAAATTTTATTATTATTATTTGTTTACTGGGTCCATCTAGGTCAGCACTTCATGGTGGTATCAAAATAACAAATTATCAACAATTCGAAAGGACTTTCATTCCCATAGGCTCCGTATTAAACTTTGAAATAGAAGTAGAGTCGACTCTAGTCTTGTGTTTTGCATTTCCAATTCCCTATAAATTTCTGTCTTTCGAGTCTGTCTTTCTAGTTTGTCATGTGTTAAAAATGTGAGGAGAAATGAACCAGTAAAATTAAAGAAAACATATCTTTGTAGTATTTTTAAGAAATTTTATTTTCTTGAGTAAGTAATGAAAGGAAAAAAAAAAACAATTTTCTTGACTTTTTCTTCCATGCAACATCAAAGCCCTAGTGCTTTTAAAGCAGGGAAACCCAGTGATCAAGTTCTTGAACCACGTTGACCAATCGGATTTCACACACACACACTCTCTCTCTCTCTCTCTCTCTCTCTCTCTCTCTCTCTCTCTCTCTCTCTCTCTCTCTCTCTCTCTCTCTCTCTCTCTCTCTGTATATATATAACCATATGGACAGGTTTCAATGGTCAAAAAAACATGATCCAATTATTCTCGTAATGGCGTGATGTTTTATCACTCACCAAAGATATGCTTTCATTATTATTATTTTTATTTTTATTTTTTTTTTCAAAAATTAATAAATTAATTCTAAAAAAGATGTACAAATATACATGGAACATGATAAAACAACAAAGCACAAATTAAGCAAGTGGACAAGTGGTAAAACCACGGACTACGTACAAATCAACAAACTAATCAAGAGAAACACAACCCAAACAACCAGAGAACATTAATATATGTCCATGAAGAAGCAAAAAATTCAAGTTGGGAATGATGTTTCCACTTTGACCTAATCTAGAGATTAATTTGAGAGATCAAATTTTGCAACAATTGTTCCTTAGGTGTAGAGGAGCCACGAAAAGTTCGATATGCTTTCATTATCACTAGAAACTAACGCAACATTCCACTTACGTACCACCAACAAAAAATCAGGTCAATGTAATCAAAAACTGTTGATATATATATATATATATATATACAAAGAATCTCTAAAGAGGGCGCCCTCTCTTTAT
The DNA here is from genome assembly GCA_033977485.1 of Hydrangea macrophylla. Lineage (NCBI taxonomy): Eukaryota > Viridiplantae > Streptophyta > Magnoliopsida > Cornales > Hydrangeaceae > Hydrangea > Hydrangea macrophylla. The sequence goes on along the minus strand of CM066982.1, from coordinate 84,967,535 downwards.
TAAAGAGAGGACCTCTGTTTTGACCGTCGGATCGTGTTTAAAAACTGTGAAATGACAAAACTGCCATTAATGAAAACACGATCTGACGGCCAAAACAGAGGCCCTCTCTTTAAGAAAAAAAGGGCGCCCTCTTTAAAGCCTGATTGTATATATATATATATATATATATTTGTAAGAATTAGTGACCCAGTCCACGTGTGACTTACTATCCATCTAATTGGTCTACCAATCCACTGGTGAGCCCTAAGGGTTCCAGCTCAGCGACGAACCAGCACGGTTTTGTCCACTCGATCGGATTTCAACCCAAAAGACCCTCACAAAGAAGAGGCATTACTCGCATTTAATTGCCAAACTCTTTTGACTCTCCGTACTGATACGGGACGTACAAAGGATGTGCCATACACCTATAACACGCACAAAATATATGTGTGTGTAAAAATATGTATATATATATATATTTGATTAGATGTGGGTGCATGTATATATAAGATCAGACATTAGGACACTAGAAGTACTTCTAATTAACATGAGCTACATACATGTGAAGATGGTTCATTTACTGATACGGGGAACATGTTCCATGTTATTCGATCCCACCCTTTTCATGATAATATTTCAGGTCAATATTTGAAACGCACTTATGATCAGAGGCAATGCATGCATGTATATGTATATAATGTAATTATGTACTCATCAAACTCACTGCATTGGCCGGCATATATATATATAGGGTAATTTTTTGGTGACCACTTTCATACAACCTCTTAAAATATGTGTTTATCTCTCTCTTGTGTCACTGTACATCATAGCAGAGAGAGATAGACACATCTTTTTAAGAGGTTGTATGAAAGTTGCCACCAAAAAATTACTTATATATATATATATATATATATTGTAACAAATGTGGCAGTGTAGGTTGTGGAAGAATGGTTAGAAATACCAATGATGAACTATGCATTGCTTGACCTTCTGCACGGGGTCAAAGAAGGAGATCGAAGAGTACGTACTCTAGTTGCGTACATATGAATATATATATATATATATATTTAGTCAGGATCTAAAGATTGTTCTCCCTCTTTATTAAAAAAATGGCCTCTGTTTTGGCCGTCAGATTCAGTTTTTAAACACGATCCGATGGTCAAAACAGAGGCCCTCTCTTTAATAAAGAGAGGGCACTCTCTCTAAAAACTTTTCATATATATATATATATATATCAATATTTAGCTCAGCAAAAAAAAAAAGAATATATCAATGTTTGTATGTGTGTATATATATATAAGAGAGAGTACGTAGCTAGTTTTCTAGTGAACTTTTTATTATGGTAGGGCAAAATATTTCCAAATGTGTCCACGATTATAATGGAATTAAGGAATAATATTGGAGAAACTAGCTCCCTTTGGGATATAATTTATAACACTTAGAGTGCGTTTGATAATCAATTAAGTGGTGAAAATAAAAATTTGCAGTACTTATTTTGTTTCAGTGCGTTTGATAACATATTACTTAATTGAAAAGGCAACCAAAAAACCACTGAAAACTTTAAATGAAAATTTTCTACTGAAAACAATCACTGAATGCAGTCTATTTCAGTACTTGAAAAACTATTTTCAGTACTGTAAATCCAATCGCTTAAAATTTTCAGTACTTAAAATTCAGCACTTAATTTTCCATACTTAATTTTCAATTTTATGAAACGCACCCTTAGACCATGTTTGGTTAAGAAAGAAAACAATCAGGAAATAGAAAAAAAAAAAATAATAATAATAATAATAATAATAATAATAAGTTGAGAAATAAATTAAATATTTTAAATATTGTGAATCATTTCTCTTCTTTTAATTATATATTACAATTATATTTTAGAAAATTTCAGGCACAAAGAAAACACAACAGAAAATATGAGCTACAAAGTTAGCTTTTCTTCTTGTTTTCTTTAATTTCCATCACAAAATTCATAAACCAAACTAAGCCTTATAGTTGAATCGGAGATAAGGCACTTTGAGAGAGTAATTACAATTACACCTGTAGAAGGGGAAAAAAATAGAGGTGCTCTCAAAGCTACCTCTCCTGTCCCCCTCCATTAATAAATATATAATATTGGTGTGTGTGTGGGGGAGACGTAACTATCAATTGAGGTTTGGGGTTTATACAAAACAACTTATTTTCCTTCACTAGAAAGTTAAAAAGGTAACAAGGTGAATAAATTTGACTCCTTGCCCTTTGTATCAAGATTAGGTACCTTATTTTACACAACGAAAATTGCTGTTATGGGCAAAGCCACCATAATGTGCTTTAATTTCTTATATAAAGCTATGGTTAGCCGCCTACTTTTTGAATAAATTTCATCTGCATGTGAATTGTTCTCCTTCACTCTTAACAAAGAAATAATCCAACCAAATAAAGCTAGATTGCGATAAATGAAAAACATTCGGCCATAAACTTTAATTTAGTGGGAATAGACCTAACAGACGTGTAAAACGAAAACTAAAACTCGGTGGGTGAGGTGACTCACCTTGAAACGGTCGGTCTTGGCGAGTGAACTCAGACTTCCATTATTCAAACACTTGGGCCCCATATGAAAGAGCAAATGAAAGGCTCTCTTTTCATGTCAAACCACACTCATTTTGCCTCTCTCTCTCTCTAACACTCATTTTGCTTCTCTCTTGATGGGGACCTAAGTGTGACATTAAAGGATCCCACTATAAGTTCTTTTGAAATTAAGGGTCCAAAAAGATTTGGGTTTTGTGGTGTAAGGGAATTTATTTTTATTTTCTCATTATTTTTGAAAAAAGTGCAATTGCGCGTGAAGAGCATACAATAAAACTTAATAAGGGCCTCTTAACATTCATCACAATGGAAGGTGTTTTGTTCCACTTTTGCTAGACATTCCTTTCAAGGTATGGTCCCAGTTCCCAAACCCTCCCAAAAAAAATTAATAAATAATAATAAATAAAATTTAGAAACATCTCTAAAAACATGATGCTCTATAGATGAACTATGCGCACGTGTGTAATCATCACTGTATGTACATGGAGGACCGAATCATTTGTGTACACGCACGTGCATACAGTTGGGCACACAATGGATTAGTGACCCACAACATTTACATAATTGTAATTTATGCACATTTGACACAATCTTGACCGTCCAATACTCAAATTGGTAGCTATGATGGCGAATTAGGATAGACCTATAATGAATAATCCATAAATACGTGAATTTTAGTGATATTTTTTTAAAAGAGTGTTATGTATTCTCAAATTTGTAACCCAAATTTAGGATGCGTTTGATAAACAATTAAATGTTAATAATGTATCATCTTATTGCAAAGCAGCAAGTGAAAAAGTTCTACTAAAGTGAGGAAAAAAAAAGGGACAATTAATGAAAAAGGCATTATGATAAAAAAAAAATTAGAGTCAAGGACAATTAAAATTCTTGATTAAGAGTAAATAATGGTTGCAGCAGTATATATCACGTCACTATTTCTCATATCACTAATAGAAAATCAGTTTTTGTTGATGTGGGGAATGGGATTCCCCTGAAAATAAAGGGGACACATAGACTAATAAAAGGATGTGCATAGTTAGTTTGGGATACCACATCACCCATACAATCATTGCATCCAAAATTTAGTCCTTAATTAATTAGGGAAAGATCCACCATATAAAAATATTAAGAAAAATTTCACTTGGTATACATAGTATTAAGTGAAATTTCACTGAACTCGTATATGAATATTAAGTGAAATTTCACTTAACTCAACTTTTGAGGGACTTTTTAACAAATTGAGAATCAAATTGGAATTTAAACTCTTGACAGTTATCTCTAGGAACTTCACCTAAATTTCTAAAGAAAATCATTGAATAGACACAGTATATTTCAATATTTAAAACACTGTTTTCAGAACTGCAAATTCAATACCTTAAAATGTTAAATACTAAAGATTTACTACTAAATTTTCACATGCAATTAACAGACCCAACCAATGTTAAATTGTTTGAAAATTTTGTTTGTGGGAAACTTTATAATGTGTTATAGTTAGAGCATCTCTAGTGATGTATCACCAAATAGAGTACATTTAAGATAAGTTGCTATACGGATGAGAGAATTCCAAAAACCCGACCGGCAAAGGGAGTGTCGGATAAGGTGGGCCAATCTTTTATTATTATTATTTTTACCAGTTGGTCATTTTTTATTATTTTAATAAAATTTACATTTAAAACAAGAAAATACTTTTGCTCACTCCAAAAATGGTTCACCAATGCTCACCCAAGCATCCCATTGGCCAATGCAGTGGGACCCAGGATTAAACAATATTTGTTTAATCCTGGGTCCCACTGCATTTGTTTAATCCTAGGTTCCACTGCATTTGTTTAATCCTCGGTCTCACTGCATTGGCCAATGGGATGCTTGGGTGAGCACTGGTGAACCATTTTTGGGTGGGCAAAAACTCTCTTAAAACAAATATATATATATATATATATATATATATACACTCCAACTGGCAGAGGCATTGCCGGCGGGTGGTGGCCGGCAATGCCAATGCCGGCTAGAGCCTAACTTATAAAGAAAAAGAAAAAAGAAATATGATTTGGCCGGCTATGTCTTTGCCAGTTGGGAGTGGCTAGCAGGGTCGGTCCTGAGGCCAAGCAAGATAAGCGGTCGCATAGGGCCCCCAATTCCAAAGGGCCCCTAATTCAAATTAAATCTTTAAGCCTATATATGTACATATAAAAAGGCCCAATATTCCAGCAGATTAAGAGAAAGCCTATTTGTTACTTTCCATAAATAAATAAAAAATAACAAAAGCCACAATCAACATGAAGGGGAAACACAAGGGTGTTCAAAAAAAGACTTCTTGAAGTAAATCCTAGAGCATTCTACATACCATGTGGTTGTCGTAGTCTTAATCTTACACTTTATGATATGGCCAACTCTTGTGTTGAATCTTCTTCTTTTTTTCTTTTTCTTTTTTTTTGAGTAGTGCAACGTATATATACAATGTTTGCATCTTCTACAAAGCGGTGGAATATTTTGAAACATAATGTGAAAGACCTTACAGTTAAGCCATTGCCACAAACACGTTGGAAAAGTCGTGTGAAATGTCTTAAAGCAATAAGATATACTTTGATTGACTTGGCAAATAGCAGGAATGATACCAAGATAAAGAGTGAAGCTAAATGTTTAGCAACATATGAGATTCAGAATTTTGAGTTCTTATTTGGCATAGTTATTTGGCACAATCTTTTATTTGTTATTAATGCTACAAGTAAAATCCTTCAAGTTGAAAATATAGGTATTGATGTTGCAACAAATCAATTGAAAGGACTTATTTCATTTTTTGAAAAATATAGAGAGTTTAGATTTGGGGAGGTCATGGTTGAAGCTAAGGAAATCGCAAATACAATGGGAATTGAACCCGTATTTCATGAGAAACGCATCATTTATAGAAAAAGATTATTTGATTAGAGTATAATTGAAGATGTGATGTAGTCGGCTGAAAAATCCTTTAGAGTTAACTACTTCATTTATGTAGTGGATCAAGCCATTTCATCCCTCAATAGTAGGTTTGAACAATTTCAAGTATATGGAGAGACTTTTGGGTTTTTGTTCGACTTAAAAAAGTTTCAATTTATTGATGATGAGAGTTTGAACACTAATTGTGCCAGCCTTGAAGTCTTTTTGATTCATGATAATTATGATGTTGATGTGAGAGATTTATTTTCAGAATTAAAAGTTTTGAGAACAATTTACCAAAAGAAACAAAGAAGTCAATTGAGGTGTTGAATCATATATAAGCGATGGATGGTTGTTTCCCAAATGCATGGATTACTTATAGAATTTTATTGACTATTCCAATTACAGTTACTTCACCAAAGAGAAGCTTTTCAAAATTGAAGTTGATCAAGTCTTATCTTCGATCGATTATGTCACGACTCACAAGAAAGATTAAACAGGTTAACTACGTTATCTAATGAAAAAGATATGGTGAATGAGATTGATTATATAAGTGTAATTGGTAATTTTGCAGCTAAAAATGCTCGAAGGGCAATATTCATTTATTTTGATAACCACTAAGGACAATATTTAAGTAATACTATTATTGATGTAAATTAGTTTTACTTATTAATATAAGTCACTTTCTTTTGTAAATAAATTTTTCTTTAGTAATGTCATTTTTCTTATACAAAAATTTATAAAGGATCCCCCAAAAGTCAGGACCGGCACTGGTGGCCAGCAATCCCTCCGCTGGTTAGGGCCTAGCTGGCTTTGCTTCTACCGTTTACCTGTATGGTACGAAATTTAACCGAATTATAAAATTAAATTTCTCTACCATATACTTAATTTTCTTACCCTACCAAATACACCATATACTAAATTAACCTAACTTATCCTACCAAACTAACACCGCTACAAATGCTCTTAGGTTCGATATAATTGAAGTCCAAATGGGGACCTACTAAGGATTGTTAATATTGTTGTTCACAATTCTTCTACACACATGAGTCATCAATTAAATTATTACATTATCTGGAACATGTATCAATCATAACTATTTTAGTTGGGTCTTACGTATTCTACACTTGGAAGTAAGTTTGGACCTCAAATTTGTTAATTAAATCTCCATCTTGGTCGTGGCGCATTCTTGACCAAATAAAGTTAATTTTTAAAGCATCCGAGGATGCCAACTAGGCATACATTATTATCAACAACAACAACAAAAAAAAAAAAAAAAAAAACAAAAACAAAAACAAAAAATACAAAAACAAAAACAAAACCAAACTAGGCATACAATTTTTTCCATATATATATATATATATATATAATATTGATATCTATGTATACCTTGATATTTTCCTCACTAAAGGTAGTCAAATAGTATTGTGGTCAATTTAAAATGGATTAATAAAAAAAAATCCAATCTCACAAAAATGTGAACTCTAAAGCTTTGCTTGGATCTTGAATTTAGAGAATGAAAAGAAAAATGAAAGGAAAACTATTTCCTAGTATTTTATTTCCCTTGTATTATTCTTCATGCTTAAACAATATTAAAAATTAATATTTTATTAATATAAGAAAATGGAGAAAGAGTGACTTACAACATCCAAAATATTCAATTTATTTCTCATTTTATTATTATTTCTTTCATTTTTTTTTCCAATTGTTTTCCTTATTAACCAAATAAATAAAAATATTTTCCTCTTATGTTTTCTTTTATTTTTCCTTACTAAATTCAAAAACCAAGCAGAGCCTAAAAGTCATTCTAGAATATGTGGATTTAACTTATTTAACCTTTCTGATCTATCTTCATAAAAGTACTCTAATTTTTTTTTTTAATTTTTCCATGTATGTTATTTATATATATATATATATATATGGATGGATCCACGAGTCTAGCTTAAAGAAAGTGAGCTGAATAATTTTCAAAAAAAAAAAATTTTGAGGATAAGCAGTGAGGCTCTAAAGAGGGCTCTCTCTTTGTTAAAGAGAGAATGTGTGATTTGGCCGTCAGATCCAGTTTTTAAACACGATCCGACGGTCAAAACAGATATCCGCCTTCTCTTTAATAAAGAGAAGGCACCCTCTGTGGAGGAATTTTCTTAAGTATGCTACTTGGTGAGCTGAGCAGTGAATAGTTTTAAGTGATGCAAATGCCTCAAACCCAAACCATATCGATCCTTAAACACACATATAAATACTATTCATATATTGTAATGTCACCACCACCATATACTATAGCTTTTACTCTAATATGAAACAATTCCAGAAAGCTAATAGATTCTATACTAACATGCATCTAATACTGGGATACTATCTGTATGCTCCACATCTTGTGGTTTAGAAAACTATTATCAAGTGATAGACTAGACTAGCTTAGGCAAGTCGGATTTTATTTATCAAGCCCATGTGTGTATGTGAGTGTGTGTGCACATTACTTTTCTATTTATTTACAATTCCTTTACTTAACAGATACCATTGACAAATATATAGTGACAGAAGATAATTCAATTAGCAAATGGCTACATTGCTAAACAGTTCTCTGAACCCCCCCATTGACAAAATTAGGAGGAAGACTTTTTTTTTTTTTTTTGGACAAAATTAGGAGGAAGACTTTTTTTTTTTTTTTTTTTTTAAGTAAAACATTGATAGTGTGGCTATGCTTGTTACAAAATCACTTTGATCACATTGAGTCTCCTCCATCCAATAAAAGATGATTATGAATAAGGCATACTATTTATATACATACATTAATACACGCACAATAGGCCAATATGGTGTTATAAAATACGTATACATGAGTGTCCCATTCAGCCAATTGGTGCAGAGACTTTCTTAATCACTTTTTCAAAAAAGTTATACAATTTGGATTCTGACAGAGGTAGTCACAAGAAGGCAGAAGCTAGTTCCCAAAGTGAGATCAGTAAAATGTGTGAGCAATGTCATAACTACAGGAAAAAAAAAAATGAAAACCAAAGTATATTTTATACCAATATTTTGCTGTAAACAATGAGGCCATATATATATATATATATATATATCAGGTCAAACCAGTCACTAAATGTCAATTGGTTAGTTTGGTTTGTGGTAGAGGCAGAAAAATTAAATGTGGCATAACATGGGATAAGAAAACCTGGGGGCTGCCAAGGAGGAAGGGTAAAAAGCTTTGGAAAAATAATTCCCAAAATGGGTCTTGCTGCTACAGTGTACAGTGTACTCTCATGCTTAGAAGGATCAATCTTCTCTTTGTTATGATATTCTATCCTTATTCGGTGCATATTGATGTCTGTTTGGCTGTTTATCTTTTGAAGGATATTTGTGTAATTTTGTGTGTGTGAGCGTGCCAGACTGATATTGTATCCTTGATTCGGTGCAGAATGATGTCTATTCAGTGTATTCGTCCCAAAGATTCTCCGTCTAATAATAGGCTGCGCTTACAAAGACGGAATGTCAATTAGGCTTTTTTGGAATGTATTTCTCTCTTTTCCTTGTTTTCTGATGTTTCTAGTTAGATGAGCTGATATGATCTTGCTCTTTGTTTTCATATGCTCTGATATGTAATCATCTGATATGATCTTGCTCTTTGTTTTCATATGCTCTGATATGATATGTAATGCCTGAGGGTAGGGGTGTACACGAGCCGAGCCTGCTCGCGAGCTTTCTCACGAACTCGCGAGCTTACTCACGAGCTCAAACGAGCCGAGCTTTCATGTGTTCGCGAGCTTTTTTGTGCACCATTTTAAACTATATAGTTTAATAATAAAACAATCTTTTATCAAGCCTAATTATGAAATGTGTCATATTTTTGCTAAAATTATATAGTTAATCTATTTATAAAAGTCATTATACAAGCTCTTTATCAAATCTATAAACGAGTTTTTTCACGAGCCTTAATCGATCGTGTTCTCTCAAATGAGCGAGCTAGCCTTTATCGAGCCGAGCTTCGAGCTCTTACCCCTAGCTGGGGGTATGCCCCCGTGTATTGTGTATTTGCTCTTTTTGGTTATAAATCTTGCATGTCTGCTAAAAATAAAAATAAAAAATTAATCCTAAATAATTGGAAGACAAGAAGGAAAAAATCAATTTTAAATAGAAACAGAAGAAAGGAAGTGAATCACAAAGAGTTCAACCTTTATTCTTCCTTCTTCTTTTTTGTTTTTTCCATTTTTGGGAAATTGTTTTCCAAGCACGGATACTTTGAAAAGGCCTACGAATCAGCAATGGCCAGTGAGTGCATGTGCGGCGAGGAATATTTTCAACTCCTTTTGATTTCGGCCTGGGACACTGCAGAGCTGCTAGGGCTTTTACCTAACATTCTTTTAAAAAACAAAGGTTCTTCATATAACTTTGAAAACTTTTGGGGTTTAGAAGACAAATAAGAGAAAATGTAATAGCAAATATTAGGGTTTACACTTAATCTCTTAAATCCCCGCACCCACACCGATGCGTCCTAGGTTTTTTCTTATATATATTTTTTAAAAAAAAGTGATTTCCTTTATATTTTTATTTATTTTCCCTACTAAATTCATGACTCAAATAGAGCCTTAGTCTTTCCAGGAAAAAAAAAATCTATTTTCAGTATGAATGCATGAATTCATCATCTGTGGTGAAGCCTTCTAAGATAGTGGGAATAATGTTCATGGACAACCAGGACAAGGGTCAATTCTGGGCCTTAATGAGATAATTCTGTTTCAAATACTAACCATTACTTATATAATCAATTTCCAAATCAAGCAATGGATCTATCAATATCTTCAAAATGTTTAAAGAACACCCTTGGTTATTGGCTTAAAAGACAGAAAATACATGCCATAGATTCAACACCAAACCAAGCCCCAAATAGTAACATTTGTTCAGAGTAACAGAACCCACAAATAGTAATAAAGTTTTTCATTCAACCATCTTACTATACCACTACGAGACTCTAAACCATTCATTTTGCTGTGTATTCTCTACATACATAGTGGTAATTCTTGGGACATGACTTTCAGACAACTTTCACACAATCTTCTAAAAGATGTGTCTCTCTTTCTCTTGTGATGTCACTGACATCACAAGAGAAAGAGAGAGGCATCTTTTAAAAAGGTTGTGTAAAAGTTGTATGAAAGTTGTGTCCCAAGAATTACTCCATACATAATCCTCAAATTAGCTTTCAATGTAGCAGTTACCAAACAAGAACATAAAATTAACATATAGCTTTTTTTTTTCCTTTTCTTTTCTTTTTTTTCCTCTGGGATATGAGGACAAATCCCCTCAGTCTGTCCTCCGGGACATCGAAATTAGTACTTATTGTCGTTTAATAAGAGTAGGGTAGAGAGGCAAACCCCGGACATTTGGACCCACCCCAAAATTGAACATATAGTCAGAAAGGAAATTCCTTTCAACTGTTAAGGAAACCAAAACAAATCACCTGCTCCAAATTTCCCCCCTTGTTCATTCATAGTTCATAGTTCATAGTTCACAGTTCAAAGTTACCAACCAGGCTACCACTTCAAAAACCTCTATAAAGAAGCTCTGGCAGCAGCAAATAAACTTGCACGGTAAGGTCACCGTAGAAACGATTCATTTCCACGAATCACAAAGATACTTGCAATGTCCCGAACAATTAACAATTTAGGATGCAAAGCTTGTGTAGAAACCATGCAAGAGGCACCCGAGAACATAGCACGTAAGCTAGCAAATCAATTGCCAACAACCAACACTATAGATTTATGGAATAATCAAAACCCCTTTGCATAAACAATTGCAAAATCAGTTTTCCAGGAAACCATCTAGCAGAAAATGAAATATGACCACCTGTATGACAATTTCCTCAAAAACAAAACCAATTCGCCTCAAAGCATTTATATTTTCGAACTTGTTCTGAGAAGGTATTGTTCTGAGAAGGTACCAAGGCATCAAGAACTTCAAACTTGGAACACTTTTTTCTTGTGTATTCCTACTTAAAGCTTGAAACAAGGAACAAGAATAGTATTGATGGTTATATTACGCCAGCTAATTAGTAGACAACCCAAGGTCAGAACTTGCAGATTTAGCAAGCTCTTTAGCTTTCTCATCGTCAAACCCAAGTTTAGCCATTATCTTGTGACCCGCTGATTCTTTTTCTGACCAGATCCCGAGAAGCAAATAAGCTGTAGTTATTTCCCCACTTTCACCTGCATTCCACATGATAACCATTATTGTTAAAAGAAGTTTACAACAGCTAAATATAACGAGTCAACAATATCATAGATAAGTGGCCAACAAGGATCTCTTTGATTTAATTGGGATTATAGACCACAGGTCACATGGGCACAACATATGTAAGAACCCATCCCCCCGCTAGCAACAATATTATCCTCTTTGGGCACAAAATATTATGTAATAAACAAAAAGGACTTCCCAAGCCGGTCATACCAGAGTCCAAAAGTCTTCGGATCTGATATCTTCTTATTTATCACTTCATTTCAAAGTTTTTTAAACCAGACCGGTCCTTGAACCGGAAAGGTGGACGGTTCTCGAGTTGGCCGGTTCAACCGGACGGATGGACCATGACATCAAATATACTAATAATAATTAAAAATATCAAAATATATATATATATATAAATAATAATAAATAAATAAAAGGACCGGTTCCCAGTTCAACTACCGGTTATACCGGTCCCAACCGCAGGTTCAACCATCAATTCTACCGGTTTTTCAAAATTCGAACGATTCAACCATTCTTCCCGGTTCCCAGTTCAAACCGGCCCGTTCACGGTCCCGGTCGACGGTTCAACCAGTACGACCAGCCAGTCCGGTTTTTAAAACTTTGCATCATTTGATTCTTGCTTTAATTGTCGTTTGATAAAACCCAGAAGCTTGAGCATGAAGTTTCTCCAAGACCTATTTCTTATTTGAAATAAGAGAGGTAATAGAAGATATTATGCACTACTCCCAGTAATGGTCTCAATATAGTATCTATTTAAACGAATATCTCCGACACTAAGCAAATTTCTTTTGGATTTGCTAGAGTATAAAGCATTATTGGAATGGGTTTTTATTCCCTTTGACAAACTAATGCTAGCCCTTCCACATCCTTCAATAAGATTTGCAGTGCCCAATATTGTGTTCCCATTTGCTTCAGCCATTTTTAAGTTCAAGAAATATTTCTTGTCACGAAGAATTGTGTGTAGTTGCACTATCAACTAGGTATTATATCTTCACCGTTCAACTTGAAATCTACCAAATAATAAGATTTATAAATATTGTACATGATATAAATCATATCATATTATTTATGGCCAGAACATCGTAAAGTACAATACACCACAAACCAAGCATAAAAGATGATATATAATTATAGTAGAAAGCACATGACATCATTCATTTCTGAACACTTCCATCACGACCATCACCAATCAAGTGATCAATTCTTCCGTCGGGATCTGCGAAGAAATCGGCCATATAAAAAAATCCACTGGGCCATTATAATCAGCAAAATGGGTCTCTATCTCCTTATCTTTCCCTTTATGGAGGCTTGATAGAGATTGACCAAATGTCTTGGCGTATGACAGGTATGCGCCCAGTGCCCTGTCTTGCCACACCAATAACAAAGTTCATCATCTCTCTTGGGAGGTTTTTGAACACCTTTCCCCCCTTTTGATTTTTGTTTCACTTTTGGTGGTAGTGGTACGGTGTTGCATTTTTATTTGAATGGTTATGACCACCACGATTCCGTAATTTCTTCCACGACCTCGTCCTTTGCTGTTTCCATGTCTACCTCCACGTCCACCTCTCTGTGTATGAGGTACGTTTACATTCACTTGAGGGAATGTATTTCCATTGGCTTCAGGCAATGGATTAGAACTAGTTGGACGTAACTTCAATTAGCAAATCATTGCTTTGTTTAGCCACAAGGAGACAAGATATCAGTTCTGAAGATTTTTTAAATCTACACTCTCGATACCGCTACTACAGGAGCACATTCGAGGCGTGAAATGTAGAATAAGTTTTTTCTAACTTTTCTTCATCAGTAATCTTATCTACACATAATTCGAGTACATAAGTGATTTTAAATAGTGCAGAGTTATATTCAAAAACTGTTTTGAAATCCTAAATCCTCAGGTTTATCCAATCATATCTTGCCTTCGGAAGAATAACATCTTTCTGGTGGTCATACCTTTCCTTCAAATTTTTCCAAAATACTACAGGATCGTCTACTGTGAGATAATTATATTTCAGCTCTTCATGAAAATGGTGTCGAATAATGACCATGGATTGAGCGCGTTCCCGTGGGGATTCATCATTTATCTCATCGATTGTTTTTCCAAGATTTTCAAAAATTATATAAGTCTTCACATTTTTCGCCAAAAATAAATCATTATTGCCAGAAATATCAAGACCAAGACTCTTAAGGGGTGTGAGGTTTTCCATATTGTTGAATTCGTTTGAGATGATCAACTTAGCTAGTGTAGGCTCGTGCTGATAAAACTAGTACTAAAAGCAAGCCCACAAACAAACAATTACACAAAGGGACACAGATATTTCAGGTGGTTCGGCAATTTGCCTACGTCTACTGCTGCGGAGGGGGAATCACCTTTATTATAGAGAGAATTAGTACAAACTCAAACACTCTTATCTCAGCGTTGTAATTCAGCACACTGATATATATTTCTCTCTCTCTCTCTCTCTCTCTCTCTCTCTCTCTCTCTCTCTCTCCTTGTGTGTTTCTGCTCTATGCTTTGCGTCCACAACCCATGGGTATTTATAGGGATAATTCACCGAACAATTGCTAAGATAGCAGTTACTGCAATCCTTGCTCATGAACTTTCAACACGAAGAATCTACAAATTTTCCAGCTAGACATAAATGAAGATAATGACATCCACCAACTTATGGATGGATTCATAACACCTTTCTCTTTTTCTTCTTCTTTTTTGGTTATTATCCTAATCCTTCTACCCACGTTTACATGTATATGTACATGTTGTATACTTATTTGGGTAAATTACACGGACCTCCCCTGAGGTTTGACGAAATTACATGAACCTCCCCTCTAAATTGCAAAATTACACAAACCTCCCTTATCAAAAACGAACCTAACAGAAGAAATAAAAAGTCAATAATACCCTTTGTAAAATGACGTCGTTTTGGTGTTAAAATGGCCATATTCTCTCTCTGTCTTTGTATATATGTATGTATATACAACCTTCTTCAACCGCAATATATATATATACATATATTATATACATATACACACAACCTTAATCAACCCAATTGAAATCCCCAATTGAAATGTGGCAACCCAATTGACATCCCCATCTATATGGACACAACATTTTTGGTTGAAATTTCTTCAAACCTAATCCTCTCTCTCCAAATCCCCATCTATTTGCTTCATATGTATATCTATCACACACTCTTGAAACATAGATTAGACCTCTAGGGTTTCTAACTGAGGATGGTGGTGAAGAGAAGATAAGTTGAGAGATATGGGTTTGGGGATTATAGCGCTCTGTTTTTTTTAGAGAGAGAGAGAGAGAGACTATGTAGCACGGACACTTCACTTTGGGTGCCGTCTCCGTATCGTGTCCGTGTCAGACACTGACACTCGTCGGACACACTAAAAAACGTGTCTTAAATTTTCTGACATCGGACACACCTTGAGCACGTGTCGGACACGCGGCCGACACGCTAGGGAACACGGCATGGTGGCCTCTCATTAGAAATGCTTTTAAAGTTTTGAGGCATTTAGTCTTAATATAGTAAAATTGGGGATAAGCAATTGGATTATTCTAGAATTATGGAAACAAGAATGGACACGAACCTGCAAATTGTATATTAAACTCAAAGATATAATTATTTATTCGTCGTATCCTAGCCGTATCCGTATCCTACATTTTCAGGATTTGCCGTGTCGGCGTGTCACGTGTCCGTGTCCGTATCCGTATCCATGCTACATAGGAGAGAGAGAGAGAGAGAGAGAGAGAGAGAGAGAGGGAGAAACTAATCACCATCCCACCGCCACCATCCTAGCATCTCCATTCCACCATCACCATCTCCATTGTACGTGTATATACACACACACACAGAGCAATGGCTTCACTCTCCATCACATCTCAACGAAAATGGTGAAGGGATTGATTTTGATTTTGGGTTGAAACTAAAAACAAGGAATAACTTGAAAAGGAAAAAAAAATAGGGGCCATCATCATCTATTTCAGGAGAGAGAGAGAGAGAGAGAGAGAGAGAGAGAGTGTATGTGTGTGTAAGGGTTGTGGCGGGAGGAGAGGAGGGGTGGCGTGTAGTGGCTGGTGACCGGTGGGGTTCGCCGGTTGCGGTTGGGGTGAGTGTGGTGATTGTTTTGGGTCTTTTAATTTTAATTTTTATAATTAGGAGAACCAAGGGTATTTTTGGTATTAGTTAATTAAACATGGCTGACATCATTAATTTGTGTCGGGGGGGTAGACGGGCCATTAATAGAGGGAAGGTGAGTGTAACTCAACCTCAAACCTCAAGGGAGGTCTGTGTAATTTTGCAATCTCGAGGAGAGGTCTGTGTAATTTTGTCAAACCTCAGGGGAGGTTCGTGTAATTTACCCTACTTATTTTAATTATTCCCTGTAACTTCTATAACTTTCCACACTCACATATGTATATTGTTTTTTTTTCCTATCCACCATTGACTTACTTGAAGATATATATGAATTTGTTAAGAATCCATCCATAAGTTGGTGGATGTCACCATCTTCATTTATGGCAAGTTGAAAAACTTGTAGATTGCTCCTATTGAAAGTTCACGAGCAATGATTGCAGTAACTGTTATCTTAGCAATTGTCCGGTGACTTATCCCTATAAATTAGGGGTGTAAGAAAAACCGCAAACCGACCGAAAACCGACCGGTTTTCAAAATATATGTACAAGCTAAAACCGACTGAAAAAATAGGTAGAAACCCGACCGACCAACCGATTTACACCTACTATAAATACCAATGAGTTGTGGACGCAAAGCATAGAGCAGAAACACACAAGAAGAGAGAAAGAGAAAGAGTCGCAGAGAGAAATATATCAGTGTGCTGAAATATTTTAGTGAGATAAGAGTGCTTGAGTTTGTACTAATTCTCTCTATAATAAAGGTGATCCCCCCTCTGCAGTAGTAGACGTAGGCAAATCGCCGAACCACCTGAAATATCTGTCCCTTTGTATGATTGTTTATTTGTGGGCCTGCTTTTAGTATTAGTTTTACAACACGTTATCAGCACGAGCCTATACCAGCTGAGTTGATCATCTCAAAGGAATACAGCAATGTGGCAAACCTCACACCCCTCAAGAGTCTTGCTCTTGATATTTCTGGCAAAAATTATTTATTTTGGGCGAAAGATGTGAAGACGTATCTAATTTTTGAAAATCTAGAAAAAACAATCGATGAGATAAATGATCAATCCCCACGGGAACGTGCTCAAGCCATGGTCATCATTCGACACCATTTACATGAAGAGCTGAAATATGAGTATCTCACAGTAGACTACCCTGCAGCGCTCTGGAAAAATTTGAAGGAAATGTATGACCACCAGAAATGTTATTCTCCCAAAGGCAAGATATGATTGGCTAAACCCGAGGATTCAGGATTTTAAACAGTATTTGAATATAACTCCGCACTATTTAAAATCACTTATGTACTCGAATTATGTGGAGATAAGATTACTGATGAAGAAAAGTTAGAAAAAACTTATTCTACATTTCACGCCTCGAATGTGCTCCTGTAGCAGCAGTATCGAGAGCGTAGATTTAAAAAATATTCAGAACTGATATCTTGTCTCTAGGGATGGCAATGGGGCGGGTTTCCCGGGTTCCCCCACCCCGCCCCGCCTAGGGTATGGGGGTGGTTAAAACGGGTTAGGGGGGCAGGTATGGGGTGAAATTGTCTCACCAGGGTCGGGGTAGGGGTTGAAGCAAAATCCCCCGAACCCGCCCCGAATACATAGCCTATATATGAAATTAACCTTATATTTTATAAATATTATGATGAAGTATAAATACTAATAACAAGGACTTAGGGTTTCTGCCACTTGCACGCACAGGCTGCAGCTCTCTGCCTGTCCCACTTGCCGACAGTGCCATTGAAACTCTCAATCGAGGGTCGCCGTCGAAGTCTGTGTTTATATATATATATACACACACACACATTTGGGTGTATTGGAGTCTCAACTCCACATCGTGAATCTGAGTGTATGTGTGCGTTTAGTGTGTGTGTGTGTGCATATATATACATATAGATATGTGTGTATATATATAATATGAAGTGTAGAAGAATGGCCACTTGCGAATCGCACAAACCCACTGCCTGCGGTGTCACCTGGAGCTGCGAAATGTTTCTCGCCAGAAACAAAGAACTCCTATGTGCTGGTCTTCTTCGTTGACTTCAAATAGTAGTCTGGCAAGTACTATTGCAAAAATCTGTTACTTGGATATTTTCTGGAATTTTGTGGTTCAAGATCTGTTTGGAAATTGGCACTCTTTTTTATTGTTATGATTGGGTTTTGTTGAAGGATTTTTGTGCTTGAATATTTTTTAAATTTAAGATCTGTTTGGAAATTGACTGGGCGGGGCGGAAGATAATAGTCGGGGTTGGGATTTCGCACAGCTCGAGGCAGGGCGCAGTCAGGATGAGTGCATGTTCAGTTGGGGCGGGCTCGGGGGAAGGGCACCCCGTCGCATACCCGTCCCGTTGCCATTTCTACTTGTCTCCTTGTGGCTAAACAAAACAATGATTTGCAGATGAAAGTTACGTCCAACTAGTTCTAATCCATTGCCTGAAGCCAATGGAAATACATTCCCTCAAGTAAATGTAAACGTAACTCATACACACAGAGGTGAACGTGGAGGTAGACATGGAAACAGCCAAGGACGAGGTCGTGGAAGGAATTACAAATGGAACCGTGGTGGTCATAACCATTCGAATAAAAATGCAACACTGTACCACTAACACCAAAAGTGGAACAAAAATAAAAAAGGGAAAGGTGTTCAAAAACCTCCCAAGAGAGACGATGAACTCTGTTATCGGTGTGGCAAGACAGGGCACTGGGTGCGTACCTATCATACGCCAAGACATTTGGTCGATCTCTATCAAGCTTACATAAAGGGAAAGGATAAGGAGATAGAGACCCATTTTGCTGATTATGATGGTCCAGTGGATTTTTTTATATGGTCGATTTCTTTGCAGATCCCGATGGAAGAATTGATCACTTGATTGGTGATGGAAGTGTCCAGAAATGAATGATGTCATGTGCTTTCTACTATAATTACATATTATCTTTTATGCTTGGTTTGTGGTGTATTGTCCTTTATAATGTTCTTGCCATAAATAATATGATATGATTTCTATCACAAACAATATTTACAAATCTTATTATTTGATAGATTTCAAGATGATCGGTGACGATATAATGCCTAGTTGATATTGCAATCTTGAACTTAAAACTAGCTGAAGCAAATGGGAACACAATATCAGGCACTGCAAATCTTATTGAAGGATGTGGAAGGGCTAGCATTAGTTTGTCAAAGGGAACAAAAACCCATTCCAATAATGCTTTATACTCTAGCAAATCCAAAAGAAATTTGCTTAGTGTCGGAGATATTCGTTTAAACGGATACCGTATTGAGACCATTACTGGGAGTAGTGTAGAATATCTTTCCTCTCTTGTTTCAAATAAAAAACAGGTCTTGGATTAACTTCATGCTCAAGCTTCTGGGTTATATCAAACGACGATTAGAGTAATTGAATCAAATGTTGTGATAAACCAGAAGATATCAGATCCAAAGATTTTTGGACTCTGTCATGACCGGCTTGGTCACCCTGGAGCAATAATGATGTGAAGAATCATTGAAGGCTCAATGGACAATCAGAAGATTCTTCTACCAAGTGACAATCTATGTACTGCTTGCTCACAAGGTAAATTAATTATTAGACCATCTCCTTTAAAGATCACTGTGGAATCTCCTACATTTCTAAAACGCATTCAAGGACATATATGAGGACCAATTCATCCACCAGCTGGGCCATTTTACTACTTCATGGTTCTTATTGATGCATCTACTAGATGGTCACATGCGTGTCTACTCTTGTCACAACACTGCATTTGCGAGTTATTCGATTACGAGCACAATTTTCTGACTACCCTATCAAAACTATACGTCTAGATAATGCTAAAGAGTTCACATCTAAGAATTCATGTTGAGCATCCCGTTGCTCACGTGCACACACATAATGGTTTAGCTGAGTCGTTTATCAAACGTCTCAAGTTGATTGATGGTTTAGCCGAGTCGTTTATCGAACGTCTCAAGTTAATTGCTAGAAAAAAATAAAATAAAAAGCCAATATACATATATATATATATATATGGAAAGTTGTAAAAGTTATAGGGAATAATTAAAATATGCATACAACATATACATATACATGTACAAGTGGGTAAAAGGATTAGGGCAATAACCACACACACACACACACACACAAAAAGAGAGAAAGAAAGAAAAAAAGAAAGAACGAAAGAAAGAAAACAAAAATAGAAAGGGTAATTTTTCTAACCACGTCTTCTATTTAAGCATGGGGTGCAACTATCCTTCAAAGAAGAAGCACTATCTCTCTAGAATTTATGACGACCCATACCCCTTCCCTTCTAGCAACAATAATGTCAGGTTTGGGCCTTAACATAAAGGGCTTCCCAGGAGGCCACCCATCTTGATATTGTTGTAGCAGTTGCACGCTTAAACGCGAAGTTCCTTTGTGCTAGCTCCCTCACGGTTTTAATAGACTTTGTAGCAAGTAGAGGGCCGCTTAAGCCTTATAACTACGTCAGGATCTTCACCCCAAGCGATGTTGGACAAGTACATGGACTTGATACCTCTCCTCACCTCATCCATCTTGTGTTGGGATTCTACCCTCAAACCATGGTTCGAGGTCGCGGTATCGGCGACCGGTGTGACGACGCGGGCGCCGCGTCGCGGCCTGGTATTGGGCGATACGCAACGATACGCTAGATTTAAGGCTCAAAAAATATGAAAAAATAACCAAAAATTATAAAATCATCAGAATAGCAAAATTGGCCTTATAGATTATCACAATACACAATGTACCAATCATATAATCACAAATTATTCAATTGACACGCTGCCGATATACTGTTTGATAGCTTTACACACATAACTGGATAAAAGTTGTTCAATAGTACTACAAAGTACACACATTATAACATGATAATAAAAATACAACTTTGTAACATACAATAGAAAATCAGTGCCAGAAGGAGTGTCGTGGGGGCTCGAAATCATCATCATTAGGCCTCCAAATAAAATTGAACTATACTATGAAGGTGCAGGTTGAGACGACTGGCTTGATGATCCATAATCTGGGTTTTGGGGTTGAGAAGGATTGATAGGATTTGTATCATGATAAAATCCAAATCCTCGATACTCAACGCTACTACTGGATGACCCATCATAATTACGACCCAAATCATAGCCACTATAACCTCCTCCATCACCTGTGGCAGTGCTAGCTGATGTATCCCGATACCTCCTAGGAGCACGATCATAATACCCACCACTGCTAGTACTAGTAGATCTCTCAAGTTGTCGTACTGGTGGTAGGTGTCCCCTACTCCCTGTGCTACTGCTTGAATATCCAGGATCGCCATGAGGACATATCTATGTCCTATCGTATGATATGGCTGACTATATCCCCTATGTCCTCCATATCCTCCATAATCCTGAAATCCTATCCCCATAGTACGCAACTGATCATCAATACCTAAACCACCAGCATTGTGCCCACTAGAATAATCATCACCACTAGAAATCTCAGTCAACCTAGCCAAATGTTGACGTTGTGCATCTATTCCTAGCCTATATCCATGGTCTGTGTCTTGTGTGGCATAATATTGACTATTTCCCTCCGCCCATGACATGCCATGGGGTAAGGTAGAATGACCACCACCACCATTGTCGCCTCCATAATCACCACCACCTCTTCTTTCGATGTCATTATCATCATTACCACCACCATCGTTGTTGTCATCGTCGTCATCATCATCATCATCATCATCACTACTAGAACTAGAACTAGAACTAGAAAAATTTGATTTGACTTCTCTGTGCAATGCCCTTCCCTTTTTTGATGAGTGTAGATTGCTTCGACCTTGAAGGAATAGGAATATTATCTTCCTCTTCTTCTTCAGCTCGTCCTCTTTGACCTTCATCACTATTTTGATTACCTTCATTCAACCATGTCAAATCATTTCCAAGAGCAGGTGCCTCTTTCTCCCAAATCCAATCACCTAAAATATCATCATCTTCAAAAATATTATTCAGATCAATAGGATTATAATAATCCTCATCGTCTTTCATGTACATGATGTTTCTAACTCGCAACCGCAAATTATAATGCACAAAAACTAGTTTATGTAATTTATTCATTGCCAAGCGATTGCGGAGCTTGGTGTGAATGAGTGACCAGGTGCCCCAATTTCTTTCACACCCTGATGAAGAGCATGTCTAGCTGAGGACTTTAATTGCAATTCGCCTAAGATGTGGAGCTTCCTCACCATAGTGATGCCACCATTCAGCTGCAATAATGAAATTAAAAAATAAATAGATCATGCAATTTAATCATCAAGTTAATGCTAGAAATTATAACAATAACATGGGAGAGTTGTTATAGCCTTCTTTGTCAGAGGTTGGCCAAACTCTCCTCTTGCATCCGCGTAGTTTTTTATCTACAAATTAAATTTTATTAGTTGGACTTATCATTTATATTTAACAAACAATCAATCAATTTCTAATTTCATACCTCACTAATCGCCTTCGCTTGGTTTTCTACGTCTGGCTCTAATCTCTTAATTACTTCCTTCAAGCCAAGTCGTACCTCCGGGTGATTAGAAAAATTATGGGAATACTGAAATGCAGGGTTTAGAAAATATGTTGTTGCATGAAGGTGTCTATGTAATTGACTCTCCCACCGATAGTCAATGACATCCCAATACTTCTGATAATCTTTTTTGACTGATGCCTTTATTGCTAATTTAGCTCTATCCATTGCCTCATATAGATGATAGACATTGTGGGCTTCTTGTCTTGGTCAACGATTTTTAGAACCCTAACAAGCGGCTCCATAATGGACGTTACTAATATTGCATTCCTCCAAAATCGATCAGTCAAAATGAGATCAGACACTGCGGCAGCAATACTTCTACTTTTTTCACGATTAAATTCACCCTATACACTAGATGTGCACATCCGTTTTAATTCAGACTGATAACGTATAAGGCTCTCTATCACAATGAATTCGGTGGCAAATCTAGTGATTCCCGGCCTCAACAAATCTCTGCCTTGTGTATATGTTCTCATAAGATTCACCACATTTTGGCTAATATAAATAAAACTTGTTATTTTCTTTGCTTTGTCAAGAGTAGCCTTGACAGTCTTTTATTTTATCAATGTCTTCTAGCATGAGGTCGATACAATGCGCTGCACAAGGAGTCCAGAAAAGATGTTGCCTCTTCTCCATCAATAATCTCCCTGCCGCTTTACAATTTGGTTCATTATCCGTCACTACTTGCACGACATTTGACTCACCAACCTCTTCCACAACTTTATCCATTAGTGAGAAAATGTATGAGGCAATTTTGGATTGGTTTGTAGTATCAACCGATGTATGGTATATCATATTCCTATCACAATAGATCATAAAGTTAATTATAGGTTTATTGGTTTTAGAGCTCCACCCATCACACATTATTGTGCAACCATAATCTGGCCACTATTGTTTCAACTGCCCAATGTACATCTCTAACTCTTTCACCTCTTCATCCAAGTATGAATTACTAATCTGGTAACCATAAGGTCCCTTAATTCCAGGTCCAGCATCTGCAATAGTATCTATCATCGTTTGGTAGTGTGGGCCACTGTCAGCTGCATTAAATGCGATTCCACTGAAAAGGAAAAACTTAGAAACAGTTTTCCCTACTTTCTTCACATTTTGTGTATTGAACATGTCCTTCACCTTTTTTTGAAATCCTGTCTTTGGCCCAAACATAAAAGGGCCTCCACCTGAGGCGGGCATCTCAACATTTTCCCTCACACTAAAACTCCTTTGAGATGGTGTTGGACGTTTGGAGCCAGAAGTAACATGCGATCTACTCTCAAACTGGGACACGTTAGCGGAACGTCCTCTTTTGGAAACAGACCGCCTACGTCTATCCTCGTCCATAGTTGCCATATGCCTACTCTCTTTCATTGCATTTTTTAATTGTCGTCGTTCAAGCCGCGACATTCCTCCAGTGTCATCGTCGTCGTAATCATCCACATCCTCAATAGTATCCCTTCCTTCATACAAGCTATCATCTCGGAGACTTTCTATAAGTTGTTCCTTTTTTTCTCTTCTCCAACTCCCTAGCATTTGTTGTTTCATTAAGATGCTCTCTCAAGAATTTTGATATTTCTTCTAAAACTTTTGGACAATTGTCTACTTGTCCTGATACTCTAGCAACATGCTGCTTCAATCTCGTTATACCGCCATGCACAATCTTGCCACAATAATTACACATGGCGATCCTTTTATTACCCCCAACAGGTGATGCATGATCCCAACCAATGTCTTTCTTTGGAGGCATTCTAGAAAATACAAATAGATAAAAATATATATATATATTATAAGTAAACTTTTTTTATAATTAAATATAGTTATAGAACTAAATATTTATATTTAAACAAACATTTTTTAAATACATAAACATAAATTAATACACAGAGACATTTTGACCAAATATAAACATTTTTTTTTATAAAAACAAAAATTAATACACAACTAAATAAACATTTTTTTAAAATAAAATAAATTAATACACACACACATTTTGACCAAATATAAACAATTTTTTTTAAATAAAAAAAAATTAATACACACAACTAAGTAAACAGTTTTTTAAATAAAATATAATTAATACACATACACATTTTGACCAAATATAAACATTTTTTATAAATAAAAAACAAATTAATACACATACAACTAAATAAACATTTTTTGTAAGTAAAAACAAAAATTAATACACACAACTAAATAAACAGATTTTTAAATAAAATAAATTAACTCACATACACATTTTGACCAAATATAAACAATTTTTTTAAAATAAAAACAAAAATTAATACACACAACTAAATAAACATTTTTTAAAATAAAATCTAATTAATACACACACATTTTGACCAAATATAAACACACATACACATGTTATACTAAATAAACACACATACACATGTTATACTAAATAAACACACATACACATGTTATACTAAATAAACACACATGTTACACTTGTAGGGAATAAAATCCCAATCCCCCAAATAAATCCCGATCACTGCTTCTAATGCTTGACCACAAGAAGAAAAAAAAATCAGCTTTACCTTTGAGACACAGAGCCGCAGGCGACAAGAAAGAGAGAGAGAGATCAGAGCTTGCGATCGTCGCAGGCGACGAGAAAGAGAGAGAGATCAGAGCTCGCGGTCAACTTCCACGGCGAGAGAGAGAGCTCGACTTCCAGAGAGATGTCTGGATCGAGATCAATCGACTTCTAAAGCGGGGGATAGAGCTCGATTTCGAGAGTGAGAGAGAGAAAAGGCCTTAGATCTGCAAAGATTTGGGATGGTTTGAGTAGATCTGAGGCACTGAGGCTTCAAAAGAGAGAGAGAGGCAAACAAGAAGTGATGGAAATAGCGAAGTGAGTCTTCAAGCATGTGATTTCAGGTACATAAAGCAGCTTTAGTTTTTTTTTTTTTCTAACTTTTTTCAATATCTCGTCTATTATCTCGGCACATCTCGGACGAGATTCTCTTAACTCGTCTGTTTCGGCCGATACGACCGATTTTTGTTACGTTACAGTTTTTTTTTTTAACTCAGCTTAACTCGTTCAATATCTCGTATCGGCCCCTCTCGATACCGAGTTGACTCGGCCGATACGTCCCGGTATTGGCCATTACTTCGAACCATGCCTCAAACCTATTACTTTATGCGTTAGACATTTTGACAGTTATATTTATGATATCAGTTTACTTTTCATTATATATATTTCATGAGATGAATGTTTGTTTGCTTGTAATCCTTAAATATCATTGTAGGGAATTCGTATGTATGTATGAGATGCATACATAAGAGATACGAATTACTATTACTTGATGTTTAGAATTGTCGCAGTGGATGATGAGATTGATACTTTATCAGGTTACATTGTAGCATGATTAACTATCATAGGATGGAGTGATGTATCTCGTTCACTAGAGTGTGTGACACTGTGACTCTTAGTTAATATGCTAATGCATGTAATGCATTGACGGACTATTAGTTTTCCTATTGATACTCTATCGCTTCAACAATTAATAGGAACTCGTAACTTGTATACGATACGTGTTCTTAATCTTGAGACAATAATGAACACAAGCTAAGTGTATGATTGTTTTGACTTACCAATCAGTGAGGTGTTCAAGATCAACACCTGGGTATCTTAGGTAATCATATCTCATAGCGTTATGGACATATATTCTCAAAATAGAATCCACCCTTTGTTAAAAAATAAGCATTCTCTTAAGAATGTCACTAAGTTGGTTACTGAGAACTGCAGTATTGTTGATAAGTAGTTATCAACATGTTTGGTAATCATGAGAGGTGAATGAGACTCAAGGAATATAAGATGTAATCACAATTCAGGTTGACAGTACCGGTTATCCGACAACCTGAATGTGATCACAAATGCTGAAGGTAGAGGGACATTAGAGTCATCTTACAAGTCTAGTTTTCGCTTCGGATATATTATTATGTGTTAGAGTGCAGTTATCGTTATTTAGTGGTGTTAACGTTAACTCATCAGTTAGTTGATTCACTGATTAAAGAGTTTAATCCCAGAGTACATAATAACTTATCTAAGCCAATAAATAAGGACCTAGGAGGTCCCATTCTTAGCTCCAATAGAATGCTAGGAAGGCATGAAAGAGGTTTACCAATCGATTGCCGCTTTTAGCAATCAATTGGTGGAGCAATCGATTGCTGGTTTTGGCAAGCAATCACTAGGACAGTTAGAAAACTTATAATAGAGGACCTGTGGGTAAAAACAGAAGTTCTTCGTTTTTGACACACCCAAAAGTTCCAGATCTATTTCTAACTCTTCTAAACACCTTCCTACTCTCTCTTGAAGGGTTCTCATAAGCCCTAGCTTTCCCAGGAGCATTCAAAGGAGACATAAGAGTGAAGATCTTCCGGAGGGGCTTCAGGATTTCTCTACAAGCGTTCTACTTCGATTCTCGGATTCGAATAAGGTACGAACTCATCTACACACCGCTAGATTCAATAAGAAGTAGTTCTTGTATTACTGAAAAGTTTTTCGCATATTTTCCACTGCAAATCAGATTTTCTAAAATAAAATCCAACATCTTGGTCTTCCCAATTTAGGAACCTTGGCTCTTGATTGTTGGTCATCACAATCCACCCCCTTAAAAGGACACACCTCCTCGTGCAGGACTTTCACCACACTTCCGACTGGGTTTCTGCTATGATACCATTTGTAACGACCCATCCCCTTTTCTAGCAACAATATTATCTGCTTTGGGCATAAACACAAGGGCTTCCCAGGAGGATCATCCATCCTGGTACTACTGTAGCAGCAGCACACTAAACACAGAGTTCCTTTGTGTTTAGCTCCCTCACTATTTTAAAAAACCTTGTTGCAAGTAGAGGGCCGATTAAGCCATATAAACTAGTCCGGGATCTTCATCCCAGGTGATGTGGGACAAGTACATAGACTTGATACCTCACCTCATGCATCTTGGTCTTCCAACTTCAAGAGTCTTGGCTCTTAGTTGTTGATCATACAGCATACGAGGACCTCAGTTGTCACGCCCCAAACCCACAAAGAGTACCTTTAGGACACGTGACTGCCACCAAGGCTCTATTCCCCACCTTACTAATCAACCAAAGAGTCACTAGTTGACTCTATGCAAATTAAAATGAACCAAAACCAAACAAGCATCTTGTTTTCTCAAGTCGAGTTATAAAATATCTTTTTTTAAAACCTATAAAGGCTCCTTCTCTAATAATCTGTAGAAACCTTTAAACATAAGCTAAACAACATTTTCCATTTTTAAAATTCAACAATGCTTTCCTTGCTCAGGCGAGCTCCACGCTTGTTTCTAACATTCCAAATTCGTGTTAAAACATCTCCAAACACTTAATAACACACATGTACTTTCCATCACACTCATAGATGAATAAAGAGAGATCTTCCTCAACATTTACAACTTGCTCTTACGTCATAACTCATCTTTTATCTCTTTTATCATGCACATTTTATTCAATGCTTACATTTATCTTGATCTCCTATTTCAATCTTACGAAGCGACGATTACATGTTCCATTTTCATAGCATATCATTGTCCAAATGCTCACGTTTAACATGACATCTCATTTTAATCATATGACATGATGTCTAAACATATTTCCATACAACCAAAGTTATCGTCATATCTCGCAAATATAAGACATACAAGCACTCTTACACAATCTACTTCCAAACAAGTTTAACATGTCATGCAAGTATGCGCATTCCCTCGTGTTTTTCTCCTTTTTAATCTCTTTCCCATGAGTCACCATGCATTATCAAACACACGCACAATCCATTATTATCTATAACTCCACATAGTAGTACCCTTGAGGTCTAAACAAATGTGGCTTCACCTCTAGAGTACCACTTCTATCCCTACCGCACCATTAATATCATTATAGGAGTCATAGTTCATTTCCAATTTCACTGCATTCTCTTCTGCCTTATTATTACAATACCATCTAATTATCTGAAATATAAACATTAAAACGTTCTTCAATTTTTCACCTCACCTCAACTCACCTTGCTTCCCAAATACCTTAAATGTTTATATAAATAACTAATGAGCTATACAGCTCAGTGAATAACATAATCAGTGAATGTTTACATTACATAGCATTTAAGCACAACAATGATTATAAGTACACCGATTAAACGCATTCTTTTCCAACACTACTTTAATACCATATAGTTTACACCTCATTTCATACTTTCTCATTCTTTGCTCTCTTCCAGTGCCATTCTCACAATTCCCCGTAGGAATTCTCTTACTTTCCCTTTCCTTCCGTTTATTATGGAATCCATTCGCATGTCAAAACGTTCATCCCCCTTCCATGCACACCACAATAACAATCTCTATCCATATCCTTATTATACTCGATAGAGAACATAATTAAACACATAACTCGATAAGTCATGCTTATAACATCACTTCATGAAGCCATAACAAGATAACATGATCACTTACAAATCTCATGGCTCATCAATATATATAGCATCTTGATCATCAATTCAAGAGTCAATTCAAGGATTAGAATTACTCACCTTGCTAGTAGATTCAATTACATGATTACTAGCTTATTTCTACATCACCCCTTTAATCCTCCCTTGGGGATCAAATTCTAACTCCAATTCCTTTCTCATAACTTCCCTTTTCTTTATTTTCCTTTCATTTCTTTCTATTTTCTCCCTCATTCTCTCGTTTCCTTCACCTTCTTGCTTGTCTCTACACAAGCACCTCAAAGATGTACATCTATTTTGTATTCTTCCATTAGACTAATCATCACCACATGTCAATTGAAGATTTAATCTCCCAAGTCATGACACTTAACACCTCCTTGCTTGGCACAAGCAAACTTCTTGATTTAGCTAATTAATCTCAATTAGCTAATTAACCTCAATTAAGTTAATTAATCTCCCTACTTAGGAGATTCCACCAAGTTCTAGAATTGAACTTTCCTAAATTACATATTCAACTACTATACTTTCTGATATCGCATTCTAGCACCTCACACTTTCTTGAATTAGCGTTCTACCTATCCACTTTCAATTATTCCAATGTAGCTCCTTACATTTCAGTGAATTACTATTTTACCTACTAGTTGTAGAAATGTTTACATAAACCCTTATCATTTATACCCTTTTTCACCAATGTTAACTCAATTCAATGAATTCACCCGTACCAGGATACTAGCTTACCCCCATGCTATGCACTTCTTGCTTATTACCAATTAACACCTCACATTCTTGTGAGTTACTAGTTATCCTACCAATTATGGAAACGTTTTCATCTCATCGTTTCTCTCTTCCTCTACCCATTCGTACCTTCCATTCTCGTAATGGAATTCCCCTTGTGTCTCCTCTCGGACCCTTTCATTCTCATGCTCCTATCATGGGACCGCTCCATCTTTTTAATGAAGTCTCTTTCCCCGATCTATTTATTATACGCACATAACTCGTGCTCACGTATTGCAGCATAAAAGAAATATAGAAATTCCGGGTTATTACATCAGTGGCATGGTAACCTACTTAGAAGATAATAGCATCCACGGCCATGTAGAAGGTCAGTATTACCCATAGGATGTTTTATTGCGCATAAAATCAATAGGCAAATCTATAAATATATATATATATAAAAATAAAAAAATAAAAATAAAAAAACCACCATTATTTCAACCTACTTAGAAGATAATAGCATCCACGGCCATGTCGAAGGTCAGCATTACCCATAGGATGTTTTATTACGCATAAATTCAATAGGCAAATCTATAAAAAAAACCACCATTATTTCTTCAAAAGAAAACAACAAACAATGAAGATTAAAATCAGTGGTGTGCGATATTCACCAACTAAATTACTCGGAGTTTTCTTCTTATCTTCTCTAACTACAATTTCATCCTTGTAATCTAGTCCCAGAACCTGTAGGCATAACCTTTTATGCACCCACGGCCTTACTTAAAGCACTCTGTTTTCACTTTTTACTAACTCAAAGTTACATGAATGAGATGGGGCTTTTCACAACTATTTTTCCCAAGAAAACAGAAAATTATAGAACTGTGAGATCATTAATGGTGTGGTTATTACAACCAAATCTATGAGAAGTCATCCTCCAATCTTTTCCTTCTCAAACTAAGCTATCACTATATTTGCATTTCACATTATGCATAAGAGGTGCATAACAATTTTACTAGTTCAAGGTACCACGCCCATCAGAACCCAATATTTGCATTTCACATTATGCATAAGAGGTGCATAACAATTTTACTAGTTCAAGGTACCATACCCATCAGAACCCAATGTAGAGGTAGAACATTCAGTACCTTATTATTTGCAACACTTCACTCGCAAAAGCATGGTTTAGTACAATAATGCACTGGATTGTTATCTGCAACACTTCATCCGGCAAAACATATATAGCACCATAAGCCCCTTTTAGAGTTTACACAACTTCACCAACACATCAACTCTTAAATTATCTAGGACCATAACAGATAATAAACATCAGCACAATGGTCACTTCCCATTTGAATTCAATTAATTGCCAATTCAGCCGTAAGTAAGCATAGCTCAACTAATTTTTTACTTCTGCAGTCATAAGGACCCCAGTGAACCAAACCATAAGAAAATTAGAAACAGACCCAATAACGACTTCAGAATTCCCGCAGTGCCCTTAGCACCATGCCTGATGTTTCTTGGAGGCCGCCCACTGGACTGTTGAAACTTTCATGGTAAACAACTGGTCATCTGAAACCTGTCACAATGGTAGCCATATAGAAGATGCCAAACAAAGTTGCTGGATGCAATCTTGTTTAATACCTGTCTACCCACCTACTCTACTTTTTTATGAACTTCCAAATATCTATGTATATTATATACCTATACACCTATATATATATAGTAATATAACTGTACACCTATATATATATATATAGAGAGAGAGAGAGAGAGCAAGGAATTTGTGCACCAAAAAATGATTTGGTTGAGAAAAATCATCCTATTCATCTGGTGACTACTAATCTCTTGGCATTGCTCGCGAGATTTAGGAATAGAACCAATATGTGAGGTCCTTGAGAGGTTTCATACCCTCAAGGTACACTCTTCAGAAAGTAGTTCCAGATCCAAATGTTTCTTCTAGAGTAAGATAAAATATAGTTGGTGTGGAGAAAGGTAAATTTCAAGGTGGATGTTTAATGTGGTGTTTGCTTCAATTGGTGTTTCCTGAAACTCTGTTATTTGTTCATACTGAGTACAAGGAAAAACGAAGATCAGCCAGTACCCCGCCTGGTCTGAAATTAACATCAAGCAAAACAGTATAATCAGGCGGAAGTAACTTGCATAAGGCTTTATAGCTTAAGCGTTGAGCAACTTCAGTTGTTTCTCTTGTTTTTTTTTTCTTTTTGCTAAACAAACTTCAATTGTTTAGCCAACCTTCTTGAATCATTCCATTTTCACAGCTTTTCAAAAAGTATAATTCCATAAAGCTAAAAACAGCCTTTATTCAAAGCTCCAATTTATATGTTTTTAAAAAATTTCTTTTTCCAAAAAGTGGTAATTTTAAAAGCCAACCCAAACGGGCTCGTAGCAGGCAAAAATCTGGTATACAATTATTTGAACGGAAAATCTAGAATATGACAAACACACCTGTTTTGAGTTTCTCATCAATCGCCCAATCAAGGGCCCTCTGAGCTGGTTCAGTTAAAGGAGGATGCTCAGGGCTAAAAAAATACATGTCAGATTTTCCAAGTAGGTTAACAGTTTCATCCCGCACCTTGAAAAGCGTAATTCCATTCGCCCTCAAAAATTTAGCTGCTACACTAGTTCCTGCAGAAGCAAGATAAATCACAACACGAATAAGTAAACAGTAGAGTAACTCCCAAACAAACATCCACAGAAGTGAACTTCCAAAACAAAATATAGAAGCCCTAGAAAATAGGTACACTGCAATCACATCCCAAAGTCATCTACTTTTCAAATTTTATGGAATCTTCTTCACCACAAGTCTCATCATTCTCACTTTTCTCAGCATAAAAGAAATATTGCAGATAACTAAGGCTACATACAAACCACAATAAATAGTTACAATTTTTCAAAGTTTGGGTGACAAGCACCAACATAAAAGTTCATGTTGATCAAATTAATGGGTTTGTATCATTAATCCCGCCAGACAAAGCAAGACTTGTCATCAAACTATATTGTCTGCTACCAAAACAAAGCCCAACATGTAAAAACATTCCATTTCCGTTTTCATCAGTAGCTTACTTCTTCTACAAGGAGACCCAAAAATGGGAAAATATTTTGTTATATAATCCTACATGGTATCACAGGTAAATAAAAAGGTTTATATGAATCTATTTGGCCCCCTATTTTCAGGGGAATCTCTCTCCAACACAGCAAAAACTCCTCCAAATCAGTAAAATTTTAAAAATCTGTAAGAGGGAATAAAACCCTACATCGTATAACAGTTATATCCAACATTTACTCCCAAAAAAAGGGGCAATCATATATGCTGATAGGCATTACAATATCACCTAGATGTACTTAAAAGATGAACAAAATAACTAACCCTCAACCAGAATCCCCATAAGAAGAGCTTCAGTCCCTGTGTTTGGGTACTTGAGCTTCCTCGCTTCTAATTCCGCCATTGCAAACGACTTTATACCCCTTGCAGACCATCTAAACACCAATCACAAGCTAATCCCAAATCAATATTCAATCAAAACAGTAATTAAAATAGTAAAACACACTAAAAAGAAACTTACTTTTGGACTTTTTCAGAAGAATCCCTCTCCGGCTTCCTGCGAAAAACCCAACCACTCACTGTTAGCAAAACATTCATAACCCTACATATATATATAATGACTTAGTGACTTACGCAGTTGGGAGACTAAACAAGACAGTGGCCACAGTCGACGGGCGACGCTTGGAAACGTGACTTCTGGGATTCGATGGACGAACTACGAGCTTGTTGCCGATTAAAGAACTGATCAAATTGTATGATTTAGGGCTCAGATGAGAAGATAAAAGATAATTGGTGGGGTTTTTACAAGAAGGTGGAATTGGGAATATAGAAAGTGTATGAGCGGCCATTAATTTGCAGAAACCCTAGGTTTTTGTAGGGGGTGAGTTTGAGAAGTTTTGGCTGTCTCGTTTCGGAATCTACTTGGGTTATTTTTTTGGCGTTGGTACAAAGTAGTCTTCTCCGGCTATGGCTTTCGATATTTGCAGAGAGGAATGGGGCATGAACTGCGAAGTGGATAAGAGCTTTTTTACAAGAGGAAGGGGCTCTTTAGGTAAAACTGTTTTTAATCTATTGATATAGAAATAATACTTAACTACATTTTACACCCGGCTAGTTTGCCCTTAGTGTCAACTTGATCTCATGTAATTTTGAAAGTGTCATTTTTGTCAATATAGTTTCATAATTGTGTCATTTTTGTATCTCAAACACTTTTTGTGACAATTTTTTTTTTTTTTAACTTTCAGTGACAAAATTATTCGTTACTAAAGGACTTATTGGACTTATTTGACACACTTATGAAACTACAGGAACCAAAGTGATATTTTCTAAATTACAGGGATCAAACTGACACAGATGACAAACTACAAAAGTGTAAAATATATTTAATCCTAAAAATAACTAGTTTTTAAATAGGAACAGTACTTTAACACTTATACTACATGATGCAGTGTTGGTCGGTAGCACCCATATCACTTCATATGATACGTATGTTTTTAACATTTTGAGATAAGTTGAGAGAAAGTAATGAGAAAAAAATACTTCATTTGTTATTGGTTCTGGATTAGATAAATTGGGTGAGAAGAGAATAGCATAAATTTAATTACTTTCACAATACAAATGTATCTCTCCATGCGTCGCACTTATAATTATTATTATTATTTGCTATTAAAATAAAGGTAGAATAATTTTAATACCTTATTTTTTTTTTCTATTTTATTATGAAAGGTATATATTTAAACTAGATAAAGTTATGTTTGCTTTCACTTCTATCATGTCTATCCAAATGAGGTATGTAGAACCCTACGTTCTCTTCTCATCTCTTTTTTTCCTTCCTTTTTTTCCAATAAATTTCTCTTCTCTTAATCGAATGGATCCTTGGAGGACAACTACACTATTAACAACAACAACAACAACATAGAAAGGTCATTTTCGTATTGGATCCTCGGTTAAACTCTTCACAAATTCTATGTTTGGCGGAATGTATGTTGTATTTTGAGTGTCTCAATAATAAGAGCATGTTTTGAATCAATTTTCAACCACAAACTCAAGCACGTTTTGGGATTCAAAACGCATAATTTAGCATGTGTGTAGTATTGTTACAAGCACGTGAGAGTGTTAACAAGCTCCGTGTTGGCTTAAACGGATGCAAAAAGACTCCAGTCCATAAGTATTATGGAAGAAGATTAGCGGTTTTAATCAATGAATTTTTCTTTATTCTCACCATACCCTGTGATTAAAGTTTCTGCTTCTATATAAAAAAATCACAACCAGACTAGTTTGTGTTTTTTTCCCACTATGTAGATTTACATTCCAAACGGTTATTTTGTTGGATGACAAAAGATTCAAAAGATAATTATAACCTCTCATCCAACTATGAATGAGGAGGATAAGGTTTTATTATCTCATCAATTCATTTCACTCCTTAATAATATTCTATCGAAAAAGTTTTTAATTTTCTCATAATTTCTCTCATATATCTATTTTTCATTGGTAACAAACATAGGGTACTAGTGCGTGTAGTTTTCCCCGAGAGCATTTTTGCTCACTCATTCCTCACCCAGGCTTCTACTGGTTGCCATATGTCTCATTCCAGTAATTATGTTAATAATACAGGGGCAAAATGGGAATAGAATGAAACACATGTTACCTAGTAGAGGCCTGGGTGAGTAATGAGTGACCAAAAATGCTCTCCTATTCCCTTATGAGCCAGACTCTATCCAATATGCCACTCATTGAGCAACACATTCTTCTCTATGAACACCTAACCATTAGGGGTGTTCGCGATCAATTTTGGTCTATTTTTTAGTAGTTTTAAAACTGACTTTAGGGTTTTCTCTCCCTTCTCTCTAACTTTTGTGCTCTCCTTACGGCCGCCCCTTATGGGCTCTGCCATCCACCGTGGGAGAGCCCTTCACCATTTTCTTTGTTGTTTTTACTGCTTCCAATAATATGTCCCCTCTTATGAGTGAGTTTGTCCCTCTTTGTTAGGGGCTTTGTCCCTGCTTGTTGGGGGTTTTGTCCCTCCTTATTGAGGGTTTGTTTTGTTTTTTGTTTGGTCTGTTTGGTTGATGCAACTAGATCTCTTTGCCTCCACACAGATCTGCATTAGATTTGTTGTTTGTTCGGGTCTTCTTCACAGTCATGGTACTTTTTGTAATACCCTGTATTTTCAAATATATATTATAATGGAATTTCATTTATGTATGACTTAATCTTATAACCTTATCTTACCTTTGGTAAATTTTGGGTCCCAATCGATTGGTCTTTATACTAATCGATTGCTACCTTTTGTGTACCAATCGATTGCTATTTTTCTAATCGATTGGAATCCAGCAGACCTGAATTCATGACGTGGCCTTATACCAATCGATTGCCCTAATATCCAATCAATTGCCATCAAATATCTGAGCCCAATCGATTACTATCAACTACAACTTATTTTCAACTTTGCTTCGTGTTTTGACACATAGCACTCGCACCCTCTCTATATATGAGTTCATGTTCGTGCTTAGAAAGGTTTTGACAGTTTTGGTTGTGAGAGAGAGAGAGAGAGAGAGAGAGAGAGAGAGAGAGAGAATATGTATATATACACACATATATATACTTATATATAACCACACAAACACACACACACACCCCCACACCCACTCGGACAGAAGAAGAAGAGAAGAATGATAAGACAGAAGAGAAAGGTGAGAAAGAAGAGAGATAGGAAGAGAAAGATAATGAGGAAGAAGAGAGAGAGAATACCCTGAAGACCCGCAGCCACCCCGAGCCGATGTCACCAACTTTAACAGTGAGTGCCCATACTCACATGGTAGCTTAGTTATGTTGTTTATAATCGTTTCTGTAAGAATTAACGGGCATAGAATGTATATATATATATATATTTCAATCGTGTTTTACAGTTTACGGGGAAGGAGACGACTTTCCAATTGATTGTACTTTTTCCCAATCGATTGTCATTCATTCCCAATCGATTGCCATGTCTATTAAGCCAAACTATTGCACTTTTTACCAATTGATTGCTAACCCAATTATCCCAATCGATTGTACTCTCAACTCAATCGATTGTGCACTTCTAATTATTGAATATTTTAGTTGTTTATAGATGTTGAGTTGTTTCGTTGATATATGTTATTCATTGATTGTTAGTGAGGTATTGAATAATACATATGTTTGAATAATGAACCTCTAATGCATTGAACAGTGGAACCGTTTGTATAAGGATGATATAATGTTGTTAATCGGATTGATAAGCTGACGTGCATAGTAGTGGGTCTATCAATCGGCAAGATTGATACTGTTAGCCTTCAATTCCTTTAAGGCATTATTGATATTTGTTTTGATGATGACAAAACTATTGATAATAGCATGTTTGTAATTGTTCTATTCTAAGCTATTATTAAGTCATTTTCATTATGCTAATCTCTTGAATTATATTCTTAAATGTTCTAACTTTGTTTGAGATTATGAAATAGCATATGGTGAAGTCTAAGAGTGATCAGGCTCAACAAGGATCAAGCTTGAAGATCCTTCATCCTTAGTTGAACACTAGGTTTACTTGTAAAACCTTTTTGATTATCACTCATAAAGGGCTTAAAGGTTTAAAACTTGGATAAACCTTTCAAAAAGAAGAAAACTATTTTTCAGAAGAAAAACACTCGACTGAACTTTTCCCAGTCGACTGGACGCTTCAATTTTTAGTCGACCGGACCCCCTTTAAATTGACTGGTTTTTGCAAGAAAAATAGAGGTTCTGCTTTACCACATTTAGTTGACCGAACCACTTTTTAGTTGACTGAAAAAGGCATCAGTCGACTGGGTCGCGGCATCAGTCGACTAGATTGTGCAGTTGTTGCATAACGGCTAGTTTTCTTAAAAGGCCAAATATTTACCATTTTTCCACTAACGACTATAATCTTTCTTGGCCTATAAATACATGTTTTTCCAAACCTTTTAATGTTGATCAATCCATTGGAAAACATCTATTTGAATCACACAACTTGTTGATTTTTAATCTTTCACATTTTAGCCCTAGTTGTGTGAGTTTATCAATTTGCTCTAGTTATTGATTTGTATTCTTTGAGAGTAAATTATAATAAGCTTTTATTTGTATCATTGTAACACCCGTACCCGGGGAAAAAGGTTTAACTATCTTGTAATATGCATTAATTAATATTAATTAGGGTATTAGAATAGATTAAGGGGAGGCTTGGACTCGCTCATGGAAAAGTTCCAGTGAGGAAGGACAGGTTTGAAGTGAGACCCAGTGAAGGGCCCAGGTTATGAAATTTGCATTTAAATTATTATATGCATTTTACATGACTAATTGAAATATGTTTAGTTGCTTTCATATCACATTGTTCATATGTTAGCTTCTGATATCTACTTATTAACCCAGTATGGGCATAAATGAAAAATGATTCATAATTAGTAAGTGCGATAATAATTTCATAAAATATTTGGGACCACGTGTAGGACCCATACGACATAGACAAACACCCATTTGAATTTGGGATAGTTTTAATAGTTTAATAACTAGCAGGCGTATAAACGCAAAACTGAAGAAACTTAGGGGAGGCCATAATAGAAAGACCAAAGTTGTGACTTGCATGTAGTAAGATACATGGCCTATGACTCATTAGAGTCTTCTTCATCCTTACAACAAAGGATTTACAGAGATAGAAAACCAGAGAATTCGACGAAAAGTTAGCCGATGTTCACGACGCCGATTGACACGTTGAACGACATTCAATCTCGAAACAGGTTATATATTCGAACTCCTGGAGGTGAGTCTAACGCGTTAGTACTAATCTTATGAATTTCTGAGATAGTTTTTCCGCGGCCCAATTTGGGAATTTAGCTTATAACTTGTATATGTTGTATAGGATTTATACTTGGACCTCACTAGGCTCTTAATTCTTCAAGTAGGAGTTAAATCCTAGAGGTGAGTGACTCTAATCCATGAGCTGAATGTATAATTGTGTTTGATGTTACAATTTATGATGTATTATGTTGATTATGATATTACATATTGAATTATGTTGATTAAAGCATGATAGTATAAATTGGAAGTTATTATGCTTAATTTGCAAGGATTGCCATGTTGAGATGATTATGTGATTATGTGTTAGCGGGTTGAAGAAAGCCTTATGTTGATTCAATGTGGATTTACTCCATAATAAGGAGACGTGAAAAAACCCAACGGTGTAAGGGTGTAATACCCTGTATTTGTAATATATTATATAAATAGGACCTTGTAATGTTTCTTGTAATACTTGTATGAGTTTTCCCTTACCTTTGGTATAATTTGAATACCAATCGATTGGCAAGGATACCAATCGATCGCCAATACCAATCAATTGACACTTTTATCAATCGATTGAATCATTATACCTAATACCAATCGATTGACACTTATACCAATCGATTAGAATCAGCTGGGCAGATTCTCTTGCCTTGGCTGGGGAAAGGCCACGTGAACACTCAAATCTCTATATATATTAGACCATTTTGGGCATATTTCTGTCTCCAGAAATCAAAGAGAGTGAGAGGGAGTGTTTGCATGTATTTTAATATATATATATATATATATACTTATACAAAGATTCTCTAAAGAGGGCTCCCTCTCTTTATTAAAGAGAGGGCCTCTGTTTTAGCCGTCAGATCGTGTTTTCATTAAGGGCAGTGTTGTCATTTCACAGTTTTTAAATATGATCCGACGGTCAAAACAGAAGCCCTCTCTTTAATAAAAAAAGGGCGCCCTCCTTAGAGCCTGACTGTATACTTATATATATACACATATATATATATATATATATCCATACACTCATAAACAGAGAGATGGACTGAGAAAGAAGAGAGAAGAAGAAAGAAAGAAGAAGATAGAAGGCAGAGATGTGACACCCGCTCCTGCGGTTTATATTTAATACTATTTTAGCATGCATAATCATGAGTTAATGTTAATTATAGTGTTATGTGACACATATTGGAAGTGGGTTTAACCCACTAAGTTGTTTTTGGGTGTCCAGTTAGGAACCCAAATTTGGCCAGTGTGACAGTCCCAAGTTGGGATATGTGTTGATGGTCCCAGTTGAGATGGGACATTATATGTGGAGTACCATATGTGCCTAAATGTTTATTATTAAGGCTTAAATGATTTATTGTTTTATTGTTAATAATATCATGTTATTAAGTAGTGACCACTTTTGGGTCAGTTAGGGATACCTTTGTGAGCACGAATTGAACACGTTATATAATTAGTAGGCTAATTAGCAACTTCATATAATTATATGGGACCACTTATGGGACCCATGCGAGACCTAGACAAATACTCATTTAGGTTTGGGATAGTTTTAGTACAATTTCATAATTAGTAGGGGCGTAACTGCAAAACTAGCAAACTTGTGGGGGTTTCATAATAAAATAGGAAAACTTATATAACTAAGACACATAAGGAGATGACTAATCATCTCCATTAGACCATCATTTTATGTGTATCATTACTGGGAAGTACAGAGACGAGGACGAGAGTGCGACAATGTTGACGGTGACGTTCTCGACGACGGTTGTCGAGCCGAACGACGTTGGTTTTTAATTTTGATCACATATTCGGACTCCTGGGGGTGAGTCTAATCTATTGGTACTAATTTTATTGAGTTTTGTGACAGTTTTTCCGTGACCCTTTTTGGGGTTTAAGCTCATAACTTGTAGTTTTTGTATAGGATTTGTAACTGGTTCATAGTAGGGCTATAATTTCATAATTAGGAGCGAAACACAAGAGGTGAGTGATGTTAATTTTGATATTTGGATGATTTCCATGTTGGATTCAATTGTGATGCCAAAGCATGCCTAATTTGTTTAATTTAATTTATTTAGATTATAATTGGGCAAAATTCATATGGCTAAATTAGGCCCAATTTATTTGTGAAAGCGTGGTGCAATGATTAAATGAGCATGTTGAGTTGCCTATTTGGGTCAATGGAAATTGCTAGTTCTATACCACCATGAGGTAATCTTTGTGGTGACGACCACGGCTACCAGAGGCCTATGGGACCGCACGTGTGAGGGCATGGGTCATGACTAGTCACGTGGGCTTGGAGAGTGGAGCGCCGAGCTAGCCGGTAGTGGTGGGAGTGAACTAGTAATTGCCAGAGACTATAGTTATTTGTAACATGTTGAATTGAGCGTGTTTATTATCTATGTTCATGATTAGCATTACTCACTAAGCATATAGCTTACATATTGTAATGGTTATTGAATAACCATCGTAGGTGATCGTGGCGAGGAATCGGGGAAGTGAGCTGGGAAGTGGCTTGGCTGGCTTATGGGTTTGGGAAGGTGTTATAATTTTGTTAATAGTTACCTGCTTTTTAGTTTAAAGCTTGCAATATAGTTGTAATTAATCGGTTTTAATGTGGATTGTAGTACGAGTCATATTTTGGCTGGTTTAAGCTTATGTAATATTTCTAGTTAAGCTGTATACTTTAGTTGGATTGTAACTTAACTCCTGTAATATAGGGTTGGACTGTATTAGTTAAGATTGTTTGATCATAGTGTTACTATAACTAATGTTATTAGATTGGGACGTTTGAACTTGGAGTTTTATTTATTGGGTTGGTTGTAAATGATTATATTTAGTATTTTCCTTAAAGTATTTAAAAACTCTTGCTTGGACTTTGGGAGCTCATGACTATGATTTGGTGGTGTTATTTGAGAAGTTACTATTTGTTAAAACAGAGTTATTTTGGCTGATTGCAAAGACAGTATTTTGTTTTTTTTTTATTTTATTTATTATTGTTGAGCTTCTTTGGTTTAAGTTTATTTTAAATTTATTTTTGAAACTTTAATCACTTGTGTAAAGCCTTGGTGGCGTGCCACGTGTCCTAGGATCATCTGGGTGGTTCCGGGGCGTGACAAGAGAAGACAGAAGAGAGAGAGAGGGAGAAGCCATTGAAGCTTCCAAAGCTTCAAATACATAACCAAACACACCCTAGACACCTAAGGTGAGTTCTAAACTCACCTGGTAACTTTATATTGATGTTAGAACGTGT
Source organism: Hydrangea macrophylla (assembly GCA_033977485.1). Classification (NCBI taxonomy): domain Eukaryota; kingdom Viridiplantae; phylum Streptophyta; class Magnoliopsida; order Cornales; family Hydrangeaceae; genus Hydrangea; species Hydrangea macrophylla. The sequence goes on along the minus strand of CM066982.1, from coordinate 84,925,854 downwards.
TTGAATGAAGAAATGGAGTATAAACCATATATTAACCATTTTATGTTGCTGGACTGTCTTCACTGTGAAGAAGACGAAGTCCCAATTGATTGGACTTGTCCCAATCGATTGACATTTATGGCAATCAATTGACATGTGATCCAATCGATTGAGCTTTTTACCAATCGATTGATACTATTTTTATAAAAAATTGATTGGTCCCTTGTCCCAATCGATTGGCAGTTGCAGAATGTTGATATTCTTGTTTAGTTTATATTACAACTGTTTAGTCATTTATTTACTGTTCAGTATTTCCATCATGCTTCATTGTTGTAATACAGGCGTAATAATAAGTTAATGCGTTATAGAATCGTAGTAACGATGAGATTAACGGATAATGGTTATGACGTTAGATAGCGTAATAGTTATGAATCCCTTGGAGTTAATGTTCATTTCATTCAGAGTAGTCATGCCACATTGGGATTGTCATGTATCGATGTTAGAGTTGGACTTAAGTAGGTTTGTTAAGATTCGGGAATCTTGCGTGGGCGGGCTTTGGTCAATCATATGTTCTTAATAGCGGTAGACAGACGAAGGTGTGTACGACTACAGTGGACCGGACCATTTGCCCTAAGATATCCAGATAATCTAATCATATATTCTTAAAAGCGGTAGACAGACGAAGGTGTCTACGACTGCAGTAGACCGTGATCACTGGTAGACGTCGCTAAGTTGTGGCTATAGAATGATGTACTGTTGCTTAAAGCGTTATATCCCTGTAGTATGGTGAACTGTGCATATGTTCTTAAAAGCTGGGGATGGACTGACGTGGTATCCATAACTGCGGTGGACTATGCATATGTTATTAAAAGTTGTGGACAGAGCAATGGTGTATCCCTAAGAGTGAACTACTGTCGAGTATGTTCCCCTATCATAATGTATTGTCGGTCTTAAAATGAGTAAGACGTTAGTAATCGGATCATCGGTTTGATTAAAGGAGTTACCCTCACTAAATCGTAATAGTTATCGTTTATAACTTATTATAACTTCAATACGGATACCTTGTCAGTATCTAATTCACTCAGCTTTCATTAAGCTGACAGTGTTTATGCCGCTGGACATTTCCATGTTCTAGCACACCCTGGTTATGTCTATACAGGTAAAGGACCTACGGGTGAGGACTACTATGCCAGTAACGATGTCCCTGCATAGGACTACCCCGAAGGAGCTCAGATAGAAGAAGACTACTACGCCGAGGACTACTTCTACGCCAACTGAAGATTAGGCTAGACTGTAGTTTAATTATCTTTACTGCTTTCCAGACCTTTTGTAATCAGGCATATGTTGCCTTGACAATTGCACTCCCGCTGTGTTTTATTTTGGTTCGAGACTTTGATATATAATAGTTAGTAACCTTCTTTTGTTATTAAATTATGTATTAACTAGAACTTAGATTCCATCCTTGTTATCTTCTTTACTTATTGTTGCTTAGTACTGCGTGGTGTGGACAATCATGTGACTTCACCAGTCGTTGCCTTTAGACCCAAAAAGAAAATTTATTTTTCTCTATTTTTGCTGTTCTGGGGCGTAACAAAGAGTACTCACCACTTAACTGTGTAAAGGTGTGTGGGTGACGACCCAGCTATGGAAGGATATGTGAGATGGTGTGAATTAGAGGTGCTATATGCGCATAAGGAAAACAGGCAAGAGCGACGACGCGGTGAATTGATATTTGGTCTTTTAGAGACTAGATGACATGTTGATTGTTGATTTGTGCATTAAATATGACATTACACTCATACATGTGATTAGTTTTACTCACTAAGCGAAAGCTTAAACAAATACTATTTTCTGTTGTGATTATTGAATGACCACCGCAGGTACGGCACGGGAGGAGGGAAGGAAATGATCAACACGATGGGTTGGGCATGGGGGTTATGAGATGTGGGTTGTAATATGTTATCCACAAGTTGTGTATGTATGGAGGGAACTTTATAGATTATGTAACTTTGAAAGGCAAACTAGATTTGGGGTCTTTTGTTTGACGAATTATACTCATGTTGGAAAAATGTGGTTTGATGTATGTTTAAGCTCTTAGTTGGGGCATTATGAGTTTTGTGTGTGTATAGCTAATCAAGTGGGCAAAATGATCTTTTGTAACTCTAATGTTTGAACAACTTGAGTTTTGGGAGGGTGTAGTATGTCAAGTCCAAGTTGATGTTGTTTATGAGTTTTGTTGTGGATTGTACTTGCAAACCACAAGTTTTATACATTCGGAGGGGACTTGGGATTTAACTAACTATGGATATTAATAAGCTTATTCTTCCTTATGCTTGCATGTTTATGTAAATTGATTGGGGAAAATGAGGAGTTTGATGCAAGTTTATGTTACTAATGAAGGATTGATGTGATTTGAGTGTTAAAATCAACTTCTCAACTGTTTTGAAATGCTTTTGAAAACTCTCATAGTGTTTGGTTAATATTTGGAGACATTTGGGAACATCTTGGAAATGATTTAGATGCTTTCATATGGGTTATTTTGACTCAAAGGAAGTTGTGTATATGTTTGAAGGAGTTTTGATTGTAAACAAGTTATTACCAAAATTTACGAATCCATTTTCAACAAGTTTCTACGAGATGTTAGTTTTAACAAGAATGGAATGTTAAGAACTTTTCTTTGATTCAAAAGAACTAGAATTGATGGTTTGTTATGATCAAATTGTAGTGGTAATGGGGTTTTACATGTTTGGTTAACATTTGGGAGGGTTTGGATTTGTGTTTGGAATATTTCCTCAAAGTTTCATAAAGTTTGGTTAAGGATGGAATTGGTTTGGACATGTAAAAATGATGTTTTTTAGCAGTTGGAAGGTGTTCTGCAGAAGCCGGATCGATCCGGCCTTTTCGCAGATCGATCCGCCCATTTTTGGGGGCATTCTACTAGAAAAATGAAAAGATGGATCGATTCAGCCTTTTCGCGGATCGACCCGCATGCAATTTTATAGAACAAAGGCTTTTACAAAAACGTGCATAACTCTTTCTAGAAAACTCGGATTCGCGCGCCGTTTTTTGCTTTGGAACCGGGACTCCAAAAGATATCTTTTGATGTAAAATTTGACCATACTTTATTTATGACCATTTTCCCCTTGGTGCTGTTTTATTAAAATAATGTCATTTTATATTGTTAAATTCATGTTTTTCTTAAGGATTTATATGTTTTCTTTGCTAATAAGTATATTGGGACGCTTATAGCATTATTACACGTGTCCTAATCCTTTTGGGGCGGGTTGGGGTGTGACAATCATCCACTCACTAAGGAGTTATTGTGTGAGCCTTTAATTGTATTATCCACTCTAGAGAGAGAGAGTTCAATTTGTACTTCAATTATTTGTAAAGAGTGAGGGTTAGTGACCCTTGTGTGCAAAGAAGATGTGTTCTTCTTTGGGAGGGATTGAAGGCTCTTGTAACACTTTGATCTACACCCGTGAAGTAGGTCGGATTAAAGGAATCCTCAAGAGGTGTTCTTGAGGGGTGGACATAGGCCGCGGTGTGCGGATTGCCGAACCACTTGAAAACTCGGTTTGAAAGTGTCTCTTCCCTTCTCTCTTTACATCATTGTTTGTGATTGTGTTTAATTTGTAATTAAGTTTCAAAAAATTTTATTTTCCGCTAAACCTTGTTCACCCCCCCCCCCTCTCTCTCTCTCTCTCTCTCTCTCTCTCAGGTTTCCATAGTTGGGCCAACAGATACTATTCATGATCGAGAGTGTAGATGCGATCGCGAAGATCGTATGATGTCGGGTTTGGGATTCTAATGATGCAAGATAGTTATGTGATATGGGACTTCGTGTCAAGTTTAATACAGTAGGATGGAATGGCTAGTATGTATTGGGGCGTGTTGGCCAGTATGTATTAGGGCGTATTGGCCGTAATGTATCGAGCGCATTGGTTGGGCGTATTGGTTGTAATGTATTGAGCATATTGGCTGGGCGTGTTGGCTGTAATGTATCGAGCATATTGGTTGGGCGTGTTAGCTGTGATGTATCGAGTGTAGTAGCTAGGAATGTTGACCGTAATGTATTGAGCGTATTGGCTGGACGTGTTGGTCGTAAGTGTCACAGTCCATCCCACAATTGTGGAACCGAAGCCCGTGGCATGCCACCGAGGCTAACTCCATTCATTTGCGTTCCCAAAAATTAGTTTAAGAACATGCATCAGAAAGAAATGATTCATTTTAAAACAGCAATCCAGTCGACTGAGTCGGACCTCCAGTCGACTACTCTGCCAGTTACAGAGAACATGAAAGTAACAGCCGAATCCAGTCAACTGAGACTCAGGTCCAGTCGACTACACGTTCCCAAACCCTATCAACTGACCTCATCCAGTCAACTACTTAATGTCCTGTAGAATATCTAGTTATTGTGTAGTTTTCAGTCGACTATTTTTTGTCATCTAGTCGACTGAAGTCCTGAAAACTAAAGAGAGATTTCATTTAAAACAAGGGGTCCTGTCGACTGTGACCCTGGTCCAGTCGACTATTTTTTCCAGCAGTAGCCCTCTTTGCAGAATTCCAACCTCTAAGGTTAACGAAAACATTCGGGGTTTAAAATACACACATCAAACTTAGACCAAAGTGATTCTAGCTATATTACCACAACCATACAATATATATATATATATATATACAAGGGCTATTATCCGGTTCTATTACAAGTTCCTTATGAAAACAAATAAAACAATCATTTCTATTGCAAAACTGCGAGATAAACATAATAAGTCATCTTCTAAGTGAACTCCTGATATCCCGTGATCACTTCTCCGATTCCTCGTCGGCATTAATATCTGAAATGGTTATTTGAATAACCATACATATTCGATTTGTTTAAGATAACGCTTAGTGAATAAAGCAACAATGCACATGAATGATAAAGCATGCTCGCATTCACATCTCTACAATTTATACTAATCTCCTGAGTTTTTCGTGTACGTTCCACACTCCTAATCCGCGACTCCTCGCCAATAAGTCCACGCGAAAAGGTAAGACCCACGTTTCTTTTCTTTAAATGTGCGACCTTATGCCTATAACGGCTCCACAACGATGGCTTGGTACCACGTGCTCCTTTGACCCAAATAACAACTAAACATGCTCAAATCACATATCACCATGCTTTCGACATAATCAAACATTTCATAATATAATTAGGCCTACTTATCAATATAGACGCCCAATATGAACTACACAATATCTATCTATGAATTTAATGCATGCTTTTCATACAAAACATGAATACATGTCAAGAAATCATTCCAAAACACATAGTTGAATCACTCACCTCCGAATAACACTCTAAGAATTCGATCCAAAGAAAACCCAAGCACAAAGATCGCGCAGAAATCCGTCTAGTATAATTCCTATCGATCGAAAATCCAATTATTAACTTTTAAAGAAAATTCTAGAAAATGAGTTTTCAGAAAACTTAGCGAAACAAGTCCTAGTGGACATCGAAACGAAGTTCTTACCTAGGGGAGTTCGAATATGAAATCTAGGATAAACAAATGGACGAACGATCGTCGTTTGGCGTCATAAAGATCGAAGCTTCAAATTCTCCTTTTTTTTTGCCTCTCTAGATTTTAGGTTAAAACTTTATAAAAATGAAAATATCTCATCTCTATCTATATATAGTGTCACGCCCTAGAGTAGCAAAAATAGAGAAATATTAATTTCCTTTTTGGGTCCATAGGGAATGACGGGTGAATGTCACTAATTATCCACACCACACAGTACCAGTCAACTAATGCATAAGAACATCAACATGATCAAACTGAATATAATAATAGTGGTATCGATTACAAACATCAGAGTGGTCCTCAGGAACCTAATGTTGGGTTTGTGCTCTCAAACCATTACTTTATATATGAGACATTGATATTTTAATATATGGATATCAGCTTTGCATTTAGTTATGTATGTTTCTTTCATGAGATGATTGTTATCCTTAAGTATCATAGTAAGTAATTCGTGTATGTATGAGATACATACAAGTGAGATACAAATTACTATTCTTTGTTACTTAGAATGTGTCACAGTGGATAATGAGACTGGATTTCTCGTCAGGTTTACACTGTAGCATGATTAACTATCATTGGATGGAGTGATTAATCTCAATCACTAGAGTTTAACTCTTAGTTAAAATGCTAGTACTTATAGTGCATTGACGGACCTGAGCTTTCCTATTGACACTCAAGACTGTCAATCAGTCGATAGGAACTCATAACTTGTATAAGGTACGTGTTCTTAATCTTGAGACGATTATGAACACAGACTGTGGATATGGTTGCTTTGACTTACCAATCAGTGAGGTCTATAGAAGATCAACACCTGGGTATCTTGGATATGTCATATTCATAGGGTTGTGAACATATATTGTCAAGACAGAATCTACCCTCTGTTTCAGAGTAAGCATTCCCTTGAGAATGTCACCAAGTCGATTACTGAGTACTGCAGTCTTGTTGATAAGAGTTATGAACATGTTTGATAATCATGAGAGGTGAATGGGACTCAAGGAATACAAGAAGTAATCATGATTCAGGTTGACAGTAACAGTTATCCGACTACCTGAATATGATTACAAATGCTGAAGGTAGAGGGACATTAGTACAACATACAAGTCTACTTATCGCTTCAGATATGTTCTTTTGCGTTAGAGTTCAGTTATCGTTTTATAGTGGAGTAAACGTTAACTGACCAGTTATTTAGTTTCCTGATCAAAGAGTTTGGTCATGGTAATTAACAAACTGGTCTGAGCCAACAATAAAGAGCCTAGGAGGTCCCACTCTTAGCTCCGCCAAGATACTTGGAAAGACACATGAGGAAGTTGTCAAGAAAAGTTTGATCGATTGAAGTATGTTCAATCAATTGAAGTCTTGGCAGTCTCGATCGATCGAGAATGGTTTGATTGATCGAAGATTCGATTGATCGAAGATCTTCGATCGCTCGAAGTCTAGGTCGGTTATGGAAATCTATAAATAGGGCAGCTGCGTTCTGGAAAAGGAGTTCGTTGTTTTAGAACGTCAGAAGCTGCAGAAACTGTTTTTAGAGCCCCAAACCTTCTTTTTCCTCTCTATTAGAGATCCCACCATCTCTAGTCTCTCCGACAAGCATCCGCAGGAGACATAAGGGTGAAGACAACCTAGTGGAGGCTGCTGCATCACCAAGGAAGAAGAAGAAAATCAGAATTGGGTTCAAGACACTAAGGTATAACTCTTGTCCCCTCTTGTGCGCATCTATGGAATTAACGAGTAGTAGATCTTGGGCTACCATTAAGTTTTTATAACTTGACTTTTCCGCTGCGCGTTTAAACTTTTAACTTAAACCGGTTTTTCCATCACCTAACAGGTCTGGAGACAACATATGCCCAAGTACCCGTTTAAATTAAACAAAATAAAGTTAAGCTGAATTATAAAACTAAGTATCTATCTTCACTCCCTATCTGGCGTAGGGGTAGTCATTGGTGTAGTAATCCTCAGAGCATAGCCCCTCCTCTGGATAGTAGCCGTCATTGTACTGATCGTTACTTGTAGAATCATAAATAGGGTAGGCTAGACTGAGAATGTCCAGGCAATAAAGGCTGTCATCTTACTCAGAGCTACGTGAATACAAACTAACAAGGTACCAACCATAAGAAGTAAAATAATTTATAATGTAGTACCTGTAAAATCCTTAATACTTTAATTCATAAAATTTCTTAATTTCCTAAGCCCGACCTTATATGTTAATATTAATTCTTAATCTATTTGATTGTCGCGTAATATTATAACTGCGTATTATGATTTATATATATATATATATATAGTTCATTGTCGTAAATTTTATAATTATAGATTACTATATAGTTTCGTTGTCACATAACTGTAGATTTTATAAACTTGACCTCGTATGTTAATATTTCGTATTTCAATATTTGTAGTCATTTAATTTTATAACTATAGGTTGAAATATATATATTTTTGTTGTCACTTAAGTCTTAGATTGAATAAACCCGACCCTGTATATTAACATGTTATGATTTAATGTTATTTGTCATTTCGAATATATGACTATATAGATTATATCTTAATATTTATTGTTGTCTAACTCATAAACTATAGATTACATACTATAATATTCGGACCCAATGTCGTGTTTGTTTCCCGACTATAATTATAATATATAGTATCAACATTTTTATTTCAACCTCCAACATTAAGTTAATATTTGGACTGTTGACGTTTTCATTTTAGACCCAGTCGTATTAGACCCGGACTGATAATTACACGTAGATCCGTAAATTCTGGTAATTCCTGAACTGGATGGCACGTGACTCGAGAAATGTCAAATCCACCATATTTGATTCCCTAAATATTCTTCCATCACCTCATATCACTTTCACTACTTACACACTCAACCCCTATTTCCCCAAGATTCATCCCCTCTCTTTTACCCACTAGACACAACACAACCCATGCCCTCATTAACCCACCCCTCTTGGACCCCCTGGATTTCCCCACATCTCCCTCATTAAACCCTCACCTACCCGGCCACTCTTAGACCCTGCAAACAACACCACACACCCCATGGTTTTGTACATATTGTACTTATGCATGTGTTGTGTGTTATGCATATATTATATGTATGTATTGTGCATCATATATATATATATATATATAGAGTGAGGGAGAGAGAGACCTGTGAGTGTTAAAAGAATAGAAAGGAAATAACAAAACACTCTCCCCCATCTCCCTACCCTCTCTGCCATTAACAACACACACACAACCTTATATATATATATATATATATGCAAACACCATACCACACATTTTAGGGAGAGAGAGCCGCGGGAGAGACGCCGAGGCCGAGACCCGGAAGGTAAATCCCTCACCCCCTCTGCATTTCTGTATTTATATGTCACACAGACTCACACACACGCCCACGCACAGCCCCGAAATGGCCCAAGACCTCGGCCATGGCCGGACCACCATTAAAGCTCCGGCGACCTCGGTTTTTTGCCCGTCACCAAAACCCGCAAAGCAACGCCAAAATGACCCTACCGACCCCCTTAAGACCCTCGATGAACGGCTCGGAGTTTAGACCATGTTTGGTCGACCTACGATGCGATTATTCTTTTGAAAACGAGACTGATTTTGCCACCGTACGGACAAATCGTTAAGATTCAGGCTTCAAGACCTATACCGTTAGATCCGGCTCGTCGAGGCACTCGATTTCGACTTAAAGTTTGCGCGTTTTCGTTGAGAAATGAGGGAGATATGATCAATTAAAGTTTATGTACATTTTTGTGTATATATACGAATTATATATATATGTACATACGTGTATCACAGTCACGTTGGAGAAGAAAAGGCTGACTTAGCTTAGGGACTATTTGGGTAATCAATTTATGGATTAGCTTATGTGTGATAGCAAGCATTGCTAGCCAAACAGAGCCTTATGTTTTAGGTATCATTTGATTTAATTAGTTTAAATTAATGTTAATCTTGATTAATGACTATTATTATTCAATTTTTAATTTCCGAAATAACATTATTAATAATTAATATATATTCTGAAATTATATATAATATATATTCTGAAATTATATATAATCTATTTATACATTACTTATTGTTTATTTAGTTATAAATAAATAATAATTGTTAGCCTTAATAATATTACATTGGCTAATGTTTTAAAAATAAGTTGTACAATATTATAAACTAGCCTTTAACATTCTAAAATATTATATTTTGAAATTATAATAAATTATTTATAAATTATACTTATTATTTATTTAGTTTAAATAAATAATCAAAATTAGTTTTAAAAGGGTAATAATTAGGTAATAAATACCTAATGGCTATTTTAAATGTATAAAATTATCTTAGTTATCCTAAGGTCTAATGACCTTGTTTTATAAATTATTTATTATAAAACCCAAACTTGATTATCTTATTTAATTAATAAGGACCCGTTTGGTTGTCCTTTAATTATTTTAAATATCAAACGAGTTCCAAAAGTTATGAGAAAAATATCACTAGCCTATTTTAAGGTTTACAATTTAATAAAATATTTCTAAGGACCTCTCATCCTTCTAAATTATATTTTATAATTAAAAGACTTCAAAGACTATAATTATATAAATAGTACTTTAATAATTCGCAGTAAATAAACCGTACCTCAGAAAAATACGCGGTCAGTTCCCAGAGTTTTAGAATAATATCTAGATCATCTCCTTAAAGTTTGATGACCTTTCGACGCGGTGGAAAATACAGGTTATCTCTAGGGCCCAAACTGGTATAGAAAACCCAGCCTTTTATGTGACGGACTCCGATTTGATTCTAGTCAATGTCGTTGAACCCAGAATGACACGTAGATCACTACCTTGAGGTTTATATCCTCATTTGATAAAATTACCATTATACCCCTATCATTAACACATACACTTTATCACCGTTATTCTATTATACGTTGTAGGACTGTGACTTATTTGCCGTTCGGAGAGTCATAAGCTGGACAAGACATCCAGGTGAGTGTTTCTAACCTCACTCTCAATATACATAACGACTGCTAGAGTATTTGTATGTATGTACCGTACTTATGACAGTTATTCGATGTGCGTAGATGTTTACGTTATATATATCTGTTATGGAATTGATTACTATGTGACAAGCATGTTAGATATTACTATAATATATTGATAAGGAGTAAAAGAAAAAAACTATATGTGAAGGAATGTTTAGCCATGTGTATGCTGTGATGGATAATTGATTATGGAACGTTAGCTTGAATGTTTTATATACCAACGTTGATTATATGAGCACGTTGTTAATATTGATTTGATAACCATGCATAAATGTGCAAATGTGAATAAAGAACACGTTAAGGATTTTATTGATATGCCTACCTATTGTAGTTATGTTATCAAGAATCATGTAATTGAGAATCACATCATGGTGTCAGTACATGCAGTCAATGTCAGTGTTAGTGACTCCGGCCAAGTGAGGTCGTGAGTTGAAATGTTTGGGAGTCTTGGGAAGTGTGAGTTGATATGGTTGAGATTCTTGTATCATGAGTCAGGAGTTGTTATGATTTGGAAACCATTCAAGATGATAAAGATACGTGATAACAGGACAATATGATTGAGATACAGAATATTGTGATTGTGATTGTGATAGTGGTTGTAATAGTAAGAGAACAGTTAGAGCTGTTATTGTGCCAGTAGTCCGTGTAAATACCGGAGATGGTACATGCGTCTGGGTTTACCGTCGTACTGCTTAGCAGTTAGTGCTCTAATGTACTAGTCGTCCGAGTGGGTTGCCGGAGATAGTACACACGTTGTATGGGTTGCCGTCGTGCTGTATATCATGCGCTAGTCAGTTACTAATGTACCGTCCTCTGCGGTGGGATTGCCGTGATAGTACACATGGTGTGTGGGTTGCCGCCATGCTTGCCGTTTCGCAGTTAGTATTCTGACGTGCAACTCGTCTGATGATGATTCATCAGCGAGGGTATAGACGATCGAGCCAATCCCGCTATCGTGCTATTTGTATTATGAGGCCGTAAGGCGACGATGTTTCTATAAGGCCGTAAGGCGACGATGTTACTATGAGGCCGTAAGGCGACGATGTTTCTATAAGGCCGTAAGGCGACGATGTTACTATGAGGCCGTAAGGCGACGATGTTACTATGAGGCCGTAAGGCGACGATGTTTCTAGAAGGCCGTAAGGCGACGATGTTACTATGAGGCCGTAAGGCGACGATGTTTCTATAAGGCCGTAAGGCGACGATGTTACTATGAGGCCGTAGTTACTATGAGGCCGTAAGGCGACGATGTTACTATGAGGCCGTAAGGCGACGATGTTTCTATAAGGCCGTAAGGCGACGATGTTACTATGAGGCTGTAGGGCGATGATGTTAAGTATGAAATGAGCATTAGAGTGCGCAGCGAAGCGTGGTTTGTATTGTGAAAGTAAGTTCAGAATAAGTTGTTGTTGTGGGTTTTATAACCCGATGTTATCGAGTTGCATTGGTTATGGAATTTTATATTCCAGAGTTTGGGTTTGGGTTCATTGAGTATGCATTTACATGCACGAGCATAATGGAAATGAGAAGTTGATTAGTACGAATATATTGTTATGATTTCGAGAACCAGACAAACATGTATATGAATTATATTGATCCTGTTATTTGGTTAACGATAGATGTTTAGTAATTGCATCATATGTCATTTGATACCTTTGCTATGTCCGTGTGAGCGACGTTAATCGATAATGGACTAACCGCATCCTAAGATGCAAAGTAATAATGTGAGATGAGTGGTTAGTGTATGTATATTGGTAGTGAATATAGTTATGAACGCCCACTCAGCTTTGTTGCAAAGCTGACGGCATATTACGCCTGGACAATCCAATGTCCAGATTTTCTTGCAGGTTGGTCAGAGGACAATTCAGTCTTGAGAGTAAGGTACTGAGGAACACTGGAAGTGTAGAGCTAGACTGACGACCAAAGATAGCCGACAGCATTGTGTATTCAGAATAGTTGCTGTATTAGTACTGGGACCTGTGATTTGTAATCATATTATTGTTCAGATTAAAGTTTTAAGTTACGATTAGCTTCTCCCCTTTTTCTTTTATGTTGTTTATAGTGTTAGAGGACAGGACGGCTTTGTAACTCGTCATTCCCTATGGGTCCAAAAAGGAAATTTTAAATTTTCCCTATTTTTGGCTACTCCGGGGCGTGACATATAAAGACACAAGTTAAGTTCTGTAACAACCTGCATTTCATATAAATTTAAATTTGCATTTTCATTTAATTTTAAATTACATTTTCAAATTTAAATTGTAATTGCATTGTCATATTTAAATGAAATTAGTGTTGTCTGTTGTTATGTTGATTTCATTTCTCATATCCCAACTTTATTTCTGGTTTGGTTTCAAGTTAAGATTATTGTTGGGGTCAAACTGTAATTTCTGTAAAGTTAGTAAAATTTGTGTTGAATTTTAAAACCTGTATTTCAAAACGGTGGAAAAGTTTACTTTTAACTAAATCAGTATTTTTATAGAACAAAAAAATCAATTCTTCAACTAAAATGAATTTTCTGTATTTTCGTGGTGACCACCGCGCCCTGAAAATACCAGTTTAATTTCAAAACTGTCCACGCTGTACTAAACTTCCACAGATTTTGGAAGTGACGTAAAGTTGTGAAGTGACTTGCACTTTATTTCCATTTATGGCAAGTGATCATTAGCATAGGCCTTGTTTGGATATTACATTTGGGCATGTGTGTTTGCTAGTGCCATAAGCCAAATTGCCAAACAACCAATAATTGGCCCCTATACACCTACTTGACCTTTAGCCCATCAAAGAGTCCTTTGCAATCTGTAGGATTTATATACATCTGAGTGTATGCTGTGTATATTGGAGTGTTGGTCAATTGAAAAACAATTGGAATTTGTAGAGTATTAGAGAAACAACTTGGCCTCCAAGAATCCCTAATTGTTTTCTTTCCTATAAGTACTCTCATATACACTATTACACAGACACATTCTCATTTTCACTGGAGACTCATTAGTTAACAGAGAGTTTTACAAAATTTTAGAAGAAGAAGAACTTCATCTTCCATAGCCCAGCTTTGATTGATTCTTAATATTGCTATTTCTTTCTCAACAATTTCTAGCTTCTATATCACAGTGAGTAATTTAAACTCACTCCTAATGTAATTCCTGTTCATTTACTACTTGTATGTGTATAATTGAATACCACCCTTGAAGCTCTTACGTATGAACTCCATAGCCTTGAAAATCAAGATTTTTCCCCCTCAACCAAAATCCATTTTCTCAGATAATAATGAAAGTTTATAGTACATATAGTCTATGGTTGAAGTTTTAGATCTTAATTTAACCCCATGAAAAAGTATATAAGGAAATTAGTTTTGACATGTTTTGATTTTTCATGAAATTGGAGAGCTATAGTTTAAATCATGTTTAATTGTTAATGGATTCTTAATCCTTGTGGAAAAACGAAGAAAACCATATACTATATGACCTATATACTTACAGATTTGAAATGGGTCAAAATAGACCATGTTTTGCTGAAACAGAGCAGTTCTGCGGGGAAGAAGAAGCCTCAGCAAAAACTCGCGCCATGATCGCGCGCGCGAAGATCGCGCGAGCGATCCGCGCTCGCGATCCTCGTTTCCCCAGGCAGACAGAAGAGTTTATATTTATATAATGAAATTTAGGTAGGTCGCGCGAGGGACCTTTCGCGCGAGCGATCCGCGCGCGCGACCTTGGCTTTTTCAAGCAGACAGAAAAGTTTATATATAAAAAGGAAAAAGAGGCAAATCGCGCGAGCGGCCCGCGCGAGCGATCCTTCCCGTGAGCGGTCCACCCGCGCGATCTGCCAGCTTGTGGTTTTTGTTTGTTTTGGGTTAAGGGACTATTTGGTTCAATTTTTAAGTACTGTTAAGGTTCTGTTTGGAAATTTTATTAATACAGAATGCTATTAGTTATGTTTGAAATGATTAAGGTAATGAATTACAAGTTATAAATCCCCGTACGTGCGTTGTTCCTTTAAATTCAGCGATTTACTTTATGTTTAAGTTCATGTCATTCATGTGGGGTCAGTAGTACATGCATGTGGTTGTCAGTCAGTGTGGAAAAGAGTAATGGTCAGTATGGAAAGAGTATGAGATTGAGATTGTGGTTGTAGTTGTGGTTGTAGTTGTGGTTGTAGTTGCGGTTGTGGTTGAGATTGTGGTTTTGGTTGTGGTTGAGATTGCGGTGAGGGTATCTTTGAAATACGACGGTGGCAAATATGGACACTCCCTGATGCCCATGGAAGCGTTAAAGTGTGTGAAGCCGAACTTGGACATTCCTTGGCACCCATGGTAGTGCTAAAGTGTGGCCTACGGACACTCCCTGATACTCGAGTCTGGATACTGCATGAGGGGTTGCCCCGGTATTTGCATGGCGGTTAGGGTATTCAAAGTGTGAGGCATTGGACACTCCCTGGTACCCCGGACCAAAGTGTGAGGCAAACTGGACACTCCCTGGCGCCCCGTTGCTAAAGTGTGGCTATCTTAGTGTTTCAAAGATACCAGGAGTAAGATAGTGGATTGTTGTGTTTGTCGAGAGAAAAGAGTCGGCAAGATGAGTGTGGTGCATTGTCTCATACACGAACATATGCTTTTATGAATGAACGACTTTTAATATATCCCTCGTTGTTTTATAAAATTAAATTCTCTTTATGTCAAATTATTGATTTTACAAATTGAAAATGGAAAAAGGTAAATGAGTATGTTTTACATTTAAAGTTATGTTTTTAATACTCACCAGCTTCTTGAAGCTGACGACGTTGATGCGTCCTGGACATTCATGTCCAGGCTTTTCAGGTTACAATCAGAAGGAATCTTATGACTACGCTAACTAAGAATGGCTGCCTTTGGAATGAGAGAACTGTTTATTGATTATATGCTTTAAGTTATATGTTTTAAGTTTTAAACTGTTTGTTTTATAAGGATGACTGTAATAGACACTAAGTTATTGTTTTATTTTAAGGCGGTCTGTGCCTTAGTTGACCCCGTATCATAAGATGTAATAAGTTAGAAAAATTTTATAAGCCTTGATTGCTCTGCTCTGATTATTATGTTTTGTTTGTTCGACGTTTGGGACGGAATCGATCCTTCAAACTGTCGCGACCTACGGGTCCATAAAGAAAATTAAACGCTTTCCTTATTTATGCTACGTCGGGGCTTGACAAGTTCTACTATAATAATATCTTTCTTCTTTACTCAACATCATTAACCAACCATTGTCGTCTTGTTACTCAAAAACCGATATTTAACATACTCTTGACTGGATGAACAGACTCAATCGTTTAACTCTAGGGATACACCCTTATTCCGTCCACCGCTTTTAAAAGCATCTTCATAGCTCACCACATGTCATGGACTCCATGTCAGTCCGTCCCAAGCTTTTAAGAACATATGCACAGCTCGCCGCTTTACAGGGACATAACGTTTCGAACAAGGTATATCGATACCAGAAATCTCAGCTCACCGCCTTTTAAGAGCATATCAACATCTCACCGGCTTTTAAGAGCATGCCATGAATCATCTCGTCTATCTTAGGACTACTTGGTCCAGCTCACCGCTTTTAAGAGTACATTAAAAGCTCACCGATTTTAAGAGTATATCATGAATAAACGTCCATCCACGTACCATTCCCAAAACTTACCAAACCTATCTAAGTTTCGTTCTAACATCGACACATGACTATTCCCATTTGTGGCTTGATTACTCTTATTAAAATGAAAACGGATAATTAAACACTATTCACAAACGACATACTAACTAACGTTATCATATAAAATCCATTATTCATAAACCGTACTTATTCTTTGATGTTACATTATCCCTTATCAACCCGTCGTTGCAAAATGGAAATTTGAATCGAGGTCCGAACATTCAAACCCTTAGTATATAAAACAAGACAAACTATACATGAACTGTAACTATCAATCGATTGGGACAACGTCCAATCGATTGGGTTAAAATTCATAACAATCGATCCCAATCGATTGAGGAAAAATGGCATTCGATTGGATCCAAAATAATGTCAATCGATTGCTAACTTTGGCAATCCATTGGGTTATTATGGACACGCGGCCTCCGGGAGTCCACCCCCTATAGACACACCATTTTGTCGGCTATCAGATTTAGGAGACCCATAGCTTGGTGGTTCACGATGATCGAAAAAGGCTCAAAAGGACTCCCGAAAGTTGGTTCTATTTCTCAAAATGTTCAGAATGACCAAAATGCCCCTGAAAGCCCGAAAACTCCCAGATTTGGACCAAAAGTTTTGGAAACATGCTACGTCGTAAGAAAAGTGATAAAATGAGTTTTTAAGTAAAATCAGATGAAATCGTCAGCTCCCAGAGACCCCCGGAAGACCCGGAAGTTCCCGGAAAGTCCTTGTTGACCAATTTGACCAATGTTTGACCAAATTTGACCAAGATTTGACCAAGTTTGACAAAGTTTGACCGAAATCGTCCGAATTCACCGGGATCATTCTAGATCATGTGGAAGTATTAAAATAAGTTTTAATAGAAAATCGAGCGAAAAAGTCAGCTCTTGGGAGCTCCCAGAGGTTTCTAGAACTTCCTGGGAATCACAGGTTTGACCAGTTTGACCAAAATTTGACTTTAGAACCGGAGCACCATAAAAATTTTCAAATATTTTTCATGGATACTAGAGGTCAATAGCTTTCCAACGGTATATCGCACTTAATTTTTGGATTTAAAATGAGTTTATTGTGAATTTTCGAAGGCGAAAAAGGCGATCAAATCGGCTTTTGTCGCAAATACCGCAAAACTTTTCAAAGTGACCTATTCCCTAATTATTTTTTTTTAATGTAAAATAGACTCCATTACCTTTCTAACGGTATATCACAACCTCAATTTGGAGTTCGTATGCATTTTCTGTGAATTTCGGACGAAATAGGGCATTTTCGCGAATACCGGAACCTCTAGGGGCCTAAACAGGATTATTCAGACGATTGAGGAGCAGTGCCACCGTGGCACTGGCCCAATGCCACCGCAGCACAGGCCTAGTGCCGCCGTGGCACTCTCTTCCAGAACAGTATGTTTTTGCAATTATTTTTGGGGTTCCATTTTGATTAATTAAAAACCAAAACGACGTAGTTCTATGTTTTCAAATGTTTAGAGCCAATGGGAACACTTCTAAAACCCCAAAACCACCCCAAATTGGCCTATATAAACCCCCCTTGACTTCTCATTTAGGGGGTGTCAAATGTAAGCTTTGAAAAGTTTTGGGAGAGAAAGTTGTAGAAATAAGGTTAGAATAGAGATAAAAGAAGCTTTCTTCTTTGATTTCAAAACAAAAAGTGAGTTCTAAACTTTGTTTTTACTTCATTACTCCTATTTACTTCATATTCAATACACCTATGAGTGAGTATTTAAGAGAGAGTATTTAAGAGAGAGTATTTAAGAGAGTGTTTTTACTTCATTACTCCTATTTACTTCATTACCACCATTTTAGTGAGTATTTAAGAGAGAGTAAACTACTTCCATGTCATCACATATGAGTGAAACATCAAACTATAAGTCCAATATCACAGTGATTATTATCTATTGATTGTTATTTACTTGCTTGTTTATACAACGTTCATTTCTTCTTACCTCATTTCTTTTTTATTTTCTTTATTTACTTTCTAGTTCATCATCATCTAGATGATGACATGAAGTTTGAGGTGAGTGAATCCTTATGGATAGTAGCTCTTGACCTCAAAAACATGTTTGATAGATGATGATTATAACTTCAATACCTCCAAGGTATCCTTGAAGTTATGTTCAAATGAAAATAAATCTTTGCAACAATCTTGGAGGTTCTTGATGATGAGTTTGATGTTGAAATTTTAAGTGGCTATAACCTTCATTGAGTATTGAAAATATGCTTTCAAAACTTCTATTTCAAAACCCCCTTCTTAAAACCCTCACTTTGATTTCAAGAGATAAACCTTGTTTTCCCAAAATCTTCAAAACAGTGAGTAATCTGAGTTCAAAGATTTCTCTAGAACTCAATACTCAATGTATGGATGCATGGCCACTTGGAAAGTCTCCCTAACTCATTAGAAATCACCCATGATTTTTGGTTTGACTTGGAAATACTTGAAAATGGTTCATTTGGACCCAAATATTCCTTCCAGACATTCTGCCTCTGCTGTCACAGTAGCTTGGTTGACTTTCAACTTATTTTTCAGAAAACTTTTCCAAAAGGAGTGGTCCTTAATTATTTTTCCCTTAAACTTCAATGTCTTAGGGAACTTTCTGTATAAAATGAGCCTTTAGATCATTTGTTTTCATTTTCTAAGATTTTTCAACATTTCAGTCGACAGTACGGACTCTATTTCTGAGTGACCTCTATTGTTTATACGATTTCTCTCAATCTGTGATAGTTATTAAAGATTTGCTTTTTGGATTGTGTTCTAGACACAATAAAGAAGATCTCCATAAAAAAATCATGCTTTTAAAACATTCCTAACCCCTCTTTTCAATTTTCAAAAGATCATGTTACTGTTCTGTCCAGTATTCATAGCAAGCACACTTTTACTTTCCCCCTTTGATTTGATGCTTACATGCACTCCAAATTAGTTCATGTCTTAGGAAGTAGTTCATACTACATTTGTACATATCCCATGTTGATTTCATTCATTCATTCATACACATTCTAGACTTCTAAGTCATTCTAGGAATCCATGAACACAAAGCACACTACAACCTTGGCACATTCTAGATACATACATTACATCCATGCAAAGATTTGGAGCTTTTGAGTCCTAATCTAAGAAGATTATAAGGAATGAACTTGATCAATACGTTCATGTTTTTCTCGATCTAGTCTTCCTTTCTCATCCGTCCCGGGGATCGAGAAATCTTCTTTCCTCAAAGATTAACATGCATCATAATAGCTTGCTAAGCATATTTTGATTTCTTTGATTATTTGTTTCAAAAACAATTCATGTCCCTCTTTAGATTAGGAAGTCTTGATTATTTGATACATGATTAGATGATTTTTCCTAGGTTTATTTGTGCGATCTTTCACTTTACATTGTATAATATTTGACTTAGATCTTATGAATGATATCTTATTTTTAGATCTTTCATTTCAAATTTTCTTATGTGATGTAATATACTATCATAGTATTAATTGTCGAACCATACATAGTATAAGATGATTATTTGGATGCTAATTGAGGCCCGTCGAAAGACGGGGCGAGTTGAGGGTGTTTTAGTCGCAACAAAGGCTCATTCCTCTCTCGTACCAAAACCCCGAACCAAGTTCTTTGGTTATGAAGGGCCAGTCCCCTTTATCCATTTGGGTGAGTCAAAATTAGGTTTCTTGGTTCCTTAAAGACCAAGTGGCGACTCTGTATCTGTTTTCAACGGACCTTTTCTCTCTTTTCAAAATCAAATTTCAAACAAAAACAAACAAGAGGTGGAATTCCGCGTGTCCACACCCCCATCGGTGTTCCGGGGTTTCAGAATTGGTTTTCCTTTGTTTTGAAATTAATTGAAAAAGGTGAAAAGAAAGATCCATTGAAAACAAATATAGAGTCGCCACTTGGTCTTTAGGGAACCAAGAAACCCAATTTTGACTCATCCAAATGGATAAAGGGCACTGTCCCTTCATAACCAAAGAACTTGACTCGAGGGCAAGAGAGGAAGGAGCCTTTGTCGCGACTAAAACACCTTCAACTCGCCCCGTCTCTCGACGGGCCTCAATTAGCATCCAAATAATCATCTTATATTATGTTTGGTTCGACAATTAATTCTATGATAGTATATTACATCACACAAGAATCTTGAAATAGAAGATCAAAAGATAAGATGTCATTTATAAGATCTAAGCCAAATACCACACAAAGCAAAGGTGAAAGATCACACAAACAAACCTAGAAAAAAATCATCTAATTACATAGTAAGTAATCAAGCTTTCCTAATCTAAGAGGGGACATGAATTGTTCTTGAAACAAATAATCAAAGAAAACGCAATATGCTTAGCAAGCTAGTATGATGCATGTTAATCTTTGAGAGAAGATCTCTTAATCTCCGAGACGGAAGAGAAAGGAAGAATTGATCGAGGGGGAGCATGAACGTGTGATCAAGTTCATTCCTTATAATCTTCTTAGATTAGGAGTCACAAAAACTCCAAATCTTGCATGGATGCAATGTATGATCCTAGAATGTGCAAAGGTTGTAGTATGTTTGTGTACATGGACTTTCTAAAGTGACTTAGAAGTCTAGAGTATGCATCAATGTATGAATAAAATTATTATAGGATGTATACAAATGCAGTATGAACTACTTCATAAGATATGAGCTAATTTGGAGTGCATGTAAGCATCAAATCAAAGGAAACAACTCAAAACATGCTTGTTGTGAATAGTGGACAGAACAGTGAGTTGATTTTTGTAAAAATGGAAAAGTGGGGTTAGGAGTGTTTTTAATGCATGATTTTTGATGGAGATCATCCTTATTGTGTCTAAACACATATCAAAAGGCCAAACTACATTAATTATCACAGATTAAGAGAAATCATATGAACAAGAGAGGTTGCTCAGAAACAAAGTCTGTACTGTCGACTGAAATGTAGAAAAATCTTTGAAAATGAAAACAAAACATTTAGAGGCCAATTTTATACAGAAAACTCCCCAAGACATTGAAGTTCAAGGAAAAAATGAGTTGAGGCCACTCTCTTTGGAAAATTTTTCTGAAAAACAAATTAAAAATCAACCAAGCTGCTGTAACAGCAAAAACAGAATGTTTGGATGAAATGTTTGGGTCAAATTGGAACCCTTCTAAGTGTTTTCAAGTCAAACAAAAAGTTATGGTTGTTCTATAATGAGTTAGGAAGACTTTCTAAGTGGTCTTGAAATCACCCATTGAGTATTGAACTCAGAATATTATTTTGAAGTTGAATAACTCACTGTTTTGAAGATTGTTTGAGAAAAACAAGGTTTATTTCTTGGAATTCAAATATTGGGGGTTTTAGAGAGGTTTTGAAATAGGGGTTTTGAAAGCATGTTTTCAACATCAAATGGAGATTATAACCTCTTGGAATATAAACATCAAACCCAAGTCAACTACTTCCAAGATTGTTGGAGAGATTTGTTTTCATTTGAGCATAACTTCAATAATACTTTGGAAGTATTGAAGTAGGAATCATCATCTATTGTAACACCCGTACCCGGAGAACGGGTTAATTATCATGTTATATGCATTAATTAATATAATTAGTGTATAAAATGGATTAAGGGGAGGCTTGGACTCGCCCGTGGAAAAAGTGTTCAGAAAAGGACACCAATTGGAAAAGTCCCCAGTGAGGAGGGACAAGTTTGGAAGTGGGACCCAGTGAAGGGCCTGAATAAAAATATGTGCATTTTATGTGATTAAATGCATTTATATGATTATGTGATTATTTTTTTAAATGCTTTCATATTATATGATGATATATGTCTAGCATTTGGTATTAGTTTAGACATCTAAATAAGGGTATAATTGAAAAAGATTTATAATTGGTAGGTACGATAGCAACTTCACAAAATATATGGGACCCACGTTGGGACCCATGCGGAACTTAGACAAATACTCATTTGATAATTGGGTAGTTAATGGAATGTTTGGGGGATTTCATAATAAGAACTTAAGAGTTCTGGGGGTGTAAACGGAAAATGGGAAAAATAAGGTTTTGACACCTCATGTTAAGTGCATGTATGTGTTGTCATATGAGATTAGCCTCATATTTGCTGGAATTGAGACAAAAGAGAGAACCGAGAGCTCTCGACGGAAGACGACGGGTTTTCGACATCGTTTTCTTGCCGTTCCTTCGCCGCCGTTCGCCGGATTTACGATCCGAGACCACTTTTGGACTCGTGGAGGTAAGAGGATCACATGCACGTAACTTGTTTTCATTTTCGGTAACATTTTTCCGATAACCGTTCTTGATAAATGATATTTATTGAACCAAAACCATATAGGATTTACTTTGGGTAACAATTGAGCAAGATTTGTGAAGGAATTCTTCATTTCTAGCTTGAATTTGGGTAGATCTTGCTAAGGTGAGTTTTCTAGCCTAAAGAATGGTTGTGTTAAACTATGTTCAAGGCATCAATGATGTAGAGATGTAGAGAATGATCTCATTGTGTTGATTATTCATGTTTAGAAAGCATGTAGTTACTAAATTGTGAATTGCATGTTAGCTTTATGAAGAATTTATGTGCCTACATGTTTATGTGCTTATATGTTTATGTGGTATTCAATGAGCACCGGAAAAATGATTCATTAGTTGGGAATAATAAGGGTGGTGAAGAGGAAGAATCCGAGAAATACGGAAGTCCAAGGAATAGAAGTGGCCACGGGACCAAGGGAGGTCCCGGGTCTGAATGAATCATTGAACCGGTGACTCGGCGAATACAAAGATATGACTTATGTGTTTATTGTTGCATTGCACATGTTTAAACATGCAATCATGTTTAGAATTCTCACTAAGCGTAATGCTTAAGAAAACCATTTTCTGTTTCTGTTGTGGTAAATAACAACCACCGCAGGTACAAAGCACTATCCGGAGAGGAAGTGACGTGCTCCAGATTGGGGAAGAGAATTGGGTCTTGTAAATATGTTTTTAACATGTAATATAGTATAACTTGTGGGTTAGTATCCTTGACTTGTGAATTAAAGTCTTGACTCGTGGTTGTATTCATGGAGTTAGTTTTGGAATTCTACGACTCATGTGTTTAATGTAAATTGGGGAAACTTATGTAAATTTCTATGTGAAAGTTGTAGGTTGTATGTTTGGATCATTCTGGCAAGTCCGGATACACGGGTGGTAGATTTTGGTCAAGTTTCTTTTGTAAATGAATGTTTTGTGAGGTTTGATCCTCTTGTTAGAAGGTTTATGTAAATGGTTGCTTGGAAATGGTTTGATATGGTTTCTTAATGTTTTTATGTTGTTGGTTATAACTTGGATTCATTTCCAACATGGTTTTATGAGACTTAGTTTTTGCCAAAGGTTAAACTTAAAAAAAAACTTGTTTTGAACTCAAAAGAAATTGTGTTCATGGTGGGTGTAATTCAATTATGAGTATGTGTATGTTACACCATGTTTAGGAATGTATTTGAAAAGTTTCTTGAGGTTTGAAAATGGTTTTGGATGTGTTCATGAGGTTTAATGATGTTTTGGGTGAGTTTGGGCTGATTTAGCAGGGGTTTTGCTGTAAAAAATGGGTTCTGCAGGAACCGGATCGATTCGGGCCTCGAGCGGATCGATCTGGAGCTTTTGGAGGAGCCAGAGATGACATTCTGCTAGATCCAGATCGATCCGGTTTTGGGCGGATCGATCTGCTGGTCCAGGTTCAGCACTGTCGGCTTTTACAGAAACGGGCATAACTCACTCTAGAAAACTCGGATTCACGCGCCGTTTTTTGCGTTGGAACCGGGACTCAAAGACCTATCTTTTGGTAAAAAATTTGCTATATATTATTAATTACCATTTTACCCTTGGGGGCTATTTTGTAACAATAGAGTTGTTTAATGTTGCTAAACACATGCGATTCTTAGTAATTCGGATGTTTGTTTGCAAATTAATGTAAGTGGACTCTTGTAGCATTGTTACACGTGTCCTAATCCGCACGAGGCGGGTTGGGGTGTGACATCTATCAAATATGTTTTTGAGGTCAAGAGCTACTATCCATAAAGATTCACTCACCTCAAACACCATGTCATCATTTAGATGATGATGAACTAGTAAGTAATCAAAGAAAAATAAAAAATAAATGAGGTAAGGAGAGATGAACATTTATATGAACAAGCAAATAATAACAATCAATAGATGATAATCAATGTGATTTTGGACTTGTAGCTTGGTGTTTCACTCATAGATATTGATATTTGGACATAAAAGTAGCTTTCTAATTCAAGATTGCTCAAGAATGGTGGTTGGGGAGGATTTGAATGTGAAGTATAAGAGAGGTAATGGAAGGAAACAAGATTAGAACTTACTTTCTTATCGAAAACTAGTGGGAGAAGCTCCATTTCTCTCTTCTAAACTTATCTCTATCTCTATTCTTCTCTACAACTTTTTTTAAGCTTTGCACTTGGCCCCCCCAGAATGAAGAGCAAAGAGGGGTATTTATAGGCCAATTTAGGAGGTTTTGGGATTTAGAAAGTGCTCCTATTGGTCCCAAATATATGTGAACAAGAAACTACGTCGTTTTGACTTTCAATTATTCAATTTCGACCCCTAAAATAAATTACAAAAATGGCTTTAGCGGGGGTTGAGTGCTGCCGTGGCACTGGCCATGTGCCACCGCAGTAGTGGCCCAGTGCCACTGCAGTAGTGGCCCAGTGCCACAGCAGCACTGCTCCTCAGACACCCAAAAAATGCTGTTTAGGCCCCCAGAGATTCTGGTATTCACGAAAAGGCCCTATTTTGTCTGAAATTCATAGAAAATGCATACAAACTCCAAACTGAGGTTGTGATATACTGTTGGAAAGGTAATGGAGTCTACTTTTCATACAAAATAGTTTGGAGATAGGTCACTTTGAAAATTTTTGAAATATTCGCGATAAAAGTCGATTTGATCGTCTTTTCCACCTTCGAAAATTCATAATAAATCCGTTTTAAATCCAGAAATTATGTGCGATATTCCATTGGAAAGCTATTGACATCTAGTATCCATGAAAAATGTTTAAAAAAGGATATGGTGCTCCAATTTTAAAGTCAACTTTTGTCACACCCCAACTCACCCCGGCGGATTAGGACACGTGTAACAAGAGTAACCGCACCCAAAACACACACTAATTAGAAATAAAATGTGGATAAACCACTTAAAGGAACTCCATTGTGACAAAACAGCCCCTAAGGAAAAATGGTCATTAAGAAAATATGTAAAAATTTTATACCAAAATTTAGATTTTTGAGTCCCGGTTCCAACGCAACAAACGCCACGCGAATCCGAATTTCCTAGAAAGAGTTATGGACGTTTACGTAAAAGCGAACGTGCTGTGAAAAAAATACAAGCGGATCGATCCCTTCATAAAACCCGGATCGATCCATTACCATGTTTTTCTCGCAAAATGTTCCCTTAAAAGGCCGGATCGATCCCGTCATAAAGTCGGATCGATCCACGGATCGATCCGAGACCTACAGAACAATTCCTGCTGCTAAATTTTGCTGTCAAAACAGTACCAATGCATGTCCAAACCAAACCAAACTCCATGGGACATTAAAAAACCATTTCAAATCCATTTCTAACACATTCCCAAACATTTTTAAGCTCAAGTCAAGCATGGATCACACAAACATATTCATCATTTGATCAAATCCACTAAGAATTCATTTCATTTGAACTAAAACAAACTTTTAAGCTTTGAAATTCAACTCTTAACCAAAATACATGAAACTTGCTGGGGATAAACTCAATGTTATAACTAGTATTATGAGCACTAAAGAAACGTGTCCAAGACACTAGCGACACATCCGGACTTGCCGAGATGATCCTAACTACTAACTTGCACCACTTGCGCAAAACAAGAGAGATTACACATAAGTTCTCAAACTCATTTCCAACTCTCCAAAATACAACTTTAAGATCCAAATTCCTTTTCTACAACCCAAGTATTAACATTAACATGAAAGAAATCATAATTTACATCTTTTTAGAAGTTCCAAAGGGTGCCCATCTCCATGTCTTCTAAGCATGAATAATCAAAACAACAAGAATATTCTCTTGGCTAATAAGCATAAATTATCATCTCTAACATCATTGATGCCTTGAACATAGCTAAACACAATAATTCTTTAGTGTAGAAAACTCACCTTAGCAAGATCTACCCAAATTCAAGCTAGAGAAGTGCTGAATTTACAAATTCTTATCCCAATTTCTCTCCAAGGTGAATCCTACAAGATTTCGGTAGACGGCGTCTCACCGATTAGTGTGAGCTACCAAAATCTGACAATTAAAACATAAATTAAAGGCATAGGAATGATTGTCTCACCTCCACGAGTCCAAAAGTGGTCTCGGATCGTAAATCCGACGAACGGCAGCGACGGAACGGTGGAATTACGACGTCGGTAACGGTTCCGTCTTCTATCCCAAGCTCTCTTCTTCTCTTATTGTTCTAATTTTCAGCAATGAGAGTCTAAACTCTCTTCCTTGACACAACACACACCCATGAAACTTTACATGAGGCATCTAAGCCTCAATTTTCTCACTTTGCATTTACACCCCCAAAATTTTTTAAGTTCCTATTATGAAATCCCCCAAACATTCCATTAACTACCCAATTATTTAATGGGTGTTTGTCTAAGTTTCGTATGGATCCCAACGTGGGTCCCATTTATTTTGTGAAATTGCTATCGCACCTATTGATTATGAACTTTTTCAGTTATACCCTTATTTGGGTGTCCAAACTAATACCAATGGTTAACGCATATATCATCATATAATATGCAAATATTTAAACAAATATTCATGTAATCACATAAATGCATTTAATCACATAAAATGCAAATATTTTCATTCAGGCCCTTCACTGGGTCCCACTTCCAAATCTGTCCCACCTCACTGGGACTTTTTTCAACTAGTGTCCTTCTTTGAACACTTTTTCCACGGGCGAGTTCAAGCCTACCCTTAATCCATTTTACACACCAATTATATTAATTAATGCATATTAAAAACTATAATTAACCCCTTTCTTGGGTACGGGTGTTACAATTCTCCCTCCCTAAAAGGAAGTTTGGTCCTCAAACTTATTCTTGCCTCAAGAATCAAAGAGATGTTAGTACTTTGCTTGGATTTCATTGCAACACCCTGTAATTTCTTTTTCATTAATAAATGAATATTTAATTTTAATTGCTATTTATAATATTTGTTTGGGGTCAAATCGTAATTTTTATTAATACAAAGATACTTTTACGAATTTGAAAACAATACCTATACTTTTGTATGAAATGGGAATATATTTCCTAAGTTATATAACTTTCTGTATTTTTTTATTTCAACCGAAAAATACCAGTTTATGTTTTAAAGCTGCAGTTATGTCGCGTTTGGGTGTAGGAGCACGTGAGCTCAACCACACCGGAGAAGTTCTTTGTCTTGCTTGGAACCCAAAACAAATCCTCCTATATATATTTGTATCACTCTCTCTCAGTCTCTCATTCTCTCCCTCACAAACTCTCTGTCACTCTCTCAATTCTCTCTACTCTCTCAAGAACAACACACACACACACACACATATATAGATTATATAATATATACATACACATACAAATACATACATAGCTATACATATATCAAGATCAAGAACGGAGGTGTAAATTTCTTAAACGACGGTTTATTGCGGTGGAATTCTCGGTCTCAAAATTCTCTGTATAATCACCTCAGTGAGTATTATAAACTCACTCCCAACGTGTATATATATATATGTATATTTCAGTGTATATATATATATGTGTATATGTGCATGTATAGATACACCATTAAAGCTTTGAAAATTGGAGTTTTACAAAAGTTAACCAAAATGAAATTCGTGAATTGGGAATGGAAGGTCTTAGTCCCAATAAGCTACGGTTCGAATCCTACGGAGTAATTCGTCCGTATCGCGACGTACCGTTGATTTAAAGTTTTGACACCCTTACTTTAATCGCGAATATCTAGTGATACAATCCGTATTAGTTTAAATTGATCGCATATTCTTAATCTATGCGGAAAGACGAAGAAATCCATATATGGCATGACATGATTGAAACAGAAAACAGAAATGGGTATAATTTCAGTTTGAAAATAAAAAACAGGTGAAAACGAGGAAAATGATGAAACTGTGATAACTCGCGCGCGCGACCCGCTCGTGCGACCCATTGCCCCATTCGCGTGCGCGACCCGCTTAGAAGACTAATGGAAAGTGCACACTATTTCCTAATCCAATTAGGAAATCCTCATAATTAATGTCAATCTATATCAATAGGATTATATTTCCTTATCCTTGTAAGAGTAGGTCTCTTACATCTATAAAAGAGACCTCTCACCCCCCATTGAAGAGGCCGATTTTTCAGTCTACACAGCACCTCTATAGCATTCATCTACATGCCCGGCCGGCCTACGGTAGTTTCAGACTTGTTGGTTCACCACAGGCCCCTGACTCTTTTACAGTTTAGTGAATGTGCTCAGACACACCCGTGGACGTAGGTACCTTCATTAACAGGACTGAACCACATAAAAAAAATAGTCTCTCTCTCTCTCCTAAAATTGCTCTACTTTACTCTTACCAATTTCTGGCATCATCATATTCTATTTTAGGATATCCTAAAATTATATTCACATTTGAAAAGTTAATGCATATTGTTCTCTACTTTTCAATTTTACCCCCACTACTTAAGTTGAAAAGTTATTCATTAGGGACAATTTGGGAAGAAATGTATTTTCTTTCATCTAATGATGATGTACCCTTAATATGTTGGATTCCCAAAGACAGACTAAAGAAATGGATCAGGTATCATTTTCCAACCCAACAACCATCACATAATAAGCCTAATTTGTTGCTACTTTAAATACGCATATTAAATTTTATTTTGGCCAAGGCTATTATGATCAACTTTGCATATGCACAACCACTCCACAAAGTTGGATGAAGAATTGGTCTCGAAATAATAAAGAAAAATGTTATTAAATGATGATCTATTCACAATCTCAGTGCAACATTTGTGGAGTACTTGTGCATGAGCAAAGCTACTCATAATGACTTTGCCTTTTTTTTGTTTTTATTTTTTTTATTTTGGTACTTAACCTGGATGCGGATTGAATACACATATCTAATTTTGTGAAAAGTCTATTGTGTGGGTAATTTTGTAAGGCAAGCCTTTGAACCCATTAATTAACTGAAATTTAACACCTACCAAACGTATTTGGGGATTCAACCCCCAACATATATCCATTTACTCTATCTTTTTCTAAATTTACAGAGCACCATTACAGGACCTGTTTTTCTCTCTCTCTCTCTCTCTCCCTCTATATATATATATATGAGATTGCGGCTTGTGTTTTCGTTTACATCAAATCTAGGCGTCTAATTTTGGGAATTTTGAGAAATTTCTCAAGAGATAATTTGTGAAATGTATGTTCTCAAGCTAAGTTTGAGAAAATTTCCTAGAAATTATTTGAGAAATCTATGTTCTCAAACAAATTTTATTAATTTTGAATTTTTTTTCAAGAACTTAATTGTGAGAAGGCCTACCTCTGTATTTTGCCGAGCTTGATTGATCAATTAAACTTTTTCGTCCACCAAATTGCATCAACAGATCTCAGAATCCTCTGATATTGTGAGTGTGTGTGTGTGTGAGAGAGAGAGAGAGAGAGAGAGAGAGAGCGAGTGGCTAACGATGATGGTGTTGTTGACGCCGGGGGGGGGGGGGGGGGGGGGGGGGGGGGATATGATCAAACTCAAGCAGCAAAGTCACCACCAACGTTCACTGCTCCAATTTTTCAGAGACCATCGACTCCACAGTCGGATCGTTCCCCAAGTGTGACTCCACAGTCGGATCGTTCCCCAAGTGTGTTTTTAAGTGAATGGGCATTTGCTTTGCTTCAACGTTCGTTTTGTTTCTCGTGCCTTTTGTTTAGATGTTTTTCACCGAGGATATTTGTGTCTAAGAAGCAACTGATGGACTTAATACTTAAAAGTTTTTACTGAGTTGCACCTAAATCAATAGATGTGTAGTAATTTGGATTTATGCCTAATTGTCCCTTTCCAATATTGTCAATGGAGTACAGTCTATTGTCATATAAACTCGAGTAGTCCACCACCTTTGAAGTTTTTAAAGAGTGTTCATTCTAACTTCACTACATAATGCATTAGTACAAGAATAATTTTAGTGGTAAAGTTGGTCTCAAACTCTCATGTAGTGGTAATGTGCCCAAATTTTGTACAAGGGTAGTAAAATATGATTGTGATATTGGATTGAAGTGATAAAATGTTAAACATAGTGCAATTGAAAGAGTTATACACAGGGGCGTAGCTACATGGAAGCGAGTGGGTACAATGTATGGTAACCACTGAACTTGTAACATTACAATTTTTTCTACACTTAGTTCACCTTGTTGCCCTAGTGTTTAGCTCCATTGCTTTTAATCCAAAGGTAATGGGTTTGACTCTCCCAACCCCATTTTGTTTTTCAAAATATTGCTTAAGAAGCACCACTATCTATCTATTCATTTCTTTTTTTGAAAAATTGATTTGGTTTTCAGCCCCTTATTTTATAAATAATGTTTAGAAAACCCCACTATCTATCTATCTACTAAAAATACTCACTGATGAATGCAGTCTATTTTAATACTTGAAACAATATTTTTAGTTTTGCAAATTTAATAACTTAAAATTTTCAGTACTTAAAATACAACACTTAATTTCTAGTACTTAATTTTCAGATTTATTAAACGGACCTAAGGGTTTGATTGATAACCCTATTAGGTTCTATCAATGAAAAGTTTTAGCATTGCATTTTTTTTTTCCAGTTCGTTTGATGATTTACAACATCACTGAAAATACGCCCAAAAACTGCAAAATTTTTTTTTTAAGTAAACATGGTTTTGTTTAAAGTTGTATGGTGCTATTAGGACATTTTGGACATAAAATCAATTTTACACATAAATTATAATTAAGTAAAAAAAAAAATCTCCTCGGGGCCGCTGCCCCTGAAACCCCGCATAGCCTAACTGTCTGATTGGTATCCACTGGATGAGATTTCTGGATACACCCCTGGTTATACAAGTATGAAGCTTGACTTAGGTTCATAATTTATTGTATAGAAAATGATTAGAGCAATCTCTCTTTTATTTATATTTTTATAAGTTTGTCAAATAATCTGTTTATATTTTATGAGTTTAACAAATAGAGTAATGTTTGAGCCACACCCAAAAAACATTCACACTTTGAGATGAACCAATTTTTTATTAATCCACCTTAAGATGCCTCTGAAACCCCTAGCATTATCGTTAACAAATAACCTATTTTAACAGTAATTTTCATTCGGTGCAAACTCATCAAAGGCATATTTTGAGCGGGCTGTAGTTCACCCTAAATCTTAGAAATAAAAAAAGAATTGCATGCAAAAAATATTGGCCTTATTAGCTATTATATAACCTAGTTTATCCCAAAACAATTTGACCCAACACATCTTTTTTCTCTAATCCTCTAAAAATTTTACCAGACAGATTTTCTCCTATACCCCCACTCTGCCACTCCACTATAAATTCTTGGCTCCACTTTGAACTCATATATAATAAAATAATATGTACCAAATACTTGATTGTACATGACAATGAACACTTGTGGAGTTTTAAACCATGAAATTTTATTTACTAAATTTAATACTAAGGTAAGGGTAAAACAAAGTAATTATTATCTCAAATGAAAAATTGCCAAAAATCATTCAAAACTTAATTAAAAAAAACTGCTTAGGAATTCTGCTCAAAATTGAGTGCAAGCCTCTCTCTTCATCATGAGTAATGATTGGTGCACATAAAATGTGCACATAAAGATCTGGGTCATTAATTTTGGTGGGTTCCATGTATGCAGACACGGGCTCTATCAAAATGAATGACCCAGATCTTTATGTGCATATATTATGTGCACATAGCATTACCCCTCCATCATTGACACTTCTTATTTATTTTTAAATTTTTTTTTTTTGAGAAAACTCTCCATCACTGGCTTTACCTCTCTCTATTTTCATTTTATAAGTTAAATTTCCTTTCTTAATATGGTGAAATTAGAGGCAATTTGATTAATTTTTTCTCAAAATCTTTTGTTCTGAAAGACTTTCATGTTATTCTTGCTCATGCAACTCCACATCTGATTTAAATTCTAGGGGTACGTCTTTTACCAATTTGGTATAAAATCATTTGCTCTGCATACATACACGTATATATACTATTCTACATACATATATCTATAAATTAGCGTTGGCTCGTACTATGCACGGGTCTCACAAAAAAAATTTAAGGGAAGAATTAAAAAAAAGAAAAGAAAAAAAAGAAAAGAAAAGAGAGAGATACAATTTTTGGATCCAGACGCAAGAGAATTTATGTTTTGTAGGATTTGTAAAGTTTTTTGATTTTGTAAATCCCCAAAAGTCAAAAAAAAAAAAAATAAATAAATACACATTAAACATATTAAGCAAAATATTGTCAATTGTGGAAGTAAACTTGTTAGTTGCTGTTTCAAAAATAAGTTAAAAGGGAGACGTGTGGGGAGTAAAATTTGGCTACAATTTGGGATAAAGTGGTGGGAAGTTGATTTGCATAATTGCTAATTGACAATAAATAAATTATTTCATTATAATTTTCCTCTACAACTATATATATATATATATATATATATAGTTATATAAATCTATCATATAGAAGTTAAGCATGCCATGTGACAAACATTCCTATGAATTGTTCATATGATGCCATGGCGAATCACTGGCTTTTCCTCCGGGCCTTTAGTTGGTATGCTTCATCCTCGTACAATTTCAGCCTTTATTTCTCTCTTTTACAATTGGGTGTGTACACAACATATGTGTAAGTATTTGATGCTGTTATTATTTGTGCAAGTACTGGATTGAGAAAATACAATTGTCTATGGTGCAGGATTCTCCACGACTTCTCAACAATCTGTGATAGTCTGCCTGGTAATCATAAGGTATAATCAGTATATCAGTATTGTAACGACCCACCTTCCCGTCTAGCAACAATATTGTCCGCTTTGGGCCTAAACACAAAGAACTTCCCAGGGGGTCACCCATCCCTGGTACTGCTCTGGCAGCAGCACGCTTAACTGTGAAGTTCTTTCGTGTTTAGCTCCCTCACTGTTTTAAAAGGCCTTGTTGCATATAGAGGGACGATTAATCCTTATAAACTAGTCCAGGAACTTCACCCCAGGCGATGTGGGACAAGCCCCCACACCAAACCTCACCTCATCCATCTTGGCCATCCTGCCTCAGGAGTATTGGCTTTTGGTCGTCACAATCCACCCTCCTTAAGGGCCACACGTCCTCGTGTGGGAGCTGCCCCACACTTCCGGCTGGGTTTCCGCTCTGATGGGATCCGGTGCATTAGTGCTGGTATGATCGCGTGTTCGAAACCTGGTAGGCAAGGCCTCCTTGCCTGAGTGGTGAAGGAACAAAACCTTGAGGGCAGGCGCCAGTGTTCAAAAACTTGGTAGGCACCCAAAGAGGACAATATTGGAGAGGGGTAGGCTGCGTAAGCTCTGATACCTTAACAAGGCCTTTTAAAACCGTGAGGAAGCTAAACACGAAAGAACTTCACAGTTAAGCGTGCTGCTGCCAGAGCAGTTCCAGGGATGGGTGACCCCCTGGGAAGTTCTTTGTGTTTAGGCCCAAAGCGGACAATATTGTTGCTAGACGGGGAGGTGGGTCGTTACAAGTATGTTTTGAGTGCAGTACTTATTAAAGATTCTGTAGACTAATGTGAAAATTAATTCAAATTTGATTATGACGATACTTTGACATTCTAATAACGTAATGTTACTCTTTTTTTTTTTTTTTGGTTTCTTTTCTTAAATGTCAATATCATTCTTTGCAGAATAATTTTTATTGGTTGAGTATCTGAATACTCAATAAATATAACGCACACGCAACGTGAGTGCCCCACCGCTTCTTGTTTATCATAAAAGTAAAAACAAAAATCAAAAACCATAAATCATAACATTAGTTCCCTTGTGTTCGGTTCATTTATTTCGTGAGGGAACAGAAAAGGGAAAGGAAAACAAAAGGAAAATTAGTTTCCTTGGATTTTCCCTTGTATTTTCCTTTATGCTTAAATAACATTAAAATTAAAGGTTTCTAATACTACATAAGTTGTACTAAATTTATAAAGGAACATAAATGACTTACAATATTCAATATTTCAAATTTATTTCTCAAGTTGTTTACTTTTGTTGCCTATTTCCTTCGTCATTTTCTTTATTAACCAAACAAAGAAAAAATTGTCCTCTGTGTTTTCCTCTCTTTTGCATCACAAAATCCAAGAACCAAAGGCTATGTTTGGTTCTTTAATTTTGTGAGGAATACATAGTGGAAAAGATTTTCTTTTGTTTGGTGAATAAGGTACACAATGAGAAAAATAGGAAAGAAAAGAAAAAAAATTGTGAAATAAATTAAATATTTTGATTGTAGTGAGTCATTTTCCTTCATATTCATATATCACAATTATATTTTAATATTTTTTTAAAAAAATTTGTTATGTTATTTAAACACAAAGATATAAACATAAGACAAATCACGAGGGAATTAATTTTCTCTCTTGTTTTCGTCTCTCTATTCTTTTCCCTCACAACATCCAAGAAGCAAATCATGTCATAGCTAGGACTCTTAGCATATACTCCTTTGGTTCGATTCGATCTAATTTTTAGTCAAATCAATCGATTTTAATTCAGTTCGATTTAGTGTAAAATTTCAATTCAGTTCGATTTTTACACTGCATAAAAATTTTAAAAACTTGACCAACTCGAACCAAATCGACCGATTTGGTCGGTCCGATCAAATTGCTTACGCCCCTATTTGCAGGAGTTGAAGATAATAGAGGTATGCACTTAAATGGAAACAATATTGTTTTCTTGGAATACGAGGACAAATCCCCCGTCTGTCCACCGTGATTTCAGGATCGATATATATTATCGTTTTTATTAAAGTAGAACAAGTGGTAAACTCCGGGCATGTACATTGACCCTCACAACATACGCATTAGGTAAATCAGGGAAGTAAACTAGCTGTAAGATTTGAACTCACACCAAACTTGACATTTTTTAAAAGTCCATATTGACCCCCACCATTTTTTGAATCCCTAACTACTTTTACTTATGCGAAGTTTCGAATCCTGTAACAAGAAGAGTATAACACCCTAGGCTGAGACTTTTCCACCTTGTTTAGGTGGTCGTGATTAACGATATCGTTTCTTTACCTTGAGTAATGCTAGATGCATAACAAAAGTGAACAACGAAATGTACAACTTGCTTTAATTTATTGGACCTCGTACTGAAAAAGCTGTACACTCCATTTTTTGTCTTTTTGTGCGTACAGACTTTTCAGCACGAAGTCCAACAATTTTAAGCTGGTTGTGCATTTCGTTGTGCATCTAGCATTTCCGCTTTACCTTTACGTGACACATGGTGACGGTCACATGGTCTGTCTGGTAATGGGTACAGGTGGTGCAAATTTAGGAAATCAAACTCGCATTAATTATTCCATCACCTAAATCAAGAAGTCGCAATCCTCCCTCCCTCTCTCTACTTGTTTCTCGGGAGAGAGAGAGAGAGAGAGAGAGAGAGAGAGGGGCGTCGAACAACAAGAGAGGGGCGTCGAACAACAAGAGATTTGTTTAGTCGCAGTTATTTCGGCGTAAATGTAATCCCAAGACCTGTTGAGAAATTATACAGTGAGCCCGTTACGCGATGCACCAATTAAATTAAAAGAAACTGCTATGTACACTCTCTATGGAAGTGTGTATTTAGTAATCTATGTAGTGCTAATAGCAGTTTCCTAATTTAATTGTCTAACAGTCATATTATTTGCGCTTTACTCTCTCTCTCTCTCTCTCTCTCTCTCTCTCTCTCTCTTCTCTGTCACACACACACACACACACCGCGAACCAGACAAAAATGGGACTGTCCTCATCAATCTCCAAATATCATTGCGTCCTGTGAAAGTTGTGTTGTGGATGAATTTGTAATTCCGAGAGGGATTTGAGAGTCGGTTTGATGCTTCTGGAGCTTGCTTTCTCATTGAAGGTACCAGTTTTTTTAGATCTTCGTTTATATAAATCTCAAGCACATTTTTGGGAAATTATGAATATTTGATTCGTATTTAATGTTGTTGATTAATTTCGGAAAACTGTGCAACTTAAATCCAAACAGGGTCTCGTTTGGAGGATTTTAGACGTAATATTTGCGGATCAATGCCTTGTTAATTTCTTGAATTTGCGAAAAAAAAAAATCTTGATTATTGTTGAGAAGCATTTAATGTATTGTTGAAATCTATTTGGGCGTGTGTGCTGAAAAGAAATTTTGGTTTTGGGTCTCCTTTGGATCACTTTCTTCCCAGGTTTTGGGACTTAAGAGCGAACGTCCGTACGTATTATGCATTCTGTCTACTAGTTAGTGATTCGGAATTGTTGGGATGTGTAAGGTAGTGATGATATAGAAGCCATGACTTTGGCTAAAGGGTCTCCAGCAATGATTGTCTATCCAAAGGCTCTTTTGTCAATTGCTGTTTCAGTTGGAGGATTAGCTATATTTTTAGTCTTGGGTTCATTGCTTCTGGTCTCACAACCCATTGGGTCTACGGTTCGTGGGTATTTCTATGCTGTTGATGAATCAGAAAATTTAGATACATTTTCAAGGAGAAATGAAACAGTCGTTGATTCGGGTAACTTTGAAGACTTGGGAAAGTTTGATTTGCCGATATCGAATGGTAATGAAGCTCAAAATGATGATAAGAACAAGACTTTTGCGTCTCGAGATAAGAACGAATTACCTATTGTACAGCCAGGGGATGGGGTCACAAGTGCTCCAATTGTATCAGAACCCAAGGACTTGGTAGATCAACCAACAGAAGATGGGAAGGCCATTGAAAACTCTGTTTCTTCCAATGCTACAGAGGGTGTTCTAAAAGCTAAACCTAAACCTCCCCTCGATGGCTTACCAGATAAGTCTAATATTGAAGCGACAGGATTAAGTCTTACAATCCCTATTTCATCTGACAAGGAGGAGGATGTGCCTCCTTTAGCTTCTCTGCCTGGCAATCCAAGTGGGAGTGATTCAGTCGATTCAGGTATTACCCTCGCTCTTCTCTTCCTTACTTGTGTCGAACGAACGTACAAAAGAGATGTTAGTGTTTGTGCTGTCATTGAATTTTAGCAATATGTACTTACCTTCGTCTACACTTCTATCTCGGTTGTTAGGTGGTTAATAATTCTCTATTTTGTAATTATGGAACACACGAGGATTGAGGAAATCTATTTAATTAGCTGTAAATTTATATAAATAGTGTTTGCTGTTCGTGTTGCTTAATTCTGCAGCTGGTCATTGGTTGTCAATTCATCCTCTTTAAGGCTTTCTTTCTTTTCTACATCTTGTGATACATAGTCAAGGGCGGAGCCACAGTGGGGGCGAGCGGGGCAGTGCCGCCCCCACTGAACTTTCGGTAAAAAATAGGAATATATGATAGTTTTAAAAAATATGTGGACTAATAAGATTTTCTGTTAGTTTGGGGACTTTTTTGTAAAAGAGTAATGATATGCTTCTTAAAATTTTATCCCAGAAGTGCTTTTCAAATGATGTGGCAGTGGGGCCAGGTCAAATATAGTGGGACCAGTTGAATTTTGATTGGAAGTTGTTTACCTCGCTCCACTGCTAGGTCATTTGGAAAGCACTTTTGAAATATAAATTTGGGAAGCATATCATTACTCTTTTGTAAATTTTAAAACTTTGAAGTACTTTGACACGGTTTTAATTGACAAATTGTTCCCACTCTTATTTTTATCGTATTATATATTGTGTGCATATATGTATATGTTATATAATAAAAGACCAAAAAACAAAACAAAGACCACCTAGAGTCCCTTAGTTTCCCATAAGGCATTTTCTAAAAAATAAAAATAAAAAAATGTTCCCATGCAGATGAAGATTGAAGTTTCGCAGAAGCCCTCGAAAGACTCAAAGACCTCATATCCTTTATTAACCTCCTCTTGCTCTTGTTTAGCGAAAAAAAAAAAAAAAAAAAAAACCTCCTCTTGCTCTTTTCCCATAAGACAAACAAAAAAACGCACAGAATTTCCAACCTCCTATATATACACGAAATTTATGGTAAAAATCACATAAATTATACTATTTCTACAAAAAAAAAAAAAACGGTCAGGGGCCCGAACCCCTGTAAAAACTTCGCCCCCAGTGAGTTAAAGTTCTAGGTCTGCCATTGTGCATAGTTGTTTATATTTATGGTGATATTTTGTTGACCCGTGGAAATATTTGACAATGGAGAATTACACCAATGATAGTACGGATGATAATTATTTGTTCTAGTGAGATACTGGGATTCTATTGTATACTTTCCGTGTACATAGGTGCATCTCCTGTTGTCGCTTATGAATACAATATTCCATAATACTTGTGACAAAAGGGTTAACTAGTGTGAGCAAGAAGCCAGTGGCGTTTGGAGACTGGATATATCTCTTGCATTGATGCTATTTATTTGCCCTCATGAAGGGCTTTTAAAGAAGCATTTGGTGCTGTAGGCGATCTTTTGTGACGTAGTATGTACATCTTTCCCATGTGATGTGCCGTGTATAACCAACACACTATGAGCTCATCCCGTTCATGGGAGATTCCCTGGTGACCTTCGATAATCTTGTTATCTTAAGCTAGGAAGCACGGACATTTCAAAGAAGGTAACTTGTCGCTTATTGTGTCGTGTCAAACACACAAAATCGGACTTCATGTACATTTTTCTTGCCGTGTTGATTTGCAAATTTATAGGATATACTGTGTCAATGTGCCGTGTTGTGTCTAGTCCGTGTCTGTGCTTCATAGTTCTTAAATATTTTTTTTTAATTTTTAATTATATATATATATATTATTATTTAGGAATTCCCCTTGTCTACTTTAAATAAAACAGTTTCATCTCCATACCATGCAGATGTGAGATTCTTGTGCTGCTAAAGAAAAACATGAACTGTAGATCCTAATTAATAGTTAAATCAACATGCACTTTTTTAGATTTGAGAACAACCCACAATTACAGTGCATATGTTTTAACCCTATCCCTTTCTTGTGAATAGCAGCTATTCCTGGGTCTGTTTAACATCCTTTATGGACAGATGACTGATACACCACTTCTGAGTTCTCAATGGTTCTCTTTAAATCGGGAGGCTTTTAAGAGAATTGTTACTGCAGAAGCTGAAAATATATGAAAAAAATGTAATGCCCAGTCCCAAGCTATAAACTACATCATTCCTAGTCCAAAGAAATATGTGATGGTATGTCTTAGCGATGTCATTCATTACCCTAAAAATGTTTGCTGTCTTGTCTTAGTTATACTTAGATTTGTCATTCCTCGAAATACTTTGCTTCTGGGTTCTGTATGTTTGGGTCTGGTCTTAAATCCTAAGCTGAAAAATATTTAAGGAAATGTCCTAAGCTGAAAACTTTGTCATTCTTTACAAAACTGTTTAATCTCCTTTTTAATTAATGTTAAAAGACTTTTATACCTTGTCAAAACCAAAACCGCTAATTTTTTCTCCCATGATTGTTAATCTGCCATTTTGTTGGTTATATGTAGGCTGTGATCTGTACCATGGGAAATGGGTGCAGGATTCAGCCGGACCACTGTACAAGAATGACTCATGCCCCGTCCTGTCACAGATGCAGAATTGCCAAGGAAATGGAAGGCCCGACAAGGAATATGAGAATTGGCGGTGGAGACCTACTCAGTGTGGCCTCCCTCGATTTGATGCCAAGAAATTCCTGGAGTTAATGAGAGGGAAAACGTTAGCTTACATAGGTGACTCAGTTGCTCGGAACCAGATGGAGTCTATGCTGTGTATTCTTTGGCAGGCAAGTAAAGTTCAGCGCGTTCTATAAGTGTAGCAACTGAATGAATGCAAACTCTGCTTTGAATTGGGGTTGAGCAGTTGGCTGCAATGCCATTTCGACCAAAGTCTAAATGGATCAGTTTCTTGATTCTATAACTCAACCCCAACACCACACTGATTTGTATTTTGTTCATTTATTATCTAACTTGTTTCCAATATGCCAGAGTGTGCTTATGTTTAACTGATCCGTCCAACTATACTATGAAAGATTAATTATTTGTGCAATTTCACTTCAAACCAGTTATGGAAAAGACAAGTGTTTTCAAGTGACAAAAGTTCTTTCTTTGGTTTGGTTTTTAATATATAAAGTCTTGAGCTAGGTAGCTTAAGTTTGTTGTTTTGCTGCGTTTCATTTAAATTCTTGAACTGGGGTCTTTAATCCTATGGTAAAGAGTGGATGCCATTGTTTTGAAGTTTTTTCATCTATCATTGCACACACACACACACACACACACACATTAAAAAAGAAAAGAAAAAGAGGAATAGAAAAAATTTACTTCCACTCTCTATGTAACATAGTTGCTGATCTCCGGATATTTTCAGGTTGAAGTTCCGAAAAATCGTGGCAACAAAAGAATGCAACGTTATTATTTCAGGTCAACATCAACGATGATAATCCGGATATGGTCCTCATGGCTCGTCCGTAAAACAATAGAGCCATTTGATTATGCTCCGGCAGGTGTGGACAAGCTCCATCTTGATTCTCCAGATGAGGGTTTCATGGAATTTATCCCAAACTTTGATGTGGTCGTTCTTTCCTCGGGCCACTGGTTTGCCAAGCAATCAGCCTACATCTTAAATAATGAGATTGTGGGAGGCCAGTTGTGGTGGCCCGACAAGTCTCGCCCCAAGAAAATAAACAACATTGAGGCTTTTGGAATATCGGTTGAAACTATTCTCACTGCCATGGTTACACATCCAAATTACACAGGTTTGACCATCGTGCGTTCCTATTCACCCGATCATTACGAAGGTGGGGCCTGGAACACAGGAGGGTCATGCACCGGAAAGGTAAGGCCCGCACTAGATGGTGAATTAGCGGAAAATGGTTTTACAAACATAATGCACAAGAAGCAGGTAACGGGGTTTAACCGTGCAATCAACAAGAGGACCAACAAATCAAAGTTGAAACTGATGGACATCACAGGAGCCTTTGGGTACCGCCATGATGGGCATCCGGGCCCGTATAGGAGCCCTGACCCAAATAAGATTACAAAGCGTGGGCCAGATGGGAAGCCCCCACCTCAAGATTGCTTACACTGGTGCATGCCCGGGCCAGTTGATACATGGAATGAGCTGGTGCTTGAAATCATAAGAAGAGAGTTTGAGGGCAATCAAACCTTCCCTTCATGAAATTTCCACCATTTGTTCTTAACTAGCTAGAATTCTTGTGTTTGCAACCTCCTTGTAGAGATCTAGTAAGTTATGGCTAGGGTGACGGTTAGCCTAGTCCTATTCCTTTACAACTCCCCTGTAAAGAAAATATCATTTGTAACACGCAGTAGTTCGTGTATTACAGTTTTTTTTTTGCTCAATTATAGAGAATGAAATTTGTACTTGTGGAGAGGGGTTAAGAGCCATTCCTTGTATATTTACATCTAGTTTGTAACCAAACTAAGAGGTGTTATGATTCTTCACATCTGTTGGAATAATTTTACTTCCCGTTATGTTAGTGAAGTTGTGCTGGTATATCACCATCCTTAACTGGTCAATTCCCGATGCAATGGATATATATATATAAGCAAGAAACAACAGCGAGTCCAAGGTAATAATTTATTTAGATGCTTCATCTCTGAACCCCCTTTTTTTTTCTTCTTTTTGTTCGTTATTACTTAATTTTTTGGTGGGGTTTGCAGGATATTAGTGTTTTTGCATCAAAATTTGAAATTGTTTCAACTGATGTTACTTAATTCTCTCTGTGTACAGCTCTAGATTTAGTGGAGGAAATTCATTTAGCTATATTAATGATTTATTGTTCTAATGAAAGTACTGATTTCCAAAGGCCAAGTCAACAGTTGATTTAGCTATAGAAACCCCAAGTGCTGGCCTTGGAAAGTTCTTCCCTCCACCCGCCCCTATATATTTAAGTTTGTTTGATTCTTGATTTCTTTCCCTTGTCATGTTGATGTTTTCCGGCTTTGCGATGGCAGCTTCGTATGACAAGGTACAGCTCCTCCCTGTCTCAGACCACGAACTGCGATATCCTTATCTTGGTCCTTTTACATTGTAATTGCATGCAAGTGATTGTTATTGTTTTGCAATAAACTATGACCTTAATGTTGAAAGCTTCATCTCAATCTGCAAATTTATATACGTACCATAAGTCACTACTTGTTATTTTTTCTTTGCATTGTCCTTTTGGTTGCAAACTTTCATCTGAGCTGCACCGGTTGTGCTTTCCTTTTCTTGATTTATTTGTGAAACTGTTTTAGCAATTCTAGCCTTTCATAGACGATTCCCTACGCAACCAATATATCAGAAGGTTTGTGCTAGAAGTCTAAGAAGTGATATGGTTGATCATGCAGTAGGATTGTTATTCAACTTAGAATGATCATGACTCTACGAAACAAGCCTTTTAAGAAATTTTCATTGGCTAAATCTTCAGTTCTTCTTTTCACCAAAGCTTGATGAACTTTTGTTAATCCACCTTGAAGCCTACAAAGTGTCTTGTGAGAAAATTTTGTTGGCTGGAGCTTCGTTTCTGCTTGAATTTAGTTCACCAAAGCTCGATGAAGTATGCATAGTACAATATGCTGAGTTTTTTTTACTTTCCATGTCTTTGAAGGTTTGGCCCTCAATTTGCCATTAATGTCTTTAATGCTGTGTGTTCATTACCTTATTCCATTTGAATTATGATTTTTTTTTTTTGGAGGTTGTGTTGTGTTTGAGAATTGAACTTTTTATATTCCAGTGTGTTAATGGTCCGTTTGGATTGACATTTGCAGAATGCGTTATAGTTGCATTATCATCTTCACTTTCATCTTATTTGCAAGTTACATTTTAAAACAGTTTTTGTTTTTGTTGTTTTTTTTTTTTTCCTTTCAAAAAGTAAATTTTACTTGCTTCTACTTTTAAACGGGAGAAGGTGTCTCACATGCGTTGGGCGTTGAATTGATGAAACCCTACTCTTTAAAAACTCACTTTATTATGTTTCAATTTTCATCTTTACTCTTCTTTCATCTTCATTCTCTCTCTGTTTCTACTTTTGTTTTTTGGGGGCCTAAACTCCATGCCTATTAGATTTTAAACATGGTGGGACTTGGGACCCGGAGAGTGGGACACAAATAAAGTTAATACTAATAGTACTTTAACTCTTACCAACTGCAGACCATGTTGTGATTCTGTCCAAAAAACAGAAGGCAAAAAGCAAAAGCTATACTTGGACAGTTAACTACAAAATAGACAAAGAAGTGGTTAATACTTGTAACACACTCAAAGATATAATTTTTAAAACACAATCTAAGAGATGTGTTCATCTCTCTCCTGTGTCACTATGGGGTTTAATGCAATCATATGAGAGATATAGACACATCTTTTGAATTGTGTCTTAAAAATTATGTCTTTGAGCGTGTCCCAATCTTTACTCAAAAAGAACTTATTCGTTACGGGTCCATCATTCAACATGGTCTTTAGGGTTTTATGTTCCCAACCTCCGGGTAAGATCATTAGTTTCATGTATTTTATTGTTCTTTTCAACAAAGAAAAAGAAAAGATGCTGTTCTAAAATAAAAGGGTAAATTCTACTGACCATTTTTTAGGTTTTTGATAATTGAAATAGTAGTCTTACGTAAATTCTAAATAGTAACAATACCGTATTGAGAAATTGTACATGCAACATCTCCAGTTATGCATGTGGATGTAAGGAGAAAAATTGTGAATAATCTTGTTTTTCCTATTCTAGGTTTATTCATACATTCAAATATTAACCAACGGGATCTTCTACGATACATCGTAGTGGTTTTGATTACATCATATATTCTAATTTAGTGACAAATGTCAATGTAATGTAGTTTTGGTTCAAAATCAATCAACCATCAACCACTTTATATAAAAGAGGCTATCTTCAATTGAAATTGTCCAATTTGGGTATTTTGGATTTGTTTCAAATGACAATTTCACCTTTATTTTTCTTTTTGGTTCCACTTTCCTTAGTGATTACTTTGAGTTTTTTTTGTCATTTTATGAGGATAGGTTGGTCATTTCACCTACAAATGAACCCTTATTACTATT
Source organism: Hydrangea macrophylla (assembly GCA_033977485.1). Lineage (NCBI taxonomy): Eukaryota > Viridiplantae > Streptophyta > Magnoliopsida > Cornales > Hydrangeaceae > Hydrangea > Hydrangea macrophylla. The sequence goes on along the minus strand of CM066982.1, from coordinate 84,881,392 downwards.
AGGTCAACTTTTAAAATTTAATTAATCTAGAAATGATGATTCAATCAACTTTTTAAATAATAATTACAAATATTTACAATTTGGTTCAACTTTAAAATTAAATTAATCTAGAAATAATGATTCAATCAACTTTTCAAACAATACTTACAAATATTTACCATTTGGTTCAAAAAACCCAAAAGTCAACAATTGTAGGTTGTGCCTTATTTGGCACAACCACTTTTCGGCTTTGTGGTTTGTGCGTTTTTTCGTTCTTCCCAAACAAGTCACTAATTTGTTTAGTTTTGTTTTGTTTGATTTTTTGTTTAATTTGTTTGGTTTGGTTTTTATTTTTTTTTGAGTTTTGCCAAGCAAACCACTAACACAAACAATGCATAACCTTGTTTAGTTTTGTTTTGTTTTTCTTTTTTTGGCTTTCCCAAACAAACCACTAACATTTGTTTGTTTTTTTTTGTACCGTTCTTTTTTTCAAAAATTTTCTTCACTTTAATTTTGTACACATACCTTAGAAATGTAATTTTATTACACACAAACATACTTTCATTTACACACACATACAAATTTAATTTCATAGTACTCTATTAATTACATTGTACAATTCGTCTAACCCCTATATCTATACTATTATATAAAAGAGGCTAAAATGAAATGTTCTTTAGATGCCAAATTAATTTGGCCTTAATGGTCATTTTGGGTTTAAAATTTGATTATTTGGTAATTTCACATCAATCAATTTACATCAAATTACTATCCAATAATAACTTGAGACTTCTTTGGCAATGCTTCTTTGAGCCTTAAGACACCTTTCAAAGAATATTTGAATTACTAAACAAGCCTTAGATAACTTTAAATTAATGTTTATTTGGCAAGGCTTGCTTGAGCCTTAAGGCAACTTTTAAGGAATTTTTGAATTACCAAACAAGGCTTAAGTCACTTTTTTAGACAAACCTTAGGTTACTTTTGAAATTTAAGGCTTGTTTGGCAAGGCTTGTTTGAGTCTTAAGACAACTTTTAAGGAATCCTATAATTACCAAGCAAGCCTTAAGTAACTTTTGTAAATTATCTTTTTGTATATGTGTGTGTAGTATATATATATATATATATATATATGCATACATATTATATGTTATTATTATTATTGAAGTATTTAAAGTGTGTACAATGATAAATCGAGTTACCAAATTACCCTTTTGTTAAATAGAATTATTATATTACTCTTTTACCTTTTGTAATTACCCTTGGGTGTATAAGTATGCATATATAATTTTATTATATTATTAAAATTACTATTTTACCTTTTGTAAAATACCCTTTCATCCAAGTTTAAAGTGTGTAAAAATATAAATTGAATAACCAAATTATCATTTGGTTAAATTGAATTACAAAATTACCCTTTTATTTTTTGCAAATTAACCTTTTGTATATATATGTGTGTATATATACATATTAAATTGAATTATCAAATTACCTTTTTTTCCTTTTGTAAACTACCCTTGTGTGCATATATGCATATAGGGAGAGGATTTTAAGCGCACTCTACCCAGTGCACTGGCTTTTTAGTCTAAAAAATCTGTGGGTCAGCGGGGTGGCAAGACGGGGCGTGGATCAGTGAGGCAGCCCGCGGGTTTTTTAGAATAAAAAGCCAGTGCCCTGGGTAGAGTGTACTTACCCAATACACTTAAGATCGTCTCTTTATATATATACATAAATTATATTATTATATTTATGTATAAATTGAATATATTATATACCAAAATTGAATAAAAGTGTGTACAATTATAAATTGAATAGTCAAATTACTCTTATGCCTTATGCAAATTACCTTTTTGTTTCTATACCTTAAAGAAAAGAGCTTAAAGCTTAAAGTGTTTACAATTATAAATTTTCGTTTGTTAAACTGAATTACCAAAAACCCTTTATTACATTATGATATATATATATATATATATAAATTCAATAATCTAATTACCCTTATAAATTTGGCAAATTACCATTTTGTTAAATCGAATTACCAAATTACCTTTTTGCCTTACATAAATTACCCTTCTATGTATATGAGTGTGTGTGTATATTTTATCTATACGTTAAAGAAAAGAGCCTAAATGTTTAAAGTATGTACAATTACAAATTGAACAATCAAATTACCGTTTAAACATTTTGCAAATACTCTTTTGTTAAATCGAATTACCAAATTACCCTTTCATTATTTGTACGTTAAAGAAAAGAGTCTTAAATTGTAGGTTGACATCAATTAATATAGTTTTTGTTAAACCATCTTTTTCTAATACCATCTTCAAAATTAATAAAACTTATTTATCTTTCTTGTCCACGTTAAAAAAATATACATTGTATTTTTTTTTCTATAAAATCCAACGCCCGTGCATTGCACGGGTTGTCTTCCTAGTATCATAAACAAATCTTAACATGTAGTAATTTTGAAAATCACTTTTGTTTTAAAAAACAAAAGTGAAAACAAAAGTGGTTTTCAAATTTAGTTACAATATTTTAATACCAAAACCACTTAGATCAGTTAGATGTACTGTAGTAAACCCCATGTAAATTATTGACTTGTCACTTTGAACAGTCAAAATGATAGTATTAAGCATTTGAATCAAAAAGCATACGCTGTCTGACATTCTCAATTTACTTGCGTTTGGTTGATAGGGAGGGGATTGGACAAATAGTCTCTCTTTAATAGATAGTCCTGAGACTAATAAAATCAACTCCTCCATAGTATAACTTAGGTTCCTCATATGGGAGACTATTCTTTTAAAATAGACACATAGTACCAAGTGAAATAGTCGCGTCAAACGGTGAACTATTCAATTAAAATGAACTTCTCCAATATCAATCCAATCCCCCTCTCTCCACTCCTTAGTCATGCAAAACAAACGTGGGACTCTAGGTCCTCAGCGAACATAAGAACAAAGTGTTAGGAAATTATATTTCCTAATAAGAGTGGGCAACATATTAATAGCAATTACATTATACTGATGATTTCCTTCCTATGCAACGGAGAAATTATCTAGTGAGAGTTTGTGACTGTTACACCACCACTTATGTGTCTTTTTCGGTGTGATTTAAGTATTCCAAAGTCCACGTGGGTCCTGAGTAATAAAGAGATAACTATTACACAGAGTAACAATTAGATGGAATAATATCTAATGCGAATTGCAAGTATATTGGGTTAATATCATATTAATTTTAATTTATAATATGATATTGGGTTTTCTATAGCACTTCAGAATTTTATTATTATTTTTTTTTGGATTTATTTGTGATGTGAAATCTTGGTTGTTCACAACATGAATTAAGGTATTTTATTTTTATTTTTATTGTGCTTTAGAACATTGAGTAATTCACAACATGAATTAAATTCTATAGTACCTTAAGATTATGTTCCCCTTTCCTAAATTGGGTTATATTAGTGAATTAAGTTATTAGTGAATTAAGTTATTTTTATTGTGATTCACAATATTGGGAAATTTATAACATAAATTGAGGTATTTTTATTGGATAAAGAATATTGGGTAATTCATCACATGAATTATGTTCTATGGTAGCTTAAGATTTTGGGGTCTATTTTAGGCCCCAATACAATAAGTCTGATATTTTAAATAAATAAATTGAAATAATATGTTGTCAAAGTAACCTCTGTTGTGTAAATTTATTTATTTTAAAATATTAAGATGGTGTATCTGTTATTCATGCGATTAACAATCGGCCCAAAGGAAGATTTTTAATTGGCCGAATGATGGATGTACATGTGGTGGTAAATATGTGACAATTATCAAGATATAATTATCCATGTGGGCAATGAGTCGGCCCAAAGGAAGGCCACTGTTTGACAGGACTTATTGTCAGTATTTGATCACTACACGGGGAGTGCCACTTACAGTTGATATTTCTGTCCAAAGACTAAATGTCAATGTTGTTCTAGGTATCCTGTGATGGGCCCACCATTAAGTAAATTATTTAATGTGTCATGCATGCATATATATATATATATATATATAAAGTATTTATGATATGTTTATGTTATGACATGTTATTAATTGTGAGTATGTTATTCTATTTTATTTTGTTCTCTATTCAGTTTTTGCTACTGCTACAAATGTTTCTGCTCAAATTAGTGCTATCCCAATGCTGAATGGGGGAAACTTTAAGGTCTGGAAAGAGAACGTAGAAATCGTTCTCGGATGTATGGATTTGGACCTTGCGCTAAGGACCGAACGACCCACTTCAACTACGGAAAACCCGAATGAGGGTAAAATTGAGAAGTGGGATCGCTCGAATCGCATGAGTCTAATGATTATGAAACGTTCCATTCCGGAAGCGTTTCGGGGCTCAATCACTGAGAGCACAAATGCTAAGAAGTTCCTCTCTGAATTACAACAATATTTTGCTAAAAATGAAAAATCGGAAACGAGTACCGTTTTGGCTACTCTAATTTCCATGAGGTATAAAGGAAAAGGGAACATAAGGGAGTACATTATGGAAATGTCTCATCTCTGTGGGAAACTCAAGGCACTAAAGTTAGAGCTGTCTGAGGACTTACTCGTGCATTTGGTTCTCATATCTCTTCCTGCACAATTCAGTCAATTTAAAGTGAGTTATAACACTCAAAAGGACAAATGGACTCTTAATGAGCTCATATCTCACTGTGTGCAAGAAGAGGAAAGAATTCAGCGAGACAAGATAGAAAGTGCTCACTTAGCATCAACCTCTCAGAATAATAAAAGGAAGAGAGCTAAGGATGCTGCAGATGTGACACCTCAGCAGAAGAATCTAAAGAAGCAAAATGAGGAATTCCTTTGCTACTTCTGCAAGAAGAGAGGCCACATGAAGAAAGACTGTCCCAAATATGCCGCTTGGCGTGCAAAGAAGGGTAAGCTTCTCGTTTTGGTTTGTTCTGAAGTTAATTTAGCTTCTGTACCTAAAGATACGTGGTGGGTAGATTTTGGTGCTACTACTCACATAAGTATGTCTATGCAGGGTTGCCTGTGGAGCCGGCCGCCAACTGATGCTGAAAGATTCATCTTTGTGGGTAATGGCAAGAAAGTTATAGTGGAAGCTTCAGGAAATTTTAGATTATTATTAAAGACTGGTGTTTATTTGGATTTGATTAAGACTTTTGTTGCACCGTCTTTTAGACGGAATTTAGTTTCTATTTCTAATTTGGACAAATCTGGTTGTGTTTGTTCTTTTGGAAATAATAAAGTTAGTCTATTTCAAGATTCAAAACTTATTGGTACCGGTTCTTTGATTGATAATCTTTATATGCTGAACACTATTACTTCCTATAATGAAATTCTGCATACTTATTCACGAGGTACAAAGCGAAATTAAGTAAGAATTCCGCCACCTTATGGCACAAGTGATTAGGTCACATCTCTAAACAGAGAATTAAGAGACTTGTGCGTGACGGGATTCTTGGCCCCTTAGATTTGGCAGACTTTCAAGTCTGCACTGAGTGCATTAATGGGAAACAGACAAACATAAAGAAATTAGGTGCCAACAGGTGTACAGACGTCTTAGAACTCATTCACACTGATATATGTGGTCCATTCCCTACAGCCTCTTGGAAATGGACAACAATATTTCATTACGGTCATAGACGACTACTAAAGATATGGGTACCTATATTTGATACATGAGAAGTCACAATCCCTGGATGTTTTCAAGTCATTTAAAGCCGAAGTTGAACTTCAGCTTGGCAAGAAAATTAAGGCTGTCAAATCTGAGCATGGTGGTAAGTACTATGGTAGATATGACGGATCAGGTGAACATCCAAGACCCTCTGCTAAACTCCTAGAGTAATGCGGTATTGTCCCTCAATACACAATGCCAGGCAAACCTAGCATGAATGGTGTAGCTGAGAGACGAAACAGAACGCTTAAGGACATATTAAGAAGTATGATTAGTCATTCTTCTTTACCAGAATCACTCTGGGGAGAAGCTCTAAAGACTGCAGCATACATACTCAACAGGGTTCCAAGTAAAGTAGTAACCAAAACCCCTTATGAATTATGGACTGGAAAGAAGCCTAGCATTAGGCATTTACACATTTGGGGTTATCTAGCTGAGGTACGGCCTTATAGGCCACATGAAAAGAAATTGGACTCAAGAACAGTCAGTTGCTACTTTATTGGATACGCTGAACGCTCTCGGGGCTTTAAGTTTTATGATCCCACTGCTAGGACATTTTTTGAGACGGGAAATGCGAGATTTCTTGAGGAAGTTGAGTTTGTGGGGGGAGATAAGGTTAGAGACATTGTCTTTGAAGAGGAATTTATTCCTAGTCATATTGCTATTGACAATGTTCAGATTTCTATTCCTGACATTGTTCAAGATGCAAATTCAGATATTCAAGACAATGTACAAGAGCTCCCTGTGCAAAATGAAGAAATTATACCTGAAGTGCAAACTCAACAACCTCAAGAGGAGATGCCATTAAGAAGATCCACTAGGGAAAGGAGAAATGCAATTTCGGATGATTATATTGTATTCTTCCAAGAACATGAGTTTGACATAGGGATAGTGGAAGATGATCAATCAACTTTCACCAAGTCAAACAAAGTTCGATCAATGGTCTCAAGCAGGCTTCCCGTCAATGGTATCACAAGTTTCATCAAGTAATCACCTCGTATGGTTTTGAGGCGAATGAGGTTGATGATTGTGTATATCACAAGTTCAGTGGGAGTATTGGGCAGATATTTGGGTAACCCACAAATGGATCATTGGAAAGCAGTCAAACGGGTTATACGGTATTTACAGAGAACAAAGGACTACATGCTCACGTATCGGAGATCAGATCTTTTGGAGATTGTCGGGTATTCTGATTCCGATTTTGTTGGATGCCAAGACAGTAAGTGATCCATGTCAGGCTATGTTTATATGCTGGCTGGAGGAGCTATATCTTGGAAGAGTGCTAAGCAGACACTCATAGCTTCTTTAACCATGGCTGCGGAGTTCATAGCCTGTTATAAGGCATCCAATCATGGGATATGGTTGCGAAACTTTGTCACTAGGCTGCGTGTGGTAGATGGCATTGAAAGGCCTTAAAGATATACTGTGACAATAAAAGTTTCAAGTTGTTAAGGAAAGAATTCAGAGTGGTCAAAATTTGATAGAACATATATGGACAAACTCATGATTACGAATCCGTTGACCAAAGGATTACCTGTTGAGGTCTTTCACGAGCACACTGCTCATATGGGTGTTAGGCTGTCTAACGATACTTTGGTTTAGTGGGAGTTAACTTTGGATGTTCTAGTTTTGACATTTATGGTTTTATTTTCTGCAGAATAAAGTTGATGGTTTAAAGTTTATCTCTGAATCTAACTATTTTCTATATGCGGTTTTGCAATATTGTTTCGGATTGATCTCAATAAAGACTAAATTAGGACCAGTTGGAAATAGGCATGTTTGAGATCACATTGCATGTAATTTCCATGCTACTCATCCATACTTGATCTATGTCATTGAATGTGTTGGTATGGTGACCATTGAAGGTCTAGTTACGATTATCTGTAACGAAAGCCGCCTTGATCCCATATTAATATAGGAAATGGACCAGATTGAAACTAAAGTGAAGTCCAAAGATAAATAGCACAGGTGCGCATCTAAGGAATATGTAATATAATTGTTTCAGGAATCATATGTAGCCCAAGTGGGAGATTGTTAGGAAATTATATTTCCTAATAAGAGTGGGCAACATATTAATAGCAATTATATTATAAGGGCTATTATTTAAAGGGGCTTATATTATGTGGTCTAATTGTAGGAAGCCAATAGACTCCTACTAGGTATGGGTTTAATGAGTGGATATCAAATACTAATCATATTAGGAATAATGGGAACCCTAACATATCAGTATATAAAGACATATAGGTTATGGTCCCCAATATGTCAAATCATTATACTACTTCCTCCTCCATCCCATCAAGAGAAGGAACCCATTACAGATATAAGGAGATTTGACTGAGGAAGACATAACCGGTCATCATCGTTCTTGTAAGGTTTACTAATTGCTTCCATGGATATAGGTATGTATTTTAATATATTGTACCCTTAATAATCTAACATGATATGATCCTAGGGCTGTGGTTTTACTACTCTAGGGTTCTACAGTTTTATAGATTAAAGTTTCTAACACAAAGAAGGTAGGAGTACATATTTTCATTAAGTTCTGTTTGATAATCGAATTGAGAGTTGAAAAAAAAAAAAAGTCTTTATTATAAATTTTCTAGCATCTGATAAAGTATAAAAGCTCACCACACAATTGGACAAACAAAAAAAACAAAAACAAATTAACGATCTGATTTCTATCTAAAATAGTTTACTTTGTGGTAGTTAAGATATTCAACACTTAAAAATCAGTAATTATCGCCTAATTTACAAAAAAAACAAAAAAAACATGATAAACATGTGAGAGCTCGATACATTATCCGAGAATAAATTATTCATTCAAAATTTGCTCACCCGACCCAAGTACCTCATTGAGTCATTATATAAAAAAAGGGAGGTCCATCACTTTTTATGAATGAAAGTGGTAGGTCCTAGTTGCTCAACCGACTATTGTCTTTCACATTATCTTGTCACAGCCACTAAATTTTTAACTTTTTCTACATCATTATATTCTTCACTCCTTTTCTTTCACTCCTCGGCATTTTTGAAATTCAAATCTTATTTTCATCCCCCTCGTAATACCAAGGAAACGCTCATTGTCAACGGTCGAATTCTTAAACCTCTGATCTTCTCTCTCTCTCTCTAGCTAGCTTTGTTCTCATCAAATTCAAGTCTTTAGATTACTTATACAGCTCTCTCTCTCTCTCTCTCTCTCTCTCTCTCTCTCTCTCAGAGACATCGAAGCACCACCCATTGTCCTTTCGGATTCCTCTGATTATTCACGTGTTTCTGGGCCTAACTGCTAGATCGATTACTCAGGTTTGTTTTCTGATCTTCGTGTTAAGTCTGATTTCTTAGAAATTGAGAGAAAAAAAAAATAGCAGAAATTGAATAGCGTAACACTTCCATTGTCTGGTTCTCCGAAAAGATGGATATTGTAATTTTCTTTCTTTTTCTTTTTTTCGTAGGAACTAAACAAAGGAAAATTTAAGACTTTGGATTTCTTTTTTTCCAGAGCTTCGGAGCAATTATCACTTCCTTTTTCTGTTTTTACTTTATATCAGTTCAGATGACTTGAATTAGAAGAATGTTCAATTGAGCTGGATCTGTAGTTTTGCCTTGATAAAATTAGTTTCAGGATGCCAAATTCAAATTATCCGAAACATAACTCTTTGCTCTGTGTGTGTGTGTGTGTGTGTGTGTGTGTGTGTGAGAGAGAGAGAGAGAGAGAGAGAGAGAGAGAGAGAGAGAGAGAGAGAGAGAGAGAGAGAGAGAGAGAGAGAGCTTCATGTGATGGGTTTGGAGTATGCAGTTGTCACAGAAAGTAGAAACTATTTGTGTAGGTTTTCATGATGAAGTATATTTGGCATGTAACTCAATTCAGTAATGGGTACTATTCCTTACTTACAATTTACAAAGAACAATAATGGGTACTATAATTTTGGAAGCTCGGAGTTGGATTTGTCAGATATAGAATTCGTACGTGAAATTAGCATCGGTGATTCGGTGTAGTAAGACATTTATAGTTTTTAATCTAGCACATGGAATTAGATTCCAAGAAAGTATGTAGGGGTGTTCCATCAGAAGGTGCACAAGACCCATTATCTCTCATCTTCCTATTAATCCCAAATTCACTATCAACCGTTTCATTATTAATTAAGCCTTCGAATCATCAAGTCCGTCATTTTTTTAGGATGTTAGTTAAGAATTAGTTTTTTTGGTCATTAATTTTAAGGTTTTAAGTGATAGAGTCGATTCTACTCACCTCTTTGTTGTAAATCTAGTGCTATTCTATTGATTTGGTGCTTATCATTGATAGATCTACTTTACTGGCACAACAGATTCCACATGTCTACGCCTCAGAGTGATCCACTTCTGCAAGTGGAAACAACCTGTGGATCTCTTCTATATGAACTCCAGGTTTTCCATGAATCTTCCTTATTAGACTCTTTGATGATTCATATCTTCCCTCTCTTACCACCTACCCATGGGATGAATTGTCTTTACGCACACTTATATTGTCGCGATCTTATTGGTTCCATGATTAATCGGTGAAATCAGATAATATGGGATGAAGTTGGGGAACCTGATTCTGAAAGGGATAAAATGTTGCTTGAACTCGAGCAAGAGTGTTTAGAAGTTTACAGAAGGAAGGTAGATCATGCAAACCGGTGTAGAGCTCAGCTAAGACAGGCAATTGCTGATTCTGAAGCAGAACTAGCTGCCATCTGTTCTGCCATGGGAGAACGACCAGTACATATTAGACAGGTCAGGATTACAAGTATTATATGTATACTCTGACTGAAAAAAGGTTCGAAATATTTATGTTATTGCTTATATAGTTGACTTTATGTCATTTGAAGGTGACAATAGTTTGTACTTTGTAGAATTCTAGTGTAGCTTTCAAAAATTGTGAAAAAATGTTATGAGCATATTTGGTATTGCCATGGGAATGAGGGATTTTTTCTTTGATTGATTTTTTTTTTAAAAAGCATCATATTGCTGCTAGTGTTATGATGAAATGGATTACAGAAAATCGAAAAGATTAGCAATGTCTAATCCAAAGTCTTGGCTTAAACCTCAGACCAGACAAATTTGTCTTGAAGTAAAACAAAAGTGGTTTTCCAATTTACAGTTGATAGAATTGGTCCTTTTCTTCAGGCTGATCAAACTCTTGGAAGTTTGAAAGAAGAGTTCAAAACCATTCTTCCCCAAATCGAGGAGATGCGGAAGAGGAAATGTGAAAGAAGGAATCGATTTCTTGAAGTTTTGGATCAAATACGGAAGATATCTAGTGAAATTTATAGTTCCTCTGAGTATACTCCTTCCAACACTATTGTGGATGAAACTGATTTGTCATTAAGAAAGCTTGAAGAGTTGCAACGAGAGCTTCAGGCACTTCAGAAAGAAAAGGTAATAATATTTATATGTATATATAGCAAGCATTATTTTTGCCATCGGGATCAAACGCTAACCTCCTCTGATTCACTTCTCTCAATGTTTATCTGCATTCAGAGTGATCGTCTGAAGAAGGTGCTGGACCACCTGAATACTTTGAATGCACTGTGCTTGGTGCTTGGTATGGATTTCAAGCAGATAGTTAATGAAGTTCATCCCAGTTTAGGTGGTTCTGAAGGAACGAAGAGCATAAGTAATGATACCATTGAGCGGTTGGGTATTACAATACAAAGATTGCGAGAAGTTAAAATACAAAGGATGCAGCGAGTAATATAGTGCTTTAACTTAGTATCAAAGTTACTTCAACAATTTGCACATATATGTGTGTGTGTGTGTGTGTTCTATGTATATATAAAAACTATGAGACTTTTTAGACCTTATTAACTTTAAAATTTTGGCAGCTCCAAGATCTTGCAACTTCCATGTTGGAGTTATGGAATTTGATGGATACACCCATTGAAGAGCAACAGATGTTTCAGAATGTTACCTGTGATATAGCTGCTTCAGAGCATGAGATAACGGAGCCAAACACGCTTTCTGTGGACTTCATTAATTATGTGAGTTGTGTTGTTTTTGGAAACATATCACTTTGATTATTTGTCTCTTCTTCCCAAAATTCTTATGCTGCGTTTGAAAAGAAGTAATTTTGTTCTTCTTACGTATGCATATTCAGGTTTCGAGATAGAAAAGAAATATAATAAGGGTATAGATGGAGATTGAAACATGATAGAGTGACAATTATTTGCTATAGAAGTTGAGGAGCACGGGATTCGTCAACCCCAAACTCATGTCCTCGTAACAAATGGTCTTCAACTTAAAAGCAAGTAAGACTTGCTTTTGTGAAAAAGTAGAAAATGCACTAGAATGGATCTCTAAAATAAGTTAAAAATAATGAGAATAATGTAATTATAATTGGTGAGAATGCATTCTTGAGGTGGCATTCCAAACACTCCCTTAAATCTTCTAGGAGCTATATAAAACTGAGTTTATAATGCAGGTTGAGGCGGAGGTGTCTAGGCTGGAGGAGTTGAAAGCAAGCAAAATGAAGGAGCTTGTTTTGAAGAAGAGGTCAGAGCTGGAGGAGATTTGCAGGAAGACACATTTGATACCAGAATCAGATAGTGCCATGGAAATTGCTATTGAAGCTATCGAGTCTGGTAATAAAGCTGGATAAAAGAATATTATTATTGCAAAGTGACAAACATTTATACGACTTCTTGAATTCTATTTCTCTTTTTTGATACAGGAGCTGTGGATCCTTCTTGTGTCCTTCAGCAAATAGAGCTTCAAATTGGTAGAGTTAAAGAAGAAGCTTTTGGCAGAAAAGAAATACTTGAGAAGGTTGAGAAATGGTTGGCTGCATGTGAGGAGGAGTGTTGGCTAGAGGAGTATAACAGGGTTGGTGTTCTCTTTGTTTCTGTATCTATATTTTGTCAGTTTTTATCCATACGCTTCTTAATCTCTACAACTTTTTTAGGATGAAAACCGATACAATGCTGGAAGAGGTGCTCATCTTACTTTGAAGCGTGCTGAGAAAGCTCGTGGATTGGTTAATAAACTTCCAGGTACCCATCGCATGAAGTGGTTTGGCAGCCATCATTTATAGAAGCTTTTTAGGGCCTGTTTGGAATCACTTTCCATATTCACTTGTGGGCCCAAATTTGCCTCTGGGACCATACCAGCCATACTAACTCTATTATTGCTCTCTTTGGGTCATCTTTTTACAGGAATGGTGGAGGCTCTGGCTTCAAAAACCATAGCATGGGAGAATGAGAGAGGCATTGAGTTCACTTACGATGGCGTAAGTCTTTCCATATATTACTGCAAATTAAACATTCTTGTACCATGGGGTTTGAGTTTATGTTGTTCTATGCTCTTTTGGTTACTCTATCAAGCAAATATTGAATTGTCTCCTGTCATCTGTTGTTGTCCAGATTCGTCTTCTTTCTATGCTTGAAGAGTACACTATTTTACGGCAAGAGAAAGAGCAAGAACGCAAGAGGCAGAGGGTAGAGCCCCTTCACTATAGACCAATATGTGAACTTTGGTATTAAAAAATGTGTCTAATCATGCCTTGTGCATGGTTATCAATCTTTCAGGACCAGAAGAAACTTCAGGAACAGTTAATAGCAGAACAGGAGGTGCTTTTTGGATCAAAACCAAGTCCGATGAAGGGCCAGAGTGGAAAAAAAGGGTCTAGATTGTCAACTGGAGGAGCAAACAATAGAAGACTTTCTCTTGGAGGAGCTATGCTACAAACTCCAAGAGCTGATCCGATACATTCCACAAAAGCTACCCCAAATACGCGTCAAACAAAGAAAAATGGCCGTGTGCACCAAAATGACCAGTTTGAAGCTTTATCAACTGGTATCTTCAAACTAATGGATTGTTTTTTTTTTTGTTTTTTGTTTTTTTGGAGCACTAAGGTTCCCCGTTTAGTTTGCGGATTTAGAGATGGAAAAGGAAATGGCTTAAATAGTTCTAGAAATTTAAAGTTTTCGAAGTAGGAAAAAATTCAAGAAAATAGGAAGAGAAGCTGAACCACAAATTAAAAAAAAAAAAATTTTTTGAAGAATCTTTTTTTACTTACTATTTCTATCCCTGTTTTTGTAATTAACCAAACAAAGAAGTGTTTTTGGAGCATTCTCTTTTCCTTTCCCTTAAAGGCTTAAAAAATCCTTGAACAAACAGACCCCAAGTGTTCTCCTTCAGAGTAGTATTATTCTCAACTTGTTAATCAAAGATGGTACACCAACAAAAATAACTCAAGTTTCCCTATGTGTAGGAGGAGTGGTTTTTTTTTTTTTTGACAAAATTGCCCTCAGATCACAAGAGAATATAGACTTAATTTATATTCTTCGACACCCTGTGATTCTTGAGTTCTTATCCTTAACTGATTAGTATTGGCATTATCATGTCCATTTTTTAAACGAACCTGCATATTGTCCATCACTTTTTTACTTCTCATAATGTTCCCCTTGTTTTGTTTAGTGAGGAGAGGCTTGGACATTGCTGGTCTCCCCACAAAAAAGCATTCTCTGAATTCAGTAAATGCTCGTGATCAAGAGCCAACTCGGAAGCCCTTTTCGCCCATCTCTTCCACAGAATCGTCCATGCCCAACACAGCAAACTTAATGGAAGATCTGAACAGAAAACAAAACGAGATGTTACAGAAAACACTTCCAAGTAAGACAATTTCTGTTGAAGAGCCATTCACTCCCGTGAAGGCAATTGCTGTTGAAGAGGGTGCGAATAGTACTCCTGAAGGAGTACCTTTTCCTGAACCCGTTACACCATCGACAGTATCGGTACCAATGCAAACGAACATGACCCCAGCTCATCCTCTTCCTGTTCATTACAGTGCTAAACCAGTTGAAGAAATTCCAGAAGAGATTGAATACTCATTTGAGGAAAGAAGAGCTGGTTTTATGCTTCCTAGAACACATCTAAAGACAGTGGTACAAGTTTGATTTTTAAGCAACCTTAGGTGATCTTGATCTAATATTTATTCTTACTGCGAGCTTCGACTTCTTTTTTTCTATTTTTTTTTTTTTTGTAATACCACGGGTCTTGGGATTGCTATTGATAAGTCAATTTTAATTGGCTTTTCGGATACGTGTATATAGTCTAGGGTAATGAATGTGGACTGAGATGTTTGAGTTGTTCATTCCTGATCAATGTGAGCTTAGTAAAATTTTTTTTTTTGGTTGATTCTTGTGTTGAAAGTGGTTTTACAGAGACGTGGGTTATGTATGGAACCTATTTAGCTTAATGAAACTAAGCTAGAGACTGAACTGCTGAAATTGTCAGCCAGTCCTAGTTGTTTTTGGTCCACTGCTAGAAGTCTAGTTTTGTCTACATGGTTGTGCCATTTAAACATGAACAAGTTTGCTTTCCTCTGTCACATTTCATTAGTAAGAGGTTTTGCTTCTGGAAATGAATTACATTTGTAGTTTTCTGGTGACATGTTTCTTTGATACTATTGGAAAATAGAATATGGAGAAAATAGGACAAAAGGGAATCTAAGAAACAAAGATTCTAAGTGGTTGGATACAGACTTGTCAATGTGAAGTTAGAAATTTTGTGTTTGAATAGCTGACTTTGAATTTGGCTACAAATTGAGTAAACTTTCATCCAATTTTGGCCACCTTACGGAGAGACTCACGGTGATTCCACTTCTATATCATTTAGGATTCAATTTGAGACAAACTTTTGAGAATCATAACATTATTCTTCCAAGTAATTGTTTTTTTTTTTTATCTTATGCAATGAAAAATTGAGACAAATTTTGTGTTTTGATATATATATATTTCCGAAAAAAAAATGAAAGAAAAAGATAGAAATGAATGAGTCATATGGTATTTAGTTTACTCAGATTATTAATATTATTTTTTAATGAGAGCATAAACCTTCATTAATGTGTGCCCTAATTTTCAATCTTCTACTCCATAACTGAGGCAAGTGGCATCCCTAATGGCCATATCATTATTATCATAGTATTATGTTTGTAGTGGCATTAATAGTAAATGTCCTAAAACTGGAAGGGCATCTATTTTTTTTTATGGTCAACTTTTATTTACCCGAAAAGACAAAAAACAGGTCAGAGGTTGGAAATTTGGCATGCTTCTACGTTACCTTTACAGCTTTTAATAATTAAGTTGCAATTTAAAATTTAAAGAAATTTTCTTTTCCGAAATTTCTTTATTTTTATATTCCAATTCACTAGACTTTCTCCCCTTTCTCATTATTAATTCCTTTTATTTATTAAATTCCCAAGACGGACTTGAAACCATTTTCTTAACCAAAACTAATACTTTGTATTTTACAATTTAAAATATAATTGTTACTCCGTATTAAATTAATAAATTTGTTATTTAATTACTTATTTTTTTATTTTCCTACTTTATTTACATTCTCTCCATCTTTTTCAGGAAAACCCACTTTTTTGTTTTTTTGTTATTTTATTTTTTTTTGTTTTTCTGAAACCAAACCAAAATCTAATTATGTCTCTAATTTTTTTTAAAAAAATTTTGGAACATGAACTGTAACCATTGAAGCTCTATGTTTTGATCATTGAAGATTGAAGAAAGACTCAAGAGTTCTTGTGTCTTCAATTTGAAATGGGTTTCCTGTAATTTTTCTGGGTTTTTCTTTTGTTGTTGCAAAGACTTGTTTTTTCTGAAATGTTGCACTGAAAAATGGTTCTCTTGATTATTTTGGGTGTTTGATTTTGAATTTTTTTTTTCTTAATATATATATATATATATTTTAGTAAGGTTTTAGTCAATCATTGCTTATAGGGTTTTAGGGTTTTTTGATTTTGATTTTGAGTCTATGAATGGAAGAAAAAGAAGGAATCAACGGTTCTGGGTTTACAGTGAAAGGTGATGAAGCTCCAGAGAACTACCGAGTAGAGCCAAGGGTCGAAAACCCTAATCAGTTTGGTGGGCCCACCACGGCGGCGGCTGCGGTGGTGACGCCGATTAGTGCGGCGGCGGTGACAGGCACAGAGGTGAAGAAGAAAAGGGGGAGGCCGAGGAAGTACGGACTAGGTGGTACGGTCACAAAGGCACTCTCTCCGATGCCGATTTCGGCTTCGATTCCTCTCACCGGAGAGGTTTCAGCTTGGAAACATGGTAGTGGTCGGCCGGTGGACTCATTCAAGAAAAAGCATAAATTGGATTTTCAGAGCTCAGGTAATTCAGGTAATGACTAAAATTTCTGATTTGAACTTATGAAAAATGAATCTGGGTTTATTCAATTTTTATTTGAATATATATAAGTTGAATTTTAGTGGGTGTGTGTTAGATCAGATTGGGTTTGAAAGTATCTTAAGATTTTGATTCAATTATGATGGTTGAATAGGTCAAAAACTAGATCTCAAAAGTCTTGTAAATTGATTTTTGAGTTTTCATTTCAGTTGGATTTTCTCAGCTGCACTCTGGATCTGAAACTAATAGTTATGAGATAGAAGATACTTACCTGTTCCTTATGTTGAGTAAGGCCCTGTTTGGGAGAGATTGTGATGGAAAAAAAAAATTGCGATTTGGGTTGCTTCTGACACTCTTGGAATTTCTGTGATTGCGATCTTTGAATCTTTCCCTAATGGGGACGAAGTAGAAAGATGCTACTAGAAAAGTTTTCTAGTACAAACAAGGTTTGAATATTGTTAAAGGTGACAACTTGTTTTTATTGGCTGCATAATGAACCGATGTGACCAGACAAAATTTGTCTTCAACTCAATGATTGCATGATAGTTTAGAGGCAGAATCAGAGTATAGTATAAGAGTGACTGTGACAGGATAAGAGTCATAAAACTGATATAACATGTGTAAATATATAGGATCCGCTACTTGCGACATAACAAACGTAGATCTTCGTTTATCAAACCGCTGAGTATATTTGATGTATTTTGTCAATATTTTCGTCTTGTCTTCAATCGCTTGTTTGAGGCTTGGTATGCTAACATGAAAGTTTAAAAATTGGAACAATTGCACCACACTGTTCTTCTTACTTTTAGAAGTAACTTCTGACTTCGAGGAAATTTTTAAGCATGAATCTTAAATTTAAAATAGCCCCACTATGAAACTCTGGTTGACTGGTTAGTTCTCAGCAATGCCTAGAAAATTAGAATATGTCAATTGATTTATTAACTGTTAGTAACTTAGTAAGATGTAGTGGTTTGCTTCCGGAGTTTCTTCTTTGAATGGTTTTATGCGCAAGTTGAGAAGTTCCATTTTTACAGGGGAAAATGTTTAAATTTTTACTTTTGTAGGTGACTGGGTGGCATATTCTGTTGGTGCAAATTTCACGCCTCATGTGATCACTGTTAATGCTGGCGAGGTATATCTATTTATCACTATCCTTACGTTTTATTCATATATCATCCTTTTGGCTTTTGCTACTTTATCGCAATTGTTAATTTTTCTTGTTTGGAATACTGTAAATTCTGAGTGGTTTATGTAAACTATGTATCAAACTGGCAAATTTTTATTTTTTAAATGTGATTATTCTTACCTTTAGGCGTGGGACAGCGGTTTCATGTTTAGTTATATGCATGTATATGTGTGTGCACGTGTGTGTGTTTTGTACACATATTGGTAGGTATAAGTTATAACAGTTCCAATTTTTGTTGAAGTATATGCGAGTAAATTTCCCAGCTGAGAGTTAATTTTTGAGACGAGGTATAGTTAGTGAGGAACATGTCAATACATAAAGTTATAATCGAACTCCATGAAGATGTTCCATTATCTCCTCTTTTTTTGGTGAGAAAAAATGGATCTTGAATCCAAACTTTTACACACCCTTTCTTCTCAGAGAAAGGTAAAATGTCAAATTCTTTGAATTATTTATTTTAATTATTACTTCAGTGTCTATAAGGTGAACCATATGTTGTTGCAATTAGAGAGAGGCAAAAAAAAAAAAATGTCTACTGTTTTTTGAATTATTTATTGTAATTACTACTACAGTGTCTAAAAGGTGAACCATATGTTGTAGGCTTGTAGCAGTTAGAGCACTTTGTTAAGATGAGTAATTTCAAGAAGTCATCTTTGTGACTGTGGTGATACCCGCTAAGGGTGAAACATACAGGTTATCTTGTACTTTGTAGGCTGTAGCATACAATTAGTGGCCACTAATAATAATAAAGAAAACCTACACAAATGTATAATTCGTTTCCAATTGATAGGGTTCTATGGAGTAGAATTTCAAATGTTAGCTTTTATGTCCAAGTGGATGGAAAAGAAAGGTTGTAAGGTAGTTTTCTATGCTAATTGGACTGATGGTAGTGCAATGAATATTGGGAAATACACCAACAAAATAAAATACGGTGGATATTGTTTTGTTGAAGATATTTTTGGGTAGATTAAGAGCAAATTAACAAATCCAGTGGCAAAAGAAGAATGAAAACTAGATACTCATCATATTAGGTGATTTGTGGAGGCCGGTTTTTAATCTGCATCTTTCAATAATGTGTATTGCTCCATGTGTATTTTACAGCATTTTTTTCCCCTGGTTGGTATAGGATGTTAATATGAAGATCATATCATTTTCTCAACAAGGGTCAAGAGCAATTTGCATTCTTGCAGCAAATGGTGCAATTTCAAATGTTACACTTCGCCAGCCAAACTCTTCTGGGGGTACTTTGACGTATGAGGTGTGGACCTTTTCCCGTTCCCTATTTTCGTATTTCCAAATCATTTATTGTGTGCAATTTCGGTCGGACATATGAGACTCAAAGATGCTGTCACCAGTTCACCCAATATACCGCAATTACTATGAACAAACACATTCACTTCTCGCTTAGTAAACATTTTAGCATATGTATATATATATTGCCTTGTAGTGTGGTTCTAACTCCTGACATATGGTAATTTTGGTTTGTCGAATTGTTTTCCTCATCCGTCGTCTGGTTTTTATCACCCGAAAGGCTATCAAATTTTTTCTCAATTTTTTTCCCTCTTCGGCAGGGTCGTTTTGAGCTACTATCGTTGTCTGGATCATTTATGCCTACTGATAATGGAGGAACTAAAAGCAGAACTGGTGGGATGAGTGTCTCTTTGGCAGGCCCAGATGGCCGTGTTGTGGGGGGAGGACTTGCTGGTCTACTAGTTGCTGCTGGACCTGTTCAGGTTAGACTTTATATATTCTATAACTGCTTATTTTTACGAGTAATACTTGGGGCACAACCAAAGCCACAACTTTTTGCTCACAACCTCCATTTTGTGTCTATCTCTCTCCTAGTGGACACTGTGGGGTCACTGGCACTGTGGGACCCATCAAGAGAGAGATAGACACAAAATGGAGGTTGTGAGCAAAAGGTTGTGGCTTTGGTTGTGCCCCAAGTATTACCGGTTACCCCGAGTATTACCCTATTTGTATTTCTAAAAATATAAGTTGAAGAAGCTAGTCCTGTTCATGTATTACCTACTAATGTGCCCCACAATTGTAGATACGAGATCCAGAAATCTCCCTTTTGACTGAGTCGACTTTAAGTTACATTGGTAGTCTGGCAATTTAATGGCCTGTTTGATGACGTTGCGGTTTTTGGCTTTCAGTTTTCTAAATTTGGAAAACCGAAACTTGTTTTTGGTTTTTATTAAAAACGAAAACTGAAAACCACTTTTTTTTTATTATTTTTTAATTTTCGTTTCTGGCGCAATTTCATTGTCATTTTCAAAAAGAAAACGCCAACGATGACCAACACGTTTTCATTTCCATAATGATAAAAACAAAAAATGAAAACTGAAAACCGCAACGTTACCAATGGGCCCTAAGTTAGTGCATATGTGGATGGTTTTTTAATGATACGTACTCACTAATCAATCGAGTAGAAGCTATTATGCCCTTGTTATCACTCAAGAAATCACAATAAAATAGCAACAAAAATAAAAATAAAAAATCAATACTTCATTGTAGCAATACATTCACTATGTTTTTGTTCAGGACACAACTTGCTATGCTTTTTTGACTCTTTTTTTTTTGGGGGTTCATCAGGTTGTGATTGGCAGTTTTCTAACGGGGCACCATCAGGAGCAGAAGCCCAAGAAGCATAGGTTCGAGTCCACACCAGCTTTTGTATACACCCCTGCTAGTGCTATCTCTGGAGAAAAGCCGAATTACACCTCTCACTCATTCCATGGAGACAACAACGTGGCTTCCTTGAACTCAGTGCAGGGTTCGAAGAATTTGGTTCCTGAAAGTAAAACATCTTTGCCTGAAGCGGACGGTAAAAACATCAACCCGGCAAGTTTTGAGGTTTCTTGCTGATCATACATGTATTTGTGTTTCTTGTTTTTCGCCGACTTTGAAGCAAAACTGAAGCTTTTAGGTTCTCTGACCTATAGAAACTCATTGACTCTTTATTAATGCAGAACAAGGTAGGTTTAACGCCACGTTTAGGTACTAGGTTAGGACTTGTGTTAGTAATCACTGTATTTGTCCCTTTGTTGTCTCACATTTGTTGATGAAGAAACTTTATAGATGTATGACATGTGATTTGTCATTCTTCTGACTTATCTGTATCTGAGAAAAACAATATTAATGGGATTGTGTCTTTTTTACTATTATTATTTTTATGAATGATTGAACTGTATGCTGGCTTTTTGTGAATGAGAAAATTGGTAGTGATATGCATTGTTGCTGTGCAAGTTTGAAACCCAGAAAATGTGCTTTCAGATTTTGTGTTTTAGGATTACCCTTGATTTGGTTACTCTGGATGATGTTCTTGGAATATGTGTGGTGAATCGTTGTTTTTCCAGTTGAGGGTATTTTTTGGAAATTAGTTTTTGAGTCCTTTTTATCATCTCTCACTTTTCAGGATTTCTATTTTGATCAGTTTTATTTTTATCTCATTTTCTGGCTACTTGGTCAAATTGGATCTCTCTCTCTCTCTCACTCTCACATCATTTCTCTCTCTCTCTCTCTCTCTCTCACATCATTTTTTTTTCCTCGTTCAATATACATACGCGGTTTAGCATGCGGAGACTTTAGTAGTCGTCCAAATATATTAGGATTTGATTAAACATAATAAATAAGCCTTAGCATGCGGATGGCTTTAGTAGATTATCAACAAAATGAAGAGAAGGTATCTGTCCATATGCCACCAAATATTCCCCTTGCAGTTCTACCCTTGTCTTCTCTCTCTCTCTCTCTCAATTTTTTTTTTTTGCTGAACACAGAGAATCCGAAGTTAAACACACTAAGGCTTAGTTTGGCCCCCACGGGGTGCTTTTCATTTTTTAAAGCACAATTTCATGTTAATTCATTTTGTAACTAGTTTATGAGCTTTGCAAAAATTGAACTTAAGACTTTTTCAGAGGGAGCTTTTAAAAGCTCTAGAATGGAGCTTTTAAAAGCTCAAGGTTGCTTTTTGATTTCATGATGTCTTTTTGAAGAGTAGTGTGTCATTTGTATAAAATTATTAAAGAACTTAGTAATAAATTTCATAAGTTCCTTTTAAAAAGCCACGTGGGGGCCAAACTAAGCCTAATTCATACTATCACCAAAGATATTCTAAAACATTATGCACTTGAATTGAATTGTTTTTCAAGTATGTGGAAACATACAGGGTAATACCGCGTATATCTAACATTTTTCAAACTCTACATTGGCGGAATATTGTATGGGTACTCGGTCTAGAAAAGGAAAAAATAAGGGGGGGGGGGGGGGGGGGGGGGGGGGGGGGTGGGGGGGGAGGATATATATAATAGAAATAGTTCAAAGTATTTTGATTTCTTGGATAAGCAGGAAAAAAAAAAAAAAGAAAAAAAGAAAGAATAGAAATAGTTCAAAGTACCAATAATTCAAACTGATCCATTGCTAAGTTCCTATGTGAAATCAAAATTTCTTTAATGCCATCATATATATATATATATATCTACAAACACTCGAAATAAGAAAGTAACTTCATTTTCACATGGCATAAATTTGGCTATGTACTTATATTATTGCAAAATAACTCATTTGAGTAATTGATATGTCCTCAACTTCTCTGCCTTCCAGGTTTTGTTAATCTTATTGATGAATTCTTCAACTCTTTGCCTCAATTCATCTTCTTGTTCTTCGTCGCCATTCAGTACTTCATCGTGATCTCTCTCCAATGCTTTATTAACATTTGAATCACCCGTGAATGCGACGTTCTTGTGAAATATTGATGAATTTGCTTCTTGTATGTCGTCATTCTTGTTTCTGTTGGCATTGGCAACATTTGGATTCGGAACAGCTTCGTCTTGATCAAAATTTGAGTAATTTACTTTTGAGCCATCCACAAGTAGAATTACTATGATCAAATTGCAGAAACAAAAAACAAGAAGAGAATTGGAAGCAGCCAGAGTGATAAGCTCAATTAATGTTGAATCAAACATTGTTCTTGATGACCAAGAACACAACCCAAGAGGCAAGAACAAAGGGTAAAGAGAGATTCAAAGAAAGATATTAGCAGAATGGGGAGGTACCCACTTAACCACCCCTTTTTTAAAAGGTATGTTTGGATGAAAAGAAAGTGTGGTTAGGAAGCTTTTGTAGCAAAATTCAAGGAATAGATAATGAAGTGTGGTGTGAAAGCTAAGCTGCTGATGTGGATTTGACATATTATATGCTTATATGTTTAATCATTAATTAACATGTCTTTAACTAATTTTGAGAAGCTCCTTCCAACTTACATGTGGGGTTCCCCTCTTCAGTGTTTAATCAAAGTCTTTGTAAATTGTAACCACCAAAGTAAACTCACATGTCAACTGTTCAATTCATTATTACCCTCTAATATCATCAACAATGACATCATTAAACCCTATTTAGTCGCGTGTTTTATACGTTTTTTTTTTCCTTTATATTTTTTTTAATCATAAACTTTGTCACTCTAAGTTCACTCTAAATCTAATGAGGCATAATATTGACGGAAATTTGAATGGGGAAAAATCATCAAAATTTTGTATTTTTGTCATATGATCATATAAGTTGTATCACTTCAAAAGAAAAGGGTTAATTACATTTTGCCCTTTTGTGGTTAGATCCGTTTTCACTTCACCCCCTTGTGGTTTAAGAGTGAACACTTAACCCCCTCTGTGGTTTTGAACTAAAGTGAAAATGCTAAGGTTTCTCTCAAAATAGGCCCATATGGGCATTAAGTATTAAAATTAGCCCCACATAAGAGAGTTTAAGTGTCAAAACTAACCCTCATAGGTAGTTAATCCCAAAATTAGCCTCACACAAGAGAGTTTAAGTGTCAAAACTAACCCTCATAGGTAGTTAATCCCAAAATTAGCCCCATAATAGAGTTAAGTGTTAAAAATTAACCTCACATAGGTGAATTAAATGGCAGTATTATCCTCATATAGAGAGTTAACTCCCAAAATTAACCTCACGAAGGAGTTTAAGTGTTAACATTTTTGGCCAATTTAGAAATTTCATAAATATTGAGAGAATCTAAATAGTTTCACTTTAGTCCGAAACTACGGGGGGTTAAGTGTCCACTTTTAAATGATCACATGGAGATAAAGTAAAAATGAGCCTAACTACAGGAGTAAAATATAATTAACCCAAAAGAAAATGAAAGATATGAATTAGAATAGTGATAAAGAGTATTCAAATTTCCTATGGGGTGGGGTAGAACGATTGCAAATACAAGTAGCAGACCGATACAAAGAAAGATAAGTATACCAACATTCAAATAATAACTATTGCATGATAGTCACTCAAGACATAAAACAGCCTCTGCAATTGAAAATAATTGCAATTTCAATTCCGGAAAAGTTAACGATTACACTCGGGGCGGTGCCACATAGGGTCTAGGGTGAGCCTAGGCCTCCTTGGAATTTTAAAAATTATAATTTTAGTTTTAAAATTTATGAGTTTTATTTAAGTTTCTTCAAATAGATTAAGATTTTATTTCTAAATATTACATTTTAAAATTGAAAGTTACATCTCTTATTCCGAAATGGGACTAAAACTAATTCTACATCTTTTCTCCCTCTTTTAGTTGGGGAATATATATGTTGACCAAAAAATAATAGAATTTGGGAATATTTGTGATTTTGTTTTTTGAGGACTATTTGTGAACATTGAATTTGTGCACTTGTGAATTTGTGCACATGTAAATTTGTGACTTTTGTTAAATTGATAAATTTATGTATAATAAGTAGATCCAAAAAAAATTTGAACAAAAAAAAAAACCCTCCTCCCTTGATTACACCAATAATTTAGTAATAACAGAATCAAATAAAACAGGTGTTTTCAATTGAGACTTCTCAGGTAGTTAAGTGGGAGCAGCTGAAGCACAATAATTTCAAATCCATCTAACAGAGAGAGAGAGAGAGAGAGAGAGAGAGAGAGTAACGATGATATTAAACCATGCTTGCAACATATGTAAACTCAGATAGAACTTATCACCTACTTCAGCAGAAAAGCAACATTAAAATGGAATATCCCAATTTTCAAGCTCAAAATTATAACTCAAAATTGCCAAAAATGTTCAATAGCTTACAACCAAAAAAAAAAAGAGGAGAGAGATGAAAATAACATTTTAACTTCCACAATAAAACTTTATAAAGCCGCTCCTTTCGCTAATCCTTTCCAACAACCCCAAAAAGGGTAAAAGCACATTCACCTCTTCCTTTTCTTGTTTCCGGAGAACCCACTTTTGTTGAATCCACTAAAATCATTAGTGGTATCAGCAGTGTTTTGCTTCTTCATACCTTTCCTCCCTCCAAACCCGAACTTGGAATCCTTGAAATCCTTTCCCTTCCTCTTCTTATCATTCCCTTTCCCCTTAAAACCACCTTGTCTAGCCTTTCCTCCTGAACGATCTCCGGGACCCACTCCCGGCCTCTTCTTATTTCCCCTCTCAAATCCTTTTTTTTCTTCAAAGTCCAAACCCATCTCACCCTCTTTGTCACCCCCAGCAAACCCGCTCTGCTGCCTCTGCTTCCTCCACTTCTTCACTGACTCTATCTCGTCCTTTTTCTGCTTAGCCCTCTCTTTAAGCTTCTGGGCCTGGACCTCTTTAGCTATTTTCTTCGAGTCCCTAGCCTTCCTTCTCTCCTCGGCCTCCTCAATCCTCCTCTTCTCTGCCAAAAGCCGACCCTTAATTTTCTCCATATGATTATCGGTTTTCACCATCTCAGCATAATAGTCTGGAGGCCTGAGGAAAGGAAGCTTAATAGACTCAAACTTATCATAGGCTTGCCTTGTACCCTCCAACGCCTGTGTATAGAAAGCGAGCTCTCGTGTTAGGTCATCATTCACATCCACATCTTGTTCCTGATCAATATCGAAGGTAAGCTTGTGTATCCATTGAACGTTCTCTGGCCAGCTGATATCACCAAGTTTATCAAGTAGACCGTCCTTCTTGTAAATGGCAGTCTTTGAAGGTTCAGTCAACTTCACATCTCCATCTTCTTCTGATTCTGATTCAGACTCCGAAGCCTCCACATTAAGATCATTCATTTCATCATCGTTCAACGTTTCCTCTTCAAACACAGCCATATCTTGCTTGAGTACTACCATCAAATAAACCTATCAAAAACCCAAAAATAAATAACTAAGGAAACTTCTCTACACATTACATACAACATTTCCCTCAACTAGGTAGGAAAACTCACATGTCATCCAGTCATCCCTCCGCTCACAATAGACAGTATATATATATATATATATATATTTCGACAACACGTGGAGAAAAATGAAAGAATTCGGCTCTGTTTGGTTCTTGGATTTAGTGAGTGAAAATAAAGGAAGACAGAGGAAAATCTTTTCCTTAGTTTGGTCAATAAGGAAAATAGGAAATAAATTTAGAAAAGAGCATAAGTTGAGAAATAAATTAAACATATTGAATGTTGTGAGTCATTTGTTTCCTTCATCACAAATTACATTCATTTTTAGTAATTTCCAATTCTTAATTTTAGTTAAGTACAAAGTAAAACACGAGGAAACTAGTTTTTCTTCTTGTTTTACTTTCCCTTTTCTTTGCCCTCTCGAAATGCATGAATCGAACACAGCCTGAGTGAATCAAGTATGTCTCGGATAGGCATACAAGGTGCAGATTGAAGCCAATGTAACATTAACTCTTTTCCGATGTTCAATAAAAATTCTAATTCTTCGTTTAGTATACCAAAATTTCTAATTCTTATAGCTCTTTAATATAACCCTTAGACTCCAGCAAGGTTGTTAAAAATCGTGATCCTATTTTGGATCACTTGTGTGAATGTAATCTTAAAAATAGGCAATGGAATAATCCTCAAACACCTTCATCTGAGAATATAACTCAAATGGTAGAGCACGGACGCGGGTGCGGGGAGAGTACTTTAGAGCAAACAAGGATATACAAACAAGAACCAATCCCAGTGAAAAGGCAAAATAAATTGGATTGGCAAGTAATTAATACCACTCCAAGACCATCTAATATAAGACCCAATTCCAAAAAGACTAAAAGAAAATCATGTATTGGTCTAGGTAAATCCATTATATGTAAAATTAAGAGATAAATATATCAAAATATTTCACGACTTTAATGACTGACCATGAAAAAAGTGACTCTAATTTTTATGGTGCTTCTTTGTTGTTAATTGAATTAAACCTTAATAGGTGTGGATTGATGTAGGTATAGTTAATGGACCAATTGCATTTTTTATCCAAAAGAATAATTTGAAAAAATCTATTTTGAAATCATTATGGATCTGTAATGTAGAAATGGATTTTCCATCCAAATTGAGCGGCAGTTTTAACCAACCAAATATAGGTTTTTGTTTGGTCATAGACTCATATGGTGAGTTCCATCGCGTAGTTACATCCTAATGTACTTTTTTGCTAGACTTCAAAGATAGTTGAGCGATACATTCATTAAATTTGATCTTTCTCCCCTCCGTGCCTCTTACATATTTCACGCTTTCCCAAATCTTGTGCACTAAATCGTCAATTACTTTTAATCCGGCGTATACAATTAGATTCTGGATGTGCGCTCCACAATGAACATGCAAAAAATCTCCACCACATAATAGCCTAGTGGTTAAAGCAAGATGACGTTTCAACATACCTACTAAACCATCATTGTAGGATGCATTATCTAAAGTCACAGTAAATATTTTTTTCTCGATACCCCATTCTCTTAACAAGTTGATAATCTTTTCTGCCAAAATTGGACTGTTACGCAGTGGAGGTACTTGTCGAAAATGTAATATTCTCTTTTGTAAGACCCAATTGTCATCCATGTAATGGGCCATAAACTCAACTGTTGCAATCGATGTCCACAAATCTGATGTTAAACAAATCATACTAGGGAGTGCCTTCAACTCCTTCATAAGCTTCTTTTTCTCTGCGTTATACAACTTCATAACATCAGACTTTGCGGTATTTCAGGTGATGGCCCGATGGGTCTTACATCAGGGTGTAAAAACCTAAGAAGATTGGTTATTCCTTCGTGTTCTACAAAAGAGTATGGGTAATTGTGTTTGACTATTGCCGTTGATTTCTTTTCCCGATACTTCTCTTGATCTAGTGGAACAGAATGGTTCGCAACAGTGTTGTCCACATTGGGTTTGTGGTTAATAATATGTCTTCGCATACTAGATGTACCAGCCTTCGAGTCAGCGAGGAGATCTTGTTTGCACAACTTACATTGAGCACGTTGTCTTCCATCATCACTAAGAGGCAGTTTTACAAAATTCTCCCACTGTAGAGGTAGACTTTCTAGGACATTTTGCACTACTAAAGGAATTTTGCTCCCCTAACTTGCTTGTCAGTATCTTTGTCCATCTAATTGTTCCTATCGTAAGCTAGACAAAATGTTTTGGTAAGTAGAATAAATATTTTCAGCAAATATATAATTTAGAGGTATAAGCAGGATGTGGAACTTCTAATTTAGAGGTTAAATGTCATGAGAGTAATTGGTAGAATATACAGCAGCAATACAAGTCATGAGAGTCAATACAAACATTATTTTACCAATATGAAAAACCACTTAACAGCTTTGCAATTCTTGATAGAATAGAATTACTTTAAACAATAAAAAAATTCCCTCTAGAAAAAAGTCCCCATTGCAGTCATTTTGGGGATAACCTAATCTCAAATGGGCTAGCTAACCACTTTATTAAACAAGAAAATCCAAGTTGGGCCAAGGCAAAACAGGGAAAGGAAATGACTTTCTTCACCTCTCTCTCTGTCCCTTGTGAAACTCCCCTAAAATTGCTTTTTAATTAAAAAAAAGTCCGCATTGCAGTCATTTTGGGGTTGGAACTTGTTCCATATGTAATTAAAACCCCAACAGAACTACCATAGTAACAGCTCCATTTTTTTCTTTTCTAGGAAACCTGATTCAATTTGCAACAATTTTTTTAAAATCAATGAACAACCCAGACTCACAAAGCTGATACTGAAACCAAGAAACAACCCAACTCACAGTAATATCAAGAATTTATATGTATATATATATATATAGAGAGAGAGAGAGAGAGAGGACAGACCTTAATTTGGGAAAAGGAGTCAATCGCAGTACAGCTTCCTCAATCTCTATTAGGTCTGATCTCAGTAACTACACAAACATTCACACACATATCAGTCAATTAAATATATGTATATACAAATATACATATATATATATATATATATTGAGAGAGAGAGAGAGAGAGAGAGAGAGAGAGAGAGAGAGAGAGGATCGAACTAGCAGTATCGCAGGCTTCGCAATGGAGGAATGAGAGAGAGAGAGAGAGAGAGAGAGAGAGCGCACGAGAGAAAGAGGATAAAATGTTAGCCTGTTAGGGTTATGAGTTTGTTTGGGTATTAGATGGGTTCTTAATTGGGTGGCCCAAACCCAACCCATTAAATAAAACTCCCTCACCCAAACCCATTTATCATGGGCGAGTTTCGGCGGGTTCATGGGTTTGGACTAAGCCTTCCAGGCCTAGTCATACTTGACCAACCTTAGCCTTATTCTTTTAGATCAAAACCCGAACCTTAGTAACGGGGTTGTTCTTAAATCAAGGATTTTTTTTCATTTTTTATTTGAGGAGAATTCAAAATTGCTCGAAGAATTGTGTACTTGCCAATTATTGACATATAAGTGCAAAAATGTCTAGCCATTTTGGTCACAGGGTTTTTTTTTTTTTTTTTTTGTGATGGACATCCAGCTTTGGAAGGCCAAACCTTGGGCTGAGGTCGTGGCATCCGTCAAACTTTGGAGTATTTTATAGGAGAGTTTTGATGTGTCTAGAAGATTAGTCCAAAATCGTCTGGCCCACAATAGGGCAGTCCAATATGGATGTATTTAGAGAAGTTTGACATGTCCTAAGATGTTACAGAATGATTTGGAAGAGTCCAAAGAAGTTTAGAGGATCTGGACAAGTTTGATAGCGCTAAGCCAAAAACTGATTTTTGCTTGTACTACCTCATTTTGAGGGATTTCTTACCAAAAATCCCTTAAAAAGAATACTACTTTTAAATGTGAGGATACATTTGTAATTGCACAAATTTTGAAGGTAGTTAGTGTAATTATAAAAATGAAGTGTTTTATGTGTAAATTGGGAGAAACCTTGGGAATGGTCAATGTTATGGAGAGGACTTCAGTACAGTGTTGGTCATGTTCTTCTCACATGAACGGTAAAGTAAAAACAATGTAAAATTACAGTTTTGACCAACACTATTTTCATTGTTGATGTAAGAGGAACATGACCAACGTACAGTACACAACGAACTGTACTGAAGTCACGTCTCAATGTCATTTACCCTTTGCAGAAAGAAAGGGGAAAAGAAGAAGAAGAAGAAGAAGAAGAAGAAGAAGAAAACAGCTACAACTTTCACATAATTAATTAACGTAGAAAAATATTTATCGTCACATTTAGGGCTTGCATGGCAATGTTGCAGTTTTTTTAGTGAATTCCTCTTCTATGTTATAGTCAATCATGGATACAATAAATAAATAAAAAAAACTACAATATTACCATGCAAGTCGTTAATTTTCTCATATATATATATATATAGCTAGATGTTTCTTTTGCAATAGAAAGAAAAAAAAAAAAATTTCTTACACATTCAACTGAGAATAAAAATAAGGCTCCATTGTAGCAATATTATGGTTCAATTTGTCAAGTTATTGGTTGCTTTAAAAGCTTAAGCTTGTAGAAGAAGCCTAACAATGCATATATATATCAAACTTCAGCACCCTCTCTCACGTGCGACCCTATCTCACACGTGGAGATCAGCCAAGACTAATCTTCATCACATGGTGGAGACAAATAGCCAAGTACAAATATGCACACCAATATATACATAAATGTAACAACAATACTAGCGGCACTAACAAATCTCACTAATACTAACACTCACACCCACACTCTATCGGGCATCACAGTGCCACTAGGAGAGAGATAGAGTGTGAGTGTGAGCGTTGGTGAGATTTGTTATTGCCCCAAATATTACTCTATATATAATATATATGAATTGCCTTCTGAGGCATTGGAGTATTTTGGCCCATGCAGACGTGTTTCCTGGAAGGATGAAACCAACCATAATCTTAGACCACAACTTATCCATATCATACACTCCATCAATTTCTCTTCATCTTCTCTCTTCCATGTTCCATATCTTGAAATCCAACTGCAGACAAGAAAATCGAAAGAAATTCCCAAGAAATTAAAAGAATCCTTACAACATTGTGTTGGCAATTTCATTACCTCCAACTACATATTTAATATTTTATATATATATATATATACACACACACATATACCAATATCTTCTGAGTTAAATTTTCTTTCAGGCAGAATCAGACAAATGGGACCCCTAGCATTACAAGAGAAGATTACATTTGGGGCTTCTATATTATCAATGTCGTTGGGAGGGAAGCAAATTTTATTTCACTTATATCTGTATAGCCTTTTGGGTACAGAAGAAGACCTCTTGTGCTATGATTTAAGTGTGAGCGTTGTAATGTTTTTAAGAACCTTAAAATGGTACCATTAGTAGTCCTTTGAGTCCTAACATCTGTACACATCCACTAAATGTGCAAAATAAACATATGATTTAAGGTTTTTTTTTTTTTTTTTTACACACATACTTGTAGTAATGAAACAAATTTCTTTTCTTAAATGGAAATCAAACCTGTAAACAAATAGGACCAAATGTGTATAATGACTATAATCCAATCCAAATAGTTAATAGTCTAGTCTAGGGAAAGGCTCTCTAGTGCACTTGGTAAGTACAGTGGGCGCTGGGCTTTTAAGCATAGAAACCCAGCAAGTCAGCAGAGCGGCGGGACTGGGTGCGGGTCTGCGGGGCGGTCCGTGGGTTTTTTTGGGCTTAAAAGCCCAGTGCACTTATCAAGTGCATTGGAGAGCCTCTCCGGTCTAGTCTAATACCTACTTCAGCATTATGAGAAAATATCTCGTGTGGCTGTCACACATGCATGTGTGACTTTTTCACTACGATTTAGGTATTACGTGGGTCTCATGTGAGTCCCACCAAAATAAAGTGATCACAGTGAACCGTCACACGGTGTGAGAGTCATATAGAATAATTTCTTTAGAATTAGGTTCTAACAACCCAATGTTTGTTGGATTGCATGCCAGAACTAACATGGCCTAGTTTATTTTATCTCTAAGAAATCAAAACAGCACTTAAAGCATTGCTATAGATTCCTTTCTTGTCTCATAGAAGTGTCAAATGACTCAAAGGTCTCCCTAATATGCAACATTACAGCAAGTAGATGAATATTTGGGAAATGCTGTACACACAGCTAAATTACACATCTATATGGCACGGGTACTGACACGTGACACGGGTACGATACGATACGTTTACGGGGGTACGGCGATTTTAAAAAATGTAGGGTACGGGTACGGGAACGTCTAGGGTACCTTGAATAAAAATATATTTTTAAAAGCATACTTTCAATAATTAAAAAAAGAAAAAAGAAAAAGAAGAAAATTGAACAGGACTACTACATATTAATCCATAGCATATTAGCAAATAAGTAGTCTAAGGACTAAACAACATTGTTTTAGCATTATAAGTCCACAACATTAAAGAAAAAAATAAAAATAAAAAAGAAGAAGAAGAAGAAGCAAGTCCACTAAGTACCCATGTTCTACCCTCGAAGTAGCCCCCATAGTTTTCAAAAAAATACAATCTGACCTCGTGTCGTACCCACGAAGTACCCAAGCCGTACCCAAGTTGAATCCTTCACTTAAAAGTATCAGGACACAGCTAGAGGGGTACCCGACACGTACCCAAGCATATGGTACGGGTGTCGGTATCCCCCAAGTACTCGGTAATGGTACTTCACTCAAAATGGAGTATCCATGCTTCCTAGTTACACATTATGCATCAATTGTTCAGTAAATTACATATATAATTTATTGATTCTTGATCAAATGTTTTGGTAGTTCACTAAAATCCCCTTACAAACCTACCTAGTTGGCACCTTTTAAAGTACATTTATTCGTACTAATCTTAATCAACATTGTCCCATTTGGGATTTGACTATATGTCTCTTCAATTGGTGGCCTCCTTTGTTGGGTTTATGTAGCTCCACTATATGAGGCCAAAATACATGCATTCTTTATATGTGCGTGTGTGTATATAAGGCAAGGTTGAGGGGTTTTAAAAACATATCAAGAGATATGGCTTCATGGTCTGCTAAAAATGCCACTAAAGCCTATCTAAGAACCTTGAAAATGGTAAGCATTAATACTATTCTACTAGCCCCTTTTGAGTCCTTATAACACTTGTTTATATGTACAAAAATACCCATTTTATTTACTAGCTCAATTTTGCTCATTCTTGTTTGCATAATGCTCTTATTGCAGGGAATTAAGACAGAGAAAGAGCCAGATGTGGCAGAGTTCATTTCAGCAATGGCTGCAGGCAACAATGCACAGCTCATGGTGGTGGCTTGTGCCGCCTCCGCCACGTCCACCACCCTAGCCCTGGTGGCTGCAGCCCATCAGACCGGTGGCCGAGTCATTTGCATTCTACATGGCCTCGAAGAGCTAAATTCATCGAAAGAAGCTCTTGGCCAGAACGCGTGCAATGTCGAATTTGCCATTGGGGAGGCTCAAAATCTGCTCCTACATGCCTACACAGAAGCAGATTTTGTTGTCATTGATTGTAATCTTGAGGGTCATGAAGAAATTATAAAAGGAATTCAAGAAAGGGGTAAAAGTGGCATTGTATTGGGTTACAATGCATTTTGCAAGGGCTCATGGAAGTGGACTAATGCTCAGCTTTTGCCAATTGGAGATGGGTTGTTAGTGAGTAGAATAGGTGCAAGGGGCAATATTGGAAAGAGAAGTGGTTGGGTTGTGAGAGTAGATAAATGTACAGGTGAAGAGCATGTTTTTAGGGTCAGATCTCCGCGAGGAAAAGCCGTTGGAGTTTAGATTTGTGAGGTTGAATTGGGTTGATGGTAAAAAACCAAAATTTTCTTCCCATTTTCTTGGCAGCCAAACAGAGCTGATTTATGTAGAGTTGGCTTCTATGTTACTAGAAATTTTGGAAAATGTAAATAATTATTTGATTTAATGTATTTGTTGTTGGAATGTCCCACATCGCCCATTTATGCCCTCTTCTGTGCGATTTATAAGGGTTTAGTTCCCCTCTTCTTAACACCTAGGTTTTAAGGAGTTGAATGGGCTGGGCCTTACAAGTGGAATCAGAGCTTGATTGGGCTTGTCTTCTAGCGTGCCGAGTGTCCGGCTGCTGTGGTTCAGAGTATGTTGAGTGTCCGACTCCTGTGGTTCAAGGTGTGTTGGAATGTCCCACATAGCCCATTTATGCCCCCTTCTGTGCGGTTTATTAGGTTTTAGTTCTCCTCTTCTTAACATCTAGGTTTTAAGAAGTTGAATGGGCTGAACCTTACAAGATTTGTCATATGTTTTTGTCAATCTAGTTTATGTCTTCAATTTGTGAAAGTTATGCGATGCGGAATTTTGGAAGGGATCAAAATTAAAAGTTCTCTTGTTCTCTATGATACATCACAGCTCTTCTGATAGATCCATATTTATTTAGTACATTTACAAGGTTTGCACAGTTCATGTTGTTGGATTTTTTTCAAGAACTATTGCATGCACTAATCATGTTTAAAGGGGGCCTTTATTGCATATAAAAAACTTAAAAACATTACTTTGGAATATGGAGATATAAACACTATTGGTCTTACATGCCAAATTAACCAAAACAACTCCTGTATGCATGCTTGTCCATTAATTTATAGAGATTCCACCAGCTAACCCTTACCTAAGAATACTAACAATCACTTTCAACTTGACCATTGGCCATGAACTTGATTTTTCTAGACTTTGAAATTTTTAAAATTGATTTTCCAACAGTGGGTATAAATCATGATTGGTTTTAAGATATACCACATCTTCTGGCTATTTCTGATTGTAACACTGATTATATTGAAGCTCTGATAGAACTGTTGATCCTAATTACTTTGGGATGGCCATATGTTGTCCTTGTAATGTTACCGAAACATAACTTCTCAACAGATCTTACAGGTTGTCTCAAAATTGAATTTTGGATATGATATTATTTAGACTTTGCCCAGTTCATGGATTTTAGTGGGGACTTTTTTTTGTATGTTTACTAGGAAAACAAGGGAAAATTAGATCAGATGAAAATAAATTAAAAGTTTTGATTTCTAAGAGTCACTTCCCTTAACATGGCTCTTGATATAACACTAGTTTGAAAGTTCCAAATTCATAATATTATTAAGCACGAAAAAAAAAAAAAACACTTCGGAAATGGTTTTTCCTTCACGTTTTCCTTTTCCTTTCCTAAATCCGCGAGACAAACAAAGCTTTAAGTGGTTCAACCTTTGCAAGATAATCTGAATATCAAGATTTGAATTGGTACTTCTCATCAATACAACATGAGGACCAACTTTCCCTAGAGTATCTTAAAAGGTTACTTTCCATGTTTCCAACTTTTATAATTGCATTTTTCTCCTAAGTCCCCCCACAAACATCCATTACAGTCTCTGCAATCATTTTTCCTTTCTCTTCTGCATTTTCTCATTCTCAAACAGGCTGAGACAGTCATAGTTTGTTCAATAGCCAATCATGCAATTGGTGGACACAAAATAAGAGAATTATAACAGAAAATCTACAGCTAATCATGGTTATTATACCAATATGCTGCCATGCAGTTTGATAAATTCACATCATGTGCATGCTAGAGTGAGTCACGCATCCACGTGCACAAGCATGGCTAGCCAGCAATTATACAATTACATGTCAGCCAGGCACACGCGCACGTACAGATTCCATGAACCTGTAAAAGTATACATACATCCATACATACATACATATATATATATATATATATGTATATAGCAAGATGATGATACATATAATGCAGACATGAACAATTCAACCAGAATCTTTAGCCCACAACTTGTCCATAACATACACTCCCCCCACTGCTCTTCACCTCATTCTGCCATTTTTTGGGACTCCAAATGAAGCCAAGAAAGGAAAAGAAAATTTCAAGAGACCATTTTTTTTTTCTACATTTAAATCTGAGAAAACATGTTACCTCTACACTTTTCACCACAATTTCATCACCTCTTCAACAAATTCAGAGGAATGGGACAGCTTATAATGCAGGTGAGACAGCGAGACAGAATTAATTTATATATTATGTTGCTCTGTCATTCCTTTTTTTTTTTTTTGGTGAGGGAAACAACTTGGTTGGATCTAGATCTCTGTTTGTCTTTCTGAAGGCAAAACATAACCATTTCTGATTCTGCATAGCTGTCTATTTTTACTATATTTCTTTTTTCTTTTTTCTTTTTTTTATGTAGCATTTTAATATTTCTTATCACTAGTTGAAAGTCAGTTGACTCCATTGTTGCTTAAAGGAGCTTTATTCCATTCCAATGTATTAGGCACATAGTTTTGAACTATCTTAACATTAAACTCAGAATTTAGAGATTTTATAATTGCAAGTTTGTTGGGTTGCTGCCAGAACTAACATGGGTGGTGTTTGGTTTGTCTCTATGAAATCCTAACAAACTTAATAAATTGTTGCAGTTTTATTTTCCAATTTGGCATATAAATTTTCAAATGTTCCTCTAGTACAGGACATTACAGCTAATAGATGAATATTTGGGGAATGACGTATTGCCACGATTCTTCGTGTTAGATCATAATTAAACTAACTATCACCACTAAACAAAACTTTAAAATTCTTAATTTTATTTCATGGACACTCATCATAGATCAATACGAGTTTAAAGTAATTTAGGTTATTATAGCTTCATATTAATGGCACTTAAATAAAATTTTCAATTCTAATAAGTAACTTTTTTCTTCTAATAATTATCAGATAACATATTTGGAAGTCTTGGCCAAGCATTTGAACCAAATAGATACATGTGAAGTACAATGGAATTTGGGAAATCAGTACTTCAAGAAAGTTTCAATCAGAAATGTTTTTCTTTGATTGAGTTAAAAATTAGGCAATTCAAAGTTTCAAACAAATGTGAAATTGTGTAGAATAAAATGCCACTAAAAAAAAAAGCTAAGGGAATTTGATTTGAACACTAGTAAAAGGTTTAAATACTATGCAAGTTGAACTCTTTGTTCAAGTTTATTTATTTTTTAAAATATGATTATTATTATTATTCTTTTAATAAAATCCATTTGCTTTAGGATGAGAGTCCCTAAGGCCAAGGCATGTGGGCACTATATATAAAGGCTGAACTATCTGTACTTCTGTCCAGTTTTGTATCAGCAAATAAAGAGAGAACTAAAAAGTAACTACACAGAGAAAAAGATGGCTTGCTGGTCTGCAGAAAATGCCACTAAAGCCTACCTCAAAACCATGAAAATGGTAAGTCCAAAACAGCTTCTATAACCAAACACATTTTGAATCTCATCTTACATTCTTTTTCAAATTTCTTACTTAGCTTAATTTCATCTAAATGCAGGAGAAAAGGGCGAACGAGCCAGATTCAACCGAGTTCATCTCAGCTCTAGCCGCGGGAAACAATGCCCAACTCATGGTGGTTGCATGTGGCAGCACAGCCGGACCGACCACGCTAGCCCTCATTGCAGCCGCTCACCAAACTGGCGGCCGTGTCATTTGCGTCCTTCGCGGTCCCCAAGAACTGGAGCCATCAAAGGAAGCTCTAGGACACAATGCAAATCATGTCAAGTTTGTAATTGGTGAAGCTCAAACTCTACTTTCCCATGAGTATAGCCAAGCAGATTTTGTAGTTATAGACTGCAATCTTGACAACCATGAGGGTATTCTAAGAGCAGTCCAAGAAATCCCGAGGCGGCGTAAGGGCGCGTTTGTTTTAGGGTATAACGCGTTTTGGAAGGACTCGTGGCGGTGGAGCGGATTAAACACTCACTTGTTGCCCATAGGAGAAGGGTTGTTGCTAACCAGAATAGGTGAAAAGGCCAAGAATGGGAATGGTGGTGGTGGATTTGGGAAGAGAAGTCACTGGGTTGTGAAAGTAGATAAATGCACAGGAGAAGAACATGTTTTCAGGGTCAGATCTCATCAGAGCAGATTTATTGAAGCTTGAAGTTTTGTTAATGATCCCTTTAGAATTTAGATTGTAGGAAGTTGGCTTCCCAGAGAGTAGTAAGGATCAAATGTAAATAGTTCTTCTCATATATGTAATACCATCCTTGTTTTATAGTTTTGAGTACTGATACACAATCTCATGTGCATAGATGGTTTAGATATTCAACAAGATGAAGAAAGCTTTAGTCTTAGAAACAATATATGGCTAATGTGGTAGAAAAATTTCTAAATGATAATAGTTCCATTAACTATGACCCAGGTCAAAATTCCTAGTTATAGATTCAGTGGAAACATTGATAATCCAAGATTTGATAAGAATGCAAAAATTACAGATGCAAATGATTGGGAGAATGATGTTTGCAATTTATTGATCTGACCTAATAATTCCTTTGAGAAATGTATCTGCAAGTTCAAAAGTAAAAATACAGTCTTAGATTTAATCTATTCCACATTACCACATACTTACACTTCACAATTTCTCTTGGTTTCTCAAATATCATTTTTAAGAGTTGGTAATGAACTTCTTGTTCTAAGCAAATCATATGTATGATGTTATAAGCATGAAATTTTCAAAATACCAGAGGCTTATCAAATTAGCCCCATAAATGGGTATGCAGTAGTAGTACATAACTAGATCTCGTAAATATACACAACATTAACAAACTGCCGTTTGGATTGAGAGAATCGAGGAGAAACTCACTAAGAGAAAGAGAAGAGAAAGTTAGTTACTCAACCCTGTTTGGATAGAGAGAAGAGAAACACAACTTTCTCTTGTTTGTTTAACTTTCATAAAAGGAGGGGAAAAAAAAGTATTTAGAACTAATATACTCTTTTCCCCTCTATTAAATAAAGACGTTACGGCACTTTACAAGTGTAAAGGGGTATGGTGGAATAAGATATTCAAGGATATACCAGTCTTTTTCTTAATTTTTTCTTATGATTCTATTTTCTTCACTCCGATTTGTAGAGAACCAAAATTTGTCTCTTTTTCTCCTCATTTTTCTCTGGTTCTCTCCAATGGTTCTCTCTTCTCTCCCAACTTAACTATCCAAACTAGAGAAATGTAGAGAAAAGTGGCCCCCTTCTCTTCTTATCTCTCCAATTCTCAATCCAAACGGACTGTCAAATCTTCCATATATTGAATCATAAATTAAGCTAAAAATTACATGCCCATACTAATTCTGCATTTATATGACGGAGATAATCAATTACATCAGAGGTTACATGTGAAAATTCCCCATAAGTATCGTCCGAAAGCTTAGTCCTCAGCAAGAGGACACGGCATTTTCAACAAGAACCGTAGACATTCATCACTAGTCAGTAGTATCAGTCTAAGTCGTGGAATTCAAACACTGTTGATACAGTTACCTAGCTCTTGCATAATAGCTTCCATTGATGGCCTCTGCTCCGGAGACTCATTGGTACACATCAAAGCAATTTTTGAAAACTTTGAAGCTTCATCTTCGGAGAACCTTCCATGGAGATTCGCATCCATAAAATCTTCAAATCTGCATGATTCAGCAGCAGCTCTTGTAGAGTTAGTAAGGCTCCGTTTGCCTGATAGGATCTGAAAAAGAAGAACCCCGAAAGCATAAACATCACTCTTCTCCGTAAACCGTCCTGTGGAAGCATATTCGGGAGCTAAGTATCCCATGGCAGCGCTGGCCTTGAGGACAGAGAAGACAATGTCATCAGTGAGAAGCTTGTTTAGGCCAGAATTGGAGAGAAAGGGTTTGAATTGATGGTCAATGAGCACTTTTTCGGCTGATATGTTTTGGTGAACTAAAGCAGGTTTGGTCACTTTGTGCCCGTGTAGATATTCTATACCTGCATAGAAAGAGGGACAAACCTCAGTTTTAACAGATAATGATGGTCTCTTATGGGATCTGTATTCTATACCTATCAAGCTCCAAACACTCTTTCCTAGAAAATTAACATGATTTGTAGAGAAACAGAAATCCGACATGAGAGTAATTGCAAATTTTCAAGTATTAAAAGTATCTGAAATGGACATTTCAGCAAGCTCCAGCAATTAACTTCATGAAGAAAGAGCTTCTTAGCCTTGAAACAAACAAGAGTGGAGACTTTCTGAATTTCTTGACTTTGGAGTCTTAATGCTCTTTTGGTAGGAAGATTTGGAGAAGGGAGAGAAAGAATGAAGGCAAATAGCTAGTAGGACTCCATGCTAAAATAACATTATTAATTTAAAGGTATCAAAATAACGAGAAAAGATGATGGGAAGTGTCTTACAAATAAACGAAAAAAATTTATTTCTATTTCACTTTATTTGTTTTTCTTCCTATTTCCACAAAGAAAAATGTTTTCCACCTTTTTTTTTTCTTTTTTTTTTTTTTTTTTCACTCACTAAATCCATGAACCAAACATGGCTTAAAAAAGTTGTAGGGCACGGGGTATTGAAGTTGCTGAGAACTTTTAACTCGACAGGGAGCAAAGGAACTAAATCCATTGAGAAACCAAAAAGAAAGAAAAATAATTCCAAGCGAGCTTTATATTGTAGCATCAGTATATTCATACTATTGGAATATCACACATCGCCCATTTATGGCTCCTCTGTGTGGTCTATAAGGCTTTAGTTCCCCTTTCCTTAACACCTGGGTTTTAAGGATTTGAATGGGCTGGGCCTTACAAGGCATACTGATACAATTCTATAGTTAATGATCCTTTATGTTGATGATTGCAAATTTATATCTGTTAAGACTTCAGAGTAATAAAGCATTAAGGGAATATCTACCAACTCCATATCAATAGGCTAATTTGAGCCTTACAAAACGTTGGAGAATCAGAAATGAATAATATCAAGAGATGAAACTGACCTTTGGCAATGCCATGAATAATAGAAACACGGGCGGACCACTCAAGGATCTGACCTTCCCCCTCCTTCACATCGAGATACCACGACAAACTCCCATTTGGAACAAAATCATAGACAAGGAAACACTCACCGCGGTCCCTCGAACAACAAAATCCTCTCAAATTAACCAAGTTTTCATGTCTCAGCGAGGTTAAAATCTTCAGTCCCTTCAAGAATTCAGCTTCCTCCGATTTGCAACTACTTTTATTGATTTTCTTAATAGCAACTAAAGACCCATCTCTTAGAGTCCCTCTATATATAGCCGAAAAGTTGCTCTTACCTAGCAAATTTTTATCCGCAAAGTACTGAGTAGCTGACTCTACCTCTTCCAAATTAAACTTGAAGTTTTGCAAAACCTCTTGCGAGAACCCACTAAAACTACGACCATCGGCTAAAGGGTCCCACCCGTTCGAGTACTCAAGGCTGATGAGGGGAGAGCCGTTCGTTCTAGAAACTTCTTTGGCCTGGTCTGTACTGAGCCGGCTGTTGGATATATCTAATGCGCTCCCAAGCTTCTGCTTTCTTCGACGGTACTGTGTGAATGCTAAAATTCCAATGGCCGACAAAGCAAGAGTGAGTACGATTACTCCAACAACAACTGAAGCTTGTGGAGTTCTAGACGCATTTGAGCAATAAGTTTGGCTGCAATTTAGTTTCAAATTTGCAGATTCTGGAATGTCTTTTGTTGAGAGACTAGTGTCACCCCCATAAGGTTCAGGTCTGTTCCGATTCTGATGATCCAAGGCACTGCAATTCCTCAGAGATGAAAATCCAACTCCACATAGTCCCAGATTGTTTTTGTATTGAAACCCTCCAATTAGTCTCTTCAAAGCTTCACAATAAATTTTTTTAAAAAAATTAGTTTTTGAAGAATCAATTGACAGATATATATCATGTGTATGTTGTCTTTTACTTCAATAAAATGTTACCGGGTGGGACATTGCCCGATAGAGTGTTGTTTCGGACATCAAGAACTTCCAGCAGAGGAGCATCGGCTAATTTTGCGGGAATAGAACCAAAGAGGTGATTATAACTCAAGTCTAGCCTCGTTAACATTACCAAATCCCCTAAGCTTGCTGGGATAGCACCAGTTAGGTGATTAGATTGCAGTGCAAGAACACTCAGCTTCTTAAGAGCCCCTAACTGGGTAGGTATGCTTCCGGTGAACTGGTTATAACAAAGCTGCATAACTATAAAGCAAATACAAAACCCAAAACCACAGTATTAATGAACATTGTCAGAATCAAAAACCCAACACCACAATGCTGAACAAGATTGTTTTTAAAGAAAATCCACAGAGAAAACATGAAAAAAAGAATCTCATAAAAGTTCAGAGTCAAGTGGAGCCCAATGGAATCTACAAAAAGACTTTGAAGCTTATCAAAGAAAACCAACATTAACAAAATAAGCTGAAAATACTTGAGGCTTTTTCGTCTTCATTTCGGTACTTTATTACTTATTAATCTATGAAACTAAGCAGATCGCAGAAACAACAGAAAAGCCAAATATGCTAGGTATGTGAGATGTGACTACGGAAACAGAAGACCCAGAAATGCTCAATCAAGAAAAGAGAGAGAGAGAGAGAGAGAGAGAGAGAGAGAGAGAGAGAGAGAGAGAGAGAGGGAGGTTATTTTCAAATGCAGAAGTGCACAAATAAAGCTGAAAAATTGGTGCTTTTTCATGTCTTCAGTTCTATACCTAATCAAAGAAACTACCGAGACCGCCCAAATAACAGAAAACCCCAAAAATGCTAGGTCTGAGCTACTGTGACTACAAAACAAAGACCCAAAAATGCTAAATCAATAAAAAGGTTTTTTTTCAACGCAGAACTGCAGAAGTGCACAACTAAGCTGAAAAAATTGGATCTTCTTCATATCTTCCTTTTTTATACTCCGTATTACTTATTACTTAATTTATGAAACTACACAAACCGCAGAAACAACAGAAAACCCAAAATATGTAAGGTATGTGCTACTGTGAGTATGAAACAGAAGAAAAAAGTTCATTTCTACTTATCACATTCAGCTTATAGAAACCAAACGCATACAAAAAGTGCAGAAATCAAATGTAAACAACGACCAACAAAGCAAGATTTAAGATTCTTCTTTATCATTGAGCTCATGAGAGATCTAATCCACTACTAACCTTGCAAACTAGCCATGTTTCCAAGCTCATGTGGTACATTCCCAGAGAGATTGTTAACGTTCAGATACAGATCGGTGAGTTCAGTCAAGTTCGAAATCTCTTTGGGTATTTCTCCATTCAAAGAGTTGTAATGCAAGTACAGACCCGTCAAATGCTTCAACCCACAAACCGCCGGCGACACCTTTCCGGCTAGACCTTTTCCCTGCAATGAAATATTGGCCACCTGACCCTTCTCATTGCACGCAACGCCTTCGAATGACCCGTCGCACGGGTGGCCCGACCCGGTC
Organism: Hydrangea macrophylla; assembly: GCA_033977485.1. NCBI lineage: Eukaryota > Viridiplantae > Streptophyta > Magnoliopsida > Cornales > Hydrangeaceae > Hydrangea > Hydrangea macrophylla. The sequence continues at coordinate 84,837,973 of CM066982.1, read as the reverse complement.
CATGAGGTGAGAAGGGTGTTTTCTGGGTCGAGACTAGCTTTCATTTCTATAAGCACTCTCAGCTCCGCATTTCCTCGGACAGCTGGTGGGTGAAAATTGTGAAATAGAGCTAAAAGTAGAAGGAGATAATAGAGAAATGGTGACAGACCCATGTTTGATTTGAGCTCAAAATGGTGAAAGATGCGATCTTTATCTCACTAGAACTTCGTTTTACTCTCTCTCTCTCTCTCTCTCTCTCTCAAAAACAATACGTTCTGGTGGGTAGTGGGTTTTCTTTCTTCTTCTCTCTCGTCTTTATTTTCTGACTTGAAGAACAGAGACCGAGAATTCGAATCTCAGCGATTGAAGAGAAGATGAGGAGGAAGAGACAAAGTAGCACGCATATGTCCATACTGTTTTTCAATTTGAAAAGTTGGAAAATGATCAATGGATTCATGATGGTCCCACGTCAGCATCTGTTTGTGGGGACCTGGTGATGTGGCAACATCAAGAAAATACTGAATTGAGTTTGGAATCTTAGCCGTCCGATCTAATGGCTTTTTTTGAATTTGCACTAGAACACGTTAGTCATTAGCAATGTTTTAAAAATCGAGTAATATTTGGGTGATAATCACTTTTTTTAAACATATTTTATCCCTCTCTTAAGTGGTATTATGGAATTCGGATAATTTTTGTAGATTCTACAGTACCACCAAATAAAGTATTAGAATGCATTTATAAAAAGTGTTTGTCACCTTAGTATTGTTGTAACAACACCAAAAACAGAAAGCAAATTCTTCGGTAACTAACAACTATAATTATTATAAGAGTTTTGTTAACATGTACTCTTAGAAGTTAGAATATATATATGTTAAGTTTTTAAAAGTAAAATAAACAATGAATACAGTGTGAATTCCGGTGTTTCGATGTGGGATACATGTTAATAAAACTCATATTATTACAATTGTGTAATAACTACTCATGCAATAATTTAAAAATAAAAAATAAAATCAAAATAAAAAAATCGATTTTCGGTTGAAACATTGGTTCAGCTGACAGTTTTTCTAATTTTCTTTTAAAAAAACAAAAATTAAAATTAAAAATTTTCTAGTTTACCGGTCCGAACTGCTTAGACTACCACTCTAGGAAGACTAGGATGGTCTAAGGAGTAAAGTGTCATTTGATTATAATTATTTTTTTTTTGGTGGGGTTAAATATATTATTTTTTTAACTAAATACTCCTACATTATTTTGTAGTGTTAAAAGATATTCTCTCCGTCCCTTTTTTTTTTAGTTTACGTTTGGAAACTCAACTTATCAATGGGACAAAAAGAATTTATACTTACTTTTCACAATTGTTCCTAATTATTGTAATAACTTTTTTAGTTTTGTCTTGGTATAAATTTCAAAAAAGGATAGTTTTGAAAAATAAGTAAAAATTGTATACTAATTAAGAAAAATAAACACTAATTTTAAGACATCCGAAAATAAAATATAGAACTCAAAAAAATGAGATAGGTGGAGTAGAAAACTTTACGAACGAAGATAGTGTTTTTTGGTATTTAAAAAAAATTGTGGTATATTTAGGCCCTACATTTTTTGTTTTTTCTATATAATGTTTGATGGAGTATGATAATATTAATACCAGTGTTGGTAGGCGCCACCTGTCCTTAAGTCAGGGTGCATTTGATGCGCCTTTGAGGAGATGGATTTGTGAATTTAAAAATGTCACGATCAGACGTACCCTCCCAGTTCTACAAAGTCCCATTAAAAAGTCTGCAAATCTAATGGTCCAAATTGAACGTAGTCGAACAAAGGGCTCGAACTATAACCCCCCATTAAATAATGTAAAGACACATCATAGAGCTATTGTGAGCCGAAGTTGTACTTGATCATGAACGTTGCCTTTTTAAATTATTTTTCTGTAACACTGTGGGTAACAGTTGTAGCTTGGCTTTACAGTTTTTGAAAAACTTTTCCTCTCTCTCTCTCTTATTTTATGCTGTGTCAGAAAGAGACTGACACCACAACGTTTACCACCCTACAGTCCTACTGATCGATTTCCTCAATTTTTCCGTTTATTCCAAAAACACCCTCGTTATTTCAATATCATTAATCCCCAAATCAATATAGAGCCCGTTTATCCTTGCTTGTTTCTCTATTTTAAGCAGTTTTGATGGTCTAAATTGTTTTTCGATTTACTCCTTATTTGTTCCAGCAAAATAATGTAAGTAGATCTCGTCCAAAAAATAGTTGACATAAGTAGGGAGCGCTTTATAAGATTATCTATGTTTTTAAACAATTTCACAACAAATCAACTAAACATAAAAACAATTCTATCAATCTCGACCAAGATCACTTAAGCATAAACACAAACAAACAGGCTCCTAGTCCTAGCAACTTTAGACTCTTTTTCAAAACACATAACTAGTTCTATGGCAAACAATGTTTTAAAAATCGTGGTTCAACCGTTGAGTCAATTGGAATTGAACCGTGATATCATAACTACGTAATAAATAATAATAATAATAATAATAATAATAATAATAATAATAGTATAAAACATCATAAATAAATAAATAAATTTAAAAAATCAAAAAAAATCTCGATTTCCGATTCCATTGCCGGTTTTACCGATTCAACCGTCGGGTTTTTTAATTTGGGTAACTTAATATATAGTCCTAATATATACATCTAACTAGAAATAGGCTCTATTTTCAAATGAATCTAGAAATAGGTCCCTATATATATATATATATATATATAAAATCAGGGTTTTAAATTCAAATCAGGGAATTTCTCACTTTTAACACGCTTCTCACTTTTTTGTGAGAAATTCTCACATTTTACACAGTCCGTTTTTTAAGGTCCACTTAAGAGCCGGACCGTCTATATATTTAGATATATATATATATATATATAGAGAGAGAGAGAGAGAAAGAGAGAGAAAATCTGCTAGAGAGAGAAAGGTGAAGATAGAGAGGGTCGCAGCCCCTCCACCGCCACCAACGACCACCCACCACCTTCCTCCTCCTCCTCCCCTCTCTACCTCCCTTCACCTATATCAACCATGCACCACCATCTCCGGCCACCACTCTCCACCGGTGACCACTATGTGGACAAATTACTCACCAATTCGTGAGAAAAAAAAAATCAAAATATCTCACTGAAATCGAATCGTTTTAAGCGTGAAAATTCGATTTCACATTTGTTTTCGAAAATGCGAGTGAAAAGCAAGGTTTCAAATTTGCAACCTTTCATCAACAAAATCAACCGATTGCGAGACGATACAGAAAACGAACACTCCGAAATGGTTCATGGATTTGATGCATTCATCGACGGTTGTGCCATAGATTTACTCACTTCCATGAATTTGTATACACAGTCCGAACTGTGTAAAAAGTGAAAAATTCTCACAAAAACGTGCGAATTTCTCATATTTTGAAATTTCTTTAGGTCCGATTTTTAAGGTCCGCTTAAGATTCAAACCGTTTGTATACATACATATAGTATTGATGAGGATCTCCTTATTGTACAGGCTGTAAGAAATTCCTCACTTGTTATGTAGATGAAGTTAGTGAGAAATTTTTCACTTTTATAGGCTGTAATAAATTGCTCATTTGTTATGTAGTGAAATTAGTGAGAAATTTCTCACTTGTATAGGCTGTAAGAAATTACTTCCTCATTGTATGTAGATTAAATTAGTGAGAATTTTTTTCACTTGTATAGACTGTAATCAATATATAATGTGTTATGTAAATGAAATTAGTGAGAAATTTCTCACAAAAGAATAAAAAATTCCCACATCACTTTATTAAACCGACAATCCTTTGATTATAAAGATATTAATTCCCTTATTCATGATCTCCTAAAAATACGTTTTTCAAAACTGCATATAACACAATTTTGGAAGTTTTTTGAACTTACAAAACAGTATATAAAAAAAAAAAAAAAAAAAAAAAAAAAAAAAAAAAAAAGTGAGAAATTCTCACATTACTCTGTTAAACCGAAATCCCTTGATTTTAGGGATATTAATCCCCTTATCCATGATCTCCTAAAAATTCGTTTCCCATAACTATATATACACGATTTTGGAAGTATTTTGAATATACACAGCTCTCTCTCTCTCTCTCTCTCTCTCTCTCTCTCTCTCTCTCTATATATATATATATATATATATATGAATTTCGCACTATATTAAGAGAATTTCTCACCTTTTTCTCAGCAACCTTCAATAAGGAAATTTTTTGATTTTAGCACTTAGTATTTAGTCCTAATATAGATACTTAATTAGCAAACAAATTTGAAAGTTGAGTAAAATAAGGAAACTTCTTGATTTGAGCAATATTTATACTCTTATCCATGATCTCCATGGATTACACTTGCCATACCCGTCATTCACACGTCTTATTTGTGCTGGTGGTACATATATACATATGTACATCTAATCATATGGCCTATTCCGAATGCTCTAATAACAAATTTCTCACTTAGTAATACAAATTTTTCACTTTTTGATTGGATATAATACGAAATTTCTCACAACTAAGTCACTTCTTCCAACAAGCTTACCACCAAATTCTCAGATTATAAATTTCAACATGATTTCACACTATATTGTGAATTACAGTTATGAATTTCGCACTACATTATGAGAATTTTTCACTTTTTCATCAGCAACATTTAATCTTCCACACAAAATTATCTGTTATTTCTATGATTCGAATTAATAAAACATACAAATCATTTTCTACATATTACATACAGATTTAAAAAGGCATTGTTTTGAATCACAAATCAGCATGATCTTTGGGATAAAAATCATTATCCATGATCTCCTAACAATCTGCTCCATTTATTAACTACCTTATTTAACTTTATTTGAATTTCACATGTGTCATATATATGTGTATATATATACAGTTATGTATACATGTATGATAAGGGTATTATAATGGTCTAGATTTATACTAACCATTTAGGAATAGGGACTAATTATTGATTTCTATTGCAAACTAAGGATTAATTTCTATACACCAAATCAAATCGGGATCAATTTCTATTAATGGCCATATTTAGGGACCAAATTGTATATTTCTATTTTAATTTTTACAAAATAGACCGATTTTTTTTTTTGTGTGTTTTTCGTTGTTTTTTTTTTTTTTTTTTTTCCTGTTCAAACCGACCGTTTATTGAACCGGTCACCGGTTCAACCGGCCTGTTCAATCCGGTTTTTGAAACAATGATATATTTGGTAAGTATTCATGTCTAGCATATGAGTTTATGTCCAATCTATTAAATCTCTTTCTTTTTGAAACCATTATAACATTCGTTCTCGCAAAACCAAATTAAAAAAAAAATGGTCTGAATCAGATCATATTTTAAGCATTAGTGGTATTCAGTTTGCCAACACTCTAAAAACTACGGGTACAACCCGGGCAGGCCAACCCGCGGTTAGCCCGGGCCAAAAAATATCGGGCTTGGGCCCGCAGTACTTTCACCATAGGCGGGCTTTGACAGAAAAACAAGCCAGAATTCAATTCGGGTCAGGCTTTGGCAGAATTTTTGCTAATTCGTGGAACTCGAGCCCGAGCCCGAGTTCTATTTATGTATTATTTTTGACATTACACTATGGTATTTTTTTAGTGACAAGAATACACTATTAGATATTATTCAAGTACTAAACTAGTAGAAGAATGTTTTTTCCCAAACCTAAAAAAAAAACTAAATTTGATACTCGACACATTGTTGTTTACATACTAAAAATCGGTTTGCACAACAAAAAAAAAATTTGCAATTCGGACTCGAACTCGATTTTTAATACTAAATCACAAATCGGGCTTGGGTTAAAAAGTTCGGGTTTATGTTAGGTTCAAGCTCGAATTTGGGCAGAATGCTTGAATTCGGGCCCTGGGCAGAGCCAAAACCTTTTGGATCCCGCCCGAGTTGCATCCTTACTAAAAACACCAAAAATGTGTCAACTTCTCGAGGTTGTTTGGGAAAGTAAAGACAGTTTTGTGGTTCATAAGTAAGCCAAGTTTAAAACTTCAAGTGTTTGGTGATTACCATATTTTGAAGGACATATAAAGTAATTTCCATATCTCTTCGCACCAAATTGTGAGATTTCCTTCCCCAAGCTAACTCAAAAAATTAAAAATAAAGAAATTATAATGAAGGAAAAATGAAGATGAAAACAAACATAAGCAAACATAGAGTTGATTTCTCCGATAAGCAAAGTCTTAGAAAGAAAAGCAAGTATAATTTGAAGATAATGCTAAGGAAAACCATCTTCTCCAACACTTTTCACCATAATCAAACAAGTCACACACAATTACCCAAAAACAATAACCAAAAAGAAGGCTTAATTTGTTGCATCCTCTGATTTTCTGATACCATTGTTGTTTTTTAGGCATCCATGCATAAACCTTGGTTTGCCAACCCGTAATACTATTATTTTGGATAATAATATTGTAGATAACTTCTTATGTAAGAAAGTAGCTTTTAACCGTATGATGAAGATTTTGTCCAAAGATAGTAACTAAAAATTTTTATTAAATACTCCCTCCGTCCCTTTTTTTGAGTCCATATTTAGGAACTCAACTTATTAAGGGGACAAAAAGAATCTACACCTACTTTCCACAATTGCCCCTAATCATTACAATAACTTTTTTAATTTTGTCTTCGTGTAGATTTCAAGGAAGAGTAGTATTGGAAAGTAAGTAAAAATTGTGTACCAATTTAGGAAAGTGGACACTAATTTTGGGACATCCCAAAATGGAATATAGGACTATAAAAAAAGGGACGGAGGGAGTAATATCAAATCTTCATCCAATAATTAAAAGCTACTTTCTTATATAAGAAGATGCTTACAATATCATTACTCTATTATTTTTACCGTGCTATACAAATAAATTCCTCGGCCACCATAGCTACTACGAAGCAAGGTTAGTATGTGTAGTTTATTTGAGAGAGAATGGGATGCATTTTTAAAGATTATTTTTGGCATCAAACCCTTTTGACAACTTTCGCAAGCTTTATGCATAAGAAAAAAGCATCTCTCATGGGCTGCTTGAAGAACCACAGTAGTAGGTCGGAGTTGGCCCCCAACTAGCTACTACTATTTTTTTCTATCCAATCTTTAAGAAAATTAGTAAAAATATTTTTAGATTCAGCACAAACTCTTGGAACAAAAATACACAATAATGATTGGACACTGAACCTTAAATAAAATTACATAAATGGTATATACAACAGTGTTTGGAATTCATAAGGACTATAAAACTCCAAGAGGTGCTTGGTTCCCATATACGCACCCAATGAGGTGTTTAAGTGAGCAATTTTTAAATGAGCAAAAATGCTCTCAAATTTCAATATCTGAAATAAAACTACTAGACAAACCAGATTTAATCGAAAAAAAGAAAATGAGTCGATCACAAAAATTGCAATTAGCCAAAAGCTAGCTTCGATGACGTTTGGCTCAAAACAATATTTTTGCGATTGAAAGGAAGAAGCAAAAGAAATGTCACAATCCAATTGCTCCAATCACTTCTACTAACTTTTCACAAGCAGGCACGTTCTAATTAATAGTCTCAGACTCCAACTTATAAAGATTAATTATTACAAAGATCAAGCCCACATAGTAAAACTACTTTCAACAAAGTCGAGCCTACACAATGCTTTAGAGCTTTATTGAGACTTGAATATCATGAGTAGTGAGTCATATATGACTCGTTAAACTACTGGTTACATTTAGCCTTGGCTCATAGCCTGATAACTTGTCTAGCTTAATGGCATCACACTAACTACTGAGTTGGGAGTTGGGACTCACGGGATGTTTGGGACGTCTAATAACCTAGACTGAACTGTCTTTTGGATTGGAAAAAAAAAATTATTCCAGGCGACGGTCACTGTGATCTCTCCATTATTCTAGAACTCACTTACAAGGGCGGACCAAAGGGTTGGCTTGATCAAGCTGGTTGTAGCCTAGTGTAAATCTTCTCAGAAGGAAAGTTGAGGGAATTTTAGTCCAGTCCTTTCACACGGTCCACTTAATTTAGCCTAGCACATGTAGTTACCAATGTTAGCACATATTATAGCCCACTTTCATATAAATTTATGTTAGATTATTTTAATAAAAATACATAATATTGTATTTATAGTGTAGAGTTAGGGTGTGTTTGATAACCCAATTAAGTAGTGAAAATGAAAATTTTTAGCACTTAATTTTTTCCAGTGAGTTTGATAATGTAGCACTTAATTGCAAAAGCAGCCAAATATCCACTGAAAATGTTAAGTGAAAATTTCTACTGAATGCAGTATATTTTAGTTCTTGAAACACTGTTTTCAGTATTACAAATATAAATCGTGTAAATTTTTCAGTACTTAAATTCAGCACATAATTTTCAGTACTTAATTTTCAATTTTATCAAACACACACTTATAAATATTTTCTTTTACGCATGTTTTATGTAATTATGTGATGGTAAAACTCCACATTATGGAGTCCCCAACGGCTCAAAGCTTTTACTTCACGATATGTTAAAACTTATAACTAAGTCAATTACAATTACAAGACAAGTTACTTTTTTTTTTTCCTTCGGAAAAAGGTAAATTCAATCCAAAAAAGGGCCATACCCCAGGATGTTACAATAAGATCAAAAACATGCAATGAATGCAAGACACCAAGAATGGAAAAATGGGACCAACAACATGCTATGAATTGCAAGCTAAAAGCATAGAACAAAAGGAAAACAAGCACTCAAAGCAACATAGGGAGAAGAACAACAAGACTCAATCCCTAAACCCTACACGGATTCAATCAAGATCGGTGGCGGCCTTTAGGCCTACTACCGCTGAATAACATCTTGGCTTCCTTTTTCTTTTGACGTCCTGAGATGGGGGTATCGATTGCATTTGCAACTGCTGTCTCAGGGGGTTTCTCATTAGTATCATCTTCCTCATGGGAGCCCTCATTCAGGGAGCTTTCGACGTAAACATCGAGAGGGCCATTGTCTTCTCTATCAAACACGTAAGGAATTAATCCATTGAAGGAGTTGTCAATTGGAATGGTAGAGGTCCTATTCTCGCATATAGATGGAAGGTTGTTGATAGAGAATATGACATGTTCCTGTTCAGAAGAGCAAGCAACACTTGCATCAATACCGGATCTCCGTACCCTATCAGTGGCTTCCAGTCATTGGGGAGACACTCTCGCGCTCCCTTCTAAATCAGCACCTTCGACAATCTTTTTCCCCTTATCCTTCCTTTGGACAACTTTCCAAACACCCTCCTTAGCCCTATTATGATGATTAAACCTAGGTGTAGGGTGGTAGGACTGGGCTAGATTCGCTCTATGAACACTATACCTTGGCTTCTGACTTGCCACCTTATTACAATCATGGCCGAACGTGGAACATTTTGAACAGCGGATAGGCAGCCATTGGTACTCAACAACAATATCAATAAGCATAGTTTTCCCATCGCCATCAACCGTCTCAATAGCAAATTTATCTATTAGGTCAAGCTCACCGCTCACCTCAACACAGACACGAGCATAAGTGATACGTCTTTGGCTAGCTGTCATTCTATCCACGCGTAAAGGTTTCCCAATATAGCTAGCAATGAAGCTTATACCTTTTGGGTTCCAGAGTTCCAACGGAATGCCATAAAGATTAACCCATATAGGAATAGACTGAACATTCTTCTTGCCCAATCTCAGACTGGGTTTCCATGGTTGTAAAATGAGGGGTTGTCCAGCAATGTATCTGTGAACATGGGGTTCAGTACTATTGTTTTGACTCTCTTGAAGATTTCTTTGTGTCCAAAAACATTGTGTATACAAACATATATATATATATTATGTTTTATTTCCCAATTATGTATTGACTTTTGTTTGGGTAAAGGAGACATTAGTGGGTAAGTTTTTTACCTTGTCAAGTTGTATAGATTTGATAGGCTTACGGCAATGGCGGTTAGGCTGCTGTATCCCGAAGACGGCGTGCTATTTCCTACTGCACTGGGTATTACCCGTAGAGGGTGCGTATCGTCTCAAGAAAGCGTTTCACGCCTCATCCCAGTCACCTTATTATTGGTTTTAATCAATGGTGGAATTGACGGTGATATTTATTTATTGGTGAGAGTGTTAAATTGAAGGCTATTCCTGTATTATTCTCCAACAATTTGAGACGATACGAACAGGGAATAAAATCTAGTAAAGGTTCGGATTTTTGTTTGCAAATACTACTATTTCGATCTATGGCTAAGGTATATTTTCTAAATTTTATTTTTTGAGATATAATATATAGTATTTGATTAAAATAGTGGGGTATAAGATTTTGACGATGTCAATAAATTTTTTTTTTATATTCTTGTGAAAAGTAGCAAATTGGACTAATATATGCTTATACAAGGCTAATGAAAAGTCTAAGTGGTGATATATAAGCTAAAGCTCGTGATGGTTGGTCTAATTAAGTGGGACCCTAATCAAGTGGGATCTTGTTTGTATCAATTTAGGTAGATATGAAATGTTATATGTGTATTCAACTGGTCCATAAAACTACAGGTTGCCAACGTGCTTGGTTAAAAATAATTAGGGTTAAAAATAATTGGTGTATATATGTATATATATATATATATATGTAGTATCCTTTTTGGTGCTTCCATATGATCAAGAGATAGTCACTGTCAACAGTGCACTCTCTAGTAAAATATTTATATGACATCTTCACATCCTTCATCTATGATAGATGAATACATGCATGTGCATACAATGTTGCAATTGAGAGTGATTTTAATTGTGTAATAGTTTTTCAAATTTAGTTGTCCATGACCAGTGTGCCTTTAAGTCGAAGTGCAACAGTTGAAAGTTAATGTTAAGAAAGAGAAACGTACTTAACCATAAGATATGAATTTTATGAGAAGAGACCTTATGAATTTAATTAAAAAAAAAAAGAGAGAGATTACAATTTCGGTTTCTCTTAATTAGATGACTTCAACCTCGGTTACCACAATATAAAACTATTGGAGAAATTATTTGAAACGATCATCTCCATATTCAGAATTTGAGATTGTGAAAATTAGGCCTGGCAATTTCAAGCCTGCCAAAGAGATCAGCCCACACTAAAGTGTTATTGGGTTTTGAAAATTTTAATGAACGGGTTGTGAATGGGGGGCTTTCATGGGTGACATGGGCACATTTAAAATTCGTAAAAATTAAGAGAAGCAAAACCCTATGGAATACTCCTTTCTCTTACATTCTTTGGTCACCACAGTTTGGTGAAGAAGACCTAGAAGACTTTGATGACAAAACGTAGCAAGAATAGTGTTTTTGTCTCTCTTCAACCCCACAACAATTAGTTGTTAGTCTCTCTCTCTCTTCTTAAATACATTTATTTGGGATGACACTGATATACATATATAATGAGAACACATGCATAAAATTTTTGTAGTAAAATTGCTAACAACTTCTCTTGGATTGTGCAATCAAGGAATTGTATTTTTTATTTTTGTTTCTTTTCTTCTCTTCTAATTTCTTTTGCTAGCATTAGCAACTTCCCAAGCAAACCCTTATACAAATTTTTTTTTTAAATCACGCCTGGCCAGAAACAATAATAGTCGGGTTTCAACAGGTGACACCCGGCCCGTGGGTACCCAGCTCGAGCAGAATCCGCAGATATATAGGCCCGGTCCTAGTCCGGTTTTGGACCCAGTCCGATCTCAGCCCAGCCTGAACCCGCCCGAACCCGCCAAATTGCCAGGCCTAGTGAAAATTATAAATTTTAGAGATTACATGCATGAGCACAAAAAGACAATTCTGGGATGAGTTGGACGCTTTAATGCAAGAAATACCGGGAGGAGAGAAGATAATTGTAGGTGGGGATTTTAATGGCCATGTAGGCAAAGATAGAACTGGATATGTGTCACACCCCAACCCGCCTCGAGCGAGTTGGGACACGTGTAACAAGCCCACACGTTCAAAACACCCTTAATTCATTAAGAAACACATTAATTGGACCTCATAAAACAGCTTCTTTGACACAAAATAGACCCAAGGGCAAAATGGTCATTAATAAAGTATAGCAAATTTTATATGAAAAGATATCTCTTTGAGTCCCGGTTCCAACGCAAAAAATGGTGCGCGAATCCGAGTTTTCTAGAGAGAGTTATGTCTGTTTCCGTAAAAGCCGTCGAGGCTGAACCCAGACTAGCGGATCGATCCGCCCCAGATCCGGATCGATCCGGATTTATCATAATGTTATTTTCTGCAGTTCCTGATGCCCCGGATCGATCCGCACTTGACCCGGATCGATCCGGTTCCTGCAGAAGAGTTTTTCTGCTACAAAAACACTGCTAAAATAGTTCAAAACATTCCTCAAGTTCCAAAATTGGTTCCAACATTATAAAAACTTTTGGGAGCACTTTCCAAACACTCACAAACATATCCACATCATGCTTAAGTCTTTCCAAATTATTCAAACCATCTTCCATGTACATTCAAATGAGGAACTAACTAAAGGAAACCTGAAACTTACAAAGCTAGTAAGGGAAAGGAAATGTTCTTGTCAAAGAAATCTCAAAACCTCAAGTAAATTCCATGGAACTTATAGAAACCATCTTTAAACATGAAACTAAGTTCTTTCGACATTCAAACATGTACATGATCTCATTTGAAAGGTGCTTTAACATTCAAATTCATTAACCCTTTCACTTGAACCTCAACTTGCATCATGTTACTCCCAATACACACATGTTATTCAAAATAAGAGAAACAAGATAAGCTTTACAACCCAATTTACTAGTTCCTACCACATACACTCCTAATATACATAACTTGCAACTTGCAAGCTCAACTCATGGTTTGGAGCAATCATTAGATCTAGGAGACCTCGGTAATCCAGACACAAAATCCATTGTAATGTGCTCCCATATCCATTCTGGTATTTCCAATGGTTGTATCTCCCCTGCGGGTCATTGATGCGCAAGCTTTACTAATTGACATGTCATGCATTTAGCTACGTATTCAGCGACTTCACGTTTCATACCACTCCACCAATAGACTTCCCTCAAATCTCTATACATTTTCGTACTACCCGGATGGACGGAATACCGAGTACCATGAGCTTCTTCCAAAATTCTTTCTTTTAAATTACCAACATTAGGAACGCATAACCGATTGATGTACCATAATACCCCATCGTGCAAACTGAACTCCGGTCGCTTACCCTCAGATAGTTCATCTACAACTTTCTTCAAGTTTGGATCCAAAAGTTGATTCATTTTAATTTCTCCAATCAAATCAGATTGTGCTACAATTGCTCCCATTAACCCACCTTCAATTCTAGGAATAACTTCCAGTTCCAAACGTTCAAACTCTTTCACTAACCCTTCTTGTGCTGTCAAAACACATGTCAAACTTTCTGACAATTTTCGACTCAAAGCATCGCCGACTACATTCGCCTTACCCGGATGATATTGAATTTTCAGATCGTAGTCCTTCATTAACTCCAAACATCTTTGTTGGCGCATGTTTAAGTCCCTCTGGGTAAATAAGTACTTCAAGTTTTTATGGTCAGTGAAAATTTCACAAGTTTCCCCGTACAAATAATGTCACCAAATCTTTAAAGCAAAGATTACCGCGGCAAGTTCCAAATCATGAGTTGGATAATTCTTCTCATGAGTTCTCAATTGCCTCGAAGCATATGCTATCACCTTGTCCCCTTGCATAAGACCACACCCCAAACCTTGATGAGAAGCATCACTGTAAATACTAAATCCCCCGGTGCCTGTTGGAATTGCAAGGATCGGAGCAGAAGTCAACTTACTCTTCAATGTCTGGAAACATTCTTCACATTCTTTCCCCCATTCAAACGGAACATCCTTTCGCATAAGTGTTGTCATCGGAGCCGCAATCTTTGAAAAATCCCGAACAAACCTTCTATAATACCCAGCCAATCCCAGAAAGCTACGAATTTTGACACATTGGTTGGTCTCGCCCAATTCATAACGGCTTCTATTTTCTGTGGATCGACTGACACACCTTCTTTAGAAATCACATGGCCAAGAAAGGTAACACTTGACAACCAAAACTCATTTTTCTTCAGTTTTTCAAACAATTGCTTTTCTCGAAGACTTTGCAACACCAATCTCAAATGTCTATCATGTTCTTCCGGACTCTTTGAGTAAATAAGTATATCATCAATAAAAATGATAACAAATTCATCTAAATATGTTTTAAAGACCCTATTCATTAAGTCCATGAACGCAGTCGGTGCATTGGTTACCCCAAATGGCATTACAAGAAACTTGTAGTGGCCGTATCGAGTTCTGAAGGCTGTCTTCTCAACATCCTCGGCCTTTACCTTCAGTTGATGATACCCCGACCTCAAATCAATCTTTGAAAAAACCTGAGCTCCTTGTAGTTGATCAAATAAATCATCGATCCGTGGCAATGGGTACTTGTTTTTAATAGTTACCTTGTTAATCTCACGATAATCAATACACATCCTCATCGTTCCATCTTTCTTTTTTACAAAAAGGACCGGTGCACCCCAGGGTGATACACTTGGCCGAATGAATCCCTTGTCTAACAACTCTTGTAACTGAGTCTTCAACTCTACCGGAGCCATTCTATATGGTGCTCGCGAAATGGGTTGTGTTCCCAGTATCACATCTATACCAAATTCAACCTCCCTCTCAATTAACACACTCGGCAAATCTTCTGGGAATACATCAGGAAACTCCCTAACAACTGGTATATCTTCTAATTTTTGTTCAGTGCTTTTAGTATCCAATATACTACAAAGGAAACCTTTACACCCCTTTCTCAATAAACGACAAGCCTTGATGGCGGATACAAGATAAGGTGGTGACACGACACCTGTCCCTTGAAAAGAAAAGACCCCTATGAGTCGGTGCTTGGAATTCTACCCTTTTGCTTTCACAATCAATAACCGCGTGATTAACTGACAACCAATCCATCCCCAATATGACATCAAAATGTTGGATTACTAACGGTACTAGATTCGCTGTTAACACTTCATCATTAATTTTAACTTCACAATTCCTATAAACTCCCGAACTCACCAAAGATCTTCCCAACGGAACATCAATAGACAAATCATATTCAAGAAGTTCTAAGGGTACATTCATGTTCCTAGCGAATTAATGTGATGCAAAAGAGTGTGTAGAACCGGAATCCATTAATACATTAGCAGGTGTTGAACAGATAGAAACTTTACCTGACACGACCGTGTTAGCAACGGTGGTCTCCCCTGGGTTAAGCTGGAAATAACGACCCTGACATTGTTCTCTTCCTTGTGATTGTTGTTGTTGAGGTGGTCGCGGTGTTGGTGCACTACTCACGGTTGCACTGGAGCCTCCTTGTCTCGGCTTAGGACAATTGCGCATTCGATGTCCAAGCTCCCTACAGTTATGGAAACCATCCCACTATCGTCGGTACGCCTCATCGAAGTGTAAGTATTTGGCCTCACTCCCGGACAATTCTTTGCTACATGTCCCATTTGTCAACAATTGTTGCACAGTGTTGTCAGTAGATTGCACACACCCCAATGAAACTTACCACACGTGTTGCACCGCAGCTTATTACTTCCACCATCTGAGGAACCTCCAAAACTTTGTCTTTTCGAACTCCCTTGACCACTATTTTGACTTGAACCCGGCCGTTTATATTGTTGAGTTACCGGTACTTGCGAACCTTGTTGATACCCCATATCTCTCTCAGCGATTGAAGCCACATCCAATGTCTCTGCTACTTTATCCAACCGTTGCACTGATACTTGACGTCGAATCTCGTCTCTAAGCCCCGTTACAAACTTTCTAGTTCGATCCCCTTCATTTGGTACTATGTTCTCAGCGAACCGAGCCAAACTTGTGAATTTAGCAGAGTATTCCCGAACTGTCATCCCTCCTTGTTTCAATTCCATAAACTCTTGAGCTTTTAAATCTTCAAACGATTTCGGAAAGTATTGCTTCTTGAAGAGTACTACAAACTCCCCCCAAGTGTTCGGCCTATCGGGTCCCAATTTTGTACGCCACCAATACTATGCTTCTTCTTTTAAAGTATCGGCGGCAAATAAACCTGCTGAGCTTCGGAACACAGAAGAACCCTGAATATCCTCTCCATATCGGACAACCAAAAATCGGCTCTCATTGGATCAGTCTCCCCTCTGAATAATGTCGGTTTTTGCTTATAGAATTGTGAAATTATAGTCACCTCCTCCCTTGGATTAGAATTCGGTTGTTCACGTCTCCCCTCTATCGCGTGGGTTTCAACTACTTGTACTAAACCGGCTACAACTCTTTCCATTCTTTCCATTTGCGTAGGCGGTGTCAAACCAGACATTTTCTCTCTGGCATTCATAATACATTTTCACACACACGTTATGTTTATACTTTTCAATGCATGCTCAACATCATTCAACATGCTAAGTAAACGTGTATGCATGAACTATATATCTTTTAATCATTTATGCTTGTTATGCGTCGTAATCGTCACTCGTCCACAAGGCTCTAACCTATTGCTTTGATACCAAAAATTGTCACACCCCAACCTGCCTCGGGCGAGTTAGGACACATGTAACAAGCCCACACGTTCAAAACACCCTTAATTCATTAAGAAACACATTAATTGGACCTCATAAAACAGCTTCTTTGACACAAAACAGACCCAAGGGAAAAATGGTCATTAATAAAGTATAACAAATTTTATATGGAAAGATAGCTCTTTGAGTCCCGGTTCTAACGCAAAAACGGTGCGCGAATCCGAGTTTTCTAGAGAGAGTTATGTTTGTTTCCATAAAAGCCGTCGAGGCTGAACCCAGACTAGCGGATCGTTCCGCCCCAGATTCGGATCGATCCGGATTTATCAAAATGTTATTTTCTGCAGTTCCTGATGCCCCGGAACGATCCGTACTTGACCCGAATCGATCCGGTTCCTGCAGAAGAGTTTTTCTGCTACAAAAACACTGCTAAAACAATTCAAAACATTCCTCAAGTTCCAAAATTGGTTCCAACATTATAAAAACTTTTGGGAACACTTTCCAAACACTCACAAACATATCCACATCATGCTTAGGTCTTTCCAAATCATTCAAACCATCTTCCATGTACATTCAAATGAGGAACTAACTAAAGGAAACCTCAAACTTACAAAGCTAGTAAGGGAAAGGAAATGTTCTTGTCAAAGAAATCTCAAAACCTCAAGTAAATTCCATGGAACTTATAGAAACCATCTTTAAACATGAAACTAAGTTCTTTTGACATTCAAACATGTACATGATCTCATTTGAAATGTGCTTTAACATTCAAATTCATTAACCCTTTCACTTGAACCTCAACTTGCATCATGTTACTCCCAATACATGTATGTTATTCAAAATAAGACAAACAAGATAAGCTTTACAACCCATTTTACTAGTTCCTACCACATTCACTCCTAATATACATAATTTGCAACTTGCAAGCTCAACTCATGGTTTGGAGCATAAACAACCAACCATACCCAACTTTACATATTATAAGTTTCAAAAAGAACCCAAGATACATTTACATTGCCAACCAAAAGATACATTCTAGACACAAACTAACTAGGCATATGAACACATATACACATGGACACTACTCCCACGCCCACCCATCGTGCGGATCATTTCCTCTCCTCATCTCGTTTGGTACCTGCGATGGTTATTCAATAACCACAACAGAAAATATATTTTTCGTTTAAGCTTTCGCTTAGTGAGGGAACTAATCATGCCATTGGAATGCAAGGTATGTAAATGAAACAATCATTATAAATGACAACAAATTGATCTCCGGAAAGTCAAGTCATTCCAGCCACCACCCCCGTGTCCTTCTCACCCGGGATCTTTCTCACTTTTGGCGCATATAGCGCAACACACACTCTCTTTTTACCCCGAAGGCGTCACCGGCATTTCATTGTGGTCATCACCACGTCCTTCTCATTGAGGACTTCCTATCCCTTACATATGGGACCTATAAATGGTGACCACTACTTGACTTTCCTTTGATCCATATAAGCACATAGACAATTTCAACACATAAGCATAGCAATTTCATAATTTTTGACATGCTTTTATCCAAATTCAACAACATATATGTACATGAGCATGAGTTTAGCAACTATGAGCAACAATTATCACACTAACATAACTAAACATCCAATTGAGAGATTAGGACACTCACCTCTTTGATTTATATGCAACAAAGCTTAGAATTTCCCCAATTCCTTCCCAAGTTTAGCTCAATTTCTAGTTGGTGATAATCCTACACAAGTTTGGTACCAAGAACATCGTTTATCAAAAACGGTTGTCGTAAAAAATGTTGCCAAAAATGAAAATAAATTACAGACATGTGATCCTCTTACCTCCACGAGTCCAAAAGTGGTCTCGGATCGTGAATTCGACGCCGGACGGCAAAGGAACGGCAAGAAACGTCGTCGAGAATCCGTCGCCGACTTGGGAGCTCTTGCTCTCTCTAATTTTCTGGAGAATTCCAGCTAAATTGTATGCTTATGACACATATGCTACATGCATATGTGTGTTGGCACCATTTTCTCATATTCTTATTTACCTCCCCTAACTTTCTTTAAGTTTTATTATGAAACCCCCTTTCTAATTACCTTAACTACCCACCTTTTCTAAATGGTTTTAAATCTAAGTCCCGCGTGGGTCCCAAATGTGGTCCCACATAAATTATGAGATTGCTATTTAACCTACTAATTATGAATTCTATTCAAATACGCCCCCACGCGGGTACCAAAACTGGTCCCCTTATCTATCATAAGACATAATAATAACTTTAAGCATTTAAATAAATATGCACATAAACATATAATGACATCAAAATGCAATTATTCTAATTAGACCCTCGTTGGGCCCCACTTTTATACCAGTCCCGCCTTTCATAGGACTTTCATTTGTGTCCGCATTTGAACACCTTTTCACATGTAGGTTCATAACCCCACCTTAATTCATCTCATGCATTAATTATCTTTAATTAACACATACTAATAGCATATTAATCTTCTTTTCCGGGTATGGGTGTTACAATATGAGAGGGTGCATGGGGGGTATGGTTTTGGGGATCAAAATGAGGCAGGGGTGAGTATTTTAGATTTCGCAGTAACATATGATCTTGTAGTAGCAAACACCTTTTTCAAAAAGAGGGAAGAACACTTGATAACCTTTAAGAGTGGATCTAATAGAAGCCAGATCGATTTGTTTCTTGTGAGAAAGGCAGACCGCTTAGCATGTAAAGACTGTAAGGTCATCCCAAGAGAGAGTTTAACATCTCAACATAGACTTACTATTTTAGATATCCATATAAAAGGACAATGTCGTACTAGAAAAGACCCTATAAACCCACGAACTAGGTGGTGGAACCTTAAAGGCGAGAAACTAGCAATATTCCAAGAGAGAATGTATACAGAAGCACCTTGGAATTTGGAAGATGGAAGCAATACTATGTGGGATAGAATGGCAGGGTGCATCACGAGAATATCGAAGGAGGTCCTCGGAGAGTCGAAGGGAAGAGGGTTAGCTTCTAAAGATACTTGGTGGTGGAATGAAGAGGTACAAGTTACAGTAAAAACCAAAAAGGATTGCTTTAAGAAGTGGCAAAATGATAGAAGTGAGGAACACTTCAAAAGCTATAAATGTGCAAATAAGGAGGTTAAAAGGACAGTTCGAGTTGCTAAAATAGAAGCCTATGACACCTTCTACACCAAACTAGACACTAGAGAGGGAGAAAAATGTATTTATAAGCTTGCTAAGTCGAGAGAAAGGAAAACAAGAGACATTAATCAGGTTAAGTGTATAAAAAGCAATGACTCTAGGGTATTAGTGAACGATGAAGAGATTAAGGAAAGGTGGAAGAGCTATTTTGAGAAGTTGCTGAATGAAAAACATATGGATAACACAATGGAAGAAGAAACTGGAAGTTACGATGAAATTAGAGAATACAGATTCTATCGGAGAATAAGGAAGTTTGAGGTGAAATTTGCTTTGAAGAAGATGAAACCCAACAAGGACTTAGGACCAGATGGGATCCCCATTGAGGTTTGGAAATGCTTGGGAGATGTGGGGGCATCTTGGCTTACAAAAGTTTTTAATAGGATTTTAATGACTAGAAAAATGCCTGATGAGTGGAGGAAGAGCATCCTAGTGCCTATATATAAGAGTAAAGGAGATATACAACAATGCAACAACTATAGAGGTATTAAGTTAATGAGCCATACTATGATGCTATGGGAGAGAGTGATGGAGCATTGCTTAAGAGGCGCAATATCAGTGTCAGAATATCAGTTTGGATTTATGCATAGGAGATTAACTATGGAAGCAATTTATTTACTTAGAAGACTAATGGAAAAGTCTAGAGAGAAGAAAAAAGATCTACATATGGTTTTTATTGATTTAGAGAAAGCTTATGATAGAGTGCCTAGAGATTTAATTTGGTAGGTGTTAGAGAAGAAAGGAGTGACGTGGTGAAGGATATGTATGATGAAGCGGTTACTACAATTAGATCACCAGACGAAGAAACAAGCGAATTCCCAATTACCGTAGGCCTGCACCAGGGGTCGGCCTTGAGCCCTTATTTGTTCACCCTAATTATGGATGAATTGACTAGACACATTCAAGATGAGGTCCCATGGTGTATGTTGTTCGCAGAAGATATTGTCTTGGTTGATGAGACTAAAAGGGGACTCAACACTAAACTAGAACCTTGGAGAGAAGCACTGGAGACTAAGGATCTAAAGATAAGTAGGACGAAAACAGAATACATGGAATGTACTTTTAGCGACAGTGGAAGTAGAGACAACGAAGCAGTGAAGATCGAAGATAAGGAGATCCCAAAGAGGGAACACTTTCGCTATCTAGGTTCAATGATCAGTAGAGACGGAGAGATTGGTGACGACGTGACCCATAGAATTAAAGTGGGCTGGCTTCAGTGGAGGAGTGCTTCTGGAGTATTATGTGATCGGAGAATACCAGCAAAATTGAAAGGGAAATTTTATAGGATAGCTATTAGGCCAGCTATGCTCTACGGGACAGAGTGTTGGGCAACTAAGAAACAACACATTAGCAAAGTGAGTGTAGCGGAGATGAGGATGCTAAGATGGATGTGTGGTAAGACTAGGAAAGATAGAATTAGAAATGAGTACATCCGAGAGACTGTAGGAGTGACACATATTGAGGATAAGTTGAGGGAGAATAGACTTAGATGGTTCGGCCATGTGCAACGAAGACCTGTAGATGCACATGTGCAAAAGAGTGATAAGATCGTAGTGCCTGGAATGGTTAGAGGGAGAGGCAGACCTAGACTGACTTGGGAATATGTAGTGCAACAAGATATGAATATATATAATTTAAATGAGCATATAGCTCTTGATCGTGCAGAATGGAGAAAAATGATTCATACAGTCGACCCCAATTGATTGGGACACAAGGCTTGGTTTGGTTTATGCATGAGCACACATGAAATTTTGAGGGATTTGAATTTTTATTCAAAATGGAGATATGATTTTTTGTGATATGCGCGAGGCTTGAAATTTTTTGAAAGAAACTGATAAGGCTTGGCTTCCAAATATTTTTGTAAATGAACCATATCTATATAATGGGTTCTAAATTGTGAGTTATGGATTTTTCCATAGTGGGGGCTTTAAAAAAAATGTTAAGTTGTTTGGCTTATTGCTACTTATTTTCTTGGGCACTTGACTATATATTAATGGCTTGGATATAAGTTGATGGACCATATGGAGATCATTTTGTCCATGTTATTTGTCTTGGACGAAAATTACTTGGATATTGATATCCAATGGAACAAGTATAATGATAAGAGTAACAATATTGATTTGATAGTATGTGTTTACCTTGGACATTATTCCAAGATGATTATTTTGTGGTGGCCTGACATTCTCTAAGATGAATATTTGGATTAGCCTTGGTTTTAATCCAAGATGATTAAATTTGATTTGGATATATTTCAAAATGACATAGTACCTTGAATTTGATTCAAGATGACATGAGAAGTACACAATATGAAATTCTAGGGATTTCTTGGAATTAACCAAGATGAAATGAGTGACTCCTTGAAGATTTTCAAGATGATTAATTGTGTTCTCATTGGAACCAATTGTTGATTATTTTGAATACCATTACTTGTGTAATGGGATAGTTAAAGAAAAAAAATATGAATTATGGTTTGCTTAACCAAAGGAACACTGTACTAAAAAAGTAGAGCGATGAGGTTTGGAACACCCTATGAGGTGATTATTGTATACCATTGGCTATGTGTATATATTGGGAGGTGGAGTTATTTGTTGAAAGCCAATGAATGAGTGGTTCGGTTTGTGATTTTCTATATGAAACTTGAATGTTGGAGAAAATCATGTCACGCCCCAGAGCAGTAAAAATAGAGAAAAATGAAATTCCTTTTTGGGTCCATAGGGAATGACGGGTGAATGTCACTAACTATCCACAACACAGAGTACTAGTCCACAAGATAAACAGGAATAGTAAACAACTGAAATATAATAACAGTATTGCTATTACAAATCATCAGAGTGTGGTCCACGGGATCACAACAAGTCTGGAGACAACATATGCCCAAGTACCCATTAACTAAAACAAAAGAGCGTTGACAGAACATAAAGCTTAAACATAAACTAGATAAACTATCTTCAGATTTTCAGCTGGCGTAAGGGTAGTCGTCAACATAATACTCCTCTCCCGTATCACCGGCATCAGTGAGGCCACCTTCTGCATAATCCAACTCCGAGTAGTATCCATCACCGTAAGTTCTAATACCTACATTGTTAGGGACAGAGTAGTCTGGACGGGGAATGTCCAGGTAATAAAGGCCGTCAGCTTACTGAAAGCTGAGTGCGAGCTAACTAACACAATCTCATAGAAATAACGTAGTCACCAATCATGCACAATATAAAGCAGTGATATTAATAATATATTTTCCTCTTTTATTCAGACACATCATTAACCGAATCTCATCATCTTCCCACTCTAAGACTGATTGTACCAAATCCAACTGACTCTCTCTCTAACTGATTATATCATCACGATATACTAATGCTCTTATTCCACGCTTTTAAGAACTCTTATTTTTCACCACTTTTAAGAGCTCTTGCAAATATAATACATCATTCTCATATAACGACTGGTCTATGAACGTACCCGTACTCTTGTTCACTGCTTTTAAGAACGCTTGCAAGTATCGTACATACATAGCTCTAGTAAAAACAAACCATGAGCGTGCCACAACTACTTTTGTTCACCATTTTTAAGAACTCTTACTGTTCACCACTTTTAAGAATGCTTGCGAGTACTGTGCACCCATATCTTCCACAATCCTAGTCAAATCCTTCCGACTCACTTATCGGATTCAAAGTGAGTGAATCATCAGCTCGACTCACACTACCTCGAAATATACTAATATCTCACTGACTCAATCCCCAGTGATCCAATGCTACTCATCGTTATTATCTCCAACTTATCTCGTTATCACATCATATTATTACTAACGTTCCGAACCTGACTACGTTACTCACCACATTATCTTAATCTCATTATCGTATCACATTACCTTCGTAATCCATAATCTTGCATAATAGGAATAGAAACAGCAACTAAACAGTTACGGATTGTGAATTATAAATTAAAGGAAACATCAAAGTTCTATTATGTTCGATCGATTGAAGTCCTCTCAATCGCTTGAAGAAAGTAAATGTTCGATCGATCAAAGTGTTCTTGATCGATTGAAGTCTAGGCGGTCTCGATCGATTGAAGCCATTTCGATCGATTGAAACTCAGGGATGTTCGATCGATTGAACTCAGTTCGATCGCTCGAACTTTGTCTTCTCCAAACTCTGTAGTGAATGTCCAGAATTTGGTAGGGGTGTTTGGTCCTTATTAATCTTACAAAAACTTGTAAAACATCACAACTAGGCTACTGAGTGAGTTTGGAACTGTCACGCCCCGGAACGGCATAAATAGAGAAAAATAAATTTCCTTTATGGGTCCATAAGGAATGACAGGTGAAAGTCACTAATAATCCACACCACGCAGTACTAGTCCAAAAGAAAAGCAACAGTAAACAACTGAGAATAACACACAGTGCTAACTATTACAAAATATCAGAGTATGGTCCACAGGATCACAACAGGTCTGAAGACAACAAATGCCCAAGTACCCGTTAACAAAAGATTAACAGAACAACTGAAATTAAATCTAACTATAACGTTTTCAGTCTTCAACTGGCATAAGGATAATCCTTCCTGGCGTAACCATCATCGGTGGGGCCCTCCTCTGGATAACACTCATCAGTGTACTGGTCATCACCTGTAAAACAAGGGGCAGGATATTCTGGACGGGGAATGTCCAGGCAATAAAAAGGCCGTCAGCTTACTGAGAGCTGAGTGAGCATAAACTAACGAGGTACCAGTTATCTGAAGTAAACACAAGCTTATAAAAACACGAGTTAACATCTTATTATAAAAAAACATTATCTTGTTCCTCTATTCATTCTTGTAAACCGACCCTTATCATCTTGTTACTCAAATACCGAACTCAACAGACTGATATCATGAACAGACTCAATCGTTTAACTCTAGGGATACACCCTTATTCTGTCCATCGCTTTTAAGAGCATATGAACAGCTCACCGCATGTCATGGACTCCACGTCAGTCTGTCCCCAGCTTTTAAGAACAATGGTCCTGTTCACCGCATTTCAGGGATATAACGTTTCGAACAAGGCATATCAATCTATTGCCACGACTCAACGTCATCTACTAGTGATCCCAACTCACCGCTTTTAAGAACCATGGTCCGGTTCACCGCTTTTAAGAGCATATCACAGATCATCCAGTCTATCTTAAGACTTCTTGGTCCAGCTCACCGCTTTTAAGAACCATGGTCCGGTTCACCGCTTTTAAGAGCATATTATGACCAATCATCCATCCACGTACCATTCCCGGAACTTACCAAACCTACTTACGTTCCATTCTAACATCGACACATGACAATTCCCAATGTGGCTTGACTACTCTGATTAAAAGAAACGGATATCGAACTCATATCAGGAACAACACGTCAACCCACGTCTTCATATTACTTTTTATTCATTATCCATAAATCTTTGGTGTCACATTTCTCCTGTCTACCCCATAATCGCATAATGGAATTCCCGAATCAGAAATCGAACAACTAAACCTCTTATAAAATAAACGGGCAAAAGAATCCATGTACTGATCATGTCAATCGATTGGAACAAAAGTTCAATCGATTGGAACAAAAGTTATGTCAATCGATTGATAAATATGTCAATCGATTGGAACAATGTCAATCGATTGAAATCCTATTCAATCGATTGGGATCCAACTGATGTCAATCGATTGAGATCATGTCAATCGATTGGAACTACGTCTTCTCCAGCAGATTGTAAAAACAGCATATATAAACGTGCACTACATGCATGTAACCCATCTAAACATCATAATAGCTTATATAAACTTCATATAAAGGGACCAAGTGAGTTAGAACTCACTTAGGGTGCGTTTGGGTGTGTTTAAAGCTTGAAACCAACTTCTCTCTCTCTTTCTTCCTTCTCTGTCCAGCCTTCTCTCTCTCTGTCTCTTCCTTCCTTCTTTCTTCTTCTTTCTGTTTCTTCTCCTTCCTCCCAGCTGCCACGGCAGTGAGTGTGTGTGTGGAGTGTATATATGTGTAGATATAGAGATATATATATGTATGTGTATATATCTCACAAGAGGTATATATCTCTCTCTCAAGCTGCCAAAGTGACCCAAGGCCACAAATGGACGAGTATATATAGGGGTATGGGAGTGCCACGCGTTTAAAGCTGAAGGAAAGAAGAAAACATTTCTCAGGTTATGTCAATCGATTGAGAAATATGTCAATCGATTGGTAACAGATATTTGTAGTCAATCGATTGGAAACAATGTCAATCGATTGGGATGAATGGCAATCGATTGGAAATGTTGACACGTCATCACTTTTAGTCGGTTGAATGAAAATCGATTGGGATAACTTATCAATCGATTGGTATCAGAAAAGTGTCAATCGATTGGGAATATGTCAATCGATTGGTATCAAAATTCACCAAAAGGAAGAGAAAGTTTATACGAATATAGAAATGAAATACCGGGTCTTATTAAAATACCAAAATACAGGGTATTACATCATCCACCACTCAACAAAAGATTTCGTCCTCGAAATCAAAAGCAACAAGGTCTAAAACAAAAACGAAAACTTCTCGCGCATCTCTGACTCTAGTTCCCACGAAGCTTCTCCTTCATCGTGATGTTTCCACTGAATCTTGACTAACGGAATCTCTTTGTTCCTGAGTTTCTTGATTCCTCGATCCATAATACGAACAGGTCCTTCATTGAACGTAACGTCGCTGTTGACTTCGATATCCTCAAAGTTGATCTCGTGCGCTGGGTTGTGAACACACTTCCTCAGCATACTGATGTGAAAAACGTTGTGCACTCCTGACATCTTTGGTGGCAACGCAAGGCGATAAGCAACTTTTCCAACACGCTCCAGAATCTCGAATGGTCCGATGAAACGTGGCGATAACTTGCCCCTTTTCTGACCAAATCTGACGATTCCTCGAACAGGTGAAACCTTGAGTAATACGTGATCTCCAACGACAAACTCCAAGTCTTTGCGTCGCTTGTCAGCATAACTCTTGTATCTGGTCTGGGCTGTCTTCATCTTCTCACGTACAACTTGAATCTTCTCACTGGTTTCCCGTACCATCTCTGGCCCAAGAAGTTGACTATCTCCGACTTCGATCCAACATAGCGGCGATCGGCAAGGTCTTCCGTACAAAGCTTCGAATGGTGCCATATCTATGCTCGAATGATAACTATTATTATAGGCGAACTCAATCAGAGGTAAGTGTATCTCCCAAGAACTCTCAAAATCAATGACACAAGCTCGTAACATATCTTCCATCACTTGATTAACTCGTTCCGTCTGTCCATCTGTCTGAGGATGAAAAGCTGAACTCAAGTTCAATGTCGTTCCCATCGCTGTCTGGAGACTCTTCCAAAATTCTGCAGTAAAGCGCGAATCTCTGTCTGACACAATAGATACAGGCACTCCATGTAATCGTACAACGTGTTGTAGATACATTCGGCTCAAACGTTCTACTGAGTATGTCATGCTATAGGCAATAAAATGTGCCGTCTTAGTAAGTCGATCCACGATTACCCATATAGCATCGTGATTCTGCTGTGACTTCGGCAATCCTACCACAAAATCCATGGTTAAGTGTTCCCATTTCCATTGAGGAATAGGTAACGGCTGTAACAATCCAGGTGGTCTCTGATGTTCTGCCTTTACTTGTTTACAAGTAAGACACTGAGCTACATACTCTGCCACATCTCTCTTCATTCCTTCCCACCAAAAATTTCTCTTCAAGTCTTTGTACATCTTCGTACTTCCGGGATGAATAGTCATTCGTGACTTATGTGCTTCATCCAATATTTCCTTCCGGAGATTTCTTTCATTAGGTACACAGAGTCTACCTTTACATCGTAAGGCTCCGTCGGTACTAATACTCCAGACTTCTGGTTCCTTGGCTGACATCTTGGCAAACCATAACTTCAAATCTTCTGTTGTCTGTTGAGCCTCTATGATACGACTGATTAAGGTCGGTTGTACCATCAGACATCCAAAATGTTGTCCTTTCATTGGCTCCACTGGCTGAAGATCAAATTCAGCAATTTCTTCCAATGTTCTCCATTCTCTAATTAGTAATGCAGCGATCACTAATCGAGGTTTACGGCTCAAAGCATCTGCTACTACGTTTGCTTTGCCGGGATGGTATTGCAAAGAAAAGTCATAGTCTTTGAGTAACTCCATCCATCTCCGCTGTCGCATATTCAACTCCTTTTGAGAGAACAAATACTTCAGACTCTTATGATCGGAAAATAAGTCAAACTTTTCTCCATAGAGATAGTGTCTCCAAATTTTCAATGCAAACACTATTGCTGCTAATTCCAGATCATGCGTCGGATAATTCTTCTCGTGTACCTTCAATTGTCTTGATCCATATGCGATAACATTTCCATCTTGCATAAGCACACATCCAAGTCCTTGGTGCGATGCATCACTGTAGATCACATACTTTTCTCCACTCTTAGGTAATGCGAGTACTGGTGCAGAAGTCAATCTTTCTTTTAACTCCTGAAATGCACCCTCATGCTTGTCTGTCCATTCATACTTCGTCTCCTTCCTTGTTAAATTCGTCAATGGTCCTGCTATCTTGGAAAATCCTTCTACAAATCTTCTGTAATATCCTGCTAAACCAAGGAAACTTCTGACTTCGGTCGCATTCGTCGGTCTGTTCCAGCTTAAGACTGCATCAATCTTAGATGAGTCTACCGAAATACCGTCCTGAGATATAACGTGTCCCAAGAATTTGACTTCCCGTAGCCAAAACTCACACTTGCTGAACTTTGCATACAACTTGCTATCTCGAAGTGTCTGCAAGGCAACCTGTAAATGCTCCTTGTGATCCTCTTCTGTCTTTGAGTAGATCAGTATATCATCAATGAACACAATAATGAACTTATCCAGATATAGTCTGAATACTCTATTCATCAAGTCCATAAATACTGCTGGCGCATTCGTCAATCCAAAAGGCATAACTAAAAACTCGTAATGCCCGTATCTTGTCCTGAATGCAGTCTTCGATACATCCTCTGGTCGAACTAACAGCTGGTGATATCCAGAACGCAGATCGATTTTAGAAAAGATCCTAGATCCTTGTAACTGGTCGAATAGATCATCTATTCGAGGTAACGGATATCTATTCTTAATCGTAACCTTGTTCAACTCCCTGTAGTCTATACAGAGTCGAAGTGTTCCGTCCTTCTTCTTTACAAACAGAACTGGTGCTCCCCAAGGCGACGTACTCGGTCGAACAAATCCTAGATCTTCGAGTTCTTGAACTTGCTTCTTCAATTCCAACATCTCGGTTGGTGCCATCCTATATGGAGTCTTAGAAATAGGCAATGTACCATGTACTAATTCCATACAGAAGTCTATTTCTCTTTTCGGTGGAAGTCCTTTAATATCCTGAAATACATCCTGAAAGTCTCGTGCAATAGGAATTTGATCCATCGTAAGCTCCGTACTTGTACTAATGATCGTAGCCAAACTACTCGTAAGAAACAGGTCGCTTGTCGGTTGACAATGAAATCTGATCGTCGGCTTTCCTTGTATTGGAAATACAATCGTCCTAGTAGGGCAATCCAAATTGGCACTGTACTTAGTTAACCAATCCATCCCTAGGATAACATCAAATTCTGACATCGACAGAACGACTAAGTCTGCTGGCAGATTCCTATCTCCCAAAGTCAAAGGGCAATCTTTACACACTTTACTCAACTTAACTGTCACTCCTAATGGTGACACAGCATTCAGTGTTGACTCAAGTGTCTGGGGTTCTAAACCTAACTGACGCACAATCTTAACAGCAATAAAAGAACGTGCGGCTCCAGTATCAAATAAAGCTTTAACTGGACTATGAAAGAGTACAAGTGTACCTTCCAAATGTTGCTGCTCATCAGCATTAAAGCCTGCTCCTTCCGGAATAATAGCGTTCATCCTCGTCTGATCAGGAGGTCCTTGAATTCCTTGCACTGGTGCCCCGTAGTATCCTCCTCGTGGTGCACGACAATCCTTGCTCAAGTGTCCTGGTTTGTTGCAGTTGCGGCAGACGATATCTGGCCTGCGATTAGATCTATGGGCTGTGCAGTTCCTTGCAATATGTCCTGGCTTTCCACAGTTAAAACATCCTCCACTATTGCTGGGTGGGGCTGTTAGTAATGCCTGTGGCTGTGACCCCTGCTGGCGATATTGTTGAGGTCGATTATAACTCTGCTGTGGTTTCCTGGTTCCTTCCCAGATTCTCTTGTTTCCTTGAAAATTTTCCTAAGGTCTCCATCCTTGGGTATTTCTCGGTGGTCGATTAGGAAAATTTCTCTGTTGAAACCCTCGTGACAACTGAGGTCGATTTGTCTGTGATTGCTGTACTGGATTAGCATCCTTTTCTAATCCTGTAGCAAATCTAACAATTTCCTCGTACGACTGGTTCAGATGACCAACCATCATATGTCTGAGGTGGGGGTTCAGTCCTTGGTGAAATCTCTTCACCTTCTTCTGCGGCGTGTCTATCATATGCTGAGCAAATCTGGATAGACGCTCGAACTGTGTTGTGTATTCCCGTACATTCCATCCTCCTTGGATCAAATTGAGAAAGTTCCTTTCCTGTTGATCTCTCTCATCTTCTGGAAAATACTTCTCCAAAAATCTGCCTTTGAATGTCTCCCACGACATAGCTCTAGCGGCATCGATCCCAACAGTGGCTTGCTCAGCTTCCCACCAATCTGCGGCGGCATAGGTGAGCTGAAACGTAGCAAGGCGACGTTTCTCTTGTTCGTTGCATTCCAATGCTCCAAATATTAACTCCATCTCTCTTATCCATTGCTCTGCCTTCCATGGTTCTGTTAGTCCATCAAACTTTTCGGGACGTAACCCACGAAAATTTGCTAACAGCTTATCTCCAGTCTGTCTTGGTGGCGGGGGTACAAAAGGTCTCTGGTGGGTGGAGTGATTATAAGTATCCCCCACATGCTCCATCCTCTGCATAAATGCTTCAAAAATTCCCGTCGGATCCATCCCTTCCGGTATAGGTGCTCCATTACGTGCTTGGTGATTTCTCAAGGGTCCTACCATGATGATAACGAGTATCGCCTACAAGAGACATATGGATCAGCTGAAAGTCTTCACGTAGAAACAAACTCAAGATAGAATAAGAAACAGCTAGACTAACAATTCTACTAAACAACACAGCACAACGCAATAATCAAACAATAACCAAAAGTACTGCTCGTATATATATATATCAAAAGATGTACCGTATAGTACACACTAATCAAACTGTGTACCATATGGGACAAGAGTTACAACAACTAAAGTCAGCTAATACTATACAAAGCTATGGTCAAATAGCTATCTCTCAAGCTCCCAAAAATCTAGTGGACAACATGTCCTAATATAAACTAACAAAATTAAGCCCTGCAGGTCCTGACTCAAAAGTCGTCAGCATCTGATCCTGATGGTGGTGCCTCGTCCTCTGGGTCAATATCCATCTCCTCGAATGGATCATCCTCAACTGGTGCGACAAGATCTCCAACTACTACCCCTATATCCCAATCCTCTATCATCTCTGCATCATCGTCCTCCATCACGTCTACTATCGCCTGGTTAGCGACATCAACAGCTACTGCAGCAAAACCGTCAGCTATGTCAAGAGCTCCTGCTATAGCCACCTCTCCCATAACAAAA
The DNA here is from genome assembly GCA_033977485.1 of Hydrangea macrophylla. Classification (NCBI taxonomy): domain Eukaryota; kingdom Viridiplantae; phylum Streptophyta; class Magnoliopsida; order Cornales; family Hydrangeaceae; genus Hydrangea; species Hydrangea macrophylla. Next base: position 84,806,565 of record CM066982.1, on the reverse strand, counting down.
TCTGCTGGCTGTGCTATCATCTGAGCTATCCATCCTACTGCCATATCGGCCATGGCTGCCATATGCATAATCGGTCCGGCTGGTATCTGAAGCACAACTGGTACCTCTGGCACAACTATCTCCTCGGGGTCATCCTCCTCATCTACTACTACGTCTGCCTCAATAGCCTCTGGGTCTGGTACGGGATCCTCCGGCTCAAACTCTGGCTCCTCGGGGTCATCCTCAGGTTCATCATCACCTGCATGCTCATCCTCTACTGGGTCCTCGTCATCTATCGGCTCCTCCTCTCTATCTCCGTCCATGTCCTCATCGGGATGCTCATCCTCAGGCTCTAGATCCTCCTCATCCTCAATCGGCTCAGGCTCTGGCTCTGGGACAGGTACTGGTGATGGTGGGGCTGCTGCTGCTGCTGGTGCAACTACGGGCTCTGGCGGACCGGCTACAATAGCTCTCAACTCAATCTCATCCATCTCTGGCTTACTCAAAACTAGTCGCAACATCTCCTGGCAAATGTCTCTGCCAACTCTCGCTAAGTAGTAAGCATCCATGCGCATCTGGGTCGGGTGAGTACTCCTGGTCACATAAAGCGCTCTCCACATGTCCTCCTCTAAATGTCGACTAGCTATCTGGCACACACGCTCATGATAAAACTCTGGGTCAGCTGGCTCCACGGTATCTCCATGGATAATATGTCCTCCATAAGCATCGGTAACAAACAGGTGAAACTCCGGATCCATGCTATCCTGCAAAGGAAACTATCTATCGTCAGGAAGACGAACTTATCTTATACTCATATCTCATCTCAAAGAATCTTAATACACTAGGACCAGATGGTGTGGAATGATCGGTGAACGACAGTATCACTCCCCTAGAGTACCAAACTCAGGCTCTGATACCAAAAACCCTGTCACGCCCCGGAACGGCATAAATAGAGAAAAATAAATTTCCTTTATGGGTCCATAAGGAATGACAGGTGAAAGTCACTAATAATCCACACCACGCAGTACTAGTCCAAAAGAAAAGCAACAGTAAACAACTGAGAATAACACACAGTGCTAACTATTACAAAATATCAGAGTATGGTCCACAGGATCACAACAGGTCTGAAGACAACAAATGCCCAAGTACCCGTTAACAAAAGATTAACAGAACAACTGAAATTAAATCTAACTATAACGTTTTCAGTCTTCAACTGGCATAAGGATAATCCTTCCTGGCGTAACCATCATCGGTGGGGCCCTCCTCTGGATAACACTCATCAGTGTACTGGTCATCACCTGTAAAACAAGGGGCAGGATATTCTGGACGGGGAATGTCCAGGCAATAAAAAGGCCGTCAGCTTACTGAGAGCTGAGTGAGCATAAACTAACGAGGTACCAGTTATCTGAAGTAAACACAAGCTTATAAAAACACGAGTTAACATCTTATTATAAAAAAACATTATCTTGTTCCTCTATTCATTCTTGTAAACCGACCCTTATCATCTTGTTACTCAAATACCGAACTCAACAGACTGATATCATGAACAGACTCAATCGTTTAACTCTAGGGATACACCCTTATTCTGTCCATCGCTTTTAAGAGCATATGAACAGCTCACCGCATGTCATGGACTCCACGTCAGTCTGTCCCCAGCTTTTAAGAACAATGGTCCTGTTCACCGCATTTCAGGGATATAACGTTTCGAACAAGGCATATCAATCTATTGCCACGACTCAACGTCATCTACTAGTGATCCCAACTCACCGCTTTTAAGAACCATGGTCCGGTTCACCGCTTTTAAGAGCATATCACAGATCATCCAGTCTATCTTAAGACTTCTTGGTCCAGCTCACCGCTTTTAAGAACCATGGTCCGGTTCACCGCTTTTAAGAGCATATTATGACCAATCATCCATCCACGTACCATTCCCGGAACTTACCAAACCTACTTACGTTCCATTCTAACATCGACACATGATAATTCCCAATGTGGCTTGACTACTCTGATTAAAAGAAACGGATATCGAACTCATATCAGGAACAACACGTCAACCCACGTCTTCATATTACTTTTTATTCATTATCCATAAATCTTTGGTGTCACATTTCTCCTGTCTACCCCATAATCGCATAATGGAATTCCCGAATCAGAAATCGAACAACTAAACCTCTTATAAAATAAACGGGCAAAAGAATCCATGTACTGATCATGTCAATCGATTGGAACAAAAGTTATGTCAATCGATTGATAAATATGTCAATCGATTGGAACAATGTCAATCGATTGAAATCCTATTCAATCGATTGGGATCCAACTGATGTCAATCGATTGAGATCATGTCAATCGATTGGAACTACGTCTTCTCCAGCAGATTGTAAAAACAGCATATATAAACGTGCACTACATGCATGTAACCCATCTAAACATCATAATAGCTTATATAAACTTCATATAAAGGGACCAAGTGAGTTAGAACTCACTTAGGATGCGTTTGGGTGTGTTTAAAGCTTGAAACCAACTTCTCTCTCTCTCTTTCTTCCTTCTCTGTCCAGCCTTCTCTCTCTCTGTCTCTTCCTTCCTTCTTTCTTCTTCTTTCTGTTTCTTCTCCTTCCTCCCAGCTGCCACGGCAGTGAGTGTGTGTGTGGAGTGTATATATGTGTAGATATAGAGATATATATATGTATGTGTATATATCTCACAAGAGGTATATATCTCTCTCTCAAGCTGCCAAAGTGACCCAAGGCCACAAATGGACGAGTATATATAGGGGTATGGGAGTGCCACGCGTTTAAAGCTGAAGGAAAGAAGAAAACATTTCTCAGGTTATGTCAATCGATTGAGAAATATGTCAATCGATTGGTAACAGATATTTGTAGTCAATCGATTGGAAACAATGTCAATCGATTGGGATGAATGGCAATCGATTGGAAATGTTGACACGTCATCACTTTTAGTCGGTTGAATGAAAATCGATTGGGATAACTTATCAATCGATTGGTATCAGAAAAGTGTCAATCGATTGGGAATATGTCAATCGATTGGTATCAAAATTCACCAAAAGGAAGAGAAAGTTTATACGAATATAGAAATGAAATACCGGGTCTTATTAAAATACCAAAATACAGGGTATTACAGGAACTCACCAAAAGATCGTAAGGGCGCATTTGGCAAAGCTTGGTGACCTTCAATGGCTTCCTCTCTTTCTCTCTCTGCTCCTCTCTTCGTCTCTCACTACAAGAAATTTGCTTTTCAGCCACGCATATTATTTGCCATGCACTAAATATGTGGGTAATTATACATATCTGCCACAGATAAATTTTTTTGCCATGCACGTGTAAGCGTGTCAAATTAAAAAAAGTTGACCAGTTATTAGGAATTATTTATCACGCAGAAGTACGTTGTAAATAATAAATTAATTATTTATCACGCAATAGTACGTAGCAAATAAAAAGTTCATTATTTACCACGCAATAGGACATGGAAAATAAATTGACAAATAAAAAAATTAATTCTTTACCACGCGAGTGCGTAGCAAATAAAGAAGGCGCTAAAACACCATTCACTCTATTTTTCCCCAAACTTTCCTTCACTTTCTCTCTATGATTCTCAAAATTTCACAGATCGAGAGATACCAGACCCAGTACCGAGGACGCCATATCCCACCCCACCACCGGACGCACACATTACCACATGCCTCCGCCGGACTCACACACCACCACCTACCTCCACCGGCCGACGCCGCACACCATTATTGCCGGCAGGACCCCCCATCATCTCTCATCTACATGTATGCTTTTCTCTCTCTCTCTCTCTCTCTCTCTCTCTCTCTCTCTCTCTCTCTCATAATCTGTTTGTTTCCCTAAAAAAAATAAGTTGGGCATGATTTTTATCATTTTTAGAAGAAATTTTTTAGAAATTTCTTTAGAAAATCAGCTATGTTATACAATTTTTTTTGGTTGCTTTGAATCTGTTCATTTTTGTGGGGTGGGTTTCTTCTCCAACATCTTGAATTTGGCCACATTTATTTTTGTGAGATTGCTCATTACAATTAATGACATTGCTGATGCTATGATTGAGCTTGCCTATGTTTTGGTTTATGACTCAACCGGTCTTCACGCTACTCCGTAACAGTCAGGTCTAGCCATTAGCAGCAGAACTTTTGGAAGGACAAGGGCTATCATCGAGTTCTCCTTCCCATCACAAAGATCTCGAGCTTTCCCGTCAGGTAATTATATATAATAAAAAAACAAATAAATTGAATCACTAATCTAATTTTGTTTTTCTACTTTCAATTTTTTTATTTTTCTATACATTGCATTTCCAATTTTGATTGAACTGCTATGTTTCTTTTTGAGATTTGCATGTCTAGGATTGATAAGGGGTAATGTGGTGTAATCCTATGAGATGCACTCCAACTGTTTCTTTTATCTCCTATGAGAGTTTTTGTTGGGTTGTGTGTTGACGAGGTGGCTTTGATAGGTGTTTGGGTGCCTTAATTCTCCCTTGTAACTTTTGATTCTTTATGAAACTGATTCTTGCCATTTGAAAAAAAAATTATTTCTTAATTTATTGGTGGGTTTGTATTATTCGTTCTCATTTCACTTTGGTAGGGGTTTTGTAGTAAAAAATTGGGTTTGATTGCATACGCCAATGACCCCAGGCTGCTACAGAATCTCTACACTTTTCCTTGTACATAAAGTAGAAACTATACTCCACAAGAGTTGCACCCAAACACAGTACTTTTTATACTCTGCTAGCTTAGGTCTCATCAAAAAGTTAAATCAATTATGTGCATCTTTTACTACTTCAAAGCATTAGCATTCATGATTGTTAATTCCAGGCAACTAGAAGGTGACACATTTGACAAATTTCTACAACTAGTAAAAAGCGAGGGAAAGAGAACAATGACTCAATAAACTAAACCAAACCAAACCAAGCCTTATGTCCCAATCAATTGGGGTCGGCTGTTTGGTTATTAAGTAAGGCATTGAGGAAAATAGTTAAGAAAAATGGTTTTAATTAGTGGAAATAAATTAGAAATTTCAAATTTTATATGTCACTTCCCTTCCTCTTTTCTTGATATCCCATTATATCTTGGAATATTTTAATTTCTTTTTGTTTTCCTTTTCCATCTTTAAATTCGTAAACCATACATAGCCTTAATATCCTTGTATTGTCTTCAACATAGAAAATACTAGGGAAAAATTAAACGGAGTTGTTTCTACAAGTTTAGATTTCACAAAGAAAAATACACATATCCAACAGAGTTCTTGTTTATTGCACAAAATCAGGCTCACTATAAAAGTAGTGTTGCATTGGAATTCTTCGTTTGTTTATTTATTTCTCTTTTGGGTGAAATTGAGATCATCTATAGTGCTTCTCTTTTGATTGTTTTGCTTCTCTTAGTTTTTGAGTCAATTAGTTTTATGTAAAATGCTTGAATATAATTTGTAGTAAATCGTGAATGCTCAATAACTCATCAATCTCACTAGTGTTAGCTCTTGATCTCCCACCTCCCTCTCTATTTGGCAGGTAAAGTTGGGTATTAGGCTGCACATCTTAATTTACGCGCATTTTAAGGTTGTTTGTGTGCTTTTGGCTGCACTTCTTATTTTCCACCATTCTAAGGTTTATAATTTTACACGCTTTTTTTTTTCTTTTCTTTTGCAGTTCTTTTGTAAATAACGTGCACATTTTTTATGGTTCGAAAATACAAGTTCAAATACTGCAGTTTATAACTACTCGTTATGCCCATGATCATAAAGTTTTTGACTATATCATTTGGAGATTCTATCTTTTGTTTTATCCCTCTCTTTCAATTGTTTCATTTCAATTAGAATTTAGATTTACTTCGATCTCTCTACGTTTAAGATTTGTAAGTGCTTCTTTCCACTTCAAAGTTTTCTTAAGCTATATAGAGTAGTTGAAAGTGGTTGGATTCATTTTAAGATGTTGTTAAACTTGTGATAGGTATATGGATATGGATAAGCGTTGGATGCAGCTTCCGAGTAGGTTTTTGCCTGAGTATGTGGAAGGGGTGGAAAATTTTATTATTTTGCACAACAGTCTGCAGATAGGATCGATAGGATAAGGTGTCCATGTAAGATGTGCACTAATAGGAATTATGAAGATATAGATACTATGAGAAAGCATCTATTGGGAAATGGGATTAACAAAGAATATACTCGATGGGTCTGTCATGGGGAGGCTTATGAAGTAATGAATGATGATGAGGAGGATGACGATGAACCCAGTGGTATTGATCGTGGATGTTTGGAAGACATGTTGGCGGACTTGCGGGGGGGTTTGACGAGTCACAAAATGTCTCAAGGGGATGCCTCAAGCAGTAGTGATCCCAGAGAATCGGGACCATTTGGACTCTTGTTCAAGGATGCAAAGGTGGCCCTTTGTTTGGGTTGTAAGAGGTTCTCGAAGCTAAATTTTTTGGTTAAGTTACTTCATCTTAAGACCATTAATATTTGGAGTAACAAATCGTTCGACATGATTCTTGAGTTTATTAAAGGAGCACTCCCCGACGAGAAGACAAAGAAGTATATACGGGATGTAGGCCTCGACTATATCCCTATCCATGCATGAAAAAATGATTGCATGCTTTTTTGGAAGGAGAATGAAAAAGAGGAGAAGTGTTTGGTTTGCTGTGAGTCGAGGTATAAAATTTTTGAAGGAAAATGCAAGAAAATTCCACACAAAGTATTGAGATATTTTCCATTGACACCAAGACTGCAGAGGTTATATGCGTCAAGGAAAACAACTTCTGATATGAGATGGCATGAAGACAAACGTCCAAATGAGGACAAAATGTATAGGCATCCGGCCGACTCTATAGCTTGGAACGAATTTGATAAGAACCATGAATTACGCGTAATCTACATAATGTACGACTTGGCCTTGCTAGTGATGGGTTTAATCCATTCGGTGACATGAGCAATGCTTATAGCATATGGCCAGTAATGGTTGTACCGTATAATTTACCATCGTGGATGTGCATGAAACAACCATTTATTTTCATGTCACTTCTTATTCTGGGCCCAAAATTACCAGGAAATGGCATTGATGTTTACTTGCGGCCTTTGATAGATGAGTTAAAGGAATTATGGAATGTTGGTGTGGAGACATATGATGTATCTAGGAATGAGACGTTTCGAATGCATGCATCATTGTTGTGGACTATAAATGACTTTCCAGCCTATGGAAACCTGTCCGGTTTGAGCACCCATGGGTTCAAGAAATGTCCGGTTTGCAATAAGGACACATGTTCACGATCATTGCCCCATGGAAGGAAGATATGCTATATGGGTCATCGTCATTTCCTATCAAGGGGACACGGGTACAGGACCCGACAAAAGATTTTGTTTGATGGCACGACTGAAAACAAATTGACCCCTAAGTTCTTGTCTGGGGAGGATGTTTTAGCACAACTAGCCCAAATCAAACCTGTGAAGTTTGGGAAGGTATTGGGTTCTAAGAAGAGGCGTCGAAGTCCTATAGAGTTGAATTGGACAAAGCGTAGCATTTTTTTTGAGTTACCATACTAGAAGACGCTTCAGTTGCGTCACAATTTGGATGTTATGCACACCGAGAAGAATATATGTGATAATGTGCTTGGCACATTAACGAACATAGAAGGGAAAACAAAGGATAATGTTAAAGCATGGATGGACCTACAAGAGTTCAATATAAGAAAGAAGTTGCACCTGATTCGAAACGGAGATAAATTTATTGTGCCACCAGCGTGCTACACATTATCAACTAATGAGATAAAGAAGTGGTGTGAGTGGTTTAAATCAGTGAAGTTTCCAGATGGATATGCGTCAAATGTATCTCGGTGTGTTAAGCTTAAAGAAGGTAAAATTATTGGGTTGAAGAGCTATGACAGTCACGTGCTTTTACAACGGATTCTTCCGGTTGTGATTCAAGGATATCTGAATGATTTTGTCTCCTCTACATTGATAGAGCTGGGATTTTTTTTAGGGAATTGTGTGCCAAGAAGTTGAAGCTGTAAGTACTTGAGAGCCTTGGAACGACATCACCAAAATCTTGTGTAAGTTGGAACAGATTTTTCCACCAGCTTTCTTCGATGTTATGGTTCACTTAGCAGTCCATTTACCAACCGAGGCAATAATTACTGGACCTGTCCAATATCGGTGGATGTATCTAATTGAACGGTACTTGTCTATGTACTTCCTTTCCTCATCAATCATTTATGAAAGCATACGATACAATATCTAACAATGAATAGATCTATAGGTTTTTGGGCACCCTAAAGAAATTTGTGGGCAATAAGGCACGACCAGAGGGTTCAATTGCTGAAGCATACATTGATTATGAATGCATCACATTCATGTCCATGTATCTCTAAGAAACTAGAACAAGGTTCAATCAAGAAAAATGAAACTATTGTGGAGACAATGCACATGTTGAAAAAGACCTTGCCATTTTCAAGGAGAATTGGCGTACAATTGGTGCCTCAACTTACGAATTCTGCGAGCCGTCTGAATTGGATAAAGCTCATTTCACTGTACTTAACAACTGTGATGAGACACTGGTCTATTTTGAGTAAGTTAACGATAATTGTGTTGTATGCGTTTAACTTATCGAATAAACTTTTAAAACATCACATTAATTATTGATACAGAGAACATAAAGCTGAGTTGCTTCGACAAAACGTGACCAATATAGAACAAGCACAACAACAACAAATTGTTAAGTGGTTCGGGGATCGTGAAAGTATCGACCTTCAATAATAAATTACCTTTTCACCAAACTTATATTCGATTCTAATTAATCATATCTTTGATAATCTTGTGCATGATAATAGATTAAAATATTACAGGAACTTAACTCGCCTGAAGCTACTGATGGACTTTATGCCTTAACTTGTCGTCCCGATCCACGAATCAAGCGATACACCGGAAGCATTGTTAATGGTATTCGATTTCATGCCAAGAAAAGTGAAATGCATCGACTCACACAAAATAGTGTTGTTGTGATTGAAGGGGTGTACGAGGGAAATTAAGAGTTAGAGTTCTATGGAGTTATTAGAGATATTGTACAGTTGGATTACATTTTATAAGAAACTCCGTACTCCTCTTCAAGTGCGATTGGTGGGATATGGGTAACACTAAGAGTGGAATACATACCGATGCACACTTTACGAGTATTAATGCATCCCGAACGTTTTATAAGAATGATCCTTACGTGCTAGCATCTCAAGCGAAACAAGTATTTTATCTCAAAGACACAAAATATAGAGGTGATTGGCATGTGATACAAAAAATACAGCCACGGAGTTTGTATGACATTCCAGAATTGACAATGAGAGATGAAGCTATAGACATGACGGAAGTAGCATTCCAAGAAGAGTTCCAGTCGAGTGATGGTGGTGTTGTCCAGCCTGGTGGCAACGAAAATGTAACAGTGGTGTTGAATAGGTCAGACATAGAACCAAATCATGTTGATGCGAGTAATGTCATCAATCAAGTGCAATTAGACCAACCAGAGGCAGATTTCATTAATAATGATGAAAGTGGCGATGAAGACGAAACATTAATGGAGTATTGTGATTATGATGATGATGAAGAACTAATGACAACAGATGAAGATACAGATTTAGATGATTGATAATGCACTTTTATGTTATTCATGAATTATGCTAAAATTAATGCTATTGGGGAATATATGTGCTCTTATAATCTACACTATTATGCTCAAGTTAATGGTATTGAGTTTTTGGGAAATGTATGTGTTCTTATAATCTACACTTATATGTTTTGAAATTAATGGTATTGTAATAAACACTTTTATGCTCAGATGCACACTTAGATGTTCTTACTTTTTTGATGATGAACTAATTCCAAGAGGGTTAATGGTCTATCGTTTTTTCCTTGAGTGTCTTCATTTTGTAGATATGGCACCACCTGGTGGACGTCACAGAGTACAGGTGCCCGAGAAGCCCCAGTCCAAGCCGATTCCTTCCAGATAGTCGGTTGACGCTTTATCAATCTCATCTAGCAGCGTTGGTAAGATTTACTTATTGTCTTTCAAATATGCATTACAGGTATGGTCTATATTTTTTTTCACTATATCAAATACCAATTGAGTAACCTTTCAATTTCTAAAATACAGCATCAACAAAACCCCGGCAGGGAAGAGGAAGGTCGAAGAATGCGGCCTTACAAAAAAGATTATAGAGAATGGTGGTCGTCCACTCCCGATCATGATCCCAACAGACCTATGGGAACCCGTAGGAAAAAATTGTAAACTCTTCAAGATGGAATTGGGCATCATCGCTCGAATGGATGCCTCATCGGCTTTGGCTCGTTGGGAGGATATCACAGATTCGATGCAAAGTTAGTGGTACACTCGAATTCAAGTAGTTACATTAGATGGTTCACTTATATTTTCTTATTTGTTATGAATTATCTTATTATGATTATTCAGTTTTTTGTAAATGCATGACGTACCCAGTTGAAAGATTGAGCCAGATGTATCTACAACAAGTTATACGACTGCACGGGGTACCTATCTCAATAGTTTCAGATCGAGATTCACACTTCATCACAGAATTCTAGAAGAGCCTTCAGACATCAATGGGAACTTCATTGAACTTGAGTTCAGTCTTTCATCCACAAAGAGATAGCCAGACAGAACGAGTCAATCAAGTGATGGAGGATATGCTACGAGCTTGTGTTATTGAGTTCGAGAGTTCATGGGATACACATCTACCTTTGATCGAGTTCGCCTACAACAACAGCTATCACACGAGCATAGGGATGGCACCGTTCGAAGCTTTATACGGAAGAGCTTGTCGATCATCGCTATGTTGGGCTAAAGTCGGAGATAGTCAACTACTTAGGCCTAAGATGATTCGAGAAACTATCGAGAAGATCCAAATCGTACGAGAGAAGATGAAGACAGCGCAATCCAGACACAAGAACTATGCCGACAAGCGATGGAAAGATCTAGAGTTTGCAATTAGAGATCATGTACTACTCAAGGTCTCACCAGTTTGAGGTATCGTCAGATTCGGACAAAAGAGAGGCAAGCTATCGCCACAATTTATCAGACCATTCGAGATTCTAGAACGCGTTGGAAAAGTAGCCTACAGACTTGCATTGCCGCCGAAGCTGTCAGGAGTGCACAACGTTTTCCACATTAGCATGTTGAGGAAGAGTGCCCATAACCCAGCGCACGAGATCAGTTTTGAAGATATTGAGGTGAACGAGAACGTAACATTCAACAAAGGACCTGTGCGTATTCTAGATCGAGGAGTGAAGAAGCTCATAAACAAGGAGATTCTGCTAGTGAAGATTCAGTGGAAGCACCACGACGAGGGAGAAGCTTCATGGGAGCTGGAGTCAGAGATGCGAGAGAAGTTTCCGTTTTTGTTTTAACCCTGCTTATTTCGGATTTTGGGGACAAAATCTTTAATAAGTGGTGGATGATGTAATACCCTGTATTTTTGTAATATATTATATTAATAAGACCTTGTAATGTTTCTTTCAATACTTGTATGAGTTTCCCTTGCCTTTGGTATAATTTGGATACCAATCGATTGGCAAGTTACCAATCGATTATCAATACCAATCGATTGCCACTTTTACCAATCGATTGAAGCATTTATACCTAATACCAATTGATTGCCATTTATGCCAATCGATTGGCAGCAGCTGGGCAGATTCTCTTGCCTTGGCTGGGGAAAGGCCACGTGAACACAAATCCTCTATAAATACTAGCCCATTTTTGGGCATAATTTTGTTTACAAAAATAGATAGAGTGAGAGGGAGTGTTTGTGTGTGTGCTATATATATATACACCTATATATATACACATATATATATATTCACACACACACATACACATACACACACCCGGATGGATTGAAGAAGAGGAGGAAGATCAGGAGAAGAAGAAGAAAGGAGAAAAGAGAAGAAGAAGAGAGATAGAGGCAAAGAAGACAGAGGAGAGAGATGAGCCACCATTGGAGCTTCCAAGCTCAAATACACACAACCAAACACACCCTAGACCCCTAAGGTGAGTTCTAAACTCACTTGGTAGCATTTTATTAATGTTAAGACATGTTTGAATGGATAAAAGAAGCTTAAATCATGTTTTTCATTGTATTTATATATGTTGGACAGTCTTCACTGTGAAGAAGATGAAGTCCCAATCGATTGCCATCATTTAGATACCAATCGATTGCCACTTTTGTCAATCGATTGCCATCCTTGATATACCAATCGATTGCCAATTTTAGCAATCGATTGGCATGTGATCTAATCGATTGGACTTTTTACCAATCGATTGTTACTATTTTTATACCAATTGATTGGACCCCTGTCCCAATCGATTGGAAGTTGTAGAATGTTGATATCCTTGTTTAGTTTATATTATAACTGTTTAGTTATTTATTTACTGTTCAGTATTCCCAGCATGCTTTATTGTTGTAATACAGACGTGATAATGAGATAATGCAACGTAGGATCATAGTAACGACGGGATTAATGGATAATGGTTGTGGCGTTAGATAATGTTATAAGCCGTGAATCCTTTGGAGTTATCATTCATTTCATTCAGAGTAGTCAGACCACATTGGGATTGTCATGTATCGATGTTAGAGTTGAACTTAAGTAGGTTTGTTAAGATTTGGGAATCTTGCGTGGGCGGGCCTTGGTCGATCATATGTTCTTAGAAGTGGTAGACAGACGAAGGTGTCTACGACTGCGGTGAACCGGACAAATAGCCCTAAGATAGCCAGATGATCTAATTATATGTTCTTAAAAGCGGTAGACAGACGAAGGTGTCTACGACTGCGGTGGACCGTGATCACTGGTAGACATCGCTAAGTCGTGGCATAGAATGATGTAGTGTTGCTTAAAGCGTTATATCCCTGTAATGCGGTGAACTGGGAATATGTTCTTAAAAGCTGGGGATGGACTGACGTGGTATCCACGACTGCGGTGGACTATGCATATGTTCTTAAAAGCGATGGATGGAGCAATGGTGTATCCTTAAGAATAAACTATTGTCGAATCTGTTCTTCTATCATAATGTGTTATCGGTCTTAAAATAAGTAAGACGTTAATAATATTATCATCAGAATGATTAAAGGAGTTACCCTCACTGGACTTAATGGTGTTTGACTGGTAATAACTTCAATAGTTGATACCCTGCTAGTATCTAATTCACTCAGCTTTCAGTAAGCTGATGGCGTTTATGCTGCTGGACATTTCTATGTTCCAGTTCATCCTGGTTATGACTATACAGGTGAAGGGCCTGCAGGTGAGGACTACTATGCCGGTCACGATGTTCATGTGGAAGATCATCCCGACGAAGGTCAGATAGAAGAAGACTACTACGCCGAGGACTACCTCTACGCCAACTGAAGATTAGGCTAGACTGTAGTTTAATTATCTTTACTGCTTTCCAGACCTTCTTTACTCAGGCATATCTTACCTCGATAATTGTACTTCCGCTGTGTTTTATTTTGATTCGAGACTCTGATGTATAATAATTAGTAACCTCTTTTTGACATTAAGTTATGGTTTAACCAGAACTTAGATTTCTTTCTTGTTATCTCATTTACTTACTTGTTGCTTAGTACTGCGTGGTGTGGAGAATCATGTGACTTCACTAGTCGTTGCCTTTGGACCCAAAAAGGTAATTTAATTTTTCTCTATTTTTGCCGTTCCGGGGCATGACACACCCAAATACGCAATTTCATACACTTAGGCCTTTTAAAACATAGTTTTGAGGTTTTGAGAGTCCAAATGGGTTCTGGCACTCCGAATGACACAAGACCGGAACCCACACCTCATACTCGACTAAATAGACTCGTGGGAACAAACGGCACACAATAACGACTCCCGAATTGCATGTTACACCCAAATACGCAATTTCATACACTTAGGCCTTTTAAAACATAGTTTTGAGGTTTTAAAAGTCCAAAATGGGTTCTAGCACTCCGAATGACACGAGATTGGAACTCACACCTCATACTCGACTAAATAGACTTATGGGAACAAACGGCACACAATAACGACTCCCGAATTGCATGTTACACCCAAATACGCAATTTCATACACTTAGGCTTTTTAAAACATAGTTTCAAGGTTTTGAGAATCCAAAACTGGTTCCGGCACACCATATGACACGAGACCGGAACCCACACCTCACACTCGATTGATTAGACTTGTGAGAATAAACGGCACACAATTCTAACTCATAATACTAAGTTTTTAACATCGTATTTTTATGTTTGATTTGTATTAATAAACTCACTAATGACTTTATTTTTTGACATTTTGCAGATTTGGAGGCACAAGAACTGGTTTGGAATGCTTTTTTGGATGCATGTTTATTATCTTGATGTACTCGATCAGATAGTTTTTTTTAGATGTAATTAGGTAGGGCTGCTCAAAATCCACCCGCCCACCCGACTCACCCGACCACCTGACTCACCCGTAGCCTTTTTATTGGTTTTTAAACAATGTGGGTGGAGTCACGGGTCTTGGGGGTGGAAACCCGACAGTTTCAGGTGGAGTCAAGGGTCTAGGGGGGGTGAAAACCCGATTCACCCGACCCGACTCAAAACACACTTAATTTTTTTTTAAAAATATATATATGTAATATATATGCTTATATCAATATATGCATTATGTATTATATAGTCTTTAATGTATATATATGTAATATACTTATATCAGTATATGTATTATGTATTATATAGTCTTTAAATATATATATATATTATATTCTTGTATCAATAAAATATATATGTCACTAGCGGAGATATAAAAACATTAAAACCATCAAACTAGCACATGACTATGTTTTTATTTTTGTTTGGTTAGAGGTTTGGTTAGCCCATGATTATGTAGACAAAAACATTCAAAGCAAAAAAAAAATGAAGACAAAGTCATGTGTAACGCAAATGTTTGATTGAGACAAATGAGACAGTCGGGTTTCACCCGACTCACCTGACCACCCGATGAGTTGGGTGCACCCGACAAAGCGAGTGGATGACGGATGGAAGGAGGGCAAACCCGACTATGTTCGAATGGATGAGCGGATGAGGGCCAAACCCGACTCATGAGCACCCCTATAATTAGGGGTGAAAGAAAAATCGAAAAACTGATTGATCGAACCGGACCGAATCGAACGGTTTTGCTCGGTTTACAATAAGAGTCAGTCGATTTCGATTTTATAATCTGCAGAAAATCGATTTTCGGTTCGGTTACGGTTCTCAAATAATTTATGCCAACACCGACCGAACCGAATCGATTTGAATACCATGTATATATGTACCGTGTATATGTATGTGGTTCTTTGATTATAACCCAAGAGATGACTTACATTCCCACAACACATTACCCAAGACTAGTGACTTAACATTCCCAAACCCAATATATAATATAATATACATATACAAAACCCAAGACCAATGACCTGACTGTCCCAAACCCAATACATAATATAATATACATAAACAAAACCCAAAGGACTGAATCCCACTGCCCAATATTGTAAGTAATATATTAACAATTCACATACACACATTGTTAATTATTTTTAACTCTCTCACTTCTCAGTCATCACACAACCCAAGACTAAGCATAGGAACTTACATACGGTTGTTCTCTTTCTAATTTCCCTCTTCCCAATTCTAACTTCCAAGGCATCTCTCTCTTTCTATCTCTTACCCAGATTTGAGATCTTCATCTCACGTCTCTAACTCTATCTGTCCATGGAGATTTGAAGACTCGAAGAAGAACGATGAAGACTCAACGAGGAAGGAAACCCGACAATGGAGATTTGAAGACTCAATGAAGGACCGAGGTTGTCACGCCCTGGATCCACTCATATGAACCTAGGACACGTGGCACGCCACCAAGGCCTTCAAACACCAAGTTACGAATAAAAAGGAAGGAAAACAAGCACATTTACACTATTATGTTAGACAAATCAAGCCCAAGGGCAAAATGGTCATTTATGATTTTTGTCGAGTTTCCATCTGAAAAGGTAACTTTTCAAATAAGGAATCCAACGCTGAAAATGGTGCGTGAATACGAACTCCCTAGACCAAGTTACATTCACTTAAGTTTTGAATTTGATTGCCCAAATCAATCTCAAGCATTATGTCAAGAGTTCGCTCAAGCACAATTATTCTGTGCTCAATCCAACTTCTGCAGAAACCATTCTGACCAGAGTTTGCTCAACCCATGGCAGAGTTTGCTCAGTCCAACTTTCTGTAGATTACATTTTTACTGCTGCTAAAAACACTCTAGTTTGCAAGTTTAAATCATCCCAAGCCAAACCAAATCTCATGGAGACTTCTAAAAAATTTTCAAATCACTATTAAACCATTTCAAAACATTCCCAAGAGACTCAAGCATGATTATAAACATCAAACAATATGTGAGTTGCAATCTCTCCCAAAAACTCCCCAAATCTCTCCCAAATACTCCCCATTCTCACAAGATCAAACAAAACAAGTTTCTTAACCAAAATTCCCATTCAAACATGTCCCAAACTATATTAACAAAGCATGAAAGATGCCATTAACATTCCAAGCTCCGATTATAACATTTACACGTGTCTTGGAGCGATTATACCAAAAACTAACATAATTTTCCAAGTTTTAGCAAAAACTCAAGTTAGCTATTACAAACTACAAGTTTTACACAAAAATAACTATAGACATAAGCTACTACAAATTTACAAGTTTTCTCTCCACCCGAATCCCAAGTTCATCTCCCCGGATTCTCGTCGTCGTGCTCACCTACAATGCTTATTCAATAACCACTACAATATGTAAGCTATATGCTTAGTGAGAGATATCAATCAAGCACACAGATGACATATCAATGCTTATATTCAACTTAACAAATAAAAATGATCTCCGGATAAACAAGTATTTCCTCTGCCACTACCCGCAAGTCCGCGACTCCCCCAATAGTCCACGGCACAAGCCAATGACCCACGCCACACACGTGCGGTCTAATGCCGTTGTCGGCAATAAGCGGTCGTCACCACTGAACAATCTCATGGCAGATTCATATGAGCTTTCCTTTGACCCAAATAGGCAACTAAGCATGCTCACATAAACATAACACCGTGCTTTTCACATAATTATAGCTAAACATGGGTAATTAAGCTAAATAAGCATGTAATTTACACACAAATGAACATAAACACAAAACTTATCCAAAAACAAGATTGAAACCACTCACCTCTTCACAATTCGTTCCTAGTTGCAAAATTAAAGCCCAAATCTACTCCGGTTTCAAATCCTACATGAATTCGACAACTACGGATTATCGGTCTGAATTGGGTCGTGAGAAATACGACGATTAAGCTCAATAAAAATAGTACCAAAACATAGAACTCACCTCTACTAGCCCAAATCCGGTCTCGAAATCGAAATTGGGTGTCGAACAGCGCGTCAAACGGCGTCGTAGAGCTCTGGCAAACCCCGTCTCCTTTTTTTCTCTCTCACCGACTCAAAAATGAAGAAGAAGATATATGATTCTCCATATCTCTACAGCTCATGTATATCACTTAGGATTTCTATTATGAAACCCACCCAACTTTTGATTATTTTCATTTATACCCCTGACTAGGTTTATAACTAACTATTTAATCCTCCAAACTTATGTGAGTATTTGTCTATGTCTCGCGTGGGTCCCGTAAGTGGTCCCACATAATTTTATGAAGTTGCTAATTAGCCTACCAATTATATAACGTGTTCAATTCGTCCTCACCAAGGTATCCCAAATGACCACATAATTGGTCTCTAACAATAAGCAATATATTCTAAACAACATATAAATATTTCACATATGCGTTAATAAACATTTAAGCACATACGGGTGATTCCACAACTTTGTCCCATCTCAATGGAACTTTTTCAACTCATGTCCCAATTTGGGACTGCCACATTAGCTAATATTGGGTTCCCAAACTGGACACCCACAATCAACTAGTGAGTTAAAACTCACTTAAACATGTGCTAATAAATACCAATTATGTATGTTAATGCATGCTAAATCACGTTTAACGACTGATCACGGGAGCGGGTGTTACATCTCTCCCCTCCTTAAAAGAAGTTTGTCCCCAAACTTAAAGTACCTCAAGTTTCGAATAGGAATGGGTATTTCTCACGCATTTCATCCTCTCATTCCCATGTAGCCTCCTCAACCGAGTGATTACGCCACAAAACCATAACCAATGGAATAGTCTTGGTCCTCAGAACTTGAACTTTTGCATCGAGAATTCTCACTGGATGTTCTATATACGTCAAGTCTTCTCTAATTTCCAACAGTTTTGGCGTGATTATATGACGTGAATCTGACACACAACGTCGCAACATAGATACGTGAAACACATTATGAACGTTCTCCATTTCCTGTGGTAGCTCTATTCGGTAAGCCACTGGTCCAACTTTACCAATAATTTCAAACAGTCCAACATACCTCGGATTCAGTTTTCCATGTTTTCCAAACCTCACAATTCCTTTAGTCGGTGACACCTTTAGAAACACGTAATCACTCACTTCATTCTCTATTAGTCTCCTTTTCAAATCTGCGTAGCTCTTGTAACGACTTTGGGCAGTTTGTAATCGTTGCTGTATCAACTTCACTTTCTCGGTGGTCTGCTGAACTATCTCAGGTCCCAACAATTTTTGTTCCCCTACCTCAGCCCAACAAATCGGCGAACGACATCTACGCCCATATAAAACCTCAAAAGGTGCTATCCCAATGCTGGATTGAAAACTATTATTGTAAGTAAATTCCGCCAATGGTAAGTGTTGTTCCCAATCACCCTTGAAATCAAGAACACGTAGTCTAAGCATATCTTCTAATATCTGAATTACTCGCTCGGACTGTCCATCAGTCTGGGGATGAAAAGTTGTGCTAAAATTCAACTTCGTGCCCATAGCCTCTTATAAACCCTTCCAAAATCTTGATGTAAATCTACTATCCCTATCCGAGATAATAGACACTGGAACTCCATGAAGCCTTACAATTTCTTGAACATACAACTCTGCCAATTTTATCGAATCATTAGTCTTAATCGGTAGAAAATGTGCAAATTTGGTTAATCGGTCAACAATTACCCAAATACTATCGTTTGATCTTCTAGATTTTGGTAAACCTGCCACAAAATCCATCGTGATGTTCTCCCATTTCCATTCCGATACTGGTAATGGTTGTAATAACCCCGCTGATCTTTGATGTTCCACTTTTACTCGTTGACATACCATACATTTTGCCACTTATTCGGCTATTTCCCATTTCATTCCAAACTACCAATAGTTCTCCCGTAGATCACGATACATTTTGGTACTCCCTGGATGAATAGAATATTTGGTATTGTGGGCCTCCTCTAGAATCGTCTCTTTAATCCCATTAACATTGGGTACACAAATTCGATTTCTATATTTCAATACACCATCCATATAAGTGAAATCTGATTGCTTACCCTCAGGAGTTCCGTCACAAATCTTCCTCAAACTTGGATCTTGAAGCTGTCTCATTCTAATTTCATCCACAAGTGTCGGTTGTACTATAATAGCTGCCATCAAAGCTCTCTCAGTTCTTGGAATTACTTCGAGTTCCAATTGCTCCATTTCATGAATCAGCTTTTCTTGAGAAGTCAAAACATAGGCTAAGTTACCGGTTGATTTTCAGCTCAATGCATCGGCCACCACATTAGCCTTCCCCGGATGATATTGAATCGACAAATCATAGTCTTTCATTAACTCTAACCACCGTCTCTGTCTCATATTCAAATCTCTCTGAGTGAATATATACTTTAAGCTCTTGTGATCTGTGTAAATTTCACACAGTTCCCCGTATAGATAATGCCTCCAAATCTTCAAGGCGAAGATTATCGCTGCCAATTCCAAGTCGTGTATCGGATAGTTGGTTTCATGTGGTCTCAGTTGTCATGAAGCATATGCAATTACTTTGCCATTCTGCATTTGGACACATCCTAGACCCTGATGCGAAGCATCACTGAAGATAACAAACCCTTCAGTCCCCGACGGAATTGTCAATATCGGTGCTGTCATAAGTCTAGTCTTCAATTCCTTGAAACTTTCTTCACATTCCGAACTCCAAACAAAAGGAACATCTTTTCTCATTAATTGAGTCATCGGCATTGCGATTCTTGAGAAATTTTTTACAAACCTTCAGTAATACCCGTCCAAACCCAAGAAACTTCTGACTTCTGACACATTTTTCGGTGGATTCCAATTGGCCATTGCTTCAATTTTCTGTGGGTCCACTAAAGCACTTTCTTTAGAAATCACATGACCCAAAAATGCTATTTCAGTTAGCCAAAACTCACATTTCTTCAATTTACCAAATAACTTCTTCTCGCGAAGTCGTTGCAATACCAATCGTAAATGCTTCTTGTGATCTTCAACACTTTTAGAGTAGACCAAAATATCATCGATGAAGAAAATTATAAATTCATCTAAGTATTCCTTAAATACTCGATTCATCAAATCCATAAAAGCTGTGGGTGCATTGGTAACTCCGAATGGCATGACCATAAACTCATAATGTCCGTATCGCGTCCTGAAAGCTGTCTTTTCCACATCTGCCTCTTTAACTTTCAGCTGATGGTAGCCCGATCTTAAGTCGATCTTCGAGAAAACTTGAGCTCCTTGAAGCTGATCGAGCAAATCATCAATCCTCGGTAATGGGTACTTGTTTTTAATAGTCAATATGTTCATCCTCCCGATAATCAATATACATACGCATGGTTCCATCTTTCTTCTTAACAAATAAAACTGGTGCTCCCCATGGTGAAACACTAGGTCGAATGAATCCCTTGTCAAGCAACTCTTGTAACTGGTTCTTTAACTCTTTCAGTTCCACAGGTGCCATTCTATATGGTGTCTTTGATACCGGTTGTGACCCAGGTGCTACATCAATGGTAAATTTAGTCTCTCGCTCGATCAACACGTTTGGTAGATCCTCATGAAATACATCTGGAAACTCTCGTACTATCGAAATATCCTCAACCCAAATCCCCGTGACACGTGTATCAATTACCGTACATAGGAACCCTTGACAACCCTTTTTCAACAACTTTTCAGCCTGAATTGCTGATATCATATACAGTGGTGCTGCTACCCCAAACCCTTGAAAGGTAAACTCTTTTTGTCCCGGTAACTGGAAATTAACTATTTTCTGTTCACAATTAATGGTAGCCTGATTTGTAGACAACCAATCCATGCCCAAGATTACGTCAAAGTAGTTGATGGTTAACGGAATTAAGTCAACAGTCAATACTTTATCACCTACTCTGATTTCACATGCTTTGAACACTGAAGAGGTTACTAACGGTTTACTTAACGGCAATGACATAGATAAATCATACCCTAAGGGTTCCGACATGCTATTCAAATATTAAACAAATTCATGTGAGACAAATGAGTGTGTTGACCCTGAATCTATCAAAATTTGTGTCGGATGTGAACAGATATGAAGTATACCTGACACCATGGAGTCTGTAGCTGACACTTTTCCCGGTGCAAGTTGAAAACACTTCCCTTGCCTCTACTCCACTCCTTTCCTTTTATCAGTGGACGGTCCCGATCTTGCCCCGCTGGACACCATAGAACTTGCCCCTTGTTGTCGCCTCTTTGGAAAATCTTTAGAAAAGTGGCCCGGCTGCCCACAATAAAAGCATTTACCCCTCATATCCGGGATTGAGCTCATAGAGATAGGCGGTCGCGATCTAGCTTGCGAACAATTCTTGGATATATGCCCCACTTGCTTATAAATGTTGCACGTGCTGAGTAAATAACAAACTCCCCCATGTCGGCGATTACACGTAGGACACAACGGTCGAGCCCCCTCAGAAAATGAACTTCCACCTTGACTACCTAAACCTGACCCAGGCCCTCGTGAAAATGGTTTCTTGAAGAAGCCTTGTCCTTTTCCTTTATCTTCACCTTGTCGTTTCCCTTGTTGGCCCTCCTTAATATCTCGTTCAGCTATGAGAGCTGCATTCTGAACTTGCGCCACAGTTCCAAATTCATGAGTATTCACCCTACATTGGATATTATCCCTCAACCCTTTTTCAAACTTTCGAGCTTTGTCTTCCTCAGTTATCACTGTCTCCTTTGCAAATCGAAGCAATTCACTATACTTGGAGATGTATTCATTCACTGTCATATCTCCTTGTTGGAGATTCATGAATTCTCGACGCTTTTGTGCTTTAGCTGCTCGAGGAAAATATCGTTTATAAAACTCCTCTACAAACTTATCCCAAGTGGTCGGCCTACCTTGTTCAAGTAAATTCACCCACCAATTCTGAGCACCTTCCTTCAAAGTATCTATAGAAAATGTAATCTTTTGCTCCTCGGTACATTCTATAGCACGAAATATTCGTTCCATGTCCGATACCCAATGAATAGCTGTCATCGGATCCAGACCCCCATCAAACATAGTCGGTTTTCTCTTATAGAACTGCTCAATCGTAATACGATCCACCCTTGGTTCAGGATTCGGATTCGCATGCCTTACATCTACCGGTGGCACTCGATCACCAACGGCACCAACAAAATTAGTTACCAAATCCACCAAACGATCCATTCTCACATCGAGTTCTCGATTTTGGTCCATTTTTCTCCAAATTCTTGCCTGCCAGTCAAATATGCATAAATACTATGCATGCTATGCCATATGTCATATGATATAAATGATTAAACAATCATAACATAGCATCAATAATCATGTATACATGTGGTGCATTTGTATGCTCAACATCTACACGTTACTCTCAAGTCGTCTCTCGTCCCAAAGTTTTTAAGCCTATTGCTCTGATACCACTAAATGTCACGCCCCAAATCCACTCATATGAACCTAGGACACGTGGCACGTCACCAAGGCCTTCAAACACCAAGTTGCGAATAAAAAGGAAGGAAAACAAGCACATTTACACCATTATGTTAGACAAATAAAGCCCAAGGGCAAAATGGTTATTTAAGATTTTTTTCGAGTTTCCATCTGAAAAGGTAGCTTTTCAAATAAGAAATCCAACGTTGAAAATGGCGCCTGAATACGAACTCCCTAAACCAAGTTACATTCACTTAAGTTTTGAATTTGATTGCCCAAATCACTCTCAAGCATTCTGTCAAGAGTTCGCTCAAGCACAATTATTCTGTGCTCAATCCAACTTCTACAAAAACCATTCTGCCTAGAGTTCGCTCAACCCAGGGCAGAGTTTGCTCAGTCCAACTTTCTGCAGATTACATTTTTGCTGCTGCTAAAACAAAACTTGCTGCTAAAAACACTCTAGTTTGCAAGTTTAAATCATCCCAAGCCAAACCAAATCTCATGGAGACTTCTAAAACATTTTCAAATCACTATTAAACCATTTCAAAACATTCCCAAGAGACTCAAACATGATTATAAACATCAAACAATATGTGATTTGCAATCTCTTCCAAAAACTCCCCAAATCTCTCCCAAATCTCTCCCAAATACTCCCCATTCTCACAGGATCAAACAAAACAAGTTTCTTAACTAAAATTCCCATTCAAACATGTCCCAAACTATATTAACAAAGCATAAAAGATACCATTAACATTCCAAGCTCCGATTATAACATTTACACGCGTCTTGGAGCGATTATACCAAAAACTAACATAATTTTCCAAGTTTTAGCTAAAACTCAAGTTAGCTATTAGTAAAGTTGAAAACCTACAGACCCAAAAGAGCCAGACCACATAAAGCCACCCCCAACTTAGAAATGATTTCAAAGCAAAAAGAAAAAGATTCTAGATAAAGTTCAAATGAGTCATGTTCCTTCGGCAAACAGCAAACTCATGGTTTGATGGGATGTTCAGAATAGAAGATTGGGCCTAAATTTACAAATGGTCAAAACTTGACCCATCAAAACTCTATATATAATATATATGGACCGATAGATATGTATGTTATATGTAAACTGTAAAGGTTCAAACTTTAGTTTTGGGGGTAATATAACAAAGCCCTAACTAGTACCAGTGTACTGTACCACTAAATTCAAAAATCCACAATCAAAGCAAGAGACATAGGCAGTAGGCACCACATGGACTCCACACCTCCACAGACCACGGACCATATGGTCCATATCTGATAGAACATTGATAGGAAAAAAAATGAAAAAAAACCAAAAGAAAGAGAATCGATATATGTACTGCACATAGTCTGAAATTATTGTGTATCCATTGGTCTGAACCCTTGGCCTATTTATAGACTCTGAATCAACTTAAGAAGAAGAAGAAGAAGAAGAAGAAGAAAGTAATGAGATAGTTTGTCAGTTACCTCTTCAATCTGAGGGATGTTTCGTGATTTCATATTCAGTGGATGGTGTGGTGGCCGGCCGGAGAACGTGAAGTGGTGGAGGCGGCCGGAGTGTGAGACACTGAGGCCCTGAGGGTCTGAGACGATTCTCTCTCTTTCTCACTCTCACTGTCTGTCTGTCTCACAGTCTCTCAACTTCTCAAGTCTCAAAATTTCAAAATGCTGAAATGAAGTGGGCGGCTAAGGTTTTTTCTACTTAAGTGTATTTATTCAATTTGTTAATAGGTAAATAAATGGGTAAAACGAGTTCGTGTTTAAACGGGTTGACCTGCCTAAGTAAACGGGTCAAATCGTGTTATACGGGTCGACACGATTACAACACGAACACAACCCATTTATTAATCGTGCTAAACGGGTCGACCCGTTTACGACCCGAACCTATTAAGGCTAAACCCAAACCTGCTTAAACCGTGTTGGGTTCGTGTCGTGTTATCGTGTCGTGTCGAAAATTGCCACCCCTAGCTATTACAAACTACAAGTTTTACACAAAACAACTATAGACATAAGCTACTACAAATTTACAAGTTTTCTCGCCACCCGAACCCCAAGTTCATCTCCCCGGATTCTCGCCGCCGTGCTCACCTACAATGGTTATTCAATAACCACTACAATATGTAAGCTATATGCTTAGTGAGAGATATCAATCAAGCACACGGATGACATATCAATGCTTATATTCAACTTAACAAATAAAAATGATCTCCGGATATGTAAGTATTTCCTCCGCCACTATCCGAAAGTCCGCGACTCCCCCAATAGTCCACGGCACAAGCCAATGACCCACGCCACGGTCTAATGCCGTTGTCGGCAACAAGTGGTCGTCACCACAGAACAATCTCATGGAGGATTCATACGAGCTTTCCTTTGACCCAAATAGGCAACTAAGCATGCTCACATAAACATAACACTGTGCTTTTCACATAATTATAGCTAAACATGGGTAATTAAGCTAAATAAGCATGTAATTTATACCCAAATGAACATAAACACAAAACTCATCCAAAAACAAGATTGAAACCACTCACCTCTTCACAATTCGTTCCTAGTTGCGAAATTAAAGCCCAAATCTACTCCAATTTCAAATCCTACATGAATTCGACAAACTACGGATTACCGCTCCGAATTGGGTCGCGAGAAATACGATAATTAAGCTCAATAAAAATAGTACCAAAATGTAGAGCTCACCTCTACGAGCCCAAATCCAGTCTCGGAATCGAAATTGGGTGTCGAACGGTGAGACAAATGACGTCGTAGAGCTCCGGCAAACCCCGTCTCCTTTTTCTCTCTCTCACCGACTCAAAAATGAAGAAGATGAGATATGATCTTTCCATATCTCTACAGCTCATGTATATCACTTAGGACTTCTATTATGAAACCCACCCAACTTTTGATTATTTTCATTTACACCACTGACTAGTTTTATAACTAACTATTTAATCCTCCAAACTTAAGTGAGTATTTGTCTATGTCTCGCGTGGGTCCCGTAAGTGGTTCCACATAATTTTATGAAGTTGCTAATTAGCCTACCAATTATATAACGTGTTCAATTCGTCCTCACCAAGGTATCCCAAATGATCACATAATTGGTCTCTAACAATAAGCAATATATTCTAAACAACATTTAAATATTTCACATATGCGTTAATAAACATTTAAGCACATACGGGTGATTCCACAACTTTGTCCCATCTCAATGGAACTTTCTTAACTCATGTCCCAATTTGGGACTGCCACATTGGCTAACATTAGGTTCCCAAACTGGACACCCACAATCAAATAGTGAGTTAAAACTCACTTAAACATGTGCTAATTAATACCAATTATGTATGTTAATGCATGCTAAATCACGTTTAACGACTGATCGCGGGAGTGGGTGTTACAGAGGTCAAACACCACTCTCCTGCGAATCTGCAATTATGAAGATTTGTGTTTGTTGAATCCGTATGAGTGTATGTCCATCTCTTTCTTGACCCCCCCCCTCCCCTCTCTCTCTCTCTCTCTCTCTCTCTCTCTCTCTTTAGATCTGACTAGTTATTTGTGGTTAACAAATTATTTCATGATTTGTGATTTTTGACTGATATTCAGGTAGATTATGGTTTTATATGATTTAGGGTGTTGATTTTGGATTTTGAATTTTTGATCTTGATTGAGGTCTTCAACCCATTCGAACACTTTTCACCGAAAATCGACCAAAACCGAACCGACTCTATTCGGTCTGTTTGGTTCGGTTGTAGCCATCCCACGGTCAATTTCTATTGTCACTATATGCAAAATCGAATGATCGGTTCGATTTGGTTTTAGGGGTAAAAACCGACTGAACCGAACTGATTATACCCCTAGATGTAATATTGAACGACATTTTGAATTATGAATTGTATTTTGAATTATGAAGTGTTTGAATTATTTTTTAGATGTTTTTAATGCATTTTCTTTGTTATTTTGGGAATGAATGCGTTTGACTTCTAAATATGACAGCAGGTACAGGAACCCAAAATAAATAAATAAATAAAATTGGTAAAAGGATTATCAACTACGCCTGTAGTGCTTCACAAATGTTATTTTGGTATTTCAAAAGTAATTATTAGCTACGCAGATCTCACGCCACAAATTTGATGGCTGAAATTCTGAAATTTATTATTTACATAGAAGTACGTGGGTAATAAGTATTTATTAGCCACGCAACTTTGCGTAACAAATATGTTGTATTGGTATCAGCAATTGTCAAGTGGATTATTTGCTACGCATGCAAGTGCGTGACAAATACACATTATTAGTCACGTGTTTTTGCGTAGCAACTAAGACAATTTATTAGCTACGCATAACTTTGGCCCTTTTACTGCACTTAATACCGACGCATTTGTAAACTATTTGCCACGAACAAGCGCGTGGTTAATAGTATACGTATTTGCTACGCGTAGACTATGTAGCAAAGAGTATCAGCGCCGCCACTTTCTCCCACGCATTGACGGCGTGGCAAATATCTATTTGCTACGCATTTTTGAATATTAGCCATGCGATGGTGCATGGCAAAAAACCTATTTTCTTGTAGTGTATGTCTCTCCTCTGCCTCTTTCTTCTTCTCTTTCTTCTTTTCTTCTTCTCTATCTCTCTCTGACTGTATATATCTATATGTGTGTGTGTATATATATAGATATATGGATGCTTATGTATATATATAAACACAAGAACACACACACATACACTCTATCAACTCTTTGGTTCAGCAACCACTCCACACATAAGAAAATAAAGTATATATAGAGGGGAAGGGGTGCAGATGGCTGGTTCTGCGAGAAACCTGGAATTTTAAATGATTACACGTTCAATCGATCGAACATCCTTCGATTGCTCGAACTCAGATCGGCCAGTTCAGATCGATTGAGAAGGGCTTTGATCGATTGAAGTAGGGACCACATATTAACTTCAGGTCGGTAGGGTTTCGATCGATTGAACATGGTTCGATCGTTTGAAATTTGGAGTATTTGATCGCTCGAATAAACTTCGATCGATCGAAGGTAGAATTTCAAATATGATCAAGGGAGATATATAGAGTCTCTGTGCATAAAATACTTATTAAAAATACAGGGTATTACAAAACAATACCACTTATTTTGATCCATTGTGATTGTATTTTAATGTTGGAAGAATCTAAAAAAGTACTATAATGGAAATCAAAGTCGTTAAAGAGAAAATGCAAAGATCATATGTAAGTGATTTGACAATTTATGGAGGTAATCCATTTTTAAAAAGTTCTAGCTAGATTAAAAGTTTGGATTGCATCGAGAGGGATAGGCCTAAAACCAATAATAATAAATTGCCTATGAGGCCACTCTATCTAAGGACCAGAGATCCTGAGAACTAGGTTCAAATGGAAGAACAAATTATAGAGTGATTTGATGGACATGCACTAAAATTGAGCACTAGCTCCTGATGATGCCAAAAATTGGTAAGAGTAAGTAGAGCAATTTTAGGAGAGAGAGAGAGATAGAGAGAGAGAGAGAGAGAGAGAGACTATTTTTTGTATGTGGTTCGGCCCTGTTAATGAAGGTACCTACATCCACGAGTGTGTCTGAGCACGTTCACTAGCAGATCACCGGCAGGCCTGGTGAGCCAACAAAGAGGGGCGACACTACCAATAATATCAGCCGGGTGTATGCGTACAATGGTGAATTTTATAGAGGTGATATGTAGACTAAAGAGTTGGCCCCTTCAATGGTGGGTGAGAGGTCTCTTTTATAGATACAAGAGACCTACTCTTACATGGATAAGGAAATATAACCCAATTGATATAGATTGGCATTAATTGTGGGGGTTTCCTAATTGGATTAGGAAATAGTGGGCACTTTCCATTAGTCTTCTAGCTTGAGTAGGAAACCGCCCGTAATGCTCGGGATCATGCCTGTGGGCTAGGATGAGCTGTTCTTACGGTGGGATGTGCCTGCGCGGTTTTCCCGACCTGTTGGCCGAGTCGTGGATAAACCGCTCGGGATGATGAGTTTCATGTAGACTAGACAGCTCGGGATGATGCTTGTCCGAGGAGTTGTACATGATTTGACCGGGGCATGGGCCGGCTGCTGATTAGAACCGTTCGGTGATAGGATAGAGCCAATTTTGGGTGTATCAGCTGCCCCCCATTTCCAAGGTTGGGCCAGATGCTATATCGGGGCAAGTTTGGAAATCAGTTTGATGCTACTTGCCACTGTCTGAGTGCTTGGAGAAGCTGCCTCGGGGCTTTTGAGCCTGGTGAGTCCTTAGGAACTGACTGAGAGTTGAGACCTAGCCTAGCTCGGGATTTTTAGGTGCTCGGGAACTGACCGAGAGTTGAGACCTAGCCTAATTCGAAGTCTTTGAATGCTCGGGAAATGACTGGGAGTTGAGACTCGGCCTACTTCGGAGTCTTTTTACTTGAGTTAGCCCCCAGGATGGTTATCTTCTGCCCGTAAACCTTCGTCAAGGTTGTGGGTAGAAGAATTTGACTATGTTGGAAAAGCCAACCTAAAGCGTATCGCTTTAGGGTCCTTTTGTGTTAACTCCCCAGGATGGTTGTCTTCCGCCCGGTCAGCCTTCGTCAAGACTGTTGGGAGAAGAGCTTGACCATGTTGGTGGAGCCGACCTAAATCACGTTGCTTTAGGGTCTTTCTGCTCCTCTATCGTCGGCAAACCTAAGAGATATAGTCACCTCTATCGTCGGTCTGGACCTAAGTGGAGTTAATGCCTCTGAGTACTGTAGTTGCTCGGGTTGTCCAAGATTTTGACTTGATTATCCGCGAGACCTGTAGATACCCGGTGTGATTGCCTGTTTAGTTCACTGCGCCTTCTTGCCCCCCAAGCTTTCGCTAAGACAAGGGTCTTATAGAGGTTATGAACTGTAGGTAACCGACCTGGAACATGGTGATTGCAGGGTCTTTTAAAGCTTGCCATCATCAGCCACCTAGGAGGTTTGCCTCTATCGTCGGTTGGACCTAAGCGAAGCCGGTGCCTCGAGCGTGACTCCGAGATCTTTGGTGCCTGGGTCAGAGCCCAAGGTCTTTTTAGTGCCTGAGTTCGGAGCTCGAGGTCTTCTTCGTGCCTCGGATTTAGACCCGAGGTCTTTGTATGCCTCGGGGTTAGGCCCGAGGTCTTTGTATGAGTTCTCTGACAATCAGTGGAGCCTCATGTGGTGATCAAGCAAGTACCACTGTAGTCGGGCTCTTCTAGACCGATGGAGATAGGAGGTCGGATCAGGATCGTCGGGCTTCTGACTTATCTGTGCTGGAGGCAAAGTCGCAACTGCTTGATCCTGATCGATGTGAACTGGAGATCGGGTCGAGGCTGCCGGACTCAGACCGCTACGAACTGGAGGTTGGGTCGGGACTGCCGGACCCTGCCTGTTGTGAGCTGAAGGAACTGTCAGAACTCCCGGGCTGATCTCGCTTTCGCTTACTACTGGAAGACTCGTTGCTTTCTTGCCCGGTGTCTTTGGTCTTCAGAAACTCTTCAGTGTCAATGTATTTTTCAACCCTCTCAAAGAGCTCAACCAAAGTTTTCGGTCGATTTCTGTGGAACGACGCGGCGCACTTGGTATGTTGAACTCCCGAGCAAAAGGCTATGATAGCGGCGGTTTCATCAAGATCGTAGATGCTGAGCTTCTCTTCATTAAACCGGCTGGTGAACTCCTTGAAGGTCTCATTATTCCTTTGTATAACTGTCAGTAGATGTATGTCAGGCTTTGGCCGTTCGTGCATACCGATGAACTGATTGATGAACTGCTTGCTGAGTTGCGTGAAACTGCGGACCGATCGGGGCTCCAACGAGTAGAACCATTGGGCGGCCGGGGCTTTCAAAGTGCTGGGGAAGGCTATGTAGTGTAGTTCATCGGAATAGGTGGCTAGGGCCATTATAGGACCGGACGTGGTCGACCGGGCTTCCTGAGCCGTTATAGGGATCTAGGCGAGGTTGCTTGAATTTGTGCGAGATGGCAAATCCCGTGATCTGGCTGGAGAACGGTGACTCTGTCTCGGTATTGGCCTGATTCTGAGCGCGATTTTGACCAAGCTTCTTGGCCACTCCGTCGATCTGTTTCTGCAAGTCTTTGATTCGGGCTTCCACTCATTCCCGACCGGTATCGGTGGAAGAGGCTTTTTCTTTATGATGGTGTGCTGTCCTCTGGGATCGGGCTCGGCTATAGATCTGGGTAACCGTTCGCCTAGGGACAACTCGGCTCTTGACTGAGTGACCCTGGACTGATTCCCGGGCCATATGCTCTTGTCTTTCCTTTCGGACAGCACGCCCACTGTTGATGT
This sequence comes from Hydrangea macrophylla, assembly GCA_033977485.1. NCBI lineage: Eukaryota > Viridiplantae > Streptophyta > Magnoliopsida > Cornales > Hydrangeaceae > Hydrangea > Hydrangea macrophylla. The sequence continues at coordinate 84,775,412 of CM066982.1, read as the reverse complement.
CTCTGGCATCCTCAACACGGGACGGGTTGGCCCGGGCACGTTGTCTGGTCAAGATCGGTTCCCGACTGTACGCAACGTTCCGGGGTCATTTTCTGGCCCCTGGAGGACTGCTTTGCTGGGCTAGTAGGGCTTCGATCTGTTGCTGGATTTGACGCTGGCCCTCGAGAAGTTGTGTGAGGGTTGCGGTGATCTGCTCAGATGTCATGACTGCCGCAGCCTGTGCCGGGGCTGGATGAACATCCCGGTCGGACTGCTGATCAGCCTTCCTACCCTTCTTCGGTGGCATGATGATCAGTCAAGAGATTTGTTGATGAGAAGACTTGTCGTTTCCCACAGACGGCGCCAAACTGATGATGCCAAAAATTGGTAAAAGTAAGTAGAACAATTTTAGGAGAGAGAGAGAGAGAGAGAGAGAGAGAGAGAGACTTTTTTTTGTATGTGGTTCGGCCCTGTTAATGAAGGTACCTACGTCCACGGGTGTGTCTGAGCACGTTCACTAGCAGATCACCGGCGGGCCTGGTGAGCCAACAAAGAGGGGCAGCACTACCAGTAATACCGGCCGGGTGTATGCGCATAATGGTGAATTTTATAGAGGTACTATGTAGACTAAAGAGTTGGCCCCTTCAATGGGGGGTGAGAGGTCTCTTTTATAGATGCAAGAGACCTACTCTTACATGGATAAGGAAATATAATCCAATTAATATAGATTGGCATTAATTGTGGGGGTTTTCTAATTGGATTAGGAAATAGTGGGCACTTTCCATTAGTCTTCTAGCTTGAGTAGGAAATCGCCCGTAATGCACGGGATCATGCCTGTGGGCCCGGATGAGCTGTTCCTGCGGTGGGATGTGCCTGCGCGATTTTCTCGACCTGTTGGCGGAGTCGTGGATAAACCGCTCGGGATGATGAGTTCCATGTAGACTAGACCACTCAGGATGATGCTTGTCCGAGGAGTTGTACATGATTTGACCGGGCCATGGACCGACTGCTGATTAGAACCGCTCGGTCATAGGATGGAGCCAATTTTGAGTGTATCAGCTCCTAAGAATTATGTTTTCTAAATTTTATTTTTTGAGATATAATAGTATTTGATTAAAATAATGGGGTATAAGATTTTGACGATATCAATAATTTTTTTTTTATTATTCTTGTGAAAAGTAGCAAATTGGACTAATATATACTTATACAAGGCTAATGAAAAGTCTAAGAGGTGATATATAAGCTAAAGGTCGTGATGTTTGATCTAATTAAATGGGACCTTAATTTCTCCTATCTTTTGGTACTCATGGTTGTTTGTTCCACACTTCAATAGTTATTCGGACCTTGTAGGGAAAGGTTGCCGATCTATTATCCTGTAAAGCCACCACGGCCTTGACCCTTTTCAGTGAGCTGACCCAATTACCCATTAACATCAAAGATAAAGCAACTCTCTCTCTCTCCCTCTCTCTCTCTCTCTCCAAAATGGGAAGAGCATCTTTCTTTTGCACGAGAAAGTTGAAGAAGCAAAAGGGTTAGTGAGTGAACCCTTGAAAAGATTTTGGAAAAGCAAGCTCATAACTTTAAATTGAGGCAAAAAGTTGACACATGATGGGTTTAGTATTAGTGGGCCTTGTGCATGCCACCAAGTGCCCGGGCATGCATAATGCATTTTGATTTTGATTCATTCTCTCTCTCTTCATATATTCTTCCCCGGATGTACATACATATTTGAGTAATGCTACAGACACAACATATTGCACAACACAAAATATAATAGGGTTTTAAATGCCTGTACCTTGTGTTATGTCTGTGATGCATATAAAAGTGTGAAAAATTCAAACAGTACAAAATACAAGATATTTAAAGCCATGTTGTACTTTGTGTTGTGCAATGTGTTGTGTCTGTACATTACACTACATATTTATATTCTTCCCCCCATATACAACTGAAGTGAGCAATTGGATGTTTGGAGCTTTAGAAGTTGTTTGAAGTTCTTTCTTTCATCCGCTAGCCATGGTCCATGAGTTTTCTAAACTAATTTCAGCAATGAAAATTGGAAGAATGATCGATATTGTATCATCCTACATATTTAATTTGTATATGCACCTTTTAAACTTTGGCTTAAGAACAAGCAATCTAGGTAATAAAATAAAAATTAACAAAATCTCATTCGATCGAGTAAGGCATCACCAACTTTCCAAACAGACTCCCCATTGTAATAACAGTAATGATTCACCCACATCTCCAATCACACCTTTAATCATATCCTATGTTTTAAAATGCATGTACCCTGTGCTGTTTGATTATTTCACACTTTTTTATGCACCACTTACACATCACATGGTATATACATGCATTTAAAGTAAGGATGTGGTTGGATGTGTGGTTGAAGATGTGAATGTATCATTGTTGTAATAATTGCAAAAAAAAAAAAAAAAAGATAAATTATGCTAACACCCTCTCAACTATGATTTTTTTTCAAATACCCCAAACTATAAAACTCAACAAATATTTGACTCTCTCAACTATTACAGTTTTCACTAACACTCCTTCGGTTAGGTTTTTGTCCCAAAAAAAAGAAGAGAAATTTTGTATCATGTTTCCAATACATGGTATGAAAGAGTAAACAACATGACATTTTTGTCTCTCCTTTGAGTCATTGAAAATATCATAACAAAATTGCCTAAAATTTTGTATACAACAAAAGATAATTATGTGTGCAATAAGGATATTTTTTTTCTTAAAATATCCAATGTCTCAAAGAAAGGATAAATAAATATCACCTTATTGATATTTTTGTATCACATATTGCTCACATGATACAAAAACAACACTTGTTCGGACGAAATTTTAACGGAAGGGGTGGTAGTAGAAATATGCAATAGTTAAGGGGGTGAAGTTTTCAATTTTTATAGTTTAGGAGGAAATTTTAAAAAGAGTCGTAATTGAGGGGGTGTTACAGTATTTCCCCCCTCCCTCCACCCACATACACACACACCAAAAAAACAACAATAATGCTAGGTATGCACACTTTTTGACACACTATGCTTTAAATGCATGTACTTTGTGTTGTTTGAATTTTTTACATTTTTTTGTGTACCACTCACATAACACAGGGTATATACATTTAAAACTGTGTGTAAAAAAATATATAAAAAAAAATGTGTGGGTGTAGTAGTGCTCAAAAAATCAAAGGCAATCTCAATTTGTGATGTTTAACAACTAATAACAACCCATTGGGCCTAGCCAGAAGAAAGGATTGGCCCATACCACAAATGTCTAATCCCAAGTTTTTGGTGGTCTTGGACCGTTTCTAAAAAATTGGGCCCGAATATCAATTCAAAAATTTGAAAATAATGAGGCGGTCCTCAGACTTTTGGTAATCACGTTTGTACCTCTCGATTTATTCATTTTAATCTGAACTCGTCAACACAGAACCAGAAACAGAAAGGGAATTTTAGAGAGAAAGAGGCACCCGGCACACCTTGAGATCATCATCATAATAATCAGCAGCAAACATGGGGAAAGATCTGAGCGAAGACCAAGTATCTTCCATGAAAGAGGCCTTCACTCTCTTCGACACCGACGGCGACGGCAAGATCGCCCCGTCGGAGCTCGGCATTCTGATGCGGTCACTCGGAGGCAACCCGACCCAAGCCCAGCTCAAGTCCATCGTCTCCGAGGAGAACCTGAACTCGCCGTTCGATTTCACTCGGTTCCTCGACCTCATGGCCAAGCACCTCAAGCCCGAGCCCTTCGATCGCCAGCTCCGAGACGCGTTCAAGGTTTTGGATAAGGACGGAACCGGGTTTGTCGTCGTTTCGGATCTCAAGCACATTTTGACCAGTATTGGGGAGAAGTTGGATCCGGCTGAGTTCGACGAGTGGATCCGGGAGGTTGATGTTGGATCCGACGGGAAGATCCGGTACGAGGACTTCATTGCTAGGATGGTCGCCAAGTGAGATGTGTGTGGGTAAGTTTCTCTTTCTAGGATTTCGATAGTTTTGGGTTTGGTTTTTGTGATTTTTGGTAGTGTTTGTAATTGTATGCTATTGATGTGTTTGGGTTCTCTTATTATTATGGTGAATTGATGTCTGAAATGATTTTAACTATATGGGAAGTTTAGTTCATTGTGCTTCTTATATTTAGAAACTCATTTATAAAATTTTTAAAAAAAAAAAAAAAAGAAAAAAAAAAAAGACAAGGTTGTTAGAATATTCATTAAAAAGAAATGAAAATGTTACTTATTAACTATTAACCATGATTTTGTCCATTTGAAGCAATATAATGGTCTATTTGCTGGTTACAGTGTCACTCTACAAATTTTGTTTTGCAGCAATATAATTTGGAAAAACTGGGAAGGGAGGGTAGGAAGTTTTCAAATTTAGGCCTGCAATTGAAGCGAGCCGTTTATGAACAGTTCAGGCTCAACCCACTTAGAAACTTTTCAGAGGGTAGGAGAGAAGAATTATTTTACAGCAATGAAGCACCGAGCGACACGTTAGCTTCTGGAATATATTTCTTTGGAATCAGAATTTGAGATTATACTCTTGAAGGTAGCTAAAATGAGCTCTGGTGATTAAGCTGAAGGACCAAAACAATATCCACACATTTTTTCTTAACTAGTACTCTGCGGACAACTGAAACTCTAAGCCGCCACATGTTGGGTTAAATTAGACTATGGGACATTTATAGCTATATAATGTGAATGCTTGAAGTAGACAGAATCGCACAAGTTGAGGATGCAAAGATGCAAAGTACTTAGGCGGTTTGGCCTTATTGATATAGTTGTGGACAAAGGGTGTTTTTTTTTTTTTTTAAATTTATCTTTTTTGTTTTCTTTGGTGGCAGAGATGACCTTTGTAAGTATGTCAATGGACCACTCTTTTCACTTTTTACTTGAACCAGCCGGATTGAAGACGCCATTTGAGTAGTTAGCTATTCTTTGGGGGATTACAGAAGCCTAGTACCGCTCATTATGTTACCTGCATAGAGTGATGGGCTGTTTAATTAAGTTCTTCAGGATTCTACGGCAGCTGTCTTAGACATCTCCACTAGCTTTTTGAAACTAAGAATTTTCTTTGGTATTGATCATGAGCTTATAATTTGGTTTATACACATATCATAGGATTTACTTTGCCTTGTGTCAACGGCTTTATGCTTCTGGTATGAGTAGTGGCGCATATTCCTATGCTACCTGACAGCATGCTTTGCATTTTTAACAATCAACCTGCATTCTAGTGATCAACTTGGGTGTCAACAAATAAGGTTTTTAGACATGCCATCTGTTTTGTTGGTTCGATGAATATAAATCGTGTGACGTTATTGTTTTATGCATAAGGCGTACCTTTCCTGAAGTGATTAAGTGGAGTGAAGTTTTTTGCTTTAGTGTGAGATGTTTAACAGATTGCAATATTTAAGTTGGTAAAGACATGGATTGGATATGGACAACACTTGCGGTTTCAAAAAGTTTACAGTTCTATTTTGTTGTGAATATACGGAGTTTTTGACTTGAGTATATATAACTATCTTGAATGGTAAAATGTGAACTCATTTTTGTGTTCCATGACCTAGGAACAGTGTTCTAAAAATCAGCCTAGGCGGCCGACTAGGCGGCGCCTAGGCGCTAGGCGGTGCCCGGCCGCCGAGATTTTCCCTAGGCGTTTGAGAAAATCGGCCAGTGGATTAGTCGGCCTCTAGGCGGGGCCTAGGCGGTGCTAGGCGGGGCCTAGGCGGGCTAGGCGGTGCTAGGCGGGCTAGGGTGAGAATGCTACAGAGTCTTATTTGGGTCTGACTCTTTGGAAAAAAAACCCTAACATTAGTATATATATACACTTACGGTTTAAGTTAATTATGGAGAGATCCAAATAGTTTTTTAAATATTAATAATCTTTACTTATTTCCAAAAAACACCACATAACCTATATATATATATATATATATCTATTATTTGAACCACAAGTCTATAATTATTTTTAATTAACACCACATAACTCGTATATATATCTATTATATAATTAATTTTGTTTATAAAACAAATCCGCCTAGGCCCCGCCTAGGCGTCCGCCTAGGCCCCTAGGCGCTAGGCCCCCTTCCACCGCCCGACTAGCGCCTAGCGATTTTTAGAACATTGCCTAGGAAGCACCAGTGCGCATGGTTGTTAGAATCTTACGATTCACTATTCGTACGATTCGATTCGATTCTCATGCCCAACGATTCGAATCATGCATATGAATCGGAATCGAATTGAATCGTCCGATTCACGATACGATTCACACGATTCAAACTATTCATAAAATTTATGAGCATCGCTAACAAATTAAGGAAAAGGTGTTGTCTGATTTTTTGCTTGTGTTATATGCCAATTATATTCTTCAAGCATATTAGTTTACAATTTATTAAGTTGTGAAACAATTTCTACATATAAACTTCTAAAACTGTATAAATAAATAGGTTACTAATTAGAAAATGCCAAGCTTTTTATTAGCAAATCACCAATAATGCCATTCATGCATTTTCCAATATTTTTTCCTTTTTCATATTCACATTCATGTATGGATGTGAAGTGTTGGGCTTCACCTCCTAGAAAAAAAAACACATTGTATTTATACATGTTTTAAACATACATCTATATATATACATATGCATATAAAAAAATACGACAATCTAGTTTCGAAAAAAGTGAATCTTACGATTCACGATTCGATTCACGATTCGATTCGATTCAAGATTCATAATTTTGGCAAACTGATTCACGATTTGACAACATTGCTAGTGCGGATGTGGGGATGCGAGTGCGGAGAGTTCGGCAATTTTTCCAAAATCACGAGTGCGAGTGCGGCGGGTGTACTTAAATAAAATATTTAAAATATATTTTATATAGCATTTATATATTACTATATAGTATATAAAAACTATTCTAATACTTTTTTTTTCTAATTAAAACACAAAATACACATAAATTACTTGTTTACTAATAAACAATGTAATTAAACTAGCAAGAAACAACAAGGAGAGAACAAAAAACATAGAACAAGGAATCACAGAAATAACAAACAGATGACTACCAAAAAAAACCAAAAAAAAAAAAAGAAAGAAAGAAAGAAAGAAAGAAAGAAATAACAAACAGAGTGAGAGAACCAAACCTGGATATCACACACAGTGATAGAGAAGATCCTGAAGAGAGAGGGAGAGAGTAGAACTCGATCGATCAAGAACCAGCGTAAAGCTGCGCCGCTACAAGCAATGAGATAGATCGAGAGTTTTTGTGTGTGTGTGTGTATGTGTGTGAAATAGAGAGACGGAACAGAGAGGGGAGAGAGATGAACAGAGAGGCAGAGATTTGGACCTCGTGCTGCATCGTGAGCCCTAGCCAGAGAGACGAACCCCAACAAGCACTGATTTGTGAGTTTGTGAAGGTGCGACTATATCTTAACCTATATTTACTTCTCCTTTCTTTATATATTTGTATTATGAATCCCAAAAGTTGTAAAAATAATGTAAGAAACCACGTAAAAAAAACAATAAAAATAAAAAAATCAGATGTCGCCGCACTCACGGAGTGTCGGGACGTACCCACGACGCACTCTGCCGCACTTAGGCACAACCAAGAACTCACATGGAGTCCACACGCACTACACGCACACTAAGGCGCACTCCAGCCGCACTCACACTCCATACGCACTAAGTGCGCGTGCGGCACCATTTTTGAAGCACTCGTGCTTCTTAGTCCATGACTAATATGTTTCTTGCATTTTCTTTTCATCATTAACTCATTCCATGAGCATTCTTTGCATACGGTCTCTCTCATTTTTATTTTCCTTCCTGTTCCCTCGTATCTTATAATGTTTGAATAGAATGTGTGGGTGGTCAATAATGACCGACTGTTTTGTGCTTCATATTTTTTCACATGCAGTCTGCAGGTGCTCTTGGAATGGAGTTTTTATATTAGTCGCCGCATGAAGGAAGGAGTTATTATTTCCCTAAGTTTAGTGTCTTATGGAATGGCTTTTTAATTTGCCCCCTTTTTTTTTTCTTTTTTTTTTTTGCATTTTCATTTTAACAGTGTGTGGTTTTGAAGGGGACCTTTTATGGTGTCCTCTAGCATTTGGAAAACCTATGATTGTTTAGTATTGGGGGATAGCCACTGTTTCATCTTTTGTTGGACCTTGGTCATGTAAAGTTGCATTGGAATTGAAATATTTTGATAGTTTCCTCCTCTTCTTTTTTTTGGCTCTTTTAAAGGCTAAATCTGCCTTCAATTGTTGATTGATTTATCTCTATTGACTGGTTAAATGAGGTTCTATTACGTTGACAGGGTAGAGAATTTTGTAATGTTATTAAGTATGAACCTATGAACCTATTCTGTGCATGACTGTTTGGCCACACCAAAGTATAGTGACAAACTTTCCTAGGTTCTTCAATTTTTGTCAGAGAGTCGTACGACCAACTGTAATTTCGATCGACTTGTTCGCTCAGTGTCTTGTATATTTTTTTGTTTTGAGAGAAGAGATGGAAGGAGCTAAGTTACTCTGAAAGTTGGCTTGTCCAAGAAGCGACAATTTAGTTTTTGGCCATCAATTCGCTGCCCAAATCCAGTATTGTTGTAGCCTTCATTCACACGTTTCTTAACCACAGAAGTCCCAGAATCTAGTAATGTTTCAATCCGATATAGTGCAAAATTTCCCCAAAAAATCATATACAACATACTAGTATTTTACAGTGATAAGTTGTTACAACTGCACCATTACACATATAGGTATGACTTTAATACCATGTTAAGCCAACAAATTTGAAGGTGCAAGCTATTAAGTGGCTCATTAAGAACTAATACATATGAAATACTAAACATTTCATTCGAGCCCTGAAGTGGACCAACCTAAAGCCGAATACGTGTGATACATAAATATACTTATCTTGTACAATTGTATGTACGTACATATATAAAACGTACAGTGTGGTTGGACTCTCAATTTCTCAAATATGGGTGTCGGAGGTTCCATGCTCGATTCTCCATAACTGACAAATCAGTCTTAGGCGGTTGGGACGCAATGCTCTTTGGCGGAACTGTGGGCTAGCCTAGCTAGAGACACAAAGATTTTACATAGTGAGCCCCTAAAAACGGAGAAATGAAAAGCCCAACCAAATGCCCACTTAAAACTCTTATGGGCTTCGGATAAACTAACCAGAACTCGGCCCAATTAAAAACCCAAGTCCCCACAATTTTCAATTTTTCACACCATTAGGGTAGGATAAGTTTGCCAATTTATTAAAAAGCCAAGGGTAACTCCGTAATTCAGATCTTTTTATAGGTAGTCTTCCACATAAAAACCCTAGCAACAGCAAGCATCATCCATTTGTGGCTTCGTTTCAGAGAAAAAAAAACAAACCAGAGACAGCCGCATCTCAATATACGCCACCATGGGTCGCATGCACAGTCGTGGGTATGTATTCTCTCTCTCTCTCTCTCTCTCTCTCTCTCTCTCTCTCTCTCTCTCTCTCCTAACACTAATCCTGTAACTTTTGTTTTTTGGTGCTCTCAGTAAGGGTATCTCCGCTTCAGCTCTGCCCTACAAGAGAACTCCTCCTAGCTGGCTCAAGATCTCCTCTCAAGATGTAATACGATATATATATATATATATGTATATGTATGTATACTCATACACATTTATGCGTACGGATATGAATTGTTTGCTTTTTTTTTTTTTATTTTTTTTTTTTAAGGTTGAAGACAACATCTGCAAGTTCGCGAAGAAAGGCCTGACTCCGTCGCAGATCGGCGTCATTCTTCGTGACTCTCACGGCATTGCTCAGGTCAAGAGCGTTACAGGAAGCAAGATATTGCGTATTCTCAAAGCTCATGGTGAGATTTCTCTTCTGTTTGGTTCCCTAGAAAATGTTTATTTTGGTTTTCATAGTTGTTAGTAGTGCTTATTTGATTTTGCATTTGTGATATTTCTCTTCTGTTTTGTTCACTAATTTGATTGCGTATGTGGTATTTCTCCTGTTTGGTTCACTAGAAAATGTATCTTTTGCTTTTCATAGTTGTTACTTATTTGATTGCATTTGTGAGATTTCTCTTCTGTTTGTTACGCCAGAAAATGTGTAGATTTTGGTTTTCATAGTTGTGGCGTATTGATTGCATTAGTGAGTGTGTTTGGTTCACTGGGAAAATGTAGATTTTGCTTTTCGATAGTTGTTACTTGTTTGTTTGATTGCATTTGTGTGATTTCTCTTCTGTTTGGTTCACTAGAAAATGAAAATGTAGAGTTTGCTTTTTGCAGTTGTCACTTATTTGATTGCATTTGTGAGATTTCTCTTCATTCTGATTCACTAGAAAATGAAGATTTTGCTTTTCATTGTTGATACTTATTTGATTGTATTTGGTTAGGACTTGGTCCTGAAATTCCTGAGGATCTCTATCACCTGATCAAGAAGGCGGTAGCGATCAGGAAGCATCTGGAGAGGAACAGGAAGGACAAGGATTCGAAGTTTCGTCTGATCCTCGTTGAGAGCAGGATCCACAGGCTTGCCCGCTACTACAAGAAAACTAAGAAACTCCCTCCCGTATGGAAATAGTAAGCTTTCACTCCATACATCAACTCTTGCATTAGGTTACTTTTTTGTGAATTGTTATTAGAACTCTTCAAGGGCACTATATTTACTTATCACATTTGATTCTATGTAGTCCTTATTTATAATGAATGGAAATGATTACTATGTGTTGTTTTAGAAGTAAATCTTCTTTAGTAAACCTCTTCTTTCCAAAATTATTGAATGGCACTCAGAGTTATCTTATTTCACCATGATGGTCCAAGTATTTGGGAATCCAAATATTACAAGCCGATTTGGGTGTTTTCCACGTTATCTCAATGTGAGATTTTCACAATGTGGCCCACTAGCCTCCTTTTATGCATTAGCTGGACTCCCACTATGATAGTTGTTAGCCAGTAAATTAATGTGCCCAATATAATAGGTGTTTATTTAATTAGATAAATAACTATTTGAGATATATATGGACCCATGATGGAACGTTTATCTAAACAAAAATTGGGCAATGTGGCCCTTTTCTCTCCTCTATAAAAGACCTTAGTGTGTAACGTTTACTGTGTAAAGAGTTTGTGTATATTGAGAGGTATAGAGAACAAGGATAAGCCACGTTTGAAGTCCTTATTAAGGGTTCAATCTTTATTCATTCTCAATCACGATGGCAAACAATGATACCCATATAATTTCAATATCTAAAAGTTCTTGAGATGTATTAAATTCAAGATTCGTATATTTTGCACATGATAGTATGATTATTTGATCGATTATAGTTTATAGTCTAATAGTTAACTTGCTCAAACCATTCTGAGAAGTTTTACCCATTGAGGGCCTAAATACTAGATGCATGAGAGTAGTGAAAGTGGAACAACCACTGAAATGAAATAGGACAACGGTCACGTTAAGGCCTTGAGTTTATCTTTAATAGAGAATTTTGAATTTTAAATTCTACAAGGATTGGACTAATGCTTAGCATGTCTAGCATCCACACTTTAAGATGCAGGTATTAATTTGTGCCACTTGTATAGTTATGTTATCTTTGGGTGTCCAATTCCACACTACTTAGAGGCCGTTTGTCTCTGCTTAAGCTTATGCGATTTTGATTGTGATTTAAGAACTGCTTAAAAGTAGAACTGATTATTAAGGTTTTTGTGTTTGCTTGATATGTTGTGAAATTGATTATGTTGTCTGAACGACCTATGAATGTGTTTGATGTTGTGAAAGTAGAACGTGGTTTTGAATGTGCAAAAGTCATTTGTGCCCTTGAATTTTTATAATATTTTATCTTAGTAATATTGTTAAAGAATTAATTATTAATGAGATAAATAATTATTGAAATGATCTAAACATACTACTTTTTTATATATAGATTTAAATATAGTGATTAATTTGGAATGAATATATATTTATTTTTTTTGTTTCATTTCGGTAGTGCCCATGATCATATGCAATTTGCTGTTAGAATGGAGTATTACTATGGTTACCAAATTTTTATTGTGAAAATGAATCCCAAATGACGTAATAGTGGAACCGTATTTAGTGTATTGGGAGCAAATGATATTTTATTAGAACTTATTTTCTCACTATAACATGATTTGGAATTCACTTTTGGGTAGAGATTTGCTATGTATCCCAAATTTGAATCTCAAAAGTGTTCTAAATATTTTTTTTATTGTTATACTGCATTTAATTATAATGGGACATTAATTTTCATTAGAGGTTGGTTTAGATAGTACAACATTCAAAACATTTGGGAAAAAGTTTTGAGGCTAGAATTTAGGATTTATTGTAACTCCGTAATACTGTAATAAATATGTACAAGGCTTTCCTTTTGATCCAATATGTATCAGACTAAAAAATTGTATTTCAACATTGGTTGAAGGGTATAAAAGTAAAAGTGAGTAAATAAATAACATGGACTAAACTGCGATCAATGAAAAGCTGGTGGAGAGCAGCTTAAACTACATCGCAGAATTGAGTTGTGAAATTATGGGACCCACAGGCTTGCGATGGGAGCCAAACAAGTCCTGATATGCGTTTTGCTACTTGGAACGCTGGTTGCTACCTTTAAACGCGGAGACAAACAGTCTCTTAGTGTCATAGATTACATTACCCTATCTAGTTCATAGTTGGTTGAAGGCGACTCTCTTTTGGGTTAGTCTCTATCTCCTAACTATAACTGTCATTGAGAATATTATTGTCTCTTATGACACCCTTAGTGACTAATCTTTCATGTAGTTCTATATTCATAAGGCTTACTAACCTAGGCCATTTTGGTGACTACCAAATTAATAAACCTTATAAATACAAAACTAATCTAGCAATAAATCTTTTATTAGAGTTATTACTCCAGTCGTCGCATTTTATGTGTCCACATTTGAAAGTCAACTTTTTAGGGGAACACAATGATTACATTCACATGTATAAAAGTTGTGGCATTATTCCAAATGCACCCTTTTTTTTTCCTCCTTTTGCTTTTGTTTTGGTATTTTCAAAGTCAACAAGGGTAGATTTGTAAAGTATCTAATAATTTAGCATTAAATGCTATTAATGGACAATAGTTTTGGGACATCCAAAATTGGAAAGAGGGGCACATAAATAAAATGGGACGGTGTCCGTCCCATATTATGTGTCCTTTCCTTCCATGGTCGTCCCAAAACTATTGTCCACTAAGAATATTCCAGGATAAATCCGTAGTGATTTCCAGAATTACCCTTATTGATTTTGAAATTACCCAACTACTTAAAGGTCGAAAAGACAATTAAGGGTATTATGGAACATTTGCAGTGATTGAATGCCATGTGAATGGTAATCATTATGTCCCCTTAAAAAGTTGCACTCCCAAAGGTCGACACATAAAATGGGATGGAGGGACGAGGGAGTATTTAATTGCTAAAATTGTTATTTATTAACTCTATCACTTGTATAATACAAATAAGAAAATTTGAACTTTCTTTTTATGTGATTGAAATATATTCAATGATGAAAATTTGCAATAGCTCTAATTTTACGTACAATTAATAAAACATAAATTTATTTTAACAAAATAACTTAACCATAAAATTTAACCGCTTACAGTATGTCAGTATTGCACAATACTCAAAACGAACAAGTAAACTGAAATTTATTCATGTTGGAATTATGATACACCAATACCAGTAACATGATCAAGATGACCTCAACCTTTAATGATGCACAACAATATTATGTCACGACTTTTAAAGGATGATGATTCATGTCAATGAATTTGGAGCTAAGACAAATTCTCACATGTACATTAGTAAAACAAGTGGGGATGTATCCAAAAGAATTTCAATGACATTTGATGTCTAACACCCAGTTCTAGCCACATGGTGATTCAATCCAAACCAAAACAATAAACTTGTAGATTATATTCAATGGTTATTCATGCAAGATTAAGAAATGGAAAAATCAAGTTTTTGACTCTACACACGTGCTTTGAAAAATACCTTCACATAGAATACCCCTAATCACATGAACTAAATAAATTCCCTATACTTCTTCACATAGAATACCCCTAATCACATGAACTAAATAAATTCCCTGTACTTCCACAATTTGACTCCAAAACCGACATATATGATGTCATATATATAGTGTAAATAAACATGCACATAAGCATACGGTGTCGGGTATGGGACATACCTAGCGGAGAAACTCGACGGATCGTGCAATTGCTACGAGTTGCTACTACGTCCTTTGATGCGTGAGAGATCGTGAAGAAGGCTACTAGAGTCTTTGTTCTTGTGTCCACGCGCGAAATCCCAAGGTCTTTTTGGTGATTGCCTTAGAGAGAGAAAGTGACGTGAGAGGGGAAAGAGAGAGGGGGTCGACTATTGAGAGAGTGGGTTGTGTAACCCATTGTATGGCCCTATATGCACATATATATAGGTACACACAAGTATAGTAGCCATAGGACTCCCAGCTCTAATCCTTCATGGATTCCTTGAAACTTAAATAAAGCTCGTTGGACCCGGTCCATGACATATAATGTGTGTGGGTGACCCATAACCCATAATAATACTAACATATATTTTTGTTAGTATTAGGATCTCAGCTCCTATCGATGTACGTTCTTTTCGTGAGGTCGCACATTCTATTTCCTGTATGAGGAGATGATGAAAGTTGGACATATGTCATGGACCGTGTCCAAGGGGCTTTACTTAGGCTCCAAAGAATCCATGTAGGATTAGACTTGGGAGTCCTAGGGCTACTATACTTGTGCGTACATATATATATATGTGCATATAGGGCCACACAAAGGGTTACACAACCCCCTCTCTCTCCTCTCACTCCACTTTCTTTCTCTAAGTCAATCACCATGGTAGCCTTCTTCGCAATCACTCACGCATCAAATGACTTACACGAAATGGGCAGCAGCAGTTCGTGGCAATCATAGGCTCGTAACAACGTCGTTCCAACGATCCGTCAAGATTCTCCGCTAGGTATGTCCTATACCCGACACTGTGTGCATGTTTAGTTACATGTATCCCTAACACCATACAATTCATTAACCAGAAGGTGAACATAGGTAATGTTGGCATTATATATACGTTCAGTCATATATATATAATGTCGGATGTTGATTGCCATTGCGATTGAGAATGCCTGAAGATTGAACCCCTTAATCAAAAATACTTCAAACTTGGCTTTTCCTCCGTCCTGTCTCTCAATATACACAATAATTGATGGAAGACATTACATACAAATGTGTTTTGTGTCGTTTGTAGAGGAGAGAAGAAGGCCATGTTCCCCAATATGAGAGAATTGTTCCATTATGGGTCCATATATATCTCTATTGGTTACCTATTATATTGGGCACATTATCTTATTGGCCAACTACTATCATATTGGGAGTCCAACTAATACATAAAAGGAGGCTACTGGGCCATATTGTGGAAATCTCACGTGAGTGAGTTAACATTCCAGTGTTCTCTTGGTCTAATTTGTTCTCCTCATGACAAACTCCCCTCATTGAAATTGAGCTTCAGGTTTGTGTGGAAAATACATGTTACTCGTTGCCTAGGTAGCATTGGTGCGAGGGATTCGCCAAAATTTCCAAAAGGGTGTGGGTGTGGCAGGAGTACATAGATAAAATATTAAAAACATATTTTTATTTAATAGTATATACAAATTATGCTATAACTATTATTATATTAGTGTGTACCCTAGATAATTGCTATTATTATTTTCTATTATTTCTTTTTTAAACACCCAAAGTTTTCAAAATTGTATGAAGAACTTGTGTTTTTTTTCCTTCAAAAGAACGATACAAAAATGCCCAGCCACACTCCAAAAGAACTCAAAGAATCCACGACGCACCCAGTATGGGTGCGCACTAAGTGCGTGCGAGTGCGGCGGCCTTTTCGTAGAGTCCGTGTTTCATAGCTCGTTGCAAGTTGAGTTTTGCTTGTATAAAGTTGGAAGTACTTCAGCTTTTCGATGTTAATCTTGGATATAAGTGTGTGTCGTGTTTTGTAATTGGGGCACTAATATTTGGTGGACTGGTAAAACTTTCCATGTGGTGAATTTAAGTGAGAAGGATCTCTGCGTCAATTTAGGCGTTTTGTCCCTTTGTTTCTATTTTCAACTAATATTGTCTCATTAGTTGTATTCTCTAGTCTCTGACTTTTAGGTGAGCAGGGCAGTTGCAATAATTGATTTGATGATTTTTAACTATTTTTCTGCTCATTCTCAGCCTCGCATCCTTCTTTTTCCTATTGGGTTTATGTTTATCATTTTCGAACTTTTCGGGTATCTGTTCTTCATTTCAGTCAAGCTTACACTTTCTATGTTACTATTTCGTTGGTGTCCGTGTCAAGAAAATATTCTATGCAACAATTATTTTGATGATGTGGGATTACAAGCCAATAGGAATTCAGTATTCAAGCATTTGTCCATTCTTATTTTATGAAAAACATGGTTACTCCTTAGCACTACACCTACAATTATTAGTGTGTTGACATAGAGGTTGTGGTATATTGGTATCATTGTTACATTAATACATAGTATATTTTTGTATTGCTATTGCATTGAATATTTTCTCTCGTGTCTAAGGGTCTCAATATGACTATATCTACCCCGAACTAGTTATATGAATTTACAAGCGCATGTCCTTCTATGTAGATAGCTCTATGAGCATATGTTACTATTGTTCTTGGTGTTGTTACATTTGGTTACGCTACTGACGAGAAACTCCTCATTTGCAGCGAATCTACCACTGCCAGCACTCTCGTTGCCTAGGCTAGGTATTTCATCTTTTCTCAGTTTTTGGTTAATCAGGTGAGTTGCCGATATGCCGTCCTACTCCTAACGGACAAGATAGTCCTTTAGTTTGGGAAGGTATTTGTTTAAGATCGAATTATTTTTGTTTCATTACTTAGCAATGGATGAAAGAACAGAATCCTTTTGATGTTTGGAGTTAAATTATTACTATTAACTTTTGCACTTCTTGAATTTCAATCAAGTGGCATTAACCACCAAATTTGTTTTTTATTTTTATAAAATGTAGTTTTGTCAATAAGTAATACTTGGGGCACAACCAAAGCCACAACCTTTTTTGCACAACCTTCATTTTGTGTCTATCTCTCTCTTGATGGGTCCCACAGTGCCAGTGACCCCACAGTGCTCACTAGGAGAGAGATAGACACAAAATGGAGGTTGTGCAAAAAAGGTTGTGGCTTTGGTTGTGCCCCAAGTATTACCCTAGTTGGATTGCCCCATGCACTGAAGAAGCCCTCTCCTTGTGAAATTTTTTGCAGGCTTAGCATACAATTCATCTTTGGTTTGGTTAAGCCTGATTGCTCATTCAGGCTATGCCTTACATAAATTTGCTGAACACCAAGGAGTGTTTGATAATGTATCAACAGAAAAAACAGCCAAAAGCTTAATTTGTAAAAAAAATTCTATGAAAAATAATTACTGAATGTGGCCTATTTTAATATTTTGAAACACTATTTTCATTATCGCTAATTCAATAGTTTAAATATTTTTAGTATTTAAAATCCAGTACTTACCTTTTCGATACTTGGTTTTCTTTCTATCAAACAAGCTAAATGGTGCACGAGGAAGGCAAAGAAAACTAAGGATTCAATACTTAGGATCCGTTTGATAAAACTGAAAATTAAGTGCTGAATTTTAAGTACGAAAAAATTTAAGTGATTGAATTTGCAATACAAATAACAGTGTTTCAACTATTGAAAATAGACTGCATTCAGTGATTATTTTTAGTAGAATTTTTTCACTTAAAGTTTTCAGTGATTTGTTAGCTGCATTTTCAATTAAGTGGTTATTATCAAACGCACTGAAAAAAATTAAGTGCTGAAAAATTTGGGTTATCAAATACACCCTTAGTTTTCTTTCTGTCAAAACCTTTCTTCATTTACACAGCCAATCATCAAATCCTGTGTTTTAATGAGGCAAAGAAAGATGGACATTGCTGAGGAGTTTATTGTCAATTGACTCAATTTGACATTGAGTCGATGTGAAATCTTTGTTCTTTCATTTGGTTTACCGTTTATTCATATCCTTCACCCCAAGTTCACGCCATGTTAATTCCAGACATTGACCACTTCTCTTCCATATAGTTTAAAATTTTAGGTTGCTTGGTTAGCAAGAAGATATCAAGATGTATTCCCAAGGCTCGTTTGGTTCATTAAAATTTAGTGAGAGAAAAAGAAAGAAAAACACTTGGGAATACGCTAAACTTTTTTTGGCTATCAAAGAAAATTGCAAAGAAAATTGTGAGGAAAATAGGAATACGAACAAAATATGGTAAGATTTAAATCACAAATTATATATTTTGTGTGAGTGACTTTTCTCTTTTTTAATTATAATAATAATCTAAAATTTTCTAACTTTTAGTTTTATTTATACATGGAGGAAAGTACAAAAGAAAAACCAATAAAACTAGTTTTTCTTTTTGTTAGTCCTTTCCCTTTTTTTCTCCCTCGCTAAATTCATTGGACCAAACAGAGCCTAAAGATCTATTTGCATGGGGATGGAAAAATTCATCATTTTGAGGAATGAACCTGTAATCCACAAATGGATCTGAAATGAGTAATATTAGAATCGTTGATACCAATTGCCCAAAAGTTCGAGTTGTTTAGGAACCTACCCAAACTAGGGATGGCAACGGGGCAGGTTCGGTACGAGAGTAGTCTCTTCTAAATTCCTACTTTTATTACAAAGTTGTTTACCAAATTTGTCCCAACCTATTAGTAGCGGAACCGGATTTGGTCGGTTTTTTATCAGAGCGTTGATAGGTTTACCACCGGGGTAATTTAAATAAAATTTAAAAACTTATATTTTAGTAAATTAATGGATTGAGTGATAAATTGACAAGTAACCATGGTGAGTTTTTTATTTTTTTTATGAGTCAACCATTTAAATTTTTGCTATACGTAGTATATTCCTTTTTTTTTATAAGGTACATCGTACATATATAGCATATAAAGGGAAAGTATAAGGGTATAATACTACATTTAACACTTTAACTGGGGCGGGACGGGTTTTAATTCGGGATATTTTCAATTACCACATCCGCCCTAACTCCTATAGGGTTTTAATTTTCACTAACTAAATCCGCTCCTACTCCTATGATACCTCCTCCAAAACCGTTCCATTAAAGACGGGACGGGACAGAGTTTCGGCGCATCAGAGATTTTTGGCCATCCCTAACCCAAACATAATAATAATAGAGTGCAACCCAGAATATCAGACAGAATGAAGTTTTGCCCCCTCAAAATTTGCCTAAACTTAAAGCAACTCATACTAAATCCGAAGACCAGTCCCTATTTAATAATGCAGTGGTTCCTAATTTGAATCCTAATTTATTTTTCAAATGCTTTAACATTGATACCACATGCAATGGTATGTGGTACAACAAACCACTGCTACAACATGTGGTCTTAGGGACGCATACATTATTGTTAAAGCAAACTGCAAAGGGATAATATGTTACATTTTAAACTACATAGAGATAAAGTGTCACATAGACAAATCACAAAAAACGTAAAAAAATAATTTATCCAAAAAAAAAACTCCTCTGATAATGAAATTTGGGAATACAACGACACAATGGATAACTTCACTCTGAAAATAGGGGTATACAACTATACATAGATGGACGAGAATAATTTCTCGATCTCTATACTGTTCATTACACAACAATTTAGAGAGTGAGTTGCTATTTTCACTCCAAAATTAAATTAACTAGCCTGTATCTCGCGCGATGCGCGGGTACGTTGTTTCTTTGATAAGTTATAAAATGCTGATAGTTAATATTGTCTTAATTACAGAATAAGTGTTAAAATATTGGAAAAGTATGTTAACAAAAGATATAATTCATGAGTAATAGTATGATTCTCGAATTTTATAACTCAAATGGTTCCTAAACACAAGTGTCAATGGATTCACTTAGTGTTGATTGGAGGGGATAAAGTGATCCCACTATTATTAAAAGTGGTTCTATTGGCATAGAAAGTATTTGGTATACTAAATTTGGGGAGTATTGCTATGCTTCCCAATTTTTTTTCCTCCGAAAGTGCATCTCAAATGATGTGGTAGTGGATCAGGTCTACTAGAATGGAATCAGTTGAATTTTGATTGGAAGTTGTTTACTTGGCCCCATTGCCATATCAGTTGGGATGCACTTTTGTGAAAAAAATTTGGGAAGCATAGCATTACTCATAATTCATTAGAAAAAGAGAGAGAAAGAGAGACTTCATCTTATTAGGATTGAACAGAGTTTGTCTGCCTATTCCAAATAAAATAAGTTTGAATAAGAGTATAGACTAGTATATTGGAATGATTTTTTTTTTCCTTTCACATAATAATCTCCCCCAACACTTGTACTCATTTGATTTTTTTTTTTTTTTCACGTCTACACTACATATTTTCCCTTTTTCCTATGTGGTTAGCGTTGCAATTTAAAGTCTTGTACATGCCAGTATAGGGACATATATAATAGAAAATAGTTTTGTTCACCCAAAAAATAGTTCATCAATACTCACTCAAACATTCCATTGGTCAATGCAATTCACCAATTCTCACCCAAGTATCCTATTGGTCAATGCAATGGGACTCATGATTAAATTAATAGTGTTTAATCTTGGATTCTACTGCATTGACCATTGGGATGTTTGGGTGAGCATTGGTGAACCATTTTTGGAGTGAACAAAAATGCTCTCATACAAAATCTTTTGAACATAGATAATATTTATACATTTAAGAGAGGAGAAAAAGAGCAAGAACCGTTTACACACTAAAGTGAGAGAAGGGAGAGAGACCCATTTGAACTTAAATTGGCAGAATTAAAACTCCTGCCACATGTCATCATAAGGTGGCACATTACTTGAACCTTCTACTTATATATATACTAGTGAGGGTGCACGTGCAAGGCACGTGCCCATCAGATAGTTGTATTCCTAGATATATTGTGTATTAATCTTGACATTAGAGGTCTTTGGAGAGGTATAATTACTCACTCCGTTCTAAAATAAGTGCCAACGTTTCATTTTTTTTTTGGATATTTTTAAAATAAGTGTCACGTTTTTTTCTTTTTTCTTTTTTTTTTGATATTTCAAAATAAGGTCCACTTTTAAAAATCAACATAAGATGTTAAAACAGTTAAATTGGAAATTGTAAATGTAACTATTTAATCTAAAACTCTTCTTACGAAAGAAGTCGATAATTCTGACTATCTTATAAATGAGTAGTAAAGGTACCTAATAAAGCGCCACTAAAAATATTTGACACAAGTAGGGTATTTCCTCTAAAAAAAAGGGCATGAATGTGTTTGTAGGCCTTAATTGATATTCAAATACAATCTATAAATCCTGAATTTGAGGGAAGAAGTTGACCAAAATGTAAATATTAGTGACCAATTAATAATAGCTACTAAAATAGCCACTTAAATTGACAATTTAAATATACCAGAGCTTAAATTTGAGAGAAGAAGTTGACAAAAATGTGAAATTAGTGACCAATTCCTAAATAGTCACTAAAATAGGCACTTTTTAAAACTTATTTAAAGTGAATAATAAATATCCCAAAACTTGCTGACCTAATGTAATTACACATATTACAATATATGAATCCTAACTTTGAGAGAAGAAGTTGAGCAAATTCTAAATATTAGTGACCAATTCCTAAATAACCACTAAAATAGCCACTTTTTTGACTTTTTATGAAGTGAATAATAAATGTCCCAAAAATTATTGACCCAAATGTAATTAGACACAAATTATTGATTGAAACCTCATTTGAGAGAAGAAGTTGACCAAATTGTAAATATTAGTGACCAATTCCTAAATAACCACCAAAATAGCCACTTGTTGACTTTTTTGAAGTCACTAATAAATATTCAAAAAATTGTTGACCCAAATGTAATTAGACACAAGATTGTTGATTAAAACCTCATTATTATAAAAAGCTGACTTGAATGTAATTATTTGTCCAAAATGACAGATTTACCCTCACACAAAGCAATATATCCTTCCGATGTATAAATAGATATATGAATAATTATGGTGTAGTGAAGGG
Organism: Hydrangea macrophylla; assembly: GCA_033977485.1. Lineage (NCBI taxonomy): Eukaryota > Viridiplantae > Streptophyta > Magnoliopsida > Cornales > Hydrangeaceae > Hydrangea > Hydrangea macrophylla. The sequence goes on along the minus strand of CM066982.1, from coordinate 84,753,323 downwards.
CAAAAGAAGAAGTTCATATTTTTTAACGTGCTTGTTTCTTCGTTTTTATAGGATAGTAGATAACAATAGATAGATACATAGATAGATATACTCTATAGTACTACTAGCACAAGCACACCATACACTACCAATCTCACTCATTATGATTTAACATCATAAATGATAAACCCTAGTTTACAAAAAAAAAATTTAAATAAATAAATGAATAAAAAATAAAAAACCCATCATAAACCCTAACAAAACACTCGATTGAGCTTAAGCTTTTAGCTAACAACAAAACAAACAAAGAGAAGTAAAATTAGGGCTTTGAAGAACAAAATGGTGCGAGGTTTAAGGTTATTCGCCGACAGGGTCGGCGACGGTGCCGGAGAACCTCGCCTCGATGTCGCCGACGGCGAGGAACTCATGCACGTCGAGCCCGGCGTCTCCATCGTCCTCGGCAATCGCTCCCCCGAGTCCCCCGGAACTCTTTACATCTCCTCTAGGTTCGATTTCTCTCTCTATCTATACCTATATCTATATATATATATATACACATTTTCCTGTTTCTGGCTGTATTGGAAGTTCTTCTGTGGTGGTTTGTGAAGGCAATTGGTGTGGTTGAGCGACGTGGACAAGGCGAAAGGTTATGCTGTTGATTTTTTGTCGGTGTCGCTTCATGCTGTGTCTAGGGATCCGGAGGCTTACGCATCTCCTTGTATATATACTCAGGTATACAATCTATGTTAGCTATGTTTTTTCTTGCTGGGTTCGCTTTGTCCGAGGTTTAGGGTTTTACCTTGTTTTTGGGTTTTTACACTAATCTAGTTAGCTTCTACGAAATTAACGAACAATTTTGAGGTGAATTACTCTAATTTTTCAACACCAGGTGTTGTGCTTAAGAATTGTCAGGGCCCAGTGTGGTAAAGTTGTGGTTTTCATTTTTCTGTTTTTGTTTTCATGTTGTTGAAACGAAATGTTTGGCAATTGTATTCGTTTTTCTTTTTCGAAAACATACCAGAAAACGTGTTTGGTAATTGTCTGCGCCGGAAAACATAAACCAAAAAAAATGCAGTGTTTATAAAACCAAAACTAGTTTAGGTTTTTATAATTTAGAAAATTGAAAACTGAAAACCATAGCAAATGGGCCCTTAATTTTTCAATAATTTGAATTATAAGGATTACAGCACTTAACGAGTAGTATTTTATTACTCATTGCAGGAATTGGGGTTTTTGCTCGTTTAGAAAGACTATCCTTAAGGTTATTATTTGTATGATATTGCTAGACAGTCATCGAAATACTTTGGCCCCACGTTATAGTTTGTTATTTTCCGCATTGTTGAACTATTGCAAAAATTCGATTTACTTTGATTGAATTATGAAAACCAACACATGACTTAACATGCAACCTGTCTTGGATATGCAAAACTAAGGCAAGGGGAATTTTTCTTCTTCATATTTGCATTTGGTAGTGATGTATAACAAGTAAGATTGGTTTTGGATTTGGAATATGTTGAACAGAAAGAAACTTTACATCTAATTCCCAAGGTGGATCTAAAATTTCCATATGGGGAATGTAAAAGAGGGCAATTTAGTGACCCTAATTTCTCCGCATTACATGAGATGAAATTCAAGAGAAGATGTGTCACACCCCGATTTTTGGAAAGCCAAATAATCAACATAAAACTAAATCTAGACTACTATTCGACTGCCCAACTATCGGAGTGAACACCACGAAGCCCAACCTAATAAAACTTTTTAATGGAAATAGATGTTCTGAAAAACCTGGTTAAAACATTTGTAATAAATTTCCATTTATATTTTTAAAACAAAACCACCACATTTCCCTTTAAAAAAAAACACTCATGCGGTTCCGAAAATACTCAGATATATTTGATTAAAGCTACAACTACTAAATCACTTATATTGAAAAGCAGAAGCTGAATAAATATTTCTCAATTCTCATTAAGAATAAAAATCTTTTCATTTACAATTAAAGCTTTGAAAGAATAACCTCTATTACAACCTTTGGTCAGAGCTACTAAACGTCCCAATACCAACTACAATAATGGCCCACAATGCCAAATAAATGAAAATAGTAAATAACAGTAAAGGTCTTCATGCCCTCAAGCAAATCCATGCAATCCAATAGTCATACCGGCCTACTCCTTAATCTGCAAAACGGCTGCGTTTCCCGAGAAACGCCCCGCATGATAAACATCACACGCGTTTGCATTGTATAACAACACTGGTATGAGTAAACACGCTCCAGTCTCAAAGATCACTCGTGGTCCCCTCAACTCCAACCCAATAATAATCAATTAACATAATAATACCCAATAAAATTTCCCGGAGGTTGGGAATCCGCTGGACTCCCTCCCTCTCTAGACCACAAACACATACAAAGTTGTAGGCAGAATTGTAGTTCCACACGTGAGTGAGAACAAGCGGTAGTTTCCTCGAGTCACGGCGGCAGTTTGTTCCACCCACAAAGTAAAAGAAACACTTACTCTTAAATAACATGGTGAGCCAAAGCCTGCATACAATGGTTAGTGGGTCCACTATCCTGCAACTCGAGAGTTAACACAAATCCTTAGTATTAGAATAAGAAATTCTCCAATATCGAATCATTATATCAATTTCCTTTGCATTATACCACGGTAACCATTTCGACTTTTCAATTTCATGTTTCGCAACAATTTATCCATTTGCATTTTACGCTCTACAATCACTGTCATTTTTTTCTTGCCCTAGGTTCACCACTAAGGTCACCCTACTCATGGTCAACTTATTTTTTTTATGAATGATTCATTGTTCAATTTCCTAGCTTCACCACTTGGTCACCCTCCATGGTACACCCACACATATATCCCATGTGTGCCCGGACATACTACTAACATCCACTCTGGTGCTAGTTTAGTTGGGGTATCAACCAAACCAGGTATACACACAGAAGGCCAGTCAATATGCCTAGACGTCTAACAAATAAGCCGGGCATAAGGCTTAAGCCAGCTTGATCACGAAGCCACTGGCAAAAGGGTACACTCAGCAAGTCAAGCTACCAAAAAAAAACATATCACACAACGGGAAGCGGTGAACACTAAGGAACTTGAAACCACTTTTTTTTTACCATCTACGTTAATTCACACAAGTACCATTCATGAGGATTTAATCACGTCATTAACCACTTCGAAAATTTATCATTTATTATATGGATTATCATTATCCAATTATTCACAATAAGGCCCTTGCGCCAAACTTCTATTCACGTCTCTAACGTTGTATTTCCACAATCATCATTTAATACCGCATATAGCATAAGTTATAGCATTTAAATCAACATTCAACAACACTATTTAAAATTGTCCCAAACAAATCTTATATTAAACAGCCCCAAAACTAGCATGGGTTGAAATTGTTCTTCATAATAATACCGTACAAAGAAACATCTCTAACAATTTTTATAAACATAATTCAAAATTCGGAGTTAACATTTACTGCTACTGTAATATGAATTTTCTGCCCAAACGGTGCAGAATTGAGAAAAATACCATTAGACGAAAAACGTGCAGAATCGCGTTTTACATTGACCATGCGCGAACAGTTTTACCAAAAACAAAATGTATGAATTAATACGAATTATTTTCTAAAACAGATTTGAAAGTTTTATTCAATTTTACCCAAATCAGAATTTGTGTTAGTCTTCTTTTTTTTTTCCTTCAATTTAATAAATAACTTATATCTAACCTTTGATATATATATATATATATGTATATGTCTATATCACTATAGATCCGTATTATATAAACACCCATCCATACGATTTATTCAAACTATAATGAACACAAATCAAAAATCAATCAAACTACGAATTAACCCTACAAATCTAAATGTTTACTCATCAAATTGGGAAAAGCAAGATGATGTTGATGATGGTGAACTCCCTTCTTTTCTCTTCTCTTCTCTTTTTCTTCTCCTTCTAGGTGACTAGGATTGCCTCTTCTCTCTCTCTCTCTCTCGAGGTGCTCTTTTTTTTTTTTCTAACCCTAGGATATGTTATCTATCTATATACATATAATACACACACAATACATATATTACTCACACAAATATTAATAATCCCGTTTTTCTTTTTATGGGTTAACAAAAGAGACCCATATGAGCCCAGAATGTAACACAAACCACTAAAATGGCTAGCCCAAAGGGTACTCATACCCCGGTTACTTAATTTTCATGTTAAATTCACTACTTAACTTACTAGTGGGCCCCGAAACACTACCCTACACTAAACTCATCATTCTACAAAAATTGTAACTCAGTCATACAATAATCTATCATACAATTTAATTAAAGCTCAAAATGTCATGTCATAATAATAATGAAACATTAGAAATTTTAATACAAAAACAAACGGGGAAATATTACTGGTATTGCTAACAAATTAAATATGGACAAATTAAATATGCTTACTAGCAATTTAATTTATGGGTTCTTCAAACTTAAAATTTTTAAACACAAGTCTTACCTAGGTACACTCATATATCATTGCTAATTGAAAAAATTTATTTAAAATAATTATTTACACACTTAAAAATTTAGGGTTTGTTACAAGATGTATGCAGGAATGACACCTCTATCTCTATGTATGAATAATATATAGCAACACTATCTCTCATACCTTGTGCAGATGTTCTCTTCACATCAAGGATTTCAACCAAACATTTTCTACTATAGAGAAACCTGTTGAAAATTGGGCAAAATTTCTCAATGCTGAATTGTCGCCCGTTCGGTGAACCACTCGAGCAGGAACGGGAAATTTGGGTGAGAGGCAACTTCCCTAAGTTGATTAGGATAGCATTTTTTGGATAAGTTTGCATGGACGAATTAGTTTCCTAAATATATAGAAATACTTGTATAGATTGGTAGATTGGTTTCGTAGTGAAGAAGTATTTCCATGTGGGTAAATATTCTTCTGCTAGGATTAGGAATGTGTATATTCTATATATATAGGATAATATGATGTATGGAAGGATATGATGAAAACTTAAATTAGAGAGAGAATTTAAGGGAGAGAAAACTCATAAAAGAGTATAAACCTTGTGTGTGTGGTAAGGTATCGATTGAGGTTAGGGTTTGTGATCTCCAAAGATTAATAAAGCTGTTCTTCGTTGGGTGGTGGATTAACCCGGATTGGGTGAACCACGTGGGAAATCATGTGCGTGTTGTCTTTCTTTTATTTTTCTCTAGGATTAGGAATGTGTATATTCTATATATATAGGATAATATGATGTATGGAAGGATATGATGAAAACTTAAATTAGAGAGAGAATTTAAGGGAGAGAAAACTCATAAAAGAGTATAAACCTTGTGTGTGTGGTAAGGTATCGATTGAGGTTAGGGTTTGTGATCTCCAAAGATTAATAAAGCTGTTCTTCGTTGGGTGGTGGATTAACCCGGATTGGGTGAACCACGTGGGAAATCATGTGCGTGTTGTCTTTCTTTTATTTTTCTCTATTTTGTGTGATTGTTCTCTATTTGATTGTTTCCGAGGGCTTGGGCACAACAAAACCAAGGGCTTTTAAATATCCAAATTTACTGTTTGTGTTTCGTACTTCAACCATTTACCTTCATTTAGCATGTTAAATATATTTTTCCATTAGAAGGCTTGAAAGAACCAAGTTTCGAGAAGAAGTGGTATATTTTCACCTACTGATAAATTAAAGGTAGATACTTGTTCATTCCATGCCAAAGAATAATGTGAAAGGAAGTGGAGAGACAATGAATTGCTTATGTGTTAATGGATTGTCCTCACTTTGCCGGTTCGACCTCTTTTTAGATCTTGTCCTTTATTGATGCACTGCAAACTAAATTTTATATCTACTTTTCATTTTATGTTTTGTTATTTGATTTTTCTGTTGATGAATGAAATTATTGATTTATGCTTCTTGTTTGAAGATTGAATCTGAAGCTGAGGGTGACGAGTCTGAGGGCTCAGATTCAGAATCTGATGAAACAGTAGACTTAACAAAGATCACAGAGATGAGGCTTGTACCGTCACATCCTAGTCAACGTATTCTTCATTTTTACTCTCTACATTTGTGTTGGATATTTTTGTACTGCTATATTAAGATTTTTTTGTGGCGCTTGATACCTTCTCCAGAACTCCAATGGTGAAGAGTAACTTTATTTTGTTCTTTTTTCTTGCTTGACAGTGGAGACTCTCTTTGAGATCTTTTGTAGATGCGCCGAGCTAAATCCTGAACCTAATGAGGGTGAGTATTAAAATCCGTGAGTGATGCAAAAGTAATTCCAAAAGATATGTTATTGATATGTTTTTGGCAAATCATATACCATAATTTGGAGAGCTATTTACTCATTTCGTCTATACTTTCGGCAGAACAAGAAGAAGAGCACAATTGGATTTTCAGTGCTGATCAGATAGAAGATGAGGCCTCAGGTACAATTTTGAGCAACTAGCAGCACTTCGAATATGTATCATATCAATTCAAATTTTTATGTAATAATTTTTATCTTTAAAATGATTGCTTTAGATGGAGAAGATTCTGTGTGCCATCTCTCTCAAAACCCCATCAGCTCAATTGGGTGTTCAAATGGGGATCACGACCTAGCTCGAACTGTGCTACAGGTATCCTGTATATGTAATTGACCATTTTGCTTAATGCTTGAAGTCTTGTGCTGAGCCACACGAGGACCAATGGGGACACGTGCTCCCCCTCAAAAATTTGAAATTATAATATACCCCTATATATTTCATAGGCCTAATTACACTTTACACCCTTATACTATACGCTTGTTTTCAATTGGATACATATATTGTTTTTTTTTTTTTTTTTTTTGTTTTTTTGTGAATTTTTGAATCTCAAGGGTTCAATTGAACCAAATGTGTATATGTATATATATATATATATATATGTATCCAATTGAAAACACGGGTATAGTATAAGGGTGTAAAGTGTAATTAGGCCTATTTTCATACTATATGCATTAATGCCCCTTCTCAACTTTCTAAATCTACCCTTTATTTTTTTTTTTGGAGGAGACCCTTCATATTTTATAATATACGCATTTGTGTCCTTAAATTTTTAATTTACCCCTTCTAAACTAAAAAATTCCACTTTGATCCTTCAAATTTTCTAATTCTTTCCCAAATTAACATTTTATTTACTTTAGCCCAAGATATTTATGTCCGTGTAGATATCCCTTTTAAACATACTTAGAATTCTTTGCTTTATAAATGAAGCTAGTAAAAATAGAAAAGAAATTAAGCATATGAAAAAAATATATATATTCAAAAGAGTTGTGGAGAAATTCGTTTATCTATGACTAATTATGTTTTAATGGTCAACCCTCTATGTATGAAACCCATAAAACAACCACACAGTTGTAGTACTTCTAAAACACACACAGGCAAACAAAAAAAAAACGGTTGGGAGCACTGTTCCTGAACCCTCCTATATAGGTTTGTGCCACCACTAAGACCGAATCCTGGCTCCGCCCCTGGTCTTGTGAATACCGTACAATGCCTTGTATAACTAGGTACCGGTCTGATCAATTGTATCCTGTGTCCTAGCTGTCATGTTTTATCTTATGTTCTTTCATTAAATCATCCGTTAAGCTTGCTTGTAGCTAACTACTCGGTGTCGCTTGTTTATGCTTGGGGTTCGTTGCAGATTGGAACACTTCCAATATGATTCTTGAATCTCGATGAATGGCTAAGATTTGCCTAGATGTTGTAATGCCTCTTAAAAATACTTGAAGTTGACATGTTAGAAATAGGTAGATTTTAGAAGACCAAATGGTGTAAGACTGTAGTTATGTAAAGAGCATTAAATGGAAAAGGTGTTGAAAGTTTGTTTAAATGACTAATGGGAGAACAAAAAATGACATTTGAAAACAAAAAAATGCTACACCCACAATGAATTCCACAACCAACAATCCCGGCCCTTAATTCCAGTGGGCCACACATGGATTCCACACGGGACCCACCGAAATCAAGGGCTAGGATGTGTTGGTTGTGGAATTCGTTGTGGGTGTAGCATTACTCGTTTGAAAAAGCATTACTGATCCAAGAGATCAAATTAACAGTGATTTTGTAAAGTAAAAATGATCAATAGGTGTATTTTCTACACAAAATGTCGCTTATTTTCAATTTCTTTTTATCCAAGTTAAACTCGAATGTGAGAATGATGAGATAATATGGTGATGATATTTTTAGTTTTTCTTTGTTGTAGAAGGTATTATAGCTGAATCTTAACGCAATTCATGTGACAAGGGATGATTCTCTAGGAAGAATATCGAAGGGGTAAAATCTAACTTTGGGCCTAAAGAAGATTACAGAGAACATCTCGATGATTTGTCAATTTTGTTACTTTATGTAACAAAATTATTTGTAATCTTTACGCATAACTTGAACTTTATTTCACTTTCAAGCAGTTGAGAATAACCTCACTTTATGCTCAGATATGGGAATGTTATGGTATTTATCCTTCATTTTATTTGTGAATTATAGTTTGTATAGCTTTATTTACACTTCGAATGACATTTGGGATACGGGGCATTGAATTTCTTCTTGCATGCACTGCAGCTTCAAATTAATGATCAACGGTTTGATGATGCGGAGGAGATGGAGAGTGATAATAGCAGCGGTCACCAGTAAACTTTATTTGTCTCAACATCAAATGTTTCCATGCAGCCTGTGGGATCTTCTTCTATACCCTTGAGTCTTGCTGTATATGGAAACTATTGTCCAAGCTCTAATTTGCAATTTTGGCTTATTAACTCTTCTTTCTTATGATGTATTGAGTATTGGCTTGTAACTTGTGTTACCCTTTTATTAGGTACCGAATCTTTAGACGGATGTACAATTATATATTGGTTTCCTGAATTTTCCTTTGCAGAAAAACGGGATAGCCTGTTTATTGGTTGGATAAATATCACTTGATCGATTTAGCCCCAAATGTTTGACAAAATCACTTACCTCCCTAGCTTTCTTTGATAGGTTACCTATCATGTGCATCTTATGGCAATTCCAACAACCAGATGAACTACATTTGATAGCCTTTCCTCAATGTTGGCCTATGGATTTCCACGTTTTGGCATCAAGAATAATCTGAAGTCTCTTGGTGATGCCTACTTTTTTTTTTTTTCCCCCACTTTTCACTAAATTGACAATTTCTCTTGCCCAAACTTTCAAACCCAACTACGATAAGAAGGTTTCAAAATTGTAACAGTAGTGTTTCATGTTTTCGGACGATACAGTAAATATTGTAGATCATAAATCTCTCTTGTTGAAAAGAGGCTCCTAAATTCCTTGAAAGCTTGCTCCAAAGTTATGTAGCATCTGTTTTTCTGCTAAATTTGCATTTTATATACCGTAGGCAGCTTCATTGTCTTTGTCTCTTTGCTGAACCAAGAAACCCATGTTCAGTATGATGAGAACAGCTTAGCACAATGGGGCCGAAATTGTTTCGTTGGATTGGGATTTGACTAATGACCCATTTTAATTTGATAGTCTTTCACTGTGACATTAAGATGCATTAAAACATAAGACATCAATTATCCATTTTAACTAATAGCCCCAATTTTGCCACCTTTAGCTGTCCGAGGGAAGAATAAACAATTAGTCATTTTTAATTGGACAACCCCCCCCCCCCCCCCCCCCCCCCCGGGCGCCCAATCTCTGACTTATTTAGTTAAAATGGACTAATGGTCTTGCGCCTTCTTAGCAACCCAAATGTCGGACTATTAGTCCATCTTAATTGAAAATAGTCCAACCCCCTCTATCCCCTTAATCATGGAAAACAAACGTGACCACTAGTTTATCTCATGAGAGCGGCATTATTAATATGCTATCTAGGCCATTAATAGTGAAAGGGTTGGTAATTCTGCCTAGAAGACAAATGTGGCCTAAAATCTTCGTATTAGGAAGAGAATCAAGGTGAGAGGGATTAGAGAAGGGAAGACCAAAAAAAAAAAAAAAACCCACCCTTTTTCGCACTCAAAAATAGTCATCCATTACTCAGGTCTCCACTGAATGACATGTGTACTATTTTATTCACATTTTGCCTCTATATCATCAATATAATTACTGGAATGGAACACAGTCACACATATTACCTAATGAATGTCTGAGATAAGTAATGAAGGTCTGAAATGAATAATGAGTGAACAAAAATGCAAAAACAAGTAAACAACTTAAATCTAAGGCCCTTAATCGTACGCTATTGGTCTCAACTCTGAAGCCTCAAAGCCCAACTTAATTCGAACTCTGCTTTCAACCCGACCCATTTTAATAAGTCACAGTTTGAGTGAAGAAAACCCTAACCCTAAATGCTATATATAAACTCCACTCATATACTCCAGCCCCCCCTATTGCGCCTGAAGAGTTGAAGCCGCTTTTGCTCATCAGCTCCGCACCTCCCTTCGCTCCACTTCAGGTCTCTCTCTCTCTCTCTCTCGCTCCCTCTACATATATATATATATATATATATGTACACGTATACTTGGAACGTGTTTAGCTAATCATTTGATTCTGTGTGATTTAACGATTGTTGTTGATCGATATTATATGCTGTAGAAGAAGAAGAAGAAGAAACGAAAATGGCGTACGCAGCGATGAAGCCGACTAAGCCAGGGTTGGAGGAACCCCAGGAGCAGATTCACAAGATCAGGATCACCCTTTCTTCGAAGAACGTTAAGAATCTCGAGAAAGGTCTCATTTTTTTTTTTTTTTGGTTTTTATATCACATCCAATTCCATTATCATAATATATAATTTTTTTCCCTGAAGCGGCCACTTGTTTATTAAATTGATACTATTATCAGGAATTTGTTCGTTGCATTAAAGTTGCACTATTTGATTGGTTATGATCAATCTCATGAAATTTCTGTTTATGGCTTCTGGTTTTGGTAAATGTATTTGGACTCGATTCGACAAAAATTAGTTTCCGTTACCCATTTGATCAATTGGGAACTTTTGTAAATGTAAAGTTTTGAGCAAGGCAATTTATGCTTATTGAAATAGTTTGAGCATAGCTTCAGGCTCAAAGAAGATTGGAACACTTGAATTTCTTTGTGGTGTGTCTAATGCATAGCTATAGCATATGATAAAAACGGCTTTATGCTTTGGTTTGCCACAAACAAGAAAATAATTGATTTGCATTTCTTGTTTGTGACAATTCTTGTGTTTGGTTTGACCTAAAATTATAATTGAATTTTTCCAATTCTAGCCAATTCTTGTTTTAAGGGGTTTACAAATCCGACCAGAAGTGGTCGGTTTTGTCAATAATTCATTTCAAATTATATTCTATTTCCCAATGTAGTGATTAATGTATTGCAATATCTAGTAAATTCCTTGACTACTTTATGACATGGAAACTCTAAGTGCCGAGTGAAATCTGAGGGATAACGTAGTGTAGTAAATTCATGGAAGAAGCCAGTGATGAATGGTCAACAAGTAATAAAATTATGTAAAACTCTCAAATGTGTCTTCATAATTAGTTTTGTAACAAACGTTTGGCTGGAATGACTTGATAATTTTAGTCTTATGTTCTTTGAACTTTGTTCTCAAATAATAGTGTGTGCCGATTTGGTTCGTGGTGCCAAGGACAAGAGACTCAGGGTCAAGGGACCAGTGAGAATGCCGACCAAGGTTCTTCACATCACTACACGGAAATCACCTTGTGGTGAAGGTACTTATAATGTGACTTTGCTTTTTATACTGATTAAAGAATCAATACTTTTCTTTATCTTTATTGTGAAAGTATGTACTTTTATATTTAACTGAATACTTTTCTGCATCCTTCTGATGGTTTTTGTATGACATGCCAGTTGTATGTTAAGATTGTTTTTCTCTTGTTTCTTGTCATTATATCCATCTGACATATACTTGTCTCCATATCTTACAACTACAATTTATGTTTGCTTGTTGGGATATTCTAGGAGAAGTTGGGTGTTAGTCGAAACCTGTTTTTAAGACTATGGTTTTCCTTGTTTACTTTTTGCGTTTTCCCATCTTACATCATCCGGAGTTTTTACCATTTGTTATGAAAGATTTAGTCACATTTATTTATGGTCTAGTCTAAAATTGTAAATTTGCTTGATCCTAAATGATCCTAAATATATCAACAATCAAAATGTGCATTGCAAATGCTTTGTTAGTTCTATTGTCTCAAATTCGTTTTCCATTTGATATACGCATTACTTGAGGATCAATGTGACAGAGGTGCTCTTTTACCTATCTGTGCCAAATTTATTTGGTTAATGAATGTTTCGCTGTAATTCTGATTATAAGCAATCATCATAATCGGATATATGATGGTTTATATCTTCGATTTATGTAGTTTCCTCATATTGGTTGAATGAGAGAGAATGTGATTCAAACCTCATACACAATGTCACTGGCACACCACTTTTTAAGAAATGAGTTGCAAATTTTTCTTATACTTGTTTGCCAATGACGCCTCTCCTTTGATACTATTGTTTGCATATAGTGCTATTGTTTGCTTATAGTGCAGCTAAGCACTCACAAACTTATGATCCTATAACAAATTTGATTCTTTTCTCAACGACATTGAAAGAATCATGTGGATATAGCTTGGAATTTCAGTAGTTATGATCTTCATTTTTTTCTCCTAAAATGTACAGGAACCAATACTTGGGATAGGTTTGAACTACGAGTCCACAAGCGAGTGATTGACCTCTTCAGTTCCCCTGATGTGGTTAAGCAGATCACCTCTATCACCATTGAACCTGGTGTCGAAGTTGAGGTTACTATTGCAGATTCTTAAGTTAGATGTCTTGGTGGTCCTCTTGGCTTAGAATTTTCATTTCAAGCCTCAAGGTCTATCGTGGTCAAAGGGAGGTTGTAGGAGCCATGTAGTAAGTGCTTTCCAGTTTACAATTTTGTTGTCTTCACGACATTATGTTTTGTTTTTATTTGCAATATGTTTGGATACATATTTTCTGTGATCTTTTAAGAGTTATTTGCAAATGGATAATATGGTTATTTTTTTTAATGAATCTTATGTGGTTGAAGTTGGACATAGAATTGTGAGTAATGCTCGGTTCTTCGCATTGTTGTGAATACACATCATATATGTGCCTAATATGTTCTTATCTACTGGTTTGGAGTCGTGTACTTTTGGAAAAGTTGATAGGAAGATGATAAATAAAACTAGTCAAGCTATTAAAATTTCTTGAATTTGATGTACAGGAGTTGGGAGTCAGCAAAATATCCATCTGGACTTTTGGCTCTGTTTTGGAATTCCTTCTTTGCCTTGGAATAGTTCTGTTTAATGAACTGGTGTTTACTACCAAGGATATAAAGAAAGTAGTACGCCAGGTTTTTGTGAGGGTTTTTGCTTAACACTCTTTTCTCTCATTCTCTCCGACTACTTATATTTTCCTAATGTTGTGGGAACCCTCTGACTCTGAGGCTGAGCCAAAGGGACCCAAGTCTGGTTTATCTATTAAGTTCCATTCACAGCCTTAGGCTTTGTTTGGTTTTGTATTTATTCAGAAAGGGAAAAAAAATAATTAAATAAAGGAAAGCTTTTACGAGGAAAATAGAAAAGATAAGAGAATATGTTGAAAAATAAATTAAAAGTTATTTTCCCTCCTTTATTTGTGTATTATTTTTTTAAATTTTTAATATAACTTAAGCATGAAGGAAAACATAAGGGAATTAGTTTTTTTTTTCATTTTCTTTTTCTCCTCTAAATCCGCAAAATAGAGCCGTGTGTTCCAGGACACGTGAAAATAAGCTAAATAAAAATAGCTTATGTTGTGCTTGGAATTACCTTTTTGGATGCGTTTTCACCACTTGTAATTACATCATCCACTTCACTTTTAACTTTACTAATTGAACACCCGAGTGCACATGAATTTGTCAACAAATAGAAATGCATAATAAATTTAATAGCATAAATTTCATTCAGTGTAAAGAAACATGATCAACTTTTCCATTTTTTCACAACGAATAAAATCAAGCGGATTAGTATCTGAATTAAAATGCACACAAAATATGAGTGATCCATTCAAATCCGTGAAAGCAGGCCTTAGTTTTCAATATGGAGTTGGGGGGAATGTTTTTATACATTTCAGCGAACATTAGTCTCAGTTAGAATCTTGAAATCTTTCTCTCATTTTTCATGACATACATATTCTGTTTGAATTGTACTGAATGGTTATCCATCCTGTACAAATTTTTTTATCATATCAAGCCCTCAATACATGTCAGATCAATTCAAGTTTCATTACCGAAACAAAAAATACACCAATGGCAAAAGCTTCAATGTAAAAGAAATATTGTATAAGAAAACATGCAAACTCAAAGATGACCTTGTACATTAGAATGTCTTACACCGTTCAACTGTCAAAATCAACTATGTTTTAGCTTCTGGCTCTGAGTCTCTCACTAAAAAATTTAATAAAAAAAAAAAAAAGCCTATCCATGGATTAGGCCTGTAAATGGATCGGATCCGAATCGGATTTGTGATATCCGAATCCGAATCCGATAAGAATCCGTTAACTAAATCCGAATCCGATCCGATAAAAATTCCGTTAACCAAAATCCGAATTTGTTACGATTTGGATATCCGTTAAGCAATAAAAAAAAAAAAACCCCTTAAGCAAATCAAGTTTTTTTTTTTTATTAATTGGATATCCGTTAAGCACCAAAGGAAATTTTTAATCGGATATCCGTTAAGCACCAAAATTTTCTTTTTTTTTAATTTTTTTCTCTAATCGAATATCGGTTAAGTACCAAAAGAATTTTATAGTGTAGGGTCATTATGTAATTTTCACAAAACAGGGGGGGCTAAATTGTAAATTTCACAAAACAAGGGGAGCTAAATGGATCGGATCCGGATCGGATTTGTGATATCCGAATCCGATCCGTTTGCTAACAAAATATTCGGATTCGGGTTCGGATTCGGATTTTCTTATCGGATATTTTCTATCGGATTCGGATCGGATCGGATCCAAATCCGGTCCGTTTACAGGCCTACCATGGATGATTAATATATATATATACACACACTTATAGAAAAATCATATGAAAA
This sequence comes from Hydrangea macrophylla, assembly GCA_033977485.1. Classification (NCBI taxonomy): domain Eukaryota; kingdom Viridiplantae; phylum Streptophyta; class Magnoliopsida; order Cornales; family Hydrangeaceae; genus Hydrangea; species Hydrangea macrophylla. Next base: position 84,738,262 of record CM066982.1, on the reverse strand, counting down.
CATGTACCAATTACAGAATCCGAATGCACCAATTAATATCAAAAGATGTCGAGACTCACTACCTCCATTACGGATGGAAAATGTACGAATAAGGAATTGAGAACAAATCTGACCAAATACATAAGCGCTAAATACACCATCAAATACCCAGTATCACAAATTAGTCTTCAAGCTTTTGCAACACAAAACATACCATCAAAGACCCCAATATCGCAAATAAGTCTTCAATCTTTTGCTTAGTATTAATCTTTTGCAAATACCTTCATATTCGTATCCACCAATCAGGTGTAGAGACGGTCTATTTGTTATCATTTCCAGATATTGCGGCATTTTAGAAAGAGAAAGGGGAGAACTTTAGAGTGAGAGAAGGTGAAGAATTGATGGGCATAGTCACACATATAAATGCATAAGCACATTTTTATATATAGACAGAATGAAGAAAACCAACAATCATAACTTTATTAGGCAAAACATTTTGAGTTATATTTGGGGCACTAAGAATATCCACTAACACTTACTAACACACTCTATCTCTCTCCTAGTGGCATTGTGGGATCCGCAGTGGACCCCGTAGTACCACTAGGAGAGAGATAGAGTGTGTTAGTAAGTATTAGTGGATTTTGTTAGTGCCCCTAGCATTGCCCAAACATTTTTTCTCCCCCAAACAGTTATATATACCCTTCTATCTCCCTATGCAGTTACAGATACATATATATGTACGGTGGTGCAATACCTTTACACAGTATCAGCCTAATATTGAAACCTCCTCCCACCTTTTGCTTTTAGTTTTCTTAATAGATAGATAGATTTGATTTGATTTTTTTTAAAAAGATGCAGTCTAAGCCTTCGTCGCAATTTTTATCTGAGTTTGGGAATCAAGATCATTTGGTTTGACAGAATCTTTTTTAAGCAATATATTAGTCTAATAATGTGCATTTCTGCAGTAAATGAATGTTCATCGGACAATGGTACACTTTTTTTTTTTTTTTTTTTTTTAATTTTTATTTTAATCGAACCTTGACGGCACAAGGGATGATTGTATTAAAATTGAGGCAAAAAAATACAATTGTTCAAAATGAAGCAATAATTGTCTCAGACTTTGGCAAAAAAAAGATACATATATATGTGATTTTGACTTGGTGTTGACAGTCACCCTAAATAACTTCTCGGTGTGATTGTCTCACTAAATAACTCTTGCAGGGAAAATTTCTTGAATATTTCTACGGTGTTTGAGCATTTTCCAATATGGGTTTGGGCATTGTATCATGTTTCAGCATGCCTCCCAAGCATTAACACAAGTTTACAACAAATCTTCATGCGATTAGAAAACAAAAATGATAGGGATACACACCAAATTACACACTAAACGACACACTGTGCTTTAAATGCATGAAGAAAAATATGAAAAATTCAAACAGCACATGGTACATGCATTTAAAGTACAGTGTATCATTTGGTGTATATCCCTATCATTGTTGATCAGAAATAACCCAATTGGAAGTTTTTCAACTTTAGCCTTATTGGCTTAATTTCTTCTCTTGCGTAGAAAAATGTGTAGTGAAATGCCGAAGTAACCTGGTCCTTGCAAATTACTACGAGTATAAGATTTTACAAACTTCATAAATGATCTGGTTGTGTCTCAGCCAAATAATCCACTCTTGTTGGTTGAATAATATCACGTTAGCATACCACGTAATACTTGTAGCCTCGAGGTAAACAAAAATCTCTCAAGGAACAGATTCAGGATATACTTTCAAAAAAGAATTTTTATAAACAACAAAACAGATAGATAGACTCAGAGCAGGACTCCAACCAACCACAGTCATCAAGAGCTTACCTTACCTCACAGCATGACTTGGTAAGTGCCATCCTCTTTCATGACAAACATTGCCTCAGCCTCATTGAATGGTTTAAATCAACTAATGAATTCAATTCAGATCTTTATCAAACAAAACCCTGCTCAACAACCAACCAATCCCATGCCTGTTTTTAAGATGCCATTAATCATCTCTCAAATGGATTTGAACAATACAAAACACAAATTAGCTCAATCATAACAGGGAAAGAAAAAAAAAAAAAGGCACACATTAGCACACCCCAAAAAACCAGAAAGTGGGAAATGGAATGAAGATAGTGAAATTCTACTCAGAATCAATCTTACCAAAAACATTACAAAATTCAAATTACACCCCAACTTTAAACGCCTAGTCATGAACTTTTTTCCAATCTCAGGAAACCCTTGGAACTTGATATGAACAAGAAACTCAGAAACTACAGCTTGTCTTATTTAAACGAATTCTTTTCTTATCCTGATCGAAGAGGCCTCCGATTCACTCCAATATATTTCTTGATGAGGTCTCCAAATTCTTGTAGCAAACCAAAAGCCATCATTTTCATCTAGACAGAAAAGATTTAAAAAGTAGCACTAAAAAAGACCTACTAGAATAATGCCTTGGCCGCTTCGATTACACCTTCCACTGTTAATCCGAACTCCTTGTATATCTTTCCTGCGGGCGCACTTGCTCCAAACCGGTCAATCCCGATTGAGTTTCCCTTATTTCCCACAATCTTCTCCCACCCAAAAGTTGAACCCGCCTCAATACTCACCCTAGCCGTTACAGAAGCAGGAAGAACACTTTCTTTATATTCATCAGATTGCTCGTCAAACAACTCCCAAGAAACGAAGGACACAACCCGAACGGTCTTCCCACTCTTCCTGAGCTCATCCCCTGCTTGTGCAGCAATTTCTAATTCTGACCCGGTCCCAATTAAAATAACATCAGGGTTATTACCCGAAGAATTATCCGAAATGATATAACCTCCTCTCTCAACTCCTTCAATTGAAGTTCCCGGAAGCTGAGTGAGCTTTTGACGGGAGAGAGCAAGAACGGAAGGCCTCTTTTTGTTGAGAACCGCAACCCTGTATGCACCAGCGGTTTCCTTTCCATCAGCCGGGCGGAGCATGAGGATATTGGGCATGGCTCGGAAGCTAGCCAAATGCTCGATGGGCTGATGGGTCGGTCCGTCTTCTCCGAGCCCAATGGAATCATGGGTCATCACATAAATGACTCGAGCCTCACACAATGCAGAAAGTCTCATGGCTGCCCTCATGTAGTCGGTGAAGACGAAAAATGTTGCACAGTACGGGATGAGACCAGGGGTGTGGAGAGCAATGCCGTTACAAATGGCACCCATTCCGTGTTCTCTAACACCGAATCGGACATTACGTTCTTCGGGAGTGTCCTTCTGGAAGTCACCAAACATTTTTAACAATGTCATGTTGGAGGAAGCAAGGTCAGCGCTACCCCCAAGAAGCCCGGGGAGAACTTTTGCTAGACCATTAAGACACTGCTGAGATAGATTCCGGGTGGCATCAGCAGGACTTTCTGGCGTATAAGTCTGGTTAAAATAGGAAATTCACTGTCAGCGATATCCACATTTACTCGTAATAATGATGTCACTACATTATTATCACAACTACAAAAAATATGCAAATTAGAATAACAATGCTCCGTTTTGCAGATTTAAAGATGGAAAAAGAAAAAGGAAAGGGAACACGCAAGGAGAACCATTTCCCTCCTGTTTTCCTCCATACATAGACGATAACATAAATAAAATTTGTCAGAACATAACAGAAATTCAAGAAAAGATTATGGAAGTAACTCACAAGACTAACTATATTTAATTTAACTTTCACCCTTTTTTTCCCCCTATTTTCCTCACTGTTTTCCTAGTTAACCAAAACAAAGAGGAGTTAGAGAAAGGAAAATGAGAGGAAACAAGAAGGAAAGCTGTTTTACTAGTATTTTCGTTATTGTTTTCCTCAATGCTTAAATAACATTAAGAATAAAATAATTTCAGTATGATAGAAAGTTAAGAAAAGTGTAAGGGAAGAGACTTAGAAAATTCAAAACTTTGCAATTATGTTTTCACCAATTTTCATTATTCAACTTATTGTTTTACTTTTGACCAAACAGAGAATTGAAATTCTCAACAGTTTCTTTTCCTTTCCCTCACTATTCCATGAACCAAACAAAGCATTAATGAAACACCACTCACTGGAAGTCCATTTTCCCAACCAGCAGGCAATTCACCATCAGCGAGAAACTTCAATTCTGCTGCTTCTTCCTTATATTTTTTCTCGTACTCCGCAAACTTTGCATTCCATTCAGCTTCCAGAGCAGCTCCTTCAGAGGCATGACGGCTCCAATGCCTGTCAAACACAAACTGAATATCAATGTCTAAAGTATAACACCAATACCAATTAGGTAAAAGACACGTAATTAGTAACTATACTTCTTAACATCCTCTGGCACATGAAAGGGCTCATGTGGCCACGCTAGGTTCTTCCTTGTGGCATCCACTTCTTTTGCGCCCAAAGCACTTCCGTGGACACTGTATGAGTTTGACTTGTTAGGGGACCCGAAACCAATGGTAGTTGTCACCTGTACAAAACTTCAGTCAGGAAAAGCATAACATAACCTATTATCGAAGTTGTCATTTGAATTTGGACGGTCTTATTCAAATGTTATACAGTAACTTGAGGTAAATTTTACTATCCCAAATTGATTCATTAAAATGAATAGGAGAAATTCATCACATTTATTCTAATGTTTTCTTCAAATAACAAAATCCATTATTTTTTATTAATTTCCTAAATTGAGCCCAATTTTCCTAAATGAAATGTTCAAAACAATCATTTTTCAAGAAAACTTCATGTAAAAGTATGCACGCAACTAGCTTTAATATCATTGACCTACCTTGAGATTTGCCATAATATTAACGTTTTACCTCCCTTACTTTCTGTGTTTGTGTTGCATTTCAACCCACGAACTCATGATTCCCCAAAATAACTAATATAATACCTCTATATAGTAAAAATAATTGAAACAATTAACAAAATAGTTTGCCGTAAAAAATAATGCATGTCAAATACGGGCATATAGTCTTTTGACAATTTCTAAATTTTTTATCCGGAAATTTAGAAAATATACTGTGCATATTTTATTTATTTTAGGGGGGGGGGGGGGGGGGGGTCATTGTATAGCTTGTAGGGTGAAGTGCAACACAATTATAAAAGGGAAGGGAGGTTATTGATATTAAGTCAAGTATTTGGGGATAATTGTTATTAAAGCAATACTTAAGGGAGGACCATTTAATCTACCCAAGCAATTATTGCATTCAAATATGCACAATCATGCTCTAAATAGGCAAAATCTGAAGTCTAATTTCCAAGGTCTGTACGATCGCGGCAGCGGGGGTGGGGAGAGAGAACCTTTATCAGCGTAGGTTTGTCTTTGACAGCCTTAGCTTCCTTGATGGCAGCACGTATCTCATCATATCCCGTGTTACCATTCTTCACCCAAATAACGTGCCAACCAAGTCCCTCAAAACGCTTCTCAACACACTCAGTAAATGCAATATCCGTGTCACCATCAATTGAAATGTGGTTGTCATCATAAAAAGCAATAAGCTTGCCAAGCCCCCAGTGCGCAGCAAGAGAACAGGCTTCATTTGTAATTCCTTCCATTTGACAACCATCCCCAAGTATTGCATACCTTAAAACATCGTAATCAATACATCAGATTAGTGAAGCCTAACATTTGTACATTTAAGATGCTCTACATATATATATATATATATATATGTATGAGTTCGTTTGTGTGATGTGTGAGAGTATAACACGTAAGGAAGTCAGTACCAATATAGATATGTATAGTAGTATAGTAGATGGGTCTGTGAGAGTACGTGGCTCGAGTGAGAGCCAAGGTAATCCCAAGTGAAGGAGAGAAAGAGCAGTAGGCGTGGAGAGTTAATAGAGCTTATAGTAGATACTTGAGGTATTTTTGTTGAACCCCCGTGTATTGAATGAGGGCGTGGTATTTATAGCCGAGGTAAGGAGTCTAAGTCACTCAAGCGTGACTGCCATAGTGCTTAGGTGGCTTCTCTAGAGAGGTCTGTAGGTTGGTGGACAAGACTGGAAGGAATGATGATTTTGGCTATTGGATGTATTAACAAGATAGAAGGGCAGTGGCGTAAGATGTATCTGGTGACCAGAGGAAGGGGTGTAGATGTGCCTCGATGATGGGACATTTATTGTAGGCGGTGAGATGATTACTTCGACAGAGAAGCGGTGAGGTAACCTCTATTGCGGCTGAGGGAAGAGTATGTAGTGGATATTTCCAAAAATGGTGCGGCTACACGCTAAAAGTCGTAAGTGATCTAGGGGTAGGTGAGGCGATGGTTGAGTTACACTAGTAGCGTAAGTGACCTAGGAGGATGGGATGGGGAACGCACGTGATGGTGCACGTGACCTCTTTCCTTGGAACCAACCCTAGCCTTGCCCATAAGGTGTCTAGCTAGGGAGATGCCCTTAACTCTAGCCACCAAGCCATGAACTCTCGAGATCCCAGCGTGTGATACACTTTAGTCCTGCTCCTGACTAAGGGTACTGGTGTGTGACAATGTTAGAGACATAGAGCTTTTAGTCTGTTAGAGGTCATGTAGCTTGGAGGCCTCCGTGATGGAGATGACTACTTCCTTAGTGGTGTTGCCACCAAAGTATGTGGAGTATTGGAGGTGGTGTTATCTAAGGCGGTGAGAGATCTTCACAAGGTGAGAGGAGTCCTGGGGTAGTGACAAGCGCGTCCGCTTGAGTCACCTCTAAGGGGGAGCGTATTTGCTCCCTGGGTTGTGTCCACGGTAGACATATGACTAGGAGTAATTAGGCGTTGTTCGTGGAGACACGTGGTGGTGAAGTGTCGTAGCTTATTGATACATGGCGAGCTTGGAGAATGTACCTACAATATATATATACGAAAATTGCTATCCTACTACATGAAGGTAGTAGTAACTGTAACATAACATTGTGTCCAATTTTAAATGGAAATAAAAGTCTTTACCATATCATTAAAATGAGGGGATTTTAGGAATTTAAAACGACAACGAGAGCACTAGAGTATTTTACTTTACATCTCTTCACAAATTTTCAGGTCCTCATTTATTCAAAATTACAAACTTTTTATATATAGTAGTACGTTAGAATTTCCCTATTTATCGATAATAGAGAGAGAGAGAGAGAGAGAGAGAGAGAGAGAGAGAGAGAGAGAGAGAGAGAGAGAGACTAGCATGCAAAGAAGAGATTGCAACATAAAAAATAAAGTACAATAGGATTTACGTGTAATGATCCACAATCTCACTATCCGGTTTGTTGTATCTTGCAGCCAGATGCTTCTCCGCGAGGGCCAAACCAACAGCATTAGCAATTCCCTGACCAAGAGGGCCTGCGTAAGGAAAGAGACATGAAAATGATCAATTTATTCAGCATATGTAAGAATAAATGGGATAACATAGGATTCTTTTATTTGAGTATATGCATAAAATAAGAGAACATTGAATTAAGATGGATTTCAAGGAATATACGCTAACCAGTAGTGACTTCAATGCCTGGGGTCTCGAAGTTCTCAGGATGACCCGGTGTTTTGCTTCCCCATTGACGGAAGGATTTCAAGTCTTCTTCCTATTATACCGGATTGAACACATATGATTAAATATGGATGTGAACCACAATATAAAGTACATGATTTCAAGACAATAAAATTGTACAAATGTAGTAGCGACCTACTAAAAATCCATTATGGTATTGACACATCCTAATGTTAAGCATTCACAAGAAATTAAAGACACAATTGTCAGAGATAACAATCATGATAATATGGTTCACATTTTTACTCAGAAATAAAATAACAGTGTGTTGCTTTAATCTATTTTTGTTCTTTGATGAGTAACCTTTTTCCCCCAATTATTCATCCAAACATCAAGCCAAATCATAGGAATTCCCAATTAATATTATTTCCTACTGTATGCTGATTCTTTTGCACCTAAATTTAGACATGATCCATTTGTTAATTGAGCCAACTAGTCAACAAAGGTTATTATGATTATACCCTGCTAATAGTTTGGGAAATCAATGTATAATCTAGTTCTACTCAATCAGGCCCATAAGATGTTGTTTGGGAAACAATAATATTAAATTAAGTAAGAAATTCAAGTAATTTCCCCAAAAATGCTTCTATTTCTAGGGCGAAAAAACAAATTTTTCATCCCAATATGTGTAGCAGTGTGACCACCTTCAATAACAGTGGACCACTTCAACACCCTTCAATCAAAATCAGGTGAGCCCACTGCAACATGTATTTGCCAAGTATTTGGGATGCAAAATTTGGAAAACATAGCATTATTCGAATATATATATATATATATATATGTAGGGTAAATTACACTTTTGCACTCCTGTAGTTCGGGTCTGATGTCACTTTTAGGTTAGGTTCAAGGTAATGCATTCATGAAAATTTCCTACATTTTTTTACATGATGCACACATGAGATATCATTAAGGGTATCATCGTCAATTTACTTAGAGAAATTACACTTTACACCCTTGTGTTAGAACCTAAATATGTCAAAATTGTAAGAAAATTCGATGAATTGAATGAACCATACCGAACCTAAATTAAAGTTGCAAGGATTCAAGTGTCAAAAGGACCAAAGTGATATCACACCCAAACTATGAGTATAAAAAATGCAGTCTACCCCAAAAATAATAATAGTAAAAAGCATCAAAAACAAATAATGCCTTGAATCAATATAAACTAATAACAATACTTAGAATCAAAACAAACCCAATTCACAATACAATGGATTGAATCGCTTTCAAACATCAAAAACTAGTTATCAGCACTTCTTTTTTTTTTTTTTTTTTTTACCTTAACACTGTCATAGCCAGCCAGGTGAAGCAGAGCATACTGTAACATACACCCATGTCCAGCCGAGAGCACGAACCGATCACGGTTGAACCAATACGGGTTCTTCGGGTTGTACCTCATCACTTCATCGTACAAAATGTGACCCATCGGAGCACAGCCCATTGGCAGACCCGGGTGGCCCGAATTGGCCTTCTCGACAGCATCGATCGCCAGGAACCGGATCGCGTTGACCGATTTATCGACCAATGCGTTGTCAGTCTTCTCCAATGTGTCGACAGCCGCCGCCCTCACAGAGGCCACGCGCCTCCGCGGAGTGGCGGCGCGTGAGAGGGCGGGTCTGATAGTTTTGGCGCTGAGATTGAATCTAGAGATGGCGAGGCGATCGGGGTGTTGGGTTGACCCATGTTGGGGTATGGAGCGAGAGAGGAGGGCTTGGGAGAGAGAAAATGAGGAGGACGAAGCCATGTCTGGAGAGAGAAGTTAGAGAGAGAGAGAGAGAGAGTGTAATGAAGGTGGAGCAAGGAACTCCTCTCTCTTTACTCTCTCCGGAAATATATTTGGTGGGGTAAGAGAGAGAAAGAGCAGGGGCAGACGCCAACTAAGGCCTTGTTTGTTTCGCAGGTTTAAGGAGGGATAGTGGGGATTGAATTAATAGTCATATTTAATTGAATAGTTCAGTATTTGGCAAGATCACTTTGCTCAGAACTAATTATCCATTTTAAAAGAATAGCCCTCATATGGTGACTAAGTTATACAATGATGACAGAGGTGGTATTATTAGTCCTGAGACCATCAATTAAATGAGATTAATTGTCCAATCCCCTACGCCATCCAAACGTGGCCTAATAGTAAAATATTTTGAAGAACTTTTTGCCGGTGAGCACAAGGTCAATGAAATGTGACCGTTAGATGGATGAGAGGAGCGAATCGCTTCCGTTGATTTTGTGTAGGAAATTATTGGTTTCTCCGTCCTTTTACGTAGTTATATAGTATATATTTTGCATTCTCAATTTTATTATTATTAATATATATTGCATTCTCAATTTTATTATTATTAATATATATATATATATATTTATTTATTAATTAAAAAAAACGTATGCTTTTAAATCATAGAAAATGATTTTTCCCTGCAAAAAAGATAGAAAATTAATTTGGGTCACAATATCAACCCAAAAAATTTGGTAATAATAAGATTTTCCATTGACTGATGGACAAATAACTTATTTCTTCGAAAATTCTTCTTAGAAAATTTGCTAACATTATTCTATTACAGGGGACTCAGTATTTTGTCTCAGGGGCACACTTATATAGGGATTCCGAATTCGCGGTAGCACCCCCGAGTAATTATTTTTAGTAGTGTTTGTGATAAAAATATCCAATTAATGTGGAAGTGACACATGAGATTCGATGTGGCAGGGCAGTTGGTTGAAATGGATATGGCGCAAGAACAGATATGAACAATTTTGTTGATTCATTCTGTTCAAAATAGTTAACTGCTAAGGGACACGTGTTGATCATGGTGGAATAACTAAAAAGCAGGTGTCACTTCAAGGAAACGCCACGTATAGGAGGAGTTATTAGTTTGAAAAGAAGAGGGAACATTCAAATAAGACTGCTGGGAGGCTTCGACGTTTATAAATAGAAGGATTTTGTGTTCAAGAAAAGATCCTTCGATCAACATCAACATATATCTCTCAATACACTTACTGTATTGTTATTTAGTTAAATTTAGGAGTAGAACACCTTCGAAGTCATCTTCAAGGTTAGATTGTATTTTCTTTAACTTAATCAAAAGTAGTTTTTTATTGTAATATTTCCTTCATTTATTTAAGAGTAGTTATTTTAGTTCGAAGTGTTTCAATTAAGAACATCTTTACACAATTAAAGTCATGTTCAAGGCATCGAACGTCACCAGAATCTCCCTGGTGAGGCGCAGTTTGGATAATCACACACACATTGGCAATTTGATTGCCTGGCACGCTCGCACACACTTATAATTTTCCAACCAAACATTTTTGGCACGCTCAGTGGGACATAAGTGTCATAAGATGGTAAACAGAAACCTTCGAAGCAATAGGTCTGTTGATAATGCCAATGTTGGTGTTAATATTGCTGAAACTGGTGGTTTTCCACACCAAGATCCTCAGAGCAGTAATACTGGCAATCATGTAACCAATGATCACCCAGAAATAGGAATTGAAAATTTAAATTCAATTCCAAATTATGGGAATGTTGGTTCAGAAAGTCAACACGATTTGGTGAGTCAATTGACACCAATATTTGATCATTTGGGAAATATGATTCAGAATGTTAATGTTTTGATTACTTCCCTTAACAATAGTTTACCACAATTTTCACCAATAATGGTGCCAAGTGGAAATCTATCTATAATTTGACAGAGTGAAAGAGGTCATGTTCATGGCTCATTTCAGCCAAATGTTATGAATCATGTAAATGGGCCCCCTTTTAGGCCAAATTCACAAGAGAGTTTCTATATGTCTGTCCCTAATAATACTCTACCAGTATTCGAAGGGATGCAAGGGAACCATGTGAATGGTCAAAATCATGTTCATAGATCAGTAAATTTTGAAGAACCAAGGCCTAGAGAAAACACAATAGGCCAAAATAGGAGAATAAACAATAATCCTATATTCGAGCCGGACCCTACTGGAATAGGAGTAAGTCGAAGGAATGAAAATCCTAGGAGGATGGATAATAATCCTCAGCCACCTCCAATACCACCATTGAATCCTCACTTGGGTTATTCAGGTTATCAATAACCATTCAATATGGTTGATAGGAATGATATGATTAATTTAATCCATGAAGTTTGTGGACCCATGGCTCGGGGGGTACAAACTCCAGTTTACAGGAAACCTTATCCTGATTGGGTTGATAGGGTCGAATTCCCTAGAGGATTTAAATTTCCTACCTTTACTATGTTTGTTGGGGATGGAAGTCAATCCACGGTCGAACATATAGCAAAATTTATCAGTCAGTGTGCTGATGCAGGAAATAATGAATATCTTAGGCTTCGTTTGTTTCCTAATTCATTAACAGATACTGCATTCACTTGGTTTACTAATTTAGCCCCTAATTCAATCTACAATTGGGCACAGATGGAAGAATCTTTCCATACTCAATTTTTTCAAACAGAACCAGAGGTATCAATGGCTGACTTAGCCAGATTATGTCAAAAGCCTGATGAGAAGGCCACTCAATTTATAAATAGGTTCAAAAGGGCAAGGACAAAATGTAAAATCATTTTGCCTGAACCTGAATTTGTTAAGTTGGCTCAAAATGGTCTCGAATTTAGACTTAGAAAGAAATTCGATGCTTTAGAGTTTAGAGATCTTGTTGAGTTAACCGCTCGAGTCTCTAGATATGAAGCTTTATTGGAAGAAGAAAATGAAAGGAATGCTTCTTCAATAAAAACATATTATAAAGATCCTAATTATGAGATAGATGCTGCAGAAATAATAGGAAAAGAACATTTTACATGTAAGAGTCTTGTAAAGAAAAATGTTTCTGCTGAGATTTACAAATCCAAAGGATCATTTAAAAAATATTCCTTTGATGTATATAAATCAGATGAAGTATTTGATCATTTATTAGAAGGAAAAATTATCAGGTTGTCTGAAGGAACAAAATTACCTTCTAATGATGAGTTAAAGGGTAAGAAATACTGCAAATGGCATAATTCTTGGACCCATTCAACTAATAATTGTACTGTTTTTCGAGACAGGATTCAAGATTTGATCAAGAAAGGGAAATTACGGTTCCCTGAGAAACAGATGGGGATTGATGAAGACCCATTCCCATCAGTACAAGAAGTGTCCATTAATGTCCATGACATTTCCCTTGGAACTGTGATCAAAGATAGGGAAATTGCAAAGTCAAAAGACCAAATGAAAAGGGTCGAAGAGATAACAAAGAAAAATCCTGAGTTTTCAGTTTTTAATCAAGAATATGCAAAAAATTTTGCATTGGTTGTGGCAAAAGGTATGCTAAAATCTATGATGAAAGGGTTGGGGTCAAAACAGGCAGGAAAAACAAACAGCTTTTGTTCGAGCAAAAGAAAGCAAGCACTTCCTGTGAACTTCCTTTTCAACCAATCATGAATGTTGGAAGAGGACAGTTTAGAGGACCAATTTATCAAGCCTCAACATACACTGGTCCTATGACAGCAAGGTATGCTCTAAGGCCAATGGTCCCTTTTAAAGCCAATTTTTCAAGAAACTTTCATGCTAATAATTATGCTCGACCATCAAGAAATTTGCAATATGTAAGGCAAGGTTTCTCTCACGCACCAAAGAAACATTATGGGGTGCAAAGAAAGAGACAAACGCAATTTGTACCATCAAAATTAGTACCAGCACATATGGTACAGGCTGAGATAGACATCGAAGCATTGAATAAAACACCAAAGATTGGTGAGACGTCTCAAATATGTGAACCTGCATTGGTATCAGGAGTACCAAACTGGTTTGTTTTGCAAGATGATAGAGTCAAAAATATGATGGAACAACAAAGTTTGCAAAACAAGAATAGGATGATCAAACCTCCTCATGTTGAGAAAAAACATGGCATGTACTGCAACATCCCAAGGAAAAGAACCAGAATATGGTCCCTATGATAAACAGGACTCAACAAAGGAGATTGCAGAGGAAGTTTACAATGTGGAAAGAATTTTCTAAAATGCAAGCTCAAAATCAAGACTTGGGAGATGAAATCAAAAGGGAGTCCAGTGATATTTCGAGACCTAATCCCAGGTTCGATCAAAATACAAGGATTGAGTCTGATACTATGTCTGAAGAAAGCATTGTTAAAGCTAAAGTGTTGGAGCTGGAAAAGGCAATGAGTATTGATGATGAGAATGAAGCAATGACAATGGTAGAATCCCAAGTTTTGGGAAATGTTGAAATGAAACTCGAAAAGGAAAATACTGAAGATGAGAAAATGCTTATTCAGTTTGGCACATTTCCAGAACATATGGAAATTAACACTGCCACATTCATACTACCAAAGATCTTCGAAGCAACAGAAGATCAACAATTAAATGAAGAAATGGAAATGGAAGTTTCTATGGAGGATGTCTCAGAGGTAAAATTTCCTGAGTTTGTTTTTAGTGATTGTAATTTTGTTTATTCATTCGAAGAACCATCAACAGAAATGACTAAGCATCTTAAACCATTATACATAAAGGCTTGTTTAAATGGTGTCTTTTTAAACAAGATACTGGTTGACAATGGTGTTGCTGTCAACATTATTCCTCAGAATACTTTAAAAAAGATCAATAAACAAAATGCAAAATTGATAAAAACTCACATTATGATATCAGGATTTACTGGTGATAAGAAAAACACCAAAGGTGTGATACCTATTGAAACTATAGTAGGATCTAACAAATCCAGAACTGCTTTCTTTGTAGTAGATGCAAGTCCTAGTTATCATGCCTTATTAGGAAGAGATTGGATTCATGCTAATAAGTGTGTTCCTTCTTCAATGCATCAGAAACTGTTGCTTGTGAAAGAAAACTGTGAAGTTGAAACAGTAAAGGCTGATGTTCAGCCTTTCCATACAAGTTCCAATTGTGTCGAAGCTCAATTATATCAAGATGATGTCAAACCAATTGACATTAAAGAATCAAAAGATGAATCTCCAGAAGAAAATTGGGACATTTTGGCTGAAATGCCATTTGGTTCTTTGGAACCATTGGATGATGATAAGATGGTTTAATGACTCATATACCTATGGAAATAGGAGATGTAGAAGAGACCATTCGATTGGTCTTACAAAAGCTAATAATGATAGATTTAGAGTCAAGAATTGAGAAAGATTCGACCATAAATTGGTCAGACTATGTCTTTGAGGAAGATTTACAGGAATTAAAAGATATTGGCAAAGAAGAATTATCTGAAGTATCAGAAAATTCGATACAAGAGGCTTCACAAGATCCCTTAGTAGAAATCAATTTAGGATCAGATCAACAAAAAAGAGTTACTTACTTAAGTTCAAAACTTGGAAAGAATGACAAGTATAAATTGGTCGAGTTGTTAGAGGAATTTAAAGATTGTTTTGCTTGGGATTATGATGAGTTGCCAGGACTTGAAAGGAGTTTAGTAGAACATAGGTTGCCTATCAAAGTTGGTTACAAACCAGTAAAGCAACAACCTCGAAGGATGACTTCAGAAGTCACAATGAAGATCAAAGAAGAAATTGAAAGATTGCTCAAGGCAGGATTCATTAGAACTGCCAGGTATGTTGAATGGCTTTCGAATGTTGTTCCAGTTATGAAGAAAAATGGAAAATTAAGAATTTGTATCGATTACAGAAATCTTAATCTAGCTACTCCTAAAGATGAATATCCTATGCCAATAGTTGATGTATTAATTGATAGATCTGCTGGAAATGCTATAATGTCCATGATGGATGGCCATTCTGGATATAATCAAATATGCATTTCTGAAGAAGACATTCATAAGACTGCATTTAGGTGTCCAGGTAGCATAGGTACCTTCGAATGGATACAAATGTCTTTTGGTCTAAAAAATGCAGGGGCTACTTACCAAAGAGCCATGAATACTATTTTCCATGACATGATTGGAACCTTTTTAGAATGTTATGTAGATGACATAATTGTTAAATCAAAAACATTTGATGATCATCTTAGTCACATGAAGTCAACATTTGAATGGATGAGATGTTTCAAACTCAAGTTAAATCCACTAAAATGTGCTTTTGGAGTTAGTATTGGAAATTTTCTAGGATATTTGGTACATGAAAAGGGAATTCAAGTAGATAAGAATAAGGCACAAGCAATTATTCGAAGTAAACCCCCTTCGACAAAAAAAGAATTGCAAAGGTTTTTAGGTCAGGTTAACTTCATTCGAAGGTTTATTTCCAATACTGCTGGAAAAACTTTAATTTTTTCCCATTTGTTGAAATTGAAGGATCATGAAGAATTAAAGTGGGAAGACAAACATCAAACTGCCTTTCAAGCCTTGAAGGATTATTTGGTGAAACCACCAGTATTAATGCCTCCAAGAAAAGATAGGCCTATGAAGCTATATATTTCAGCAGCAGAAGCATCAATTGGGGTCTTATTAGCCCAAGACAATGATGATAAGAAAGAGCAGGCTGTGTACTACCTTAGTAGGTTTTTGAATCCTGTTGAATGCAAGTATTCCTTTGTGGAAAAACTATGTTTATCTTTGTATTTTGCTGTAATGAAATTAAGATATTATCTTCTTCCTACTGAAGTCTAAGTGATTGCTAAATTCGATTTAATCAAATATATGTTGACTCGACCAATTTTAAGGAATCGAATTGGTAAATGGATTTTATCATTATCAGAATTTTGTTTGTGTTATGTGTCACAAAAGGCAGTAAAAGGTCAGGCATTGGCTGACTTTTTGGCTGATCATCCAAATTGCCTCGAAACAGAGGGGAAGTATGAAATTGGGCAAATAACCATTAGTCCATGGAAATTATGGTTTGATGGTTCAAAAACTGAGTTTGCTGCAGGCTTTGGTTTTGTAATTGAATCACCTGAAAAGATTAAAACCAAATATGGCTATAAATTAAATTCGAATCAATGTACTAACAATCAAATTGAATATGAAGCTCTTATCATGGGTCTTGAAACCTTGTTGAAGCTTAAAGCTACATTTGTAGATATATTTGGAGATTCCCAGTTGGTCATAAATCATATGAATGAGACATATAAATGTATGAGTAGTGCATTGAAGGTGTACTATGAAACTACAATGGATTTGTTATCCAAATTCGATAATGTAAATTTGTTGCATGTTCCTAGAAGTTTTAATGAAGAAGCTAATGATGTAGCTCAGAAGGCATCTGGATTTAAAACAAATGATGAAAATATTGAAATGGAACAAGTGACTTATAGGAAATTATTACCAATATTGGTAGATAGATTCCTTTTATTGATATTTTGAATATAGAAGTTTGTGATGATTGGAGAAAGCCAATCATTGATTATCTTTCAGGATGCAGTGAAAAACCTAATCGAGGCATAAGGTTAAAATCTGCAAATTACATCTTATATACTGGAAAACTGTTCAAAAGAGGGAGTGATGGTTTATTATTAGAATGTTTAAATAATCTCGAAGGATTAGAAGCTATAGCTCAAATTCATGAAGGATTATGTGGAGCTCATCAATCTGGAATTAAGATGAGATGGTTGCTTAGAAGACATAACATTTATTGGCCAACTATTTTGAAAGATTGTATTGAATTTTCCAAAAAATGTCAAGAATGTCAGAAGCATGGTCCTTTGAAGCATTTACCAACTGTTGACCTTCAATATGTGGTAAGACCTTGGCCTTTTAGAGGTTGGGCCATAGATGTAATAGGAAAAATTAGTCCTCCTTCTTCGAAGGGTCATGGATTCATTATTTTAGCCACAGATTATTTTACTAAATGGGTAGAAGCAGAACCTATGCAGACTGTGACTCAAACAATGGTCATAAAATTTTTAGAAAA
The DNA here is from genome assembly GCA_033977485.1 of Hydrangea macrophylla. Taxonomy (NCBI): domain Eukaryota; kingdom Viridiplantae; phylum Streptophyta; class Magnoliopsida; order Cornales; family Hydrangeaceae; genus Hydrangea; species Hydrangea macrophylla. Next base: position 84,720,987 of record CM066982.1, on the reverse strand, counting down.
CATAGTGTACAGATTTGGTATCCCTCAAACCATTGTATCCGATAATGCTTCTATATTCGAAGGAGATGTAATTACATTTGCAAATAAGTTAGGGATTACAATGTCAAAATCAACCCCATATTATGCTCAATCAAATGGACAGGCTGAAGCCACCAACAAAGTCATAAAAGAAAATATGGCTAAAGTCATAAAAAAATAACCCAAGGATGTGGCATGAGATTTTGCCTGAAGTTTTATGGGCATATAGGACTTCGAAGCGAACAAGTACAGGTGTATCTCCTTATGCTTTAACTTTTGGACATGAGGCAGTTCTGCCTATTGAAATAAAGATTAATTCTCTTCGAGTTATGAAGCAGAATCAGTTATCTTTAGATGATTATCAAACATCCATGGCCATTGAATTAGAAGATATAGATGAAGAAAGGAGCAAAGCTCTCAATAATATTTTGATACAGAAGAGAATAGCATCAAAGGGATATAATAAAAAGGTACAACCAAGAACCTTTGATGAGGGAGACTTAGTGTGGAAAACAATATTGCCTATTGGATCTAAAGATCCAAAATTTGGAAAATGGTCCCCTAAATGGGAAGGTCCATTCCAAATTCACAAGGTTTTCAAAGGAGGATTTTACCATTTAAGAAATTTGAATGGATATGTCCATATCAGAAAGATCAATGGTAAATTTTTGAAGCAATATTATCCCACTATTTGGGAAGCAAGAAATTTAGAATAAAGAATGTAGCATTCATAGAATAAGAACATGTATTCTATATTTAAAATTAAGATACAAAATCCAGATGTTGGTACATTGCAAAGTCCTATTGATTTTATCTTTCACAACAATTTATTTATAAATTGGGCCTTCAATCTAAAATTGTCCCAAGACCTAGAGTATAATTTTGACTGGCTCAGAATGAATTTTTGCCTCAAAATCGATTCTTGGTTCTTCAAAGGCCTTGATTCAATTGCAGTCTTCAGAGCTAGCAGCTTTGTCTCAGTATCCCCTTGCTTCGTTTTTAACTTGGTCAGTTCAATTTCTGCAACCTCGAGTTTCTTTCTAAGCTTTTCAACCTTGCTTGAAAGTTTTTCAATTGAAGTAGTGTTTTTATCAAATTCTGTCAATAATTGATCCATCTCGAGAGTCTTCTCTGCTGTGTATTCCATATCAACTTCTAGTTGTTTCCTCTCTTCGATGACCTTTTCAAGTAAAAAACAGTTGAAGTCAAAGGAAGACATCAATACAGAGATGGTTTCCTTGTTAGAAACAGTTATGGCAGAACTGTCCAACATGAACTGACACAAAATTTTCATAGCCCTTCGTACTTCTTTGTCCTCGAATATTTCAAACGAAACCTTACTAAATAATCTCAATGTAGCAAGTGCAGCTACTGGATCTATAGAAGGTATCTTTGGCTTGCTTTGACCTGTCATTTGTTGGAAGAATTCTTGGACATTGGTCACAGTAGTATCTCCCATCTTCAAAACAGATTTCAGACCTTCTTTAAATTCTTTAACTTCTTCAGGATTTAAGTTGGGAGGAAGAGATAGATGAAATTCCCCAGAGCTTGAGACACTTGGGGGAGCTTGAGGTTCGAACGAAGCTGATGTTGGAGCAGTTTTAGGAACAAAACTTGTACTTGGTTTTGAAGAACTAGCCACAGTCTCAATAATAATCTGGGCAACAAAGGCAGAACATATTCATTAGAATGTGTTTGTATATATAAGTAATGTATACCAGGAAAGTTTGAATAACTTACTGTTGGTTGGTATGCAATTATTGGGAGGAGAGCACTGGATGGAGAAGATGTCTGAATCTCTGGGAGGTCAGAATGATGAGATAATGGTTCTAAAGTAGTTTGTGACAATTCAGGTGCAGGTGCCACCTTCAAAACAGGAACTACTAGAATGGGAGTTTCCTTGGTAATTTTTAAGTCAGCAGATGGTTCAACTGTTGTTTTGGTTTTTTTCCTTCGAGACAAAGCAGGAACAGGGCTACTTTCTTCTTCTCCTTCAGACTCAACATTTTTTGATGGAGGAGGTGAACTCTCTGCTGGAAGGACTAGTTTTCTTTTGGGTTTTGAGGATGGAGGAGCAGGAGCTGAAATTTTTGAGGTCTTTAAAGGATTTGGAACGTTTGGCTTGACCTTCGAAGCTCTGGTTGTTGGTGAAGAGTTTTTTCCAATTACTACTCCTGTGTTGTAAAATTCAAACAAATATAAGTCAGGTTTCCTTTCATCATTTAAGGAAAGAAGGGTTAAATGGAAATTTTATTACCTGGTTGCTTCGAATCGATGTATCTCAAGAGTTGGCATTTGTCCATCTCTACTGACATCAAATTTTCCCACCAACTTGAGAAGGCAGGGGTGTAGGTGGTGTAAACTGGTAGAGAAGTGAACTCTAAATTACTGACTCTGTTTTGATAAACTGCTAATGCAGCAGTTATCACTGATTCTGGCACTTTCGAGTGAGTTTTATAAGCCATAAGTATATTGGCTTGACTCCTGATTGGGAAAGGAATTGATTGAGTAAGCCCAAATTGCCTCGAAAATTGATTGGGAAGGTATAGTTCACCTTGAGACTTGAGACTAAGGGTGTTCCCAAAGAATAAATCCCTACTAATCAAGAAACTACCCCATGCAGCTTTTAATTCGAGAGCACTTGCTGCTCTGTCCAAAATCTGACAAAGCCAATGAGGAGAAAGAGGATATTTGTCTTCAGGACTGTAGAGGACAGCAAATGGTTGGAACAGTTTGTTTGGTCTAATGGCAGGGAGATTGAAAAAGAAGGAGATGGATTCTTTGAAGGTCTTCTCAACATTTGGCAACAAGGCAAAGAAGATTCCATGAACCACAGTGTATGATAAGGATTCTAAGTTGTGAATTTCTGGAAAATAAGCATATAGCCATGATTGTAATATCCAGAAAGGACCACCTTGGGTAAGAATAAAGGGGTCGAAGCACAAATCAGAAAAGGACCTGTAGAGAGATCCTAGAACAAAAGGTGTTAGAGCTAACCTTCGACCAGCAGCCAGAGCTCTAGCAATGTTGGAAAATTCGAGGACAACTCTCTGAGAAGAAGTGCAAAATAAATGCTTCGAAAGCCAATATAAAAGGAAGCAGTAATATTCCTTGTCTGTCACTGCTCCTGATGACTTTTTATGGGTAGTCAAGAAATTGGTATACCCTAATGATTTAGAATCAGTATTGATTGGAGGACTATCAAATTCAGCCATATAGGGGTGAGCATCTTTCCCATGAGATAAAAACCCTAATAAATGACAAATGTCTAGAACAGTGGGACCTATTGGACCAAATCGAAATTGAAAATGGTTGAAAATAGGGTTCCAAAAACAGAGGGCTGCAGCTAATAAGTTAGGACTGGATTCGATGGGAAATTTTGAAAGATGAACAGCTTGATAAATTCCTGTTGTGGTTAGAATCTCTTTTTTGTTCTCTAAGATTCTATCTACCCATTCAGGCCAATCCTTTGCAGGTTTAGGCCAATGTCGAGACTTCCAGTCATACTTGGGGTTTGGAAGATCCTGTTGGTAGGTCAAGCGTTGTTCTCCTAATCTGGGGTAATAAACATGGAGTCTCAGGCTTGGTGTGCTCAGGCAAGGACCTACGTCAATTGAGGATTCATGGTTGGGAAAAGTAATGGGAACGAGAATTTCATGAATCAGAGAAGTTTCTTGCCCTTGCGAGTAACGTTCTTGTTCGTCTTTGAGGATCTGTTCAAAATCATTGCAGATTTTCTGAAGTTGAGTGTTGTCACCAGTTGTCGTCATCTTTAGAAATGAAGTGCTTGGATTGCAAAGAAGAAAGCAAAGTAGGTTTGAAGAAGTTTGAAGGTCTTCTGTTCCCTTTTGGCTTATCTATTTATAGCCTTTGGTGACGTTTGGGAAAAGATGCATTTGTTGAAAAATAGCCGTTAGGTTCGGTTACTCCTTTTGAACAGTTGCACCAAAGGAAAAGACATATTGGTTCAAAATGAACTAATAAAAACATAAATTTTTCATAATTCATTTCATTGGAAGGGAAATGTAGTTACAATTCATAAACATAATTGGTAAAAATGGGGAAACCCATAAGTAACTAAATTATGAAACATGGCCCAGTAATAAGCAAAGTATTCTGCTTCCAGTTCTATTTCGAGGCATAGGTTTCTAGCTTGTAAAGCCAATTTATCTTCGCTTCGAAGGGTGAGATAAGCATCCCTGAGTTGTTCTTCATACTGATTTAGTCGCGAGGTGATCCTGAACAAAGCTTTGCGGAGACCTCGAAGTTCCTTGGCTAATAGAGTTTTGCCTCGAAGAGATATGCCAGCAGTTTTGGCTTCTTCTTTTAGATATGCAATTCGACCTTCGAGATCAGGTTTCAAGTAGTAAGAAACATTGCTTTCTTCATCAGAACTTCCACAACCATAGATGTATTTCTCTTTAAACTCTGAAACTTCATCAAGGAGTGCATTAGGTTCTTCTTTAAGTTTCTCATAAAGATCCGTTATATAATTCAAATGATGGATACTTTCTTGGTGATGAGAATACCACCTTATATGAGAGGCTAGGGTTCGAAGGGTAAAATCCATTTGGGTTCGAACAAGGGTTGAAATATTCCATTCATGGCATAAAATATGGCAACTCCATTCGAAATTAATTCGAGCTTTTGGATTTTGTAAAATGGAAAAGGGGAGATGTGAAAAGGCAACTAGAAGCCTTTGGGCTTGAATGATTAAGCATGGAGAAGGTGATAGAATAGGTGGAATATGCTCGAAAATGGGACCATACCTGCATAATTGGTCTAATTTCAAAAAAGGATCACTAATATCTTCAGTGGGATCCACCACTTGAACTTTGATGTCAGGAAAGCCTAGAACAGAATGGTCGAAGAGAAGTACCCTTTCTTCATAATCTTTTTCGAAAAATTTTCATTTTGAAAGGAAGGCTGAAGAATAATGCTCATTTGAAAAAATTTCATGAGATGCTCTCACATATGTGTGAATAGGGGATTTGCCTTGAGGAATCAAGACATTACCACTTTGAAGTCTCTCACCAGGAGGACTGGTTGAAGATATCAACCATGCATTCAGCAGATTTTGCTCTCGTGAGAGATGATTCGAAAATAGATAGTAGGGTTTTATTGTTATGCTTCGAATAATCCCTTCAGTTTCAGGATAGTCAGAGTTTGGATGAATAACTGAAGGAATTGTAACAGGGGTTTCGAGCCTCATACCTTTATTATATCCTACTCCTTCACCATGGGAAATAGGTTGTTCCCAAGCAGGAGGGAATGTTTGGATTATAAATTGATTTGGAAGAAGAAGATTTTGGCCTTGTAAAGGAAGTACTTGGTTTGTTCAACATTTCATACCATTTCCCCCATTTCGAGTAGGTGAAAGGTTCAGGAGGAATTTCAGGAAGATCCCAATTGGTTCGAGAAGAAATTTCAGGGCGTCTGGTTGATAGCATCACTTCATCAGGAAGGTCTAGAGGAAAGTAATCATTGGTATCGAATGAAGATTGAGAAGAAGACATGATTAACAAAGGAGATTCGAAGTGACAAAGTTGGGAATTCAAGGATTAAGCAAATGCAGCAGCATGTGTGAAGACAAATGAAAACTTGATCTTCAATTTAATTACAACGAAAGGGGTGCATGAAAGTTCCAACTATCTAACATGATCTAACCACGATCACCATTATCTTTTTGAATAAAAAAGAAAATGGCTCGGGGGGTAATGTTTGTGATAAAAATATCCAACCAATGTGGAAGTGACACATGAGATTCGATGTGGCAGGGCAGTTGGTTGAAATGGATATGGCGCAAGAACAGATATGAACAATTTTGTTGATTCATTCTGTTCAAAATAGTTAACTGCTAAGGGACACGTGTTGATCATGGTGGAATAACTAAAAAGCAGGTGTCACTTCAAGGAAACGCCACGTATAGGAGGAGTTATTAGTTTGAAAAGAAGAGGGAACATTCAAATAAGACTGCTGGGAGGCTTCGACGTTTATAAATAGAAGGATTTTGTGTTCAAGAAGAGATCCTTCGATCAACATCAACATATATCTCTCAATACACTTACTGTATTGTTATTTAGTTAAATTTAGGAGTAGAACACCTTCGAAGTCATCTTCAAGGTTAGATTGTATTTTCTTTAACTTAATCAAAAGTAGTTTCTTATTGTAATATTTCCTTCATTTATTTAAGAGTAGTTATTTTAGTTCGAAGTGTTTCAATTAAGAACATCTTTACACAATTAAAGTCTTGTTCAAGGCATCGAACGTCACCATAATCTCCCTGGTGAGGCGCAGTTTGGATAATCACACACACATTGGCAATTTGCTTGCCTGGCACGCTCGCACACACTTATAATTTTCCAACCAAACAAGTAGAAATATTACAATTTTGGATATTTAGAATTTTAAAAATTATGTGATTATTCTATGATTTTGACATATAGTAGGTTCATCGTTAAAGCATAATTATTTAAAGACAAACTTGTCTCTTCACAACTATTTAAAAAATATATATTCATTTCCTTATTTTGTTTTCTTTTTTTCTTTCAATTTCACTAATAAAATAAATAATTCTTAATATGTTCTAAAATGGATATCTATAAGGTCTTTGTCACACCCCGGAACAGTAAAAATATAGAAAAATAAAATTTTTCTTTTTGGGTTCGTAAGAAATGACTGGTAAAATCACTGAATTGTCCATACCATGCAGTTCTAGACAACAGACAAATAAAAAGAATAGTAATAAAATCAAACTGAGTACGATATAAACATATTAACTATTACATCATAGTTAAAAATGGAAATAGAAAGGTCTTACGGCAACATATGCCCAGTTACAAAACGTAATAATAAAGTTTGATAGTAAAATAGAAACTAGTATCTATCTTCGGCGTAGTAGTCCTCCTCAACATAACCGTCATCAGTGGGACCTCCCTCTGTGTACTCTCCCTCCGGGTAGTTGCCATCGTCATAAGCTTTATTACCTGCGGGGTTAGGAATAGGGTAGTCTGGACGGGGAGTATCGAGGCAACTAAGGCTCTCAGCTTATAGAGAGCTGAGTGAATAGAAACTAACAAGGTACTAGTTATATAAAGTTTAACAAATTATAAGATGAATAGGATATAGTTCTACAATAGCATCTTTACTTATTAGAATTGTTCGTTGTCTGACTCATTGTCTTGATATACGAGCACTGAACTCAATAAGGAACAGACTTGATTGTAATACTCTTGAATACACCAATGCTTTATCCACCGCTTTTAAGAACATATTCCCAGTCTACCGCATGTCATTAATACCACGTCAGTCCATCCCCCGCTTTTAAGAACATATGAACAGTTCACCACATATCATGGATTTAACGCTTCAAGCAAAGACATATCAATTTAATTTATTGCCACAACTTAACAACATCTACCAGTAATCCCGGACAACCGCTTTTAAGGACATATGACCGGCGGTCCATCGCTTTTAAGGACATATGATTGGATTACCAACTATTTTAGGGCTAATTGATCCAGTCCACCGCTTTTAAGGACATATGCACAACCCACCGCTTTTAAGGACATATGATTGATCAAAGACTGTCCCCATAATTCTCCCAGAACTTATGAACACTACGTAACATTCACTACTACTGATACATGGCATTCCCATGTGGCCTGACTACGTACTTTGATTGAATGAAAAGGATATCAAACTCATTCACGAGTGACACATTATCTAATGTTATGACGTTATCCATTGTTCTTAACCATGTTATCATTAGAGGTCACATTATCTCTGGTTATCACATAAATGTATATCGAAAGTATGAAAAGATAATCGAACAATGAAATAACTTATATAATAAATAACAAAAACTATCCATGTTATGAAACTTTTCCAATCGATTGGGATAAAAACCATACCAATCGATTGGGAAAAAGTTCAAGCGATTGGATCCAAAATAACACCAATCGATTGCACACTTTGGCAATCGATTAGGAGTCATACTATGGCAATCGATTGGAAAACTATCCAATCTATTAGGTCCAGATGGAGATCGATTGGGAAAGAGCCCAATCGATTATGACTTCGTCTTCTCTAGCAGAATTTTAGTCCAGCAGAATTAAACATTGGAAAGACGTACGTCTTTCCTTCTTTAAAACTTGTTAAACTTCATATTAGAAGGGATTGATTGAGTTGGAAATCACCAAAGGTGTGTGGGTGTGTGTGAGGGGCTATGGAACTCCAAGCATTCTCTCTCCCCTTCTTTTCTTTCTCTCCTCTGTCTTCTCTATGTCTCTCCTCTGTCTTTCTCCTTATTCTTTATGTTCTTCCCTCCCTCTTCTTTCTGCCTTGGCAGTGTGTATGTATGTGTGGTGTATATATGTATATCTATAAAAGTGTATATGTGTGTATATATGAGATATATAATTTCTCTATCTCTCTAAGAAAATCTGTCAAACAGGTCCCAAGGGACAAATTGAACTCCTATATATAGAGAAAGGGAAGAGTGTCACACGTCAAAATCTCATGCAACTTGAAAACCAAGTTCTCCGGAATGGCAATCGATTAGGACTAGTGGCAATCAATTGGATACAGATATTTGTGAGGGCAATCGATTGGATGAAGGGCAATCAATCGGGATGGGTCCACGTCATGAATTAAGGTCGGCAGGGTTTCAATCGATTGGGAAACAAGGCAATTGATTGGTATTTAAAAAGTGGCATTCGATTGGTATAAAGGTCCAATCAATTGAGATAAAAAAATTGTCCAACGGAAGGGTAAGTATTATACAAGTATTCAGGGAACAGTGCCAAGTCTTATTTATTAATATACATCCAAAAAATACAGGGTATTACAGTCTTAAACACTTTAGGCTAATTGAGTAAATAAGATGTTTATCCGAGTGAAAATGATAAAATTTTAAGGACCAAAATGAGATTTACAAGTTTAAAAGGGATAAATTAAAAAATTTTAAAGAGACACAAATGCATACAACGATACCTAAAATACATAGGGTAAAAAAATAAAATTCAAAAGTAGAGGGGCATATGCCCGCCATAGCAATGGTGGTGGTCTCACAATTTATTAACATCAACCAAGTAAAGAGAACGATAACTAATCCGCCAATAGTATAAAAATATATATGTATTATATATGGCATCAATTTTGGCCCTCAATAATTCTACACACTTTGAAAAGTATATTAAAATGCACAATTTTGTTTAAAAAAGTTGAACTTTATGCTGAAAAGCCTGCACATACAAAACACTCATTTTTGTGTGTGCAGGCTTTTCAGCATGGGGTCCAATATTTTTAAATAAAATTATACATTTTAATATACTTTTCTAAACATGTGTAACATTACTCTTCTGGCCCTTAGTAGTTCATTCCCTAGTAATCCAATACTAACCCTTGGCAGCATGATGCTTGCAAATGCGAAGAATCATGATTCTTCGAAGCTACAAGGGGTCATAAGTAGTGGCAGTTCATATCATACTCATAAAATCTTTGACTAATAAGCTACATACTATATACTCTACATTTTATTTTTTTAATTTCTGATGTGGAATCTTGGGGGACAACCCAACTGAAACATTCACGCACCAAACAAATGAACTCTTTCTTTACTCTTAAGCCTTAGCCGATGCTTCTTGATAATTGGGCAATGCTTGGGCTTCTGTAAGAGAGAGAGAGAGAGAGAGAGAGAGAGAGAGAGAGAGATGGGGTAGGTAATACAACGCCCGCGAGTTCCATGCATTAGTTTTTTTAAGAAAAACAAGTGGGCCTGAGACTATGGTTCAAAAGAAATGCCCTTTTGTTTAGGGAATTATTATGTACATCGTTAATTTTGTTATGTACATCGTTCAACGTTATAAAAGTAAGGACTTTTAGAACAAAAATGATTAAAATAAAGAAATTTGGGTATACATTGTAAATACACGAGTGTACATAACAATTCTCTTTATATATATATATATATATATATATTATATTTGATTATTTTTTCTTTTCTATTTTTTGTGTTAGTTTCTGCATGTCTTTGTATTATGGACCCAGCAGCGTATATAGGGCAAATTACAATCAGACCAACAAAAAAATGTATCTAAGTCACTTGAGTGCAACAAAAAAAACATAGATAGATGCTGCAAAAATTCAGGCCAACAAAATATACCAATGCTTCACTTCATTGCAACACCTATTTCCTAATAAAAGATCCATCCCATGCACTGCACTACAACCACCCCACTCCTTCCAAACTGGTTAGTTTGAGAAGTACGTATGTAGTTGGTTGGGATATACTAGGTTGACCTCTCCCTCTTCCCATTTTATTGGCCAATGGTTGAATGAACATGTTCAGGTTCTTAAGGTAAAAAATAATATTCACTGAGTATGTTCGCTCGACTTTGTTCACTTAAGAGCCTGGTCATATATATATATATATATATATACTAATGTGCTACCTTCATATTAGCGTAAATTAATGAACAAACTCACAAATGTCTTTCTCAATCCTTGAATTAATGTTAGTGTGTATTGTTACCGAATTGAAGCTACACTTATTTCCTTCATGTGTTGGCGATGCATAGCATCCTAAGCATTTTCAAAATATTTAAAACGCTTGAAAAGACTTTGGTATTTCAAAGTGATTTTGGTAAGAAACATTTATTTTTTGTGGTTTTGATAAGAGCAAATGTTTGTTTTCAGGGAATAAATGTTTTTTTACCTAAATCCACTTTGATGCAAAGTGGATTCGCATATAAATCTATTGTAAGAAGCTTCTCATATAAGAAAATGGGTTTTAACCGTTAGATGAAAATCTGAAAATAAATGCATCTCCAGATTTTTGAAAATTTTATTATTAAATTCTCATCTAACGGTAAAAACCTGCATTCTCATATGATAAATTTCTCACAGTAGACTTACCTTTTTTTTAAAACTCTTTCGTGCCTCAGACTCTCAGGATAGGTTAGGTGTTAGTGTTACCATTTTTTCTTTTTGTTAACAAGCTGCCTATTGGCTATTACTCCTCTAGTCCTCTGTCATGTAGTACATTCCTCGAAAAATTAATTCATTTGACACTGTCTGATGGCAACTATGATTTATTCATTACTGTGGAACTCATCTTAAATAAATTAATGAGATACTTAAAGCATAATGAAAGTCAAATAAATGTGAGGGTAAAACAGGATCTCCCCCCCCCCCCCCCCCCCCCCCCCCAAACACACACACACACACACACACACACAATATATATATATATATATATTTACAGTCAGGCTCTACGGAGGCCGTCCTCTTTTTATTAAAGAGAGGACTTTTGTTTTGGCCGTCAGATCGTGTTTCAAAATTGTAAAATGACAACACTGCTCTTAATGAAAAGACGATCCGACGGTCAAAATATTAAAGAGAGGGTGCCTTCTTTAGAGAATTTTCGTATATATTTATCATGCACTTTACCCAATCTAGTTAAATAGTTTTCTTACAAGTAAAAATAAAGAATAATGATATGCGTCCCAAAATTTGTACCCCAATTAGTTATTGTAATGGGCCTAGCAGAGTTTGATTAGAGGATGTTAAAGTAATCCCACCAATATTATTGAAGGTGATCTCATTGTCACATATATTTGGTAACTATTTGGAATATAAAATTTGAAAAGCATAACATTACTCAATAACAAAAATATAGCAAAATATAGCAATATTGTTACGACTTTCGACTCAAGCCCCCCGATAAATATTTGGTCTAATACATTATTTTCTGATTTCTCCCTTTAACCTAACCCAAATTAACTTAATGTCAGTTACTTAAACAAGGGCGTATACAGCCCAGGGTTGATATTTTTAACATTGTGTTACTTCTTCTTCTATTACCAAGGCATACTCCATTTCAGCCCACTCCATTAGCTTCAAAATTTTCAAATCTGATACATAGCCTTCATAATAAGTAGGAGTCATTGAGTCAACAATCTGAAAGTCTAACAAAGATGTTAGACTATTATTTTATTTTTATTTTTTTAAAAAGGTGTTAAAGGTTGTCAACACTCTAAAAGTCTAACAAAATTCTAAAAATGCCCAATTTGTCTTATAATAAAGGACCCAATTTCAAGAAAAACCCCCAAAAAATCTAAACCTGACTCTCCCTTATTTTTTGAGAGTGTTGTTTTTACACTAAGTGACTTATAAATAAGAATCTTATTTGTTTTAAAAGATAAATAATCTGCTTTTATTTTATATACAAAAAAAAAAAAAAATCATAGATATAGAAGATTGAAACAAAAGAACTAAAATAAAAGGTGATATAAAATCAAATTTATCCATAAATATAAATTATAGACTCCAAAATTATTATATGCGTTCAAACTTTACTTTAGAAAATAAAAGTGACTATACATAAAATAAAAAATAATAATAATAATAAAATAATAAAAAAAAAACTGTTTGAGGTCTGTAAACCTTTGTATCAGCGGACCCAAAATTCGTAAACTCTGCCCCAGGTGAAACTTCTTAGCTCCACATAGGCCAGTTGATGAGTCCATGATTTTCAGCTTTACTTTTGATAGGCCAGTTGAATAGATTAGCTCAAGTGGGCTTGATGCTATTCGTTAATGGGCCTATTTCTCTGGATTGGGCTATAAAGCTTTAGTCCGTTTTGTCTTGGATTTTTCTTAGGCTTAGTTTGGCCCCATTGTGGTGCTTCTCCTTTTTTAAAGCACAATTTCATGTTAATTTGATTTGGTAACTAGTTTATGAGTTTTGCAAAAATTGCACTTGGGGCTTTTTTGGGGAGAGCTTTTAAAAGCTCTAGAATGGAGCTTTTAAAAAGCTCAAGGTTGCCTTTTGGTTTCATGATGTCTTTTTGAAGAGTAGTGTGTCACTTGCATAAAATTATTAAACAACTTAGTAATAAATTTCATAAATTCCTTTTAAAAAGCTACTTGGAAGCCAAACTATGCCTTAATATGTTAGTAAAGCTTCCTGTTTTGTTTCCAAGAGCTTTAATAGACCTCACATGGACCAACTAGTGAACAGCCCATTCCTGTCCAATGCTCCAAGTATAGGTTGGGTCAACGTTTATACCTTTGTATCTTTACCTAATCAAGTTTCAACAAGGGAAGGAGAAGATATTCGGTATAATTTTATAAATGTCACACCACGTCATTGTGCTAATTAATACTCTAATGTGTTATCAAAATTATTTTCTTTTCATAACTAACCCGAAATTCAATTTAGACATTACAAGTGGTTTCAAATTTCAAGTGAACGTGATAAGGTAGATAAATGTTCAAAAAAATGGTGGATATGATTCGCATGTCACACTATATCTGTACGATGATATGATGTGACTTTCACCTTGAATTATTTCTCCAAAGGAATGGGCTTTCACATATGTGTCTATTTTTGGAGAAACTAATATATGGAACTTTCACCACTTGCATTTGATATTGTAATTGGTTGTGGTATGTGCAAAGAAACAATCGCGAAGAAGATTAACTAAGGGTTCGTATAGTAATGTTGTTGTTTTTGGTTTTCAGTTTTGTTTTCATTTTTTGTATTGATCACAGTCAACTCTTAATACAAAAAATGAAAACAAAAACTGTAAACCAAAAATCACAATATTACCATGTGAGGCCTAAGAAAATCGAAAATTACTTACATTTAAGTTGTATTTGGCAAAATGTAGAGTTAGACTGAAATTAGATGGGTTTGAGTAGGGCTATCTCCCCTTACCCTATAAGCACCAAATGTCAGAGACTTTTTGAATTAAAGATCCAATTTTCTAGAAGAGTAATGATTGGTGTACATAAAAATGTGCACATAAAGATATGGGTCATTCATTTCAGTGGGTCTCATCTATACATGTGCAGACTCCACTAAAATTAATAGCCCAAAATTTCATTTGCACTCTTTTGTACACATAACATTACCCCGATTATGAGAGATTGTCTAATCATCTCGAGCGTCTTAGGTCATTGTTATCATCATCAAACTCATGTTTTTTTTTTAAAATATATAACATCACTCGTGAAATTGGAAATTCACATACTTGGACTTGTAATGACAATTTGTTAATGAATTAGATGTATTTTTAATCGTGCTACCTAAAAAAATGTTATACTCCGTAGCAAACATGAGTTTCTGTAATAAATGGAATTGAGACAAGAATCAATTTTTTTTTATAGCACTTTGGTGGTTTCCGTTATGTATAAACTGTGGGCGAAACAATTTGCACAGATGGAGTATGAGAAAGCATTGAACGCTCTCTTTTCTTCTTCTTTTTTGTCCTTGGTTTTGTGGGATCAAATCAAATGAAGTCACATAAAACAAAAGTAGTTTCCTAACAGACAGCATGCCTAATCATGTACCATCAAACACAATTTTTCAAAGCAATATTGTTGTCAATTGTGATCTTTGTAATAATTGATGTCAAAATAGAATCATTTATTTGGTTAGCTTTTGTTAAATATAGGATAAATATCAGTAAACTTTCTTAAGATTTGGCCAAATATTAGAGATATTTCTTGAGTTTTGAATAATATCAGCAGCCTCCTTTATTTTTAAAATTTTACATCCCTTTGTTAGAGCAGTGGAAGAAATGAGTAATGATTGGTGGATATAAAGATCTAAGTCATTCATTTCGGTGAATCTCATGCATTACCCGGAAGAAATCTTGTGATATCATGAAAATTTTAGAAGTGAATTAACATTGTTGCCCCTATTTTGGACTAATTGACCAAAAAACATCACAAGTTTTGTATCAAATGACATAAATGCCTTCACTTATGTATTTCACTAGACAATTATACCCACACCTTGAAATACGTAATATGAGGGCATTTGTGTCATTTGACACATGCTTGTGAGCTTATTCTGGTCAATTAGTCGATAACAAGGGATCTAATATCATTTCACCTGCAAAAATTGTTGATCATAAGATTTCATTCACTACCTTTAACTGAAGGGAGGTCAATTATACAAAGTTTTAAAAATAAGAGAGATCAATGATATTATTCAAAACTCATGGAAGATCTCTGATATTAAGTCACACCTATGGAGAGGTCAATGATATTTACTCTTAAATATAGGGTTAAATACACTTACACCCCCTGTGGTTTAGCCGATTTGCACTTACCCCCTTGTGGTTTAAATTTTGGCACTAATACCCCCTATGGTTCGGACTAAAGTGCAACCGTTAAATATGTTGTGGATAATTTTAGCACTAATACCCCTTGTGGTTTGGCCGATTTACACTTACCCCCCCTTCAATTCCTTAGCAAATTTTAACATTGCACTTTAGTCCGAAATATAGGGGGTATTAGTGCCAAAATTTAAATCACAAGGGGGTAAGTGCAAATCTGCCAAACCACAAGGGGTGTAAGTGTATTTTACCCTTAAATATATTAAGATGATGAACCCAGTGGTCTATTCGGCTTGTTATCATGTTCTCTCTTTAGGGGTTGGGACAATTATAAGCTCTATAATCATTCACATAGACATTCATGATTTGGGGGAATTAAACTTTTGTTAAATCATATACTATCACCCTTAATTCGTGGTTTCCAATCTAATGAACACACTTATGTGGTTTTGCTTTAATCATTAAAGGAAATCTGTAGCTTTCATACTTAAGTCTCTGACCATCCACTCATTGGATGACAATGCCATGACTGCCCAAAATTAATGGTGAAAGATAATACTTGATCTTTGAGTGATGTTGTGGTGCTTAAATTTAAATTCTAACTTTAGTATGTAGATATTTTGTCAGTTGGATATGGTATTATCGATCACTACTATAATATATAGTACAATTATAAAACGTTTGAGAATCAAATTTAGAAAACAAATCATATTTTGAATATTTCATAGAGAACTTATGCAAGACCTCTCCTTCTCTTCTTCGTTCTCTTCTTATTTTAAAATAAAGAATATCGCAAAATGTAATTTAAGAAACCACTAAGAAAACATAAAAATTAGTAATTTCCTAATTAGAGGCTGTTTTATTTTCAAAGAATTTGTCTGTGTTAAATTTAAATCCCTTTTTTCTCTGAACACGAGTAGCCAACCATATTTCTTGGGTTATTTTTATTTGTATTTTTTTTAATGTACATATATTAATTATAAGCTCTAGAAAAGATGAATAGAGTTTTTGTTTTTCGTGCACGTGAAAAAAATTAAAATTGAAAATCAAATCAATGAAACAGCAAAAGCACAAAAGAAAATTATCTTCAACTACTTTAATGTGGTAGGCCATCTCCGTGTGAAGTAGGGTATACAAAAGAATAATATCATGCTTACCGAATTTGAACCTCAAATATGATTTCTAATGATTTAGTAGTTGTTCATATTGTGACAGTGATCGGTGATATTATGTCATTTTATGTAGTATAATTAACAAAGTATTTAAAAATTAAACTTGAGAAGCACGACATTACTCATGAAAAAAATATTTGAATTATATGGCAAAAACATTGTTGACACGATTTTAAAACTTGAGTGATCAAACTGATGCATTTGGAAATGCAATGAAGTGAAATTCAGCTACAACTAAAGGATCCTAAAGTGTTTTCCAGTCATTTATAAAAGAGCAATGTTATGCTTTTCTAATTTGAATCCTAAAAGTTTATTTACCAAATATTTTGACATATATGTACCAGGTGTAGGGATAAATGTACCATCGATTATTGTCATACATGCGCATCAAAATGCACAATTAGTCCACACGCTTTGTTTTTCATGCCATATGTCCTTGGGATTTTTTTTTTTACCAAAATGACCCTATAATGTTAATATCGTGTCTCTTTCCTTATTTCCAGCAACTAACCTGCATATTTCCCAAAATAGACTTTTAATTTTGTTTTTCAATCTTTAAAATGCCATAACTTTCAAACTACAACTCAATTTTTGATAAAAAAAAATTATATATCTATGATCTACAGAACATGTCTACAAAACAAAATGCATATTGACTAGGGCTGTAAAAGTAAAAAAAATAAAATAATAATAATAATAAAAAACAACTGAACCTACCTACCGAACCGACCCCATTCGGTCGGTTTTCAAAAATACAGAAGAAAACCGAACCAATCGATCGAAAGTGGCTAAAAAACCGATCGAACCGAGCCTATTGGTCGGTTTCTAAATATAAAAATCCAACCAATGCACACCCCTAATATTGACTATAAAATTCGTTTTAAAAAATCACAAATTTGTAGTTAAAAAATGGAGATCGAATTTATTTATTTATTCATTTGTAAAATCAACACTCCCATTGCGTAGATCTCGAAAAATTAGCCCAATTTAAAAAATAAATTGTCCAAAATGACCAAAAAATCGTAAAGTTATGGCCATTTTAGCAGATGATACTATTTTTATAATGTTGCCCACGTAAAGACATTGACATACTAACATGCGTCAAATTGACAAAATAATCACAAAACTATGGCTAATTTATAGATGGTATTGCCTTTACAATACTTCTCCAAGGTAAAAACAGTAACATATCATCAAATAAAAAACGTTTTTGCAAAGATAGTAGTAACATGTCACTGACACAAAAAATTGTAAAATTATGACAATTTTCAGATGTTACTGTCTTTACATTACTGCTAATGTAAAAACAGTAACATAGTATTAAGATTAGTGACATTGTATTGCACAAAAGACACTGTGCCGTCGACGGTTACATTGTTTCAAATTGACTAAATAATCGCAAAATTAAGACCAAATTACAAATGTTACTCCCTTGACATTTCGTTATATTTGCTCGACGGCGACATGAATTTATTTTTTTATTCATTTTTTTTCATAGTCATTATGGATGGATCTTATTTGATAAATCTTTTTTCCCTAGATTACAGATATATAAATTTTATTCAAAATAGAGTCGTAGATTGAATGTTATGGTATTTTAAAAGTTGAAAAAAAAATGTGCATTTGATAACGTGCTGAGTTGGCAAAAAATGAGGGTAAATCTATCAATTATCTTATTTTTAGTTTAAAAATGGACCTAATGTCAAACAATTAAAAAAAAACTTGTGTCCTTATTGCTATAGAAAAAGAAAAAAAACGAGCTAGACTATTCTCATATTACAGTCCCTATTAGGGACTTTTAACTAATTCTCTCAAATATATACAAATGAGACAAAAATAATAATATTATAAATAATTTTAGTATAATCATTAGAGCGGTCCATACCAAATCAAGTTTTTACTCAAGTTTTAATCAAATTTGAGTAAGGGTCGGAGATAGCTTAATAGAACTCCTAAAATATTTGAAAATGAGTGTTTGATAACCCCAATTAAGTGCTGAAAATGAAAATTTTAAGCACTTAGTTTATTTTAGTACGTTTGACAATGTATCACTTAATTGAAAAATAGCCAAAAAAATCACTGAAAATTTTATACTGATCAAAATAATCATTAAATGCAGTTTATTCAAGTTTTTGAAACACTGTATCCAGTATTGCATGCTAAATTGTTTAAAATTTTCAATATTTAAAATTCAACACTTAATTTTTAATTTTATTAAATGCACCCTAAATTTTATATTCAAATTTAGCAACAAAATATTAATTTCCTTATAAAAAAGGACCTTAATTGGCGAGACCACCGCCCTATTAATAGGGTAGACGTACTAGAATACTTCCTAACGAGGGTGTTGCTCCAATTTGTTGCTATTCGTAGGGTCCTCTACTTTCCACCTACTCGTCACGTCAGCCTAAGGCTGGAGCGTTTGTTCACGCGCTTCAGTCTAGAGAGTATTACTGATTTATTGCAGAGCCTGTAGCCCATTTTCACTGTTGCGCCCCAAAGTTTCCGCAACTTTGTCTCAACAGAGGAAGTTTGATAAGCCCAGACACTCGATAAGCGCGTGACCATGTACGACACTTGTCAGCGCACGCGTGCGTTATTTATCGGATTATTATACAAGGTCTTTTGGTCCGTTAGATTCTATAGAATAAATCATGACCGTCAATCAAAATAACTTAACACAAAATGCGAAAATATGGTACAACATGATTATTTTTTTTTTTTTATAAACAAATATGGTACAACATGTTAAAAGCATATCCGTTCTATAATTGTTCAAACATATTACCTTTGAGAGGTAAAATCAATAACTTTCCTTTTAAAAATTGGGTATCAATTATAATTTTATAAATTAACAATGATAGGAATACACACTAAACGACATCAAATGATACACTGTGCTTTAAATACATGTATCCTATGTTGTTTGAATTTTTTTACACTTTTTTATGCATCACTTACAAAGTACAGAATACATCTATTTAAAGCTGGTGTATAGTTTAATGTGTCATTTGGTGTGTATCCCTATCATTTTTGTTTATAAATAAGTGAGCAGAACAAATCCAATTACATAAGATATAAGAAATTGATGCTAGATACACTTAAAAATGACACTTAAATATTCGTATTGATTGATACCTTATTTTTGTTAGTGTAACACTTGTTGCTGTTTAAAGGTACTTTCAATAAGTATTGTCATATAGCTCCGCTATTGCTTTCCAATAGCATCTCGTTACTACACAGTACCTAGCTATTACAAGATTTGAGCAACGACTTAAGGCTTAGTTTGGCTCCACGTGGTGCTTTTCTTTTTTTAAAGCATAATTTAATATTAACTCATTTGGTAACTAGTTTATGAGCTTTGCAAAAATTGAACTTAGGGCTTTTTTAGAGGGAGTTTTTAAAAGCTCTAAAATGGAGCTTTTAAAAGCCCACGGTTGCTTTTTGGTTTCATGATGTCTTTTTGAAGAGTAGTGTGCCACTTGTATAAAATTATCAAAGAACTTAGTAATAAATTTTATAAGCTCTTTTTAAAAAGCCACATGGGGGCCAAACTAAGCCTTAGTCTACTTGATAAAATGCTCTTCATGTTATGCTGCTAGTATGTCATTGCACGATCGACACCACTACACTAAATGATCCAAAAGAAGAATAAAAAAATTCATTAGAAGGTTTCTATAACCACTTAGGCTTAGTTTGGCCCCCACGTGGCTTTTTAAAAGGACCTTATGAAATTTATTACTAAGTTCTTTGATAATTTTATACAAGTGATACACTACTCTTCTAAAAGATATCATGAAACCAAAAAGCAACCTTGAGCTTTTAAAAGCTCCATTCTAGAGCTTTTAAAAGCTCCCTCCAAAAAAGTCCTAAGTTCAATTTTTGCAAAGCTTATAAACTAGTTACCAAATAAATTAACATGAAATTGGGATTTAAAAAAGGATAAGCACCACGTGGGGGCCAAACTAAGCCTTATAGTAGGTTATAATTTCTATCAATTTTTTGGTAAGCTTAGATTGACACATTTGTAGCCACAAATCTTTCTCGATCGCATCAAATGACCAACACCATTCGCTAGGGTGAAAGGTGAAAGACCAAACCGAAAAACCAAACTGAATTCTCATAAAATTCTCACAGTGTAAAATCGAAATTGAACCGAAAAATTTGCCTTAAAATAGAAATCAATCGGTCGGTTGAAAACTCCCTCCAAAACCGACCAAATCGAACCAAAACCCTTACCATTCACAATGTACATTTTTTGGGGGGGTGACAATGATAATTCCGACAACATATCCTCCGCGACTCAAATTTGTCATTGTATTTTGGACGGACTATCCAACATTGTATCAAAGTTGGACAAATAACAATCTTATTGCACCTACACCGAGCCTACAATACATATTAGTACCAAGTAAATCAGAAAAAGTAGTTCACGGTGTAGAGTTTTCCTATACAGGGGAGAAAAATTTACCAGTGACAAGTGACAGCACATACCGCCAAAAGAAAATAGATTGAAGCTTTAGGGGGACCATGTTGAAATCGAATCAAAGTTTTTCAGTTGTTTTGATTGCAACTTGGGGCTCTCTCTCATCTAGGGCCCCACACCATCGCTCTCTATCTCAGCTGTTTGATGTCTCTCTCTTTATAGATTCAATATATATTATATATACACACACGCGTAACAGTGAGGAGCTGCGCAATTCACTCCGTGATTATGCACTCATAACTCACAATCCTCCATAGTCCATACATATGCCCTCAACCAATTTGGAAAGAAAAAAAAAAAAATCAGGTGCAACCAGGTCTATCATACCTGATTGGTACCGCGGGATTTACTATTGTGTAAGTCATATAATTGGTAGGAGCAATGATATGCTTATTATATGTGACAGTGGACTCACTTAATTTAGATTGAAAGATGTTGAAATGATCCTACTATTTTTTAAGGTGATTTTATTGCAACATGTGTTTGATAATTATTTATAATACTCCCTCCGTCCCATAATAAGTGTCCACATTTCCTTTTTTAGATGTCCCACAATAAGTGTCCACTTCCTAAATTGGCATATAGCTTTTATTTACTTTCCAAAACTACCCTTATAATAAAGACAAAGTAGCATTTATTTGTGGTCTCAAAACAAGCAAAAAGTCAAACACCTATCACATCTAAGGGTAAAATTGGAAAGTGGCTATTTAATGAACCCAAAAAACTAATATAATACAACTTTCTTAAACAATGTGCAAAATGGAAGTGGACACTTATTATGGGACGGAGGGAGTATAAAATTTGGATAACATATATCACATTACTCAATTGGTAAAAATGTATAAAATTTTAGATGGTGAGGTGCCCATACACTCCAAAAGGTATTCACGAAAAAGAAAATATAACTTCTAACTAGTGACGGATCCAAAAATACTCCGTAATACTTATTTAGGAGGACATGTAAAAATCATACAATTTTTTAGGGGTCATTCATAGTGAAATTTTTGAGATTTCTAATATCTTTATAATGGGTAATACTTGGGGCACAACCAAAGCCACAACCTTTTTTGCACAACCTCCATTTTGTGTCTATCTCTCTCCTAGTGGGCATTGTGGGGTCACTGGCACTATGGGACCCAACAAGAGAGAGATAGACACAAAATAAAGGTTATGCAAAAAAGGTTGTGGCTTTGATTGTGCCCCAAATATTACTCGTTTATAATCCATCTTTTGGGGTTTGCAATCTTAGAGGTGGAATAGAAAAGAAAAATAAAAGAGAGAAGAAAAACTATTTGCCTATTGTTTTCACATAATTAGATAGAACTAGAAATAAAACATTCTGATAAATAAAATATGAACTCTCAATAAAAGAGGAATGTAAGTCACTCAAAAAAAAATTACTAAGTTTAACTGATTTTCACCATGTTTTCTTCTTCTTCTTTTTTTCAATTTTTCCGTTACTTTTGCATAGGTTGGCATAGCTCAAGTGGCAATGAACTTGGCGTATATAAATCCCCTCCAATACATAGGTTTGGGGTTCGAACCTCATCCCTTCCCCCATATAAAAAAAATTCCGTTACTTTTCTTATTAATCAAATAAATAAATAATCCAAGGTTATTACTTTTTTATTTTCTTCCCTAAATTCATAACCAACCAGTAAAAACGTGTTACTTAATATAAACTCTCTTGTTTTTATTTTCAAGTCCTAAATTAATACATATCTATTTCACTATTTGTGTATAACTGATCCCTGCACTAGCTTAAGTTATAGGGATATGCTATTGTCAGAGCAGTAATGATTAATGTCAGAACAAAAAGTATCGTTAAAACTGATCCCTGCACTAGCTTAAATTATAGGGTAATGCTATTGTCAGAGCAGTAATGATTAATGTCATAACAAAAAGTGTCGCTAAAACTTTTAATGACAAAAAAAAGTGTCGCTAAAACTTTTAGCGATATTTTTTTCTTTGACATCAGTCGTTGCTGCTCTGACAATATATCTAGACTAAATTATATCATGTGACCGACTAGTGAAATGTAAACTGTCTCTAAATCACACCATTTTCTTTCTACAAGAGATCAACTACCAAAAAGCCAAATTCATTTGCTACAGGGAAAAGAAAAAAAAATCGAACGGAGTAAATGTAAATGTCAGTCAAAATGACAATTTAACTTGTAGTAAAAAATTCGGTACAAAAAATGTCTTCAAGTTGGGATGGCAGTGGATTTAATGGAGAAGGGTACTTATTCTGGAAGCGGTAGGAGATGGTGCATAAAAGCCATTTAATTTCATTTATTTTTTTTGGTTGGTTTGTCCAATCTTAACAGGAAGGATTTTAGGCTAAGAACTAATCATTTAAATAAATAAAAATTAAATATCCAACTAAGCAATTACCATCTTCTTCATTACCTGAGTGAGACCCATCATGTGATAGTGGGTCTTAATTCTTAAATTTCCTATTAATATATGATACACTCAAATGATTCCCATAAAGTAAATTGAGTAAAAGCAAAAAATCGAAAGTCAGCAAATTTTCAAAAGAAAAATGTATCACTGGACACTTACCTTGAACTCTTTCCAAAAAAGAGGAGCCAGTTTGCGAAGTAAAAGCTTGCATTAATAGGTAATTATTAAAAAAAGAAAAAAGAAAAAAGAAAAGAGTAATAAAGTGAAAAGAAATAGATTATCCCAGTTGAGAAATACAGAAAATTCACCTTGACGGTCCGTTTGGTTCATGGATTCTTAGGGTGGATTTTGATTTCACCCTAAGATTGTTAGTAATCTTAAAATTTATTATTATTTGATTCATGGATTATTTATTGAACAATAATGATAAAATCACTCCCTCAACCACACCCTCAACCACATTCAGCAAATCTTGTCCCTTGATTCCAATGGGTCCTATGTGGAATCATGTGGAACCCACCAGAATTAAGGGCAATCAATGGTCAGGGTGTGCTGAATGTGGTTGGGGGTGTGGTTGAGGGAGTGAGTGTATCATTACTCTTCATTGAATTGTGGGTTCCACTGGATTTAGAATTCACCCAAAGGTGGAAAATATGGTGGTCGGATTCTAAATCCTAACTTGGAGGTGTTATTCTTAAAGATTACTGGGGTTTTGATTTTCTAACTTCATACTACCTATATAAATTAACTCTTATATTTGTGGATGGTATAAGTTAACATTATTCCTATTATATATGGATAGTCTTCAAGAGTTGCTTCGGTATTTAACATAATTCTATTTCATTTTTCTTGACCCAACAAAACACTGGATTCTAAATCCACTTAGGATTCCACTTGTGAACCAAACACTTTGCAAGGATTCAGATTCTTAATAAATTGATTACTAGTATTATGATTTCTAGTAATGAAAATCCACCTGAAATAATCCATGAACCAAATGGGCCGTTAGTAGTATTTTCTAAAATACTACGGAGTATTAGATCTTCTTCTCCTAAGGACAACCTCCTCCTTTCCTTATATTAATAATTATAAAAGAAAAAAAAAAAGACGAAGATGAATACAATCATTATGTTTTAGTAGCACTGTCATTTTGGGAAACAGATGAAAGGACAATACTTAAGTAAATTTTTTTTTGGGTTAATTACACTCACCTCCCCTGTGCTTTGTCTTAATTATATGAACTTCTCTCGTATTTTGGGAAATTACATAGACCACCTTTATGCCTAGTATTTTCTTACACTTTAAGGGGGGAAAGTGTAATAGGATACTAATTTTAAGAGAGGTCCGTGTAATTTTTCAAAATACGAGAAAGATCCATATAATTAAGACAAAGCACAAGGGAGGTGAGTGTAATTTTTTTTAGTTCAATGTATTTTATCTCATGTGATTAGACATATTTTCTCTTTATTTCCTATAGTTCAAAGGTTAGCATCTAACTCTCATTTGGGGATTACTAACATGAAATTGTTAAGTTTTTTTTTGCCAAAACTACTAGATTAATTATATTTCACACTGTTTGCACCCAAAAACTGCCAAATGTTTTTGAGCCTGGATGGAAAGGATAGAATGGGCTTGGACTTGGATCTGTTTGGCCCATGGTTCATTCAGACAGCAGGCCCAGATAAGTAATGGGACGGTCAAGCTAAAGAAGCAAGCTGCCACAAGGTTCAGAATTGGCTAAGGCATAAACCTAGCAATAAAGAGGAGGGAAAAAAAACATGGTGCCCGATAAGCGAAAAAGATAGGATACACAGTGATCGGGCACCACGTTTTGAAGAAACGCTAAGACATTGTTTCAGAATTCAAGCCCGATTGGATGGAGGTATGCACATCACCGTCACCGGGCTTAGTTTGTCAACACAAAGAGAAAACTTGGCAGATTGGCAACAAGGGGGCAGCCCAATATATGGCAGAAGAAGAGCAGAATTTAAATTGATAAAACTTGTGATTCATTCCTTAATTGTTAAGGAAATGGTCATCCTAAAGTGAAGGAAATGAGTCCGTTTAGGAATAGATATGATCAAATCCAGCTAGATATATATGGAAGGTCAATCTCAAAGATTCCGGGATTGATTTAAATATTGATAAAGATGGAAGGAGTTGGGAATAGGAAGGATTATGGGCGTCTTTATCTTGCTTGAGGCATAGATGAAGGAGTTCGTGCCATTTCTGGATTCTCTAAGGTTGTTATAAATACAGCAGGGCATCCAAGCAATCAATTCACTCCATGTCACATCTTGAAACCCCGCATTCAAACAACATAAACACAACACATAGCATTCGAAGCATTCAACCCAGCGTTCTTGTTTGCTCTGCATCTATTGCAATATGTATGCCCTTTTGTTATTTACTGTTTTTAATATTTCTATTGAACAATCAGAGCGTGTTCTGATCCTGTTCTTTAGTTCATGTTTAATTTTCAAGCATATTCAATGAAAAACCTTTCATAGGTGTTTTATGAATTGTTTGTGATTATTTACCTGATAAATTCATCACTTTTAGATTTGTGCGCTTCAGTACTGTCTAGGAACTCCGGCCAAAGGTATTTTCCTACTTGGTCATCACAATCACCTGTTAGAAGTTAGATTTCAAAGCTTTGTATATCACTCACATAAGTAATTTAGGAAATTAGTTTACACTCTCGAACCACTTTTGGTTCTGGCACACCCGCGCAATACTACAGCAAACACACACTCTCACATGGTTCAAAAAGTTGAGACCTAAAAAAAGCCGTTAGTTTTAATGAAATGAAAGGTGCATTGTTATTTCAAGTCAAATAGTTAATACAATTAATACACAACCATAGAATGAAGGATATACAGGTCATTTCATGTTAAAAGTGTTGTAGTTAACCGGTTAACCCATAATACAAAGAGTAATGGTGTGTTTGATAACCCCATTAAGTGCTGAAAATGAAAAGATTCAGCACTTATTCTTTTTCAGTGCATTTGATAACACACCACTTAATTGAAAAAGTAGCTCCAAAACCACTGAAAACTTTAAGTGATAAATTTCTACTGAAAATAATCACTGAATGCATTCTACTTCAATAGTTGAAACACTGTTTTAAGGAATAAAACTTCAAGTGCTTAAAATTTTCAGTACTTAAAATTCAGCACTTAATTTTCAGTACTTAATTTTCAGTTTTATCAAACGCACCCTAAGTATGACCTTTAAATCACAAGAAGTTAAAGTAAAAATAGACTTAATTATAAGGGTGGAGTGTTTTTAATTATTTTCACCTCTTTTTTTGTACTACTATTCTAGGACATAACCAAAATAAATAAATATATAAAATAAGACAAGGATAATCTTAAAGGTAAAAGAAAAATATATAGACACGATTCAAGCTAGCAATGCATAAAAGAGGTTATACTAAAAAAAAAAGATAAGAAGAAGAAAAAAAAAAGGATTTAAAATAGATTTTTGTAGATTTTTTTTTATTATTTAATATAACTGTCGAACTTAAGTGTGAGGACTAAAGACGGAGGGAGCTCAAACCCTGATAACCGCCGTTTCCAACTAGGCCAAAAAACGGTTGCTCTGAGTTAAATCATACTGATTGAACAAATTGTGTGTGCACAAAAAATGTAATCCGAAAATCAGGGCACCCTAGTCCCTTCGTAATTTTGTCCTTTTGTTCTATTATTCTAGTGGACCAAATTACCCTTCAAGGCAATTTCCCGCCCGATAATATACAAAAGTTGTTCGATCAGATGAATGATTATGCCTCTGTCCTGACCCCACGTAGGCCCACCCTTCACAGCTAGACTTTAAGAATCTATCTGTCCTCCAATATCCGGAAATCAATGGCATATATAGCACTCCCCCCACTCTCCTAAGTTCTACCCACTCCTAAAATATCACATTTGTTTTCTCACACACACACACATATACATATATATATATATATATGTAACATCCATATATCTATATCTCTGTCTATATAACTACATAAACCCACTTCCACTTCTTCATTTTAGAGTCCTCAAACTACTGCGTAATATGCGGTACCCGGCGGCAGGGGTTCCGGTGTACCTCAACCTTATCACACTCTCAGTGTTCCTCTTCGCCCATCCAGTAATCGGATGGCGCCCATGGCCCAATCGGAAAATCAACGCCTCTGATCTCGAGTTCGGTGGGTCCAAGAAGTTCGAGGGCTCCTCCGAGTTTGTCCACCTCAGGTACCACATGGGCCCAGTCCTCACCGCCAACATCACCGTCCACACCATCTGGTACGGCACGTGGAAGAGTTCCCAGAAGCGGATCATCCGGGAGTTCATCAACTCGATCTCTGCCGTCGATTCAAAGCCTCCCTCGGTCTCCGGCTGGTGGAGGACCGTCCAGCTGTACACGGACCAGACCGGCGCGAACATCTCACGCACGCTGCGACTGGGAGAAGAGAAGAACGACCGGTTCTACTCCCACGGCAAGTCGCTCACGCGCCTGTCCGTACAGTCGGTGATAAAGAGCGCCGTGACGGCGCGTACACGGCCGTTACCAATCAATCCCAAGAGTGGGCTCTACTTGCTACTCACATCGGATGACGTGTACGTTCAGGATTTCTGCAACAACATTTGTGGGTTCCACTATTTCACATTTCCGTCAATCGTGGGGTACACGCTACCTTACGCCTGGGTGGGCAACTCCGATAAACAATGCCCAGGTGTGTGTTCGTACCCCTTCGCCGTACCTGATTATATCCCTGGATTGAAGCCGCTAAAGTCACCTAACGGTGACGCTGGGGTTGATGGGATGATAAGTGTAATTGCTCACGAGATTGCTGAGCTGTCAACGAACCCGTTGGTTAATGCATGGTACGCGGGTCAGGACCCGATTTTTCCGGTGGAGATTGCTGATCTTTGTGAGGGTATTTACGGTACTGGGGGTGGTGGGTCCTACACGGGGCAGATGTTGAACGGTCATGATGGGGCCACGTATAATATGAATGGTATTAGAAGGAGGTTCTTGGTGCAGTGGGTTTGGAACCCTGTGTTAAGTTACTGCTCTGGCCCCAATGCACTTGATCAGTAAATGTGAAATCTTCATGAATGGTTATGTTTTTGTTGTTAATTTTGTGTTTTTATTTGGGATTTTGAGCTTGTTTAAATCCTACTAGTTAATTACGTTAGTTAAGCTTGTTAAAAAACTGTAATAATTATGGTATACTATTTTTTGTATACAGATATATATATATTTATATCGCGCTGTGTTCCCGCCATATTCCGTAAAATTTGGGGACCTTTTTGGATATAGGGCCAAGCCATATATTGGTTGTATATATTGGTTGTGTGAAGTGGGGATCCACCACTTTAAAAATAAATTGGGTTGAGTCAAATTGCATTTTTGGATATACACGAAATAGATTGATGTTATGCTTTTTAAAAAATTTGAATTTTAAATTTGATTATCAAAATCTTTAGAGTTGTACAATATATTATACGGAGTAGTAGTTTTTTTGGTACCACATTACTGTGCATGTGAGACAAACTGATGAAGTATTTGACAATAAAATTAGAAAAACATAACATTACTCTGCAAAATAACACCAAGTAATCCCACCTTAAAAAACCCCAAGGGCCTTGTGGCCAATGGTATGATCCCACTTTCTCTTTTTTGGGTTTGGGGGTGGGGGTGGGGGTGGGGGTGGTGTTTCAATTCTCCCTATAAAGAAAGCTGCATGAAGATTTATGTAATGTGATCTTGATTCCCTTAGTAACGCATCTAGGTGTGTGTGTGTTCAATTGCCCATAGCTAAAGAAAAAGAAGGTAAATTTGTTGAATTTGGGATCTGTTTATATGCACACACAATAACACCAACTTCAATGTCTCACTAGTCACTTCTATTAAATTTGGTTTTTTATAGAACTAATACTATTTTGGTTTGATGAACAATCATTTTCAATAATGATGCTGTTTTTGGGTAGATTACCGACTCGGATGACAATTTTTGACAAACTTAGGTTAAATACAGGTGTACAAAATATAATTTTTCTAAGTAAATTTACCATTATACTCCTAATGATGACTCACGTGTGCATCACATAACCTATTTCTGTCAAAATTAAGTTATCGAAAATTTTCATGAATGGATTACATTGAACTTAAACTGAAATTGTAAGGTCAAGTGATGCACACATAACCTATTTCTGTCATATTTAAATTTGAAAAATATCACATTAACAATAATAATATTATAAAAAGGTTCTCATATGAAAAAACATCATATAACCCTCGTTGAGAAAGCGTTCCCATCCCAAAATTATAAGGTTTTTTTTCATTTTAAGAAGCTTCTTACAGTGTCGTTATCCTAACATTAATGTTGACATAAATTATGGTAAAAAGTTACTCGTTCAAGTTTTACTCATGACTTGTAGCAAAAGCTATTACTGTTAAAAAGTGCAGGTTAATTGGGAAATGTGGTCACATCAGTCAATCCACATAATACTTGCTTTTTAGGAGCCCCGGCCTGTCCAATGCCAATTTTTCCTCTTTCACTTCGTTTTAGGTGCATTGCTTTATTGGGATTTGAGCCCCTAGTCTTTATTGGTTAACTCCTTTTTAATTTCCTTAAATCTATGTTTTTATTAGGGTGAGATTTTAGAGAGCATTTTTGCTCACCCAAAATTTGGTACACCAATGCTCACCCAAGCATCCCATTGGCCAATGTAGTGGAGTCCAGGATTAAATAAATGTTGTTTAATATTGTTTAATCCTGGGCCCCGCTGCATTGGCCAATGGGATACTTGGGTGAGCATTGGTGTACCAAATTTTGGGTGAGCAAAAGTATTTTCGAGATTTTATTAGTCTTAACTGAAAAAGGTTTTGAGTGCTTTTTAGTTGGCTTTTTCGAAAGTGGCACGTTTTGTCATGCACAAAATTGGCAATAAGAATGCTACTCTGTTTTTATTCACAATACATTTCTAGTAGAAATTGTAAAACTTCCATCAAACAAAAAATTGGAGTACTAAAATAGTACTCCCTCCGTCCCATAATAAGTGTCCACTTTCTTTTTGCACAATATTTAAGAAAGTTGTATTATATTAATTTATTTGGTTCATTAAAGAGTCACTTTCCAATTTTACCCTTGGATGTGATGAGTGTTTGACTTTTTGCTTGTTTTGGGACCACAAATAAATGCTTCTTTGTCTTTATTATAAGGGTAGTTTTGGAAAATAAGTAAAAGATATATGCCAATTTAAGAAGGTGGACAATTATTATGGGACATCCCAAAAAAGAAATGTGGACACTTATTATGGGACGGAGGGAGTAGTACAAGTAAAACTCAACTCATATAAACATACATGTTGTGAATTATTTAATTTTATTTTAAAAAACATGAATTTTAAAACTTGAGCCGGTTGTCATAACTCCTTCAAATTTTTTTCAATTATTTTGGGTCGTTGATATTCAAAGTTTTAATTGATTTGAATTTAACAAATGCTATGGAATTGAGAAAAAGAGTTATTTTAATGATTTTTTTGATATGATGTGCATCTGTGAGTCTAGTTTCGAACCCCAAAAAAAATCAAAGATCAAACGGTCAAATCTCTGGGAATTAGACAAAAATCTGACATCACTCATATTCTAGTTAATCTTTGTCTAGAGATTTTGTGTGATTTTTTAAAAAATAGTAAACGAATCTGAATTACTTCAATCTTTTTAGGGGACCTTAACATTTAACTTCACAAACAAATTTATTTGAAGCTTAAAATACTTATTTAAGGTTCCGATCTAACTAATTTAAAATTGATTTACTGTTCTGAAATTTTGAACAGAGAGTAACTAGTTCACGAATTCTAAGATCAAATCATGTTAACTATAAAATTTCATCAAAACGAAAATCACAGTGATACATCTATGAGTTAGGGACAAATTCAAGGGTAATACTTGGGACACAACCTTCATACAACCTCCCCAAAAGATGTGTCTATCTCTTTCCTGTGTCACTGTGGGGTCCAGTGACATCACAGGAGAGAGATAGACACATCTTTTGGGGAGGTTGTATGAAAGTTGTATGAAAGTTGTGTCCCAAATATTACTCCAAATTCAAATTGGTCTCATTCAATTCTAATGGATCATGATTTAATTAAAAAAATTCATCACTGCTGGTTATTGAATTCACTGCATCAATGTTGATATCTATGCCATGAAAATTGGCAAACCTAATTCTTCTCTTAAGTGGATGATCCTTGAGGAATAAAAACTCATTTTATTCAATTTTCCTCCAAAGTTAATGATCCTTGGAGACTAAAATATAACCAATCCATATCAACCTCAATGGGATATGAAGAAAATTCTATGAGACTTCAAATTAGAAGACCCAAGTCATGAACCAAGACTTGGATCTATAATTATGTATGAATATAACTATGATCAACCTTAATTCTCATGTAAATCATAATTTTACAGAGAATTAAATGATCAAACTCAAAAGATTCAAGTGAGATATTGAAGTTCTCATGAACCTCAAGAGAAGAATATAAACAAAGATAGATGAAATCAAAGTTTAATTGATGATCCAAGTCTCAACTTTTTTTTAGGAAAAAAAAAAAAAAACTTGTTTTGTATCAAATCCTTAGCTACTTAGATCCAAATTAATGAAACAATGAGAACTCAATCACAATTCTAGTGGTGTGTGATGAAATAAAGTAGAAATCTTAACTGGACAACATGTAATGAGAACTCTTTTTTTTTTTTCGATTTTTCCATGTTTAAAAATCAACCGAATTGCTCGGTTCGGTCGGGTTTTGGGGTGTTTCGGTTAGCCGGTTCAGTTTATTCTTTGTCTATATTTTTTAAAACTGACCGAATGATCTCGGTTCGGCTTATCCGTTTCGGTTTTTTTTTTTTTACAGCCGTATAGTAGTAGGTGAGTATAGAGAGTAAAGTATATGCACTCACTTAATTGCTCCTACACTCACTACTACATTATATTCGCCTCTTGTACAATTATTTAATGCAACAGGTAGGTAAGGGTGTTCGCAATTGGTTTTTTAGTGATTTTAAAACAGACCATTCCGTTTTGTTATATCGGTTTTAGGCAATTTTGATCAGTTTTCGATCGATTTTAGCTTATGCACTACTTTGAAAAACCAACCAATTTGTGCTTGGTCAGTCTAACTTCAATCAATTTTTTAATTTTTTCGGTTTTCTTGAACACCCCTATAGGTATAGGTAGGTATAAAGAGTGCATTGAATTTATCTTTTATCTACCTCAATTATATTAAAAACCCAAATTAACAGTTCCACAACGAAAGCATCCCAAATTTTGTACAAATGGGAAAACTATATACATATATATATATATATATATTTTTGGGTGCAAGACAAGCTATACTAAAAAACATTGTTTAATCCAATTTCCACTAAAGAGCAAGCATGCGCTTGCAAAGTCACAAAGAAGCATCATTATCAATTTATAGACATTTTTTTTTTCTCTTTTTTCCTTTTGCTAAGGAATAAATTTATACTCGTAATACTTAATCCATAATTCCATATAGACATATGCGCATACATATATATATATATATATACAAAACAAATATAGAAGACACCATTGTCTACATTCATTAGTGATACTGATACAGTGATACTGTAGTCAACACCCGCGGAAAAGTGGCAGCGGCGCCTAAAGTCTCCACTGTTTTTTAACCGTATATTACACACATACTTCACACACACACACACATATGTTTGAGTGTGTGTGTGTGTGTGTGTTATATGCACTTGTATGTAATTCCATGGTTAATTAATGAAAGCATATAACACTATTCTGGTCCCCCATTCTCAATTGGTCATAGTTCCTTCACTGCACAAATCTGGCTGACAGCTAACGGACTAATTGGCATTTAGCAAGTTCTGTAAGGCCATATGATGCAAAAAAGTAAAAAGATAATAATCAAACACATCAGCACTGAAGAAAAAACAAAGGATAAAATTACAAAATCAGAAATGTTTCAAGAATTTCATTATCAGGTTAGGTTGAAAATAGTACTATAAAAGAATTAGATTGGCATTGATTTGGTTCAACTCATAGAGGTAACCTGTCCAGTAATGGTGACCATTTAAAACCTCAACAAATTTCTGAGTGGCAAAAAAAGATTTTCCAACTAAAATTACATTGTTGTATTTAAGACTTCATTGAGTGTTCAAAAATTAGCTCAACCATAAGTTGTCTTACTCAATATTTTTCCCACTCTACTTGCAGAAGAACCAAAAACCAATTATGTATCTTTCTGATGGCATTTTCGTTCACATAATAAGAGGGCATCTTGCATTCCCATCCCCAATTATTGGCCAGAAGTTTCTTTCAAACGTGATTGATCACTAGGGTCTCGTTTGGTTACAAGTCTGTATTGCGGTGTCAAAACTGTGATGGGTGAAAAGCTAGTATTGGCCAATTTTTAAGCGATCGTAGTTTTTTTTACAAGAGTTGACAAACCGTGTTTTGAAGCCCAAACGCTGATGTCAAAAGGGCTTAAAACATTTTGCCCTTCAATTTTAGTACTTTGAAATGTTTATTTATTTGTTTATTCTTCCTTTTTTCCCGTTTTTTTGAGAACCCACGCGCATGGATTATTTTACTATACAAATAAACTCTCCAGCCCCCACAATCTTTTCAGGAGACTTTCTGTCTGTTATAACTTATATAAGTCACCAGTTGTTCCAAAGGTTTGATCTCTTAGATAATGGGTACAACAATGTATATCAAGCTTCAACACTCTTCTCCCTCACGTGGCACGTGAATCAGCAACAAAATAAACTCCCCACCTTTAGGAGATAAACCACATACCGCAAACCAGAACGAGTATGGAGATTCGAAAATATGGCCTCTTACAAACAAGGCTCTAATATCATATTAAGTCACTAGTGGTTCGAAACACTTATGCCTCTTAAAAAAGGAGCCCACAATATATATCAGCGTCAAGAGTACGCTTAAGTATTAAAGTAGTTAAAGTTACCAATCGACCTGCACCGAAAATTCAAGATAGAAATGAAGAGAAAAATTATTGTCAAGGGTTGGTGTAGATTGATTGTTCTTTAGAATGGAAAGCTGGTCAAAAGGAGGGATTATAATGACAGGGAGAGAGGGAGGGGGACCGCTTGGCTCATGTCATTTTATCACAACTTTCATACATAGTGACACAAAAGCCAGCTTACATTTGATGGATACAGAAAATAGGGCAGCAAACTCGAGTGCACGGTTGGATGTCGTATGAGTAGGTTGGTCCTCCAAATAGATGACTCTCAAACATATTGCAGGATAATTCCAACATTTAAGAATTTAATGTATATGATTCCTGAAAAATCAAACAGAATTTAAGGAGGAAAAAAATAGTTTATCAAGGTTTTGAGCAATAACCAATTCGGATTTTACAACTAATGTTTGTAAGCTAAAATGTGAAAAACAAAAGATAAGTGAATGAAAAGACAAGTGATCAATGTGGGTTCAAGAATTTCCATGAGGGTTATGTATACCATACAACTTTAGAGCAATACAGATTCCAGCAAGATAACATATTTGTATTGTTTTTCTGGCATTTATCTAAATTCCGAAACACCTGATATACTGGTGGTGCCAGAGAGAGAAAAAATACGAACCACTGAACTTAAATTGCTAATAAACATGCTTGTTAAAATGAAATAGCGGAATAATTAAGTAACCGGAGAAAACGGTTTTAAACAAGGAGTCTCTGTGGTAATGAAATTCATACTCGACAATGACATACAAGTACCACCGGAGATGTAGATGATCACAAAAGACTTGTCCACTTCTTATGCAGGTACTTCCCCTCCAATTGAGTTAATAAATCTCTGCACATGCACTGATGCACACTTGAATATAAACTGCCAATAATGTAGTTGAGAAGAGCACTTTCTGCATCTGAGGCTATTTGTCTAACTTATTTCTTCCATGTCCATTCAAAAAAAAAAAAAAAAAGGTCAGGTAAATAATAAAGGGAAGTTATAAAACTATAAGGCAGCAAATAAATTCCATGTATCGTTCTAGAAAGGAAACATCAATGCTAGGGGTACAAACACTTACAAACACACTCTATCTCTCTCTTGGGTGGCACTGTGGAGTCCGGATAATTTCAATGGACCCCACAGTGCCACCCAAGAGAGAGATAGAATGTGTTTGTGTAAAGTGTTTGTGCTCCAAATATTACCCGAAAGGGAAAGGAAATTACCCAACTCAAAACGGACATTCAATATTATGGGGGGATAGTCATTGTTTCAACCACCCAGTCACACTGCCAGACAGCAAAATATTTAAACACTAAAGATGAAAGTAAGTGTTAGAAACAACGGCAAAACTATGTTAAAAGTTTGAAAATGCGTTTATAATTGTATATGTACATTTAAGGTCTCGTAAAATGTAACTTTGTACAAGTTGTTGAGCATTCATAATATAACAGTGTTTATGTACGTGTTATTGAGCATTCATAGGTGACATGCAATGCCAAACATATCTGAAGGAATGAATATATTTTCTACAGGTGGTTTAATCTAACAATTTAGGTAACGAATCATATTCAAAAATCTGTCTGTGGCAACTGGCTTGTCCACATTCCAAAAGTAAGCGATCCAATGATTTCACAATTGTGCTTAGAATGGGGTCCAAATCAGGTGGCCATAATTCCACAATTTCGATGAAAGCACTGATCAAGATAAATGATAGATGGATTTGATGCAGGGGAGTATTACTATAAGTAAGAGTATAAAACTTCCCTCATAAGCTAAAGACACATACCAAAGCCCGATTCGCATTCGTTACAACTTACAACATACATGTTCTGAAGACCTTTGTGACTCTGCTGAACATCAAATGCAAGCAAGTTATACCGAACAGCCGATGCATCACATATAAATATGATATCCTGAAAATAAATATTTAAAACAATAAAAATAAAAATGAACCTTATTCACCTAAAAAATAACCACGGAAAACAATAAACATTCTCTAACCAAGATCTAGAATGAGGTTTGCCCTTTTAATTGCTCATCCACATTACCCACGGACACAATGTAATACCACCACATGCATCCAATAATCCTGCAAAATTCCTTCAATCAGGCATCATATAATTCCTTCAATATGAACTGACTTCAGTGAAAATAAGGCCATCATTGGCTGCAAGAGAATTAACAACCATGTGATGAACACCAAAATGGCAGAATGAAGGTCCTTGAAACATTTTGAGCTTCACATCTCGAAGGATTTTGCTATTGAAAGATAAAACTTCAGCACAGTTGTAGTTCACGACTAATATTTGTTAAGTTATCAATTGCTTCAAAAAGCTTAAGTTGTTAGAGAATGACCCAACAATGTATATCAAGCTTCAACACCCTCCCTCACATGCAACCCCGGCTTGCGCGTGGAGAGCCAACAAACGAAACTCCATCATAGTAGAGGAAAATAACAAAGTGCAAATATGCACACGTTAACACGGGGATGGAGCGTTGAACTGAAGACCTCCCATAATCAACGCTTTGATACCATGTTAAGTTACCAATTGCTCTAATAGCTTAAGTTGTTAGAGAATGGGCCAACAATATATATCAAGCTTCAACAATATTCAATAACAATGTAAGGACATGACAAACGAATGCATGCACGAACTTCCACTGTGAAACACTAAACGAGGTGAAAAAAAATTGAAAGGATTTTATCCAGCATATTCGATAAGTAATGAGTAAAATCAAAGTGCTCCTATATATTCAGGTGTTGCTTTCTCAAAGGTTTAGTCTTGAAGCAACAATAACAGCAAATGCAAAAGATTCTTAACTCCATTTTGTGCCACTGATTGCCTCCATAAGATGGTGATCCAATAAAAACTGCCTCCATAAGGCGGTGATCCAATAAAAACTGCCTCCATAGACCAAATAGCAAGATAGAGTCTCCATAATCTTACAAGGTCCAATACTAACACAAGTAAAAACAAGATGTAAGATCAATAACAAAAAAAAAAAAAGAAAAAAAAGTGACACTTAGGGTCAATACGTATAAGAAAATTACACACTAAATATAACGTTAACTAATTGACACCAGCTACTGTAGTTATTTCATATAAACTGGAACACAGTACAAAGCAATGTTACATCTGAAACCAGCGATATAAAATTTGGGAATCAATATAACCTTGGAATCATGGAATTGTTCGTCTCTTAAAACAAAAGAGAGACAATCATATGTATTTATAAATACATATAATTTATACGTATAAACACACACACACACACACACACACATATATATATTCAAAAGTTGCCAGTTCAAAGAATCAACAAAATCAAAATCCAAAGTAAAGCTCGCTCTCTTCAAATAAACAAACTTAAGAAACCAATATGAACAAACTCCCCAACTATTTGAAACACGAACTGCAATTATTATATTAGATTGGGATAATTTAGACAACAACAACAATTAATCTAAAATAATAAAAGGCGAATTTGGTATACAAAGAGCTACAACATGGCTTCGGCACCAAATACTACAAGGATTCACCAAGTGATGGCTCTTTGCACATCACAATTCACAACAGAACTATCTATGAAAAAACTGTAACTTTCTTAATGGATATCAGTCATGATATTATGCATTGAGACCAGCTGGAAAGGCAGTACTGGTGTGGTAAAGCCAACGCAAACTAATCACCAGCTCAAAGTAAAGTTGAAAAAGTAGCCTCCTTTTGCAATTCTGTAACATTGAATTAACACTCAGAGAAAGGATCATTTTTGGCTGTTAAGTTTTTCATTCTGCAGGTATTTCAGCACTCCATATGTAACTGTTCCAGCAACAAACAAAAAGACTGTTGGGGTAAAAGCTGGGTACAAATACTTCACGAAGAATCTATCCCACTCTTCTGGTAGAAAGCCTGTAAATTTGAGATAGCTAATTGATTACAGTCTGTATGAAACAAATATCATAACTACCACATAGAAGAGTGAAGGTGGTATATTTGGGAAATGTTAAATATATACTCGTAACAACAGAGCATGGACTTTCTGCACAAAAAATATGCTTTACAAAGTTGGGTCAATCTAAAAACTAATCCGTGGTGTTGGTGGATGCAAATTTGAAGTA
Organism: Hydrangea macrophylla; assembly: GCA_033977485.1. NCBI lineage: Eukaryota > Viridiplantae > Streptophyta > Magnoliopsida > Cornales > Hydrangeaceae > Hydrangea > Hydrangea macrophylla. The sequence continues at coordinate 84,682,622 of CM066982.1, read as the reverse complement.
GAATGTGAGAAGCATTTCGTAAGTATGTGTGTTTCCCAGATAGCCATACTCTACACAGTAACATGCTGCTAAAAACTGAAACCAAGCACTGAAAAGAAAGCTTGATTTTTGTCCAATTCCGAACAATGTAAATTCCAAGACACTAATATCATATTGCCAAATGAAGCCTTATTGTTAAAGTAGTAGTCCTGCCAAGGACTTCAATTGCCTAAAGTTGTGGAACTTAATTTTTAAGGTCTATACAAGTAGATATTGACTCGTTCTTCCTCAAATTGATCAGCAACTAAAGCGAAAGGGGGTCAATTTAAAGGTCAATGTAAACAAAATGACAGTAGTAACTGATTCAACTAGTTGGCTTTAGCAAGTGTCTTAATGGGGTAGAAGTAGAACCCAAGTCTAATCACATGTAAAATGAAAAATTGGACTAGAAACAGTGAGCAAATTTTCATAATTCCTATCTAACAAATGGGCATTGCCCCCATCTATAAATTCAGAACCATATGCATTGAACCATTGCTATAGACTTGAGTCAAACCCTGTTAAATAGCAAGCCAATGACCAATTAATAACAATTGGTAATGTAAACGAATTGACAACTATAACGGATTCAACTAATCGACTTGAGCAAAATTGTGTTAATGGGGTTAGAAACCAGGTCTATGTAAAATAATAAATTGGACTAAATAGATTGAGCTAATTTTCATATCATAATTTCTAAAATCCAACAAATGGGTATACCCCAATCAGTAAATTCAGAACCATATGCGCTGAACTATTGTTATAGACTTTCTGAAAAGTATTAAAGTGTTAAACCCAGTTATATAGCAAATCAATAGCCAATCAATAACAATTGGTAATGCAAACTATACAAATTTCAAGCTGAAAACAAAGAGTAGACAAATTCAAGGGTATACTAAGTTGTACCTGACGCTGCAAGAAGAATACCCTCAACCAGAATTACCCCACCAAGCCCTAACCAAGTAAGAAGAAAAGCACTCTCACTCCTGTTCTGCTCCTCAGTCCTAGCCACGTTTTCCGGCGAAATAAACTCGGGTTTCTGAACCGGAGCTCTGCGAATCACCGGAGCCCTCTCTCTCTTACCACTCTGCTTCTTCTTGGTAGTGACTGGGCTTGAATTCGCTGAAGATGAAGAAGTTGAGGAGCCAAACCCTAGCCTAGATGAGATGGGTTTGTTGGATAAAATGGGTGAGGTGTCATCAGATGGTTGGCTAGAGGTGGTGGGTTTTGGAGGTTCTGTGGAGGAGTCTTGGGATTTTATGGGTAAGAGTGTTGGTTTGGTTGGAGGAGAGAGAAAGAGGGGTCTGTGGAGAAGAAGATGGTGGGGTTTCTGGGCAAGGCATGAGGAGGAGTGGAGTATTAGCGCCATTTTCAATTTAGTTTGTTGCTGATTTGCTGCTTCTTTATCTAGATCTTTATGTAATATAATAATCTTAAAATTATTATTGCTCACTTAAAAAAAATAGAAAGAAAGAAAGAAAACATGAACTTTTTTTCTTTTCTTTTTTTTATACGACGGAGGGGCACGAGGTTCGAACACCAAATTTATGTATTGCAGAGAACTTATATATGTCAAACTTTTTACCAATTGAATGCAAAACATGACTTTATTTATACATACATGTTTGCTTTTACTTTTTTGGAATGGTTATTAATATTTGTCCAATAAAAAAATGAATGGTAATCATAATATATTATATTTTTACACATATATCGGTTATTTAATTTTACTTTTAAATGGTAAAAGGAATTCAATGCCAAATCAAAGATTCACAGAGTCTCAAGTTCAACAAGAGACTGGACACAAGGTGAAAAATCATTAAAGTAAACAAACTCTTTCTATGAGTATTAGGCTATTAGCGAACCGAGCAAGTGCATGAGCCACCTTATTTCCCTCGCGGCGCACATGAACGATCTCAGACACATGCACATTAGAGAGGTGTTGCTTGCATGCTTCAATAATATGATCACAACCATGCACAAAGAGATGGAACCCCCTCCTTTACCAAATGTACCACATTCAAAGCATCCAACTCCATAACTGACACACCCCCAACCCGCCTCGGGCAAGTTGGGACACGTGTAACAAGCCCACACGTTCAAAACACCTTTAATTCCTTAAGAAACACATGAATTAGACCTCCTAAAACAGCTCCATTGACACAAAACAGACCCAAGGGCAAAATGGTCATTAATAAAGTATAGCAAATTTTATATGGAAAGATAGCTCTTTGAGTCCCAGTTCCAATGCAAAAAACGGTGCGCGAATCCGAGTTTTCTAGAGAGAGTTATGCATGTTTCCGTAAAAACCATCGAGGCTGAACCCAGACTAGCGGATCGATCCGCCCCCAGATCCGAATCGATCCGGATTTAGCAGATTGTTATTTTCTGCAGTTCCTGTTTGCACCTAAAAAATACATTTTTTAAATCAAAATTGGTAGAGGCCGATTAAGATTATTTAATCGGACTCATGAGACCGACTGTAAAAATTAATGGCCAAATAATGGTTCAAAGTTGGTAGGACTGAATGAGTTGTGCTTGGGCCGACATACATATTTTCATTTAGGCTGCCTCATCAGCTCGAGTTATTATCATAGCCCGATGACTTTCAAGTATCAATTCAAGCCATCACTTTAATGACAATCAAAATAATTTTGGCATCTTCAGTTGGCCATTAAACCCATTCGGACTGATTTAGTAGGCTTAGTGATACAAATACAGACCGATGAGTTTGGTGTAGTGCCCGATTACCAAGCATATGGTGGATCACGTGTTGGCCTAAGCCTCATCCAACTATCTAACAAATTCAACTTGGTGGGCCACATGCCACTGATGCATTAATTGGTCTAAGTTTGATTGGCAAGCATATCCAATTTCGTGTAATTGGGTTCGGGCTTAAAGCTTGTTTGGCCGCTGCATTTTGTCACTTTAATTGCAAGTATATTATCCTACAAACTCTCCAAAGCTATAAATTTTATATTGTGATAAGGGAGAATATTATCAGATTGAGAAAGATAATATTTTTATATTATCTCTTATGGAAAGATAATATCAACACTTTATGGTAATATTATCAAGATTGGAAAGAAAATATTGTTGATATTATCTAGTATGGGAAGTATTTATCTGATATGGAAGGATAATATTTGGGAGATAATATCAGATATATATTACTTGGAAGTTAAGTAAGCCGAATGAAGCTACAAAGGGGACCAGATTCAAGATCAATATATATATATATATATATGTATATATTTGAAGATATGGAAGGCTTTATCAGTTTATGATAATAAACTGGTATTTTTTACCAGATTATTGTTGATTACTTCCTACCTTATCTAGGAGAGCTCCATGGCCGCTATAAATTAACAAGCAGGCCAAGCTATCGAAGCACTCCGCGTCTCCTCGACAAAAGCATCCCAATGCATTCTACAAAGCATTCTTAGTTTTTAGGCAAAATAAAAACATCCTTTTTATTTTCTTAGGCTTTCCTAGCTTTTAATTACATCTTTGTAATTTTTCTTTTCTTCTACAATTAAATAAAAATGCTATTTTTATTTAATTTCTTTATTGTTCATCACTTGCTAGACTTGTATGCTTCAATACTGTCTAGGGACTACAGGCCAAGGGTACTTTCCTACTTGGCCATCACAATCGCCTATTAGAAGTTAGATTTTCAAACCTTGTGTATCACTCACACAAGTGCTTTAGGAAATTTTGTGTTTTTAGTTTGGGCCTACCTAACAAGGCTCTGGCACGCCCAAATAAATAATATTATAGCAAACAGTTCCTGATGGCCCGGATCGATCCGCACTCGACCCGGATCGATCCGGTTCCTGCAGATTGGTTTTTCTGCCGCTAAAACATTGCTAAAAACAGTTCAAACTTTTCCCAAATCCTATAATTGATTCCAAGCATCAAGAAAACTTTTGGAAACACTTCTCAACCACCCGTGAACATATCCACAACATTTTTAAACCTTTCTAAAACATTTAGAAGCATAATCTAAGCACATACAAGTGAAGGACAAGCCATGGAAAATCCATTTTCACAACCTAGTAAGAAAAAGGAAAGTTCTTAACAAAGTGAACTCAAAACCCAAATAAATTCCATGGAACTTATAGAAACCATCTTCAAACATGGAACCAATTTTCTTTCAACCTTCAAACATGTACATGATCTCATTTGAAAGTTGCTCTAACATTCAAATTCATTAATCCCTTTCATTTGAACCTCATCTTGCATCATATTATTCCCAATCCATACATGTCATTTCAAAATAAGGAAACAAGATAAGCTTTACAACCCAAATTACTAGTTCCTACCAACTTCACTCCCAAAATACATAAATTGCAACTTGCAAGCTCAACTCATGGTTTTGATGATAGACAACCAACAATACCCAAGTTTACATCTTACAACAGAAAAAACACAATGTTTCTCTCAATATCAATAAAGGTCCACTAAGGTCCACTGTCGTGGACCAGTCCCCTGTCTTACTTCCAAAATGTTAAGCTAAAAATTCCTCGTCCACATCTTCTCTTCATTTTCACCTCATCAATCATCCCATTGGTTCATTGATGGATAACAAGCTTCACTTCCAACTCCAAACTCTCACTCTCTCTCCCCTCTCCGTTCTCATTCTACTTCTACAATGGCGCTTCTGGTACTCCCCCGCCTTTTCTCATTCCCATTCCCATTCTCATTCTCATTCTCGACGAACCCTAGTTTTCGAAGAGCTCGAATCCACTGTTCTTCTTCATCTCTTCCCATAAAAATGGAGGCCCGGCAGCGAGCAGAATCGGGTGCGGCGGTTCTTTGGTTCAAACACGATCTTCGAATCGATGATCACCCTGGTCTCTTCGCCGCCTCTCGATATCGGATGGTTGTTCCTCTCTACGTTTTCGATCGCCGCATTCTCTCACGTTAGCTCTCTCTCTCTCTCTCTCTCTCTCACACACACACACACACACACACACGTACACTCACAATATTTTAATCGGATGGTTATTAGTCACTTGCTTTCACATTTTCCTAATGCTTATTTGTTTGGTTGAGTTTGAATCTTCATTATGAAAAATATGCACCTCAAGAAGCTGAAATTTAAGAAAAAAACGTGAAGTCGATTTTTGATTTTAGAAGTGAATTTATATGATAAATGATTAGGAGGACCCATGTACAATATATTGAGTTTGATTCTAATTTAAGAAGAAAGTAATAGAAGGGATAGGAAAGGATTGATGGTTCTGTAAGAATTTAATTGATAAAACCATCATGCGGAAAAATTTTATATGCCAGGATCTTGAATATAATACACCTTAAGAAAACAAATATAAATTCTACATACCGTTATTCGCCATTGAAATTGGTAGAGAAGGAATTGGACCCCTTAGATTGCACTTTAATCTAGGCTTTATTTTCTTCTCTCTGTCTCTCAATTATGTACACCCTTATTTCTGTAATTGATTGAGGTTAACTTTCAAGGGGTAGGGTGTACCTTTTATAGAGGAGAGAAGAGGGCCTATTAATGACTGTCATAAAGACGGTCTTGGAATACGTAATGACTTTCATAAATATTTCCTTGAAATATGAAAAGTCCTTATTTAATAACTGTTGAAAGATGAACCATTCAATCATCGGTTATCTCAACAATTAATAACGTATATCTTTTATATATATATATATATACATACATATATATATTAATTGGGACAATCTTCTATTGGCTAAATAATTAGTGGAGTTCAACTAACATAGAAGGCTAGTGGGCCACATTTAATGGGACTTCTAAAAGTCACATAGAAGTTAACATTCTCCCACTTGGTCCACTAGACCGATTATGATACTTTACTTAGTTGGATTCCACATATAAAACTTTAATGTGATCACAAATTTCCATAATTAGCCAATACACCCAAACTGTCATTTACTGTTATACTAAGATTAGCATAGACTATCAATGTGAGTCATAGCGGTTGTACAACATTTGTGTCGTATTCCCTTCCATGCACCACGCCATTAATAGCCTGTACTAACCTTAGTCTATTATTCTGTAATGCCCATGTAATGTGTCTTGTTAAGACATTTCCTGTTTATCAAACAATAAAACATAAATTGTGCACACATAATTGAAAACAGGAAATAACAGAAACAAACTTTAATTGCGCATAAGTGTCAATTACACTACAACTGAAATATCCATCATTTACATCATTGATTACTCAAAAGACCCATCCTTACAACATGTTCCTTATATGTCTTTGGAGGTAATCCCTTAGTCAATGGATCAGCAATCATAAGAGTAGTGCTCAAATTTTCAATTGACACTTGCTGTTTCTGGACTCTTTCTCTAACAACCAAGTACTTAAGTTCCATGTGCTTGGAACCACTTGAATACTTTCCATTCTTAGAGAAGAAAACTGCTGCGGTATTGTCACAATAAATTTTCAGCGGCTTGGCAATAGAGTCAACAACACCAAGTCCTGAAATGTAATTCCGCAACCATAAAGCATGACTCGTAGCCTCAAAACATGCCACAAACTCGGCCTCCATCGTGGATGAAGCAATAATGGACTGCTTCACACTTTTCCACGAGATTGCTCCACCAGCTAGCAGAAACACAAAACCTGATGTGGACTTTCTGCTATCTAAGCAACCACCAAAATCCGAGTCTGAGTACCCGATCACTTCTAACTGATCTGATCTCCTATATGTGAGCATATAATCCTTTGTCCCTTGAAGATATCGCATAACTTTCTTTGCTGCTTTCCAGTGTTCCATTCCTGGATTACTTTGATATCTACCTAACATTCCAACTGCAAAACTAATATCCGGTCTGGTACAAGTCTGAGCATACATTAAGCTCCCCACAGCTGATGCATATGGAACTTTCTTCATTTGTTCCTTTTCTAAGTCATTCCTAGGACACTGACTTTCATTTAACTTGTCACCTTTCATGATTGGTGCATCACTGACTGAACACAGCTGCATATTGAATCTTTCCAAGACTCGATTGATATAACCTTTCTGAGACAGTCCCAGCAATCCTCGAGATCGATCCCTAAAGATCTCTATGCCAATGACATAGGATGCCTCACCCATATCAACCATCTTAAAGCACTTAGAAAGATACTCCTTGGTTTCGTGTAACAAACCAAGATCACTACTGGCTAACAAAATATCATCCACATATAAGACCAAAAAGATAAACTTACTCCCACTGATCTTTAGATAAATACACTGATCAACAGTGTTTTCCTTAAATCCAAAATCAGTAATAGTATCATTAAACTTTATATACCATTGCCTGGAAGCTTGTTTAAGACCGTAAATGGATTTCTTTAATTTGCAAGCCAAATGTTCTTTTCCCTTCTTTGTGAACCCGTCAGGTTGTTCCATGTAGATATCCTCATCCAAATTTCCATTTAAAAATGCAGTTTTCACATCCATCTGATGTAACTCTAGATCATAATGAGCTACAAGTGCCATGATAATTCTAAATGAGTCCTTCTTAGATACCGGAGAGAAGGTCTCACTATAATCAATGCCTTCTTTCTGAGTGAAACCTTTAGCCACAAGTCTGGCCTTATATCTCTCAATATTGCCTTTAGCGTCGCGCTTGGTCTTAAAGACCCATTTACAGCCGACTTTCTTACAATTATTAGGCAATTCAACGAGATCCCAGACACCATTCTGGTCCATCGATTTCAACTCTTCATTCATGGCATCGATCCATTTACTAGAATTATTACTTTCCATGGCTTGTGAAAATGAAACCGGATCTTTATTAATCCCAATGTCATAATCAGATTCTTGTAGATACACCACATAATCATCTGAAATGGCAGGTTTTCTTTCCCTCTGAGATTTCCTCAGAACTGCCGGTTGTGGTGATACTACATTATTTTCAATGGCAACATCTTTATGAAGTGGTGAATCATTTCCATTATGTTGTTCATTTCCCTCAACTGGTTGAATAGCTTGAGGAACAACAATTTCTCGAGAAGGAAAGGGTGGTGGGATATCCACTCTTAATTCCTCAAGATTAACCTTTCTTGATTCATCACTCCCACTAACTTCGCCATTCTCTAAGAATCTGGCATTTCCGGTTTCCACAATCCTCGTACTTTGGTTAGGACAATAAAATTTGTACCCTTTGGACTTATCTGGATAACCAATGAAATATCCAGATATGGTCCTTGAATCTAACTTTTTCTCATGTGGGTTGAAGATCCTTGCTTCTGCTGGACAACCCCAAACATGTAAATGTCTCAAACTAGGCTTCCTACCAGTCCACAACTCGAAAGGAGTTGTTGGGACAGCCTTACTAGGAACCCTATTCAAGATATACATTGCAGTCTTTAATGCTTCACCCCACAATGAATCAGGTACAGTTGAAAAACTCATCATACTCCTAACCATATCCAAAAGTGTACGATTACGCCTTTCAGCAACTCCATTCTGCTGTGGCATACCTGGCATTGTGTATTGAGCACAAATGCCATGCTTTTCAAGAAATTTGGCAAATGGGCCAGGATTTTGACCTGTCTCATCATATCTACCATAGAACTCACCACCTCGATCAGATCTCACTATTTTAACCTTTCTATCTAACTGCCTCTCGACCTCAGTAATGAACACCTCAAGGATGTCAACGGCCTGAGACTTTTCATGTATTAGATATACATAACCATAGCGAGAAAAATCATCTATAAAGTTGATAAAATATCTTTCTCCAGCAAAACATGAAATGGAGAGTGGTCCACAAATATCTGTATGAATTATCTCAAGAAGCTTAGTACTTCTTGTGGCACCTTTCTTAGTGTGTTTGGTCTGCTTTCCCTTAATGCATTCCACACACACTTGAAAATCAGTGAAGTCTAGGTTATCCAAAATCCCAGTCTTTACCAATCTCTCAATTCTATCCTTGGAGATATGCCCCAGTCTTTTATGCCACAAGATTGAAGAGTTTTCATTAATTAGGCCACGTTTTGAACCAACATTCGAATGCAGGGCTATCAAAGATTGTGCAAACTCATGATTCAAAGAAATTTTATATAAACCATCACATAAAATTCCAGAACCAACCATAATAGAGTTAAACATTAAACTTAGTTTCGCACAACCAAATAAAACAGAATATCCAGCAACATCTAATCTGGATAGAGAAACCAAATTCCTAGAAATCGAAGGTACATAAAAAGTGTCCATAAGATCCATCTGATGACCCGTCTCCAAGAGTAGGCGGTAGGTTCCAACAAATACCACTTCCGCTTTGAGACGGTTCCCCATATAGATGAATCGTTCACTTTCCTTCGGGTTCCGGGTTGTAAGGAATCCCTGCATTGAATTTGTTATGTGAGTTGAGGCCCCAGAGTCAATCCACCAAGTATTAGAAGGAACTTCAGCAAGATTTGATTCATAACATACAAAAGAAAGATTGGTACCTCTCTTTTCGAACCAAGCCTTACGCTTGCTACAGTCCTTCTTCACATGACCTTTCTTGCCACAAAAATAACACGTGACAATAAACTTTCCATGGCCCTGACTACTTTTCCCAGGTCCATCTCCTTTCTTTGGTGGAATCCTCTTTCCTTTCACAAACTTTCCTTTCTTTTTAGCTTCATGAGTTACAACTAGCACAGAGTGGGATCCTTCTTGCCTTAATCTCACTTCCTCTTGAATACACATACTAGTCAGCTCATTCAAATTCCATTTGTCTTTATGAGTATTATAGTGAATTTTGAATGGGCCGAACTGAGAAGGGAGTGAGTTGAGAATAAACTGTACTAAGAAGGATTCATCCACTTGCATTCCTAGTGCTCCTAATTTTGCAGCTTTGTCAGTCATATAGAGGATATGTTCCTGAACTCCTCTATTACCATCATATTTGACAGTAGTTAATTCTGCCATAAGTGTGCCTGCTAGTGACTTATCTGCTGATTTAAAACGTTCTTTGACAGCAGTCAACAGTTCCAATGCGCTATTAGTTTGAGGAAGAGAAGTCTTAATGTTATTAGCTATGGTCATCCTCAGAAACATAAGACTAAGTCTGTTCGATCTTTCCCAGGCTTTCATAATGTCAACCTGTACTGCAGTACTGTCAGCAGTAACTTCCTCAGGTTTGCCAACCAATAGTGCCATGTCAAGATCTAACACACCTAATGTGAATTGGACTTGTTCATACCATTCCGAAAAATTTGACCCATTAAGAGTTGGAATGCTAGATGCATGAGAGTGCAACGAAGTGGGAACAGTCACTGAAAATAGGACAATGCTCACGTTAAGGCCTTGAGTCTATCTTTAATATAGAATTCTAAATTCTAAACAGATGAACTATTGACATCACTACAGTTCCTCCTTTGGGCGAAACCATAGCATATCTAGTGTTCACTCTATAGGTGCAAAATTTTATCACCTATATAGGTCTAATGTAATTTATGTCACCTAATAGTTAGTCATGTTACCTTTGGGTATCCAATTCTAAACTACTCAGTAACACAAATTACATTACCCTATCCAGTTCATAGTTAGTTGAAAGTGACTCTCCTTTGGGCTAGTCCCAATCTCCCAACTATGACTGCCAATGAGAATATTATTGTCTTTTATGTCACCCTTATTGACTAATCTTTAATGTAGTTTTATATTCATAAGGCTCACTAACCTAGGTCACTTTGGCAACTACTAAGTTAATAAACCATATGAAAATAAAACTAACCAATAATATTCTCTAACCTTTTATTAGAGTTATTTATTTAATTGCTAAAGTCATCATTTATTAATTCAATTACTAATTTAATGAAAATAACAGTAATTTCTAATTTTTCTTTTATGTAATTGAATTTTCTGTTCAATGATTACTTTAAGCAATAACTCTAAAATTATATATTTTCTATCACTTTTATAAGAGTTATTTATTTAATTGCTAAGTTGTCATTTATTTACTTAATCACTTCCATAATAAAATATTAACTTTAAAATTTTCTTTTATGTGATTAAAAACTTTCAGTGACAAAGAATTAGCAATAACTCTTAATTTCATATGAAATAAATGAAATCTTGAACAGTATGTTTCAACCAATAAACAAATCACAATAAGATTTGTGAAACAAATTAAGAATTCATAACCAACCTGAGTATCATATATGCATAATTGGTGTGAATAATCTAGATATTAACTTAATAATATTCAGGATCTAGAATTATGCACAGCAAACCAATCATGATGTATAATCTAAAAGGATCCAAAGGAATTTGAATCACACTTGGTGTATAACACCAAGATACAGACAAAAGTCGATTCTATAGGAACATTATAAGAATCTGAAAATAACATGTTAATTATACACGTGGTTCTTGTAACACTTTTACTTGTAGAAGACTCTAATAAAATAGTCTTCATGTGTTCATATGAGATGCCTAAGCACAGCCACATTCATGGTGTATATCATTGGCTTTGACCAAATAATGCCATACACCAATATATATATACATAAGAGTTCTTTACAGTAACAAGGCCACATTCACTTATTTTGACTGCTAGTGAATCAAATTCGAAGACATTACTGAACATACATATGTACTGTAAGATATATGAACATATATATACAATTATATGAACAGATTACTAGCCGGCCTCAATATTTGATTCCAATTTCGCACGGACGATATTAATCTTTTATACTAAGATGCATATATTCAAAATCTTGCTCTGATACCAACTGTAAGAATTTAATTGATAAAACCATCATGCGGAAAAATTTTATATGCCAGGATCTTGAATATAATACACCTTAAGAAAACAAATATAAATTCTACATACCGTTATTCGCCATTGAAATTGGTAGAGAAGGAATTGGACCCCTTAGATTGCACTTTAATCTAGGCTTTATTTTCTTCTCTCTGTCTCTCAATTATGTACACCCTTATTTCTGTAATTGATTGAGGTTAACTTTCAAGGGGTAGGGTGTACCTTTTATAGAGGAGAGAAGAGGGCCTATTAATGACTGTCATAAAGACGGTCTTGGAATACGTAATGACTTTCATAAATATTTCCTTGAAATATGAAAAGTCCTTATTTAATAACTGTTGAAAGATGAACCATTCAATCATCGGTTATCTCAACAATTAATAACGTATATCTTTTATATATATATATATATACATACATATATATATTAATTGGGACAATCTTCTATTGGCTAAATAATTAGTGGAGTTCAACTAACATAGAAGGCTAGTGGGCCACATTTAATGGGACTTCTAAAAGTCACATAGAAGTTAACAGGTTCCACCTTTTATTTATTATTCTTTTGTTCCCGTATCCATCTGGGCTGAACAATTGTTTCCAAGCTGGACACATGCTGGTGCAATGGTGCCTGGATTACCGAAAGTGGTTTGAAATATATCCATTCTGGAAATTTTTGACAACTTGTGTTAAATGAATGCCATTTGATTAACCCTTTGTTTGTCCCTTTTAGTTTGGATAAAAAGCTATCTCTAGTGTCATTTGTATATCTAGGGGACACTGGGACAGTGATGCTGTCTTAGCAGGATGTTTTGAAATTTCGTTAAACGAATGTATTCTTTCAAAATGGAACCAAATGTGTCACTTGCACCCAAAAAAAACAAAAACAAACAAACAAACAAAACATGGAAGAAAAAAAAGGTAGATAGTTGGCTGAAAACTAAGCAAATGTCGGACAGACAAGCTATTTGGGTGGAAATATGAATGATAGGTTGATAATGAACCTTTACACATTGATTGTGAACTTTCATTACAAAGCGATGGGGATGACCTAAGTTAGATTAGCTTAGACCAGTGTAGGTGTCACCAATATGACCAGGAGGTATTTAACATATGGAGTTACGTTATTTTGGTGCTTGGTGTTAATTAGAAAGAAGTTAATGTGATTCAATGCATATGTTCAAGGATGCTCATTCTTTCCATTATCCACTCAGGCTTCTCTGATGAAATGCTTGAACTCATCCTTTTTGCTGTGGAGGATTTGAGAAAGTCATTGAAGGATCAAGGGTCCAATCTGATGATTAGGTTCGGGAGTGCAGAAAATGTCGTACGAGAACTTGTAAAAGAGGTTGTTACATATTGGTTTGCTTATTTTACTGGCCAGGTATGAGGAGAACTTCAAGCACTCGTCAACTCATTTTGTTACATTCACTACCGCGGATTAAAACAGGTGAAAGCTAACCATGTATTTGCTGAAGAGGAAGTAGAGTATGACTTATGCAAAATGATGGATCTGGTTCAAGAGACATTAGGAACAGTGTCTTTTGCAGAGGGGAGCCCGAAAATCGTTCTATGGACCACTCCTTTTTACGATATTAAGGTAACCTTTTCTCTTATTTTAACTTTATGTTTTAAACTTATTATATGCATTGGCGTAATCAGTGCTTGATTTGTGATTTTTTCGTGGTTCTTAATGTTATCTAGAACTCAAAGGACCTGCCAGCGTCACACGATGACCTGAAGAAACTAAAGTTGCCCGTATTGTCTCCACTTTCTCCCCCAAAATTGCACGAGTTAGAAATGGATTTGAACTGGGGTAAGTTCCTGATGTGTTTGAAAGTACATTTATGTATTTTTGGGGCTGGGGAATGTTTAGAACTTTTGTTAGTACTTTTTCTAATAAAATGCATTTTGCACCCTTCAACTATGCACCAATTCGCAGTTCGGTGCTTCATCTTTCATTCGTAGCAATTTGGTCCTTTAACTTTCAGGCCAATTGCAATGTCAACCCTCCATTTGAAGAAGTGAAAGGAACTTGTTGTGCGGAAGGTTGATATAGCACCACGTGATGAGTTGGTAGAAGGTTGGCATTACGATTAGCCTGAAATCTAAAAGATCAAATTGCTACAATTGAAAGGTGGAGGACCAAACTACAAATACGTGTATAATTCAAGTATGCAAAATGCATTTTATGCTTTCCTTAATTTCTTCAAATTTGTTTGTAGTCTCACTAAATTAACAGCCATGGATATGTGATAATTGCTCTCAATCAGGTTCTCTACCCACACAGGATGATTTGAAGAAATTTTTGAATGACAATCTGGGAAAGTTAAGATATAAGTGGTCCTCAATCAAGGAGTCTTCAGCCGAAACCATATTGCGTAAAAATCAGGTTGTGCGGCTAAGTAATCAGATGTTAGGGGCGAGCTTATCGGAGCCAGCAGAAAACAAAATAGACAATTCAAACCACAAGCATGCCCAAAGTAAGAGATCAGAAAAATCTGCATTTCTAACACATAGAGGCAATATAGTGGGAGGTGGGACAACTGTTGTATTGAACGCATTGGCTGCATATTTGAGATACTTGGAGGGTACTGTCCGAGATGACTGGCAGGAGTATGTGGTGACCCCCCCCCCCCCCCTTTTTGTTTTTAAATTATTTATTCTTTTTATTTAAAGTTACTTTTAGTTTTCTTTATAAGAATCTAGAGTTATGCTTTGAATCTGTTAACTTTGTTCAAACTTTATTTTAAAGACCAGTCTATCTATTATGTGCAATGCTAGCTTTATCACTGAAAATTTGCGTGAGTCTCAGCATTATCACATATGGGAATAGAATTGATGTAGCTTATGGCCCCTTTCATGACCATACATTTTGGTTTCTGCTGTAAAACTATACAATATCTGTATATACTCTTTTTTTTTTTTTTTTTTTTTTTTTTTTTTTTTTTTTAATTTTTTATATTTTCACCAATCTCAATCTTATTATGGTTCAACTGCCTTGAGTTTTCATATCTTCGAAGCAAGTTTGTTCCTTTCTGAGTATCTTACTTTGTTGTTTTTTGGAAGGAAAAGAATGTTCCCATTCCAAACCTTTGTCAATGTCATTTCTTTGACTGGAACTCTACGTGGTAGGAAAATGCTATTTGATATTTGGGCTTAAAAAGCATTCGTGGAGGATCAACATTGTTTTCTTAGTCAAGTTCATTGTTATTTGTTTACGTCATACATGTCATCTTTCATGGTTATTCAGTGACTTCTTCTTCTTCTTTGTTTTTTTTTTTTTTTTTTTTTTTTGGGGGGGGGGGGCGGAATGTTCTATGCGTTTGGTATATTTTCATGATTTGCTTCTTCTTCTTCTTTGTTTTTTTTTTTTTTTTTTTTTTTTTTTTGGGGGGGGGGGGGGGGGGGGGGGGGGGTGGGATTGGGGGGGTTGAGATTGTGATGATTATCAAACTGAGAGCAGTTAATTACTTGCCATACTTATTTGTGAAATTGTTACAATTATCTATCTATTCTATCGCAGGGTACACGAGAAATTACGCAATGCTGAAAGTCGGGAAGGAGCTTCATTTGGTGCTCTCTTTGGGCCTGCCCTTTGTCTTGGCATCGTATCTAGAAGGAGAGTGCATTACGAAGCAATCAAGTATGAGAAAGAACGAAATGCTGGATTTCTATCTCCGTTCGGGTATTCAGCTGCCACTATTGCTGCAGCTGTTGATAGTGTTTGCTCAATCGAGGTACCAAAATTTGTACTGGTTGCTGCTTCATATTAATGATTCACGGGTCTTGGTTGTGATGCGCTTCGTAGATATGGTTTATGACATTCAGGGCTCTTATTTGACAAATTAACACGCCTATACGAAATATCTTAACATGTAGCTGATGTTTGTGGCAGTGGTATTGGCTTATGGCTTCAACAATTCAAGTGAGGGATGTCAGTACATGCTCTATTCGTGTGTGGAGATGGAATGGCTACATGATTCAGGTGAGTGGCAGAGGCTGGTTTGCCTAAGTCATGGCTACACTATTTAATTGGGATTAACTTAGGCGGTTGGGCCATGTTTGGAATTACTTCTCAAATGTGCTTCTAGGACCCAAAACTCGTACAATAACTTGTGAGGTCCAACAGCACGTTTTGCTAAAGTAGATCCTGGTGCTTCAACCCCAAACATGATGCAGGAAGTAGATCGGGGGTTTTATGAAATTTTCTTAATTCCAATCATGCTGAATAGGGCTTCTGATTTTGCTTTTTGCTTAAAAACGTAAAAGCCATAGCCAATCCAAACGGGGCATTAGTCAATCTGAAATTGGTTTTTCTGTGAGGAAATATCTTATTAGGAATTTAACCCCTTTTTCCAGTATACGGTTTCTGGTCATGAAGGTCCTGCTACTCTTCTTGTGCATGGTTTTGGTGCTTTCTTGGAGCATTACCGAGACAATATAAATAGTATAGCTGAAGGTGGAAACCGAGTTTGGGCCATCACACTCCTCGGATTTGGAAGATCAGAAAAACCTAACATCGTGTACACAGAACTCGTGTGGGCAGAATTGCTTAGAGATTTCGTCGTTGAAGTTGTGGGGGAACCGGTGCATCTTGTTGGGAACTCACTTGGTGGTATGCCTAATTTCTGAGTTGAATTTGTCAGAAACCATTAGGCTCAGTTTGGTTCATGGATTTAGTGAGGGAAAAGAAAGGAAAACACTACTGAAAGCACTTTTCTTTGTTTGGTTATGACTTATAAGAAAAATAGTGAGAAAAATAGGAAGGAAAAGAAAATACGGTGAGCCACAAATAAAGATATATGTTTTTATTTTGAGTAATGATAGGGGTACAACTCAGGTACAACTATCTCTATCTCTCTCCTAAGTGGCACTTGGGCAATTGAAATTTAATCGAACCCCACAGTGCCACTTAGGAGAGAGATAGAGATGTGAGTTGTACCCCTATCATTGTTTTATTTTTATGAGTCACTTCCCTACCTTTTTTTTTTTCTTCTTAATTTACAATTATATTTTGGAAGTTTTTATCTTTAAATGTTATTCAAGCGCGTATGGTGTAAAACACAAGGGAACTAATTTTCCTTATCTAAATCTTTACACCAAATGGAACCTAAGGAACCCAATCACCTCCCCACCACACACAGTCTCCTCTTTGAATTTCTGTTCCTTGCAATAATAAGTTTTTCGCTATTCAATTATTGATGTTGAAACACCCTGTATTTTATTTCAATAAAATATATCTCTTTTTATATTTTGTAGGTGAAGTGTGTAGTGGTTTTCAAGAAATAAGCCAAGCTTTTGGCTCTGGAGCTTTTCTCTATCTGTTTTTCTCTCTAATCCTTCTGTGTGTTCTGTGAGAGTGAGGGGAAGTAGATAGTGAGGAGAAGAGGGGGGGAGGATGTAGTTATAGGGGGAATCCTACACACACTAATGCACCTACGCTTACACACACATATACAAATGTGGTTTGGGTGTGTGGTGGAGGAAGGTGGAGTGTGGAGGTGGGTGACATAAAGTTGATGGAGATAAAGGTGATTTGTACCTAGTGTACATCCCTTGATTGTGGGAATGTGTTGGGGTTGTGAGTGAGGGAGAGATAGGGTTGGATTGTGAGTGACATAAAGTCAGATATGTACTTGGAAGTACCCTAGATTTAGGGGATGGTGTTGGGATAGTGAGTGATGAAGAGATTTGATTTTCTCTTTCTAGTACATGGGGATTATGTGCTGGAGGATGAGGGCAGGTTCATTGGGGTTCAAGTAGAAGAAATGATGAAGTAGTATTAAATGGGTAGATTGAATGACAGGCTAGATTTGTGTCTCTCTCTAGATCCATGTGTAGAAATGAGTGGAGGGGGAGTTATTTAGAAGCTAGGGGTCATAATGTTCAAAGTACATAAAATGGAAAATAAAAATGACTATATTAAATAAGCACAAATGAAATAACATATCACTATTCAAAATATAAAAAGAGATGTTTTATTGAAATAAAATACAGGGTGTTACAGTTGTTCAATTACCTAATATGTTGTCCTTTGTACCAGGCTATTTAGTTGCGATTGTTGCTGGTCTTTGGCCTGCTATAGCCAAGTCAGTTGTCCTAATTAACACTGCTGGCAATGTTGTTCCTGGATATTCTTCTGTGCCTTTCTCTGAAGTAAGGGAACTTATGCTAATGGCTTTTTAACGCACCACAATGATTTCTTTGTAAAATATTTCCTTCTGGCTGAGAACTGCCTACATCTAAAATCTGATATAGGTTCCTAGAATTCGCTCTGGAGATTGAGATTCTATTGAATTCTCGCTCTCAAATTTTCTGAAACTCTGATTCTATGGCTAAAAGTCCGTTCTTGGTGAATATTTCAGAAAAGGCAAACTTCAGGGGCTGCTTGGTTGGGTGCCAGACTCATTTTGGTCTACCTGAGGTTGAGAATTAAGAACATAGTGAAGAACTGCTATCCGACCGTGCGTATGCTTAAACTGCTACCAACTACAAGAAAATGCTGTTTTTTTTTTGGTTTGATTCTATCTGTACTATGCTTTGCAGGAAACAGAACGTGCTGATGATTGGCTTATTAATGAAATGATAAGAGCAGTATCTGCGTCATTGCACGTTATTTAATTATATCTCTAACTCAATATTTCTATATGGCTTGCAAAAACATATTTATCTTTGCGTATGCATTACCTTAACATATGTATCAGTCTTGTGATCCTGGTGTTGTAATTGTTCTGGAAAGCATCTTTAGCTTCAACCTTTCAATTCCTCTTAACCATCTTTTGGAAGGATTGGAGGGAAAGGTTCTTGTTATACAGGTTAGATCTCCAATTGCCAAGCAAACTGATGTGTGGTATTACTCTTTGTGATAAGTCGTGCTTACGAGCCCTTTTATTGGTTTTTGCACTATTAGGGAATGAAAGATCCACTTTTGGACTCCAAGTCAAAGCTAGCAATGTTTAGAGATCACTGCAGTGGAATTGTAATCAAGGATTTGGATGCTGGTATTTCTTTTACTTTTTTTCCTTGGGCTCTATTTGGTTCATGGATCTACTGAGGGAAAAGAATGGAAAACATGAAGAAAAATGTTTTCCTTTGTTCGGTTACCAAGGAAAAGAATGAGAAACATAGGAAGGAAAAGAAAATAAAGGGGAAAAAAATATTACTAGAATTTTGTGAGTCACTTACCTCCCTTAGTTCCTTTTTTTTTCCAAGGTTGCAATAATATTTTGAAAACTTTTTAACTATTAATGTTATTTAGGCATGAAAGAAAACAGAAGGAAAAACATCAAGGGAACTTGTTTTCCTTCTTGTTTTCTTTTTCTTTTTCTTTTCCTCTAATGAATATGCAAATCAAACAAAGCCTTAGTAGTTATTTCTTGCATTTGATTTACGTACAAAGTTATATTGCACACCTTTTTTCTGTTTGAATGTTTCCTTTTATGATACTGTTATTGATAATCCCAGGCCATTGCCCCCATGATGAGCTGCCAGAAGAGGTAAATTCTATCATCCGGGAATGGTTAGCGGCTGCGGAAAGTAAGACTTATAATGTTGACAGAATGTGAAGGGAAAAAAGAGCACATAGGGATGGAAAATATGCGCCTATTCTTTTTCCTGCCTCAGAAAGACGCAAGTCTCTTTGAAGCGGGTTACATTTTTTTTGTTGTTGCACAAAGTGCTTACTCTCAATCTCGAACTGATGTTTTCACTTTTGTTAGCGTAAGCAATGAGCTGATGTTATCGCTTTTGTTAGCTTAAGCAATTTATTTATTTTTTTGCTAATATGCTTAAGCAATTTATGATAGCACCAAGATGAGTTCATTACTTTAAAATCTTGGGGGAGCCTAAAATGTGAAACACCCAGTTGTTCTAACATTGGCTGTTTAGGGTAAGAAACTTGATTATTCTTTGATCGGTTCCTTCGGAAAATTGAACGTGTTTTTTGATTCTTCATGGATCATCTTACAAATGTAAACATCTGATTCAATGAGAACGTCTCCTAATGAAAAAATAAATAAAATTGGATTTTGATTAATTCTGCAGTATGGGTTTGTCTTGTTGGGTGCAGTAAGATTAAGTTTCAATTACTCGTATAAAGTGAAAAATAGATATTGGAAATGGGCGTTCTTGAACTGAGACTTTCAATTGCTAAAGCAGCTATAACTGACGAGTTTCTTAATTTTGCTTTGAACTGTTAACAATTGTATTTTGTGTCACCTTGTGGAGAAATTATTCAGTGAGCCCCTCATACCATGTCAGCATGCTGACGTGGTGTGATCAGTTTATTTTGCTTAGAGGGGGCTTGGTTGTGGAATAGGTTGTAAGAGTAGCATTATTGTTCTATCTATCCAATTACTTTTTTGATTTGATCAGTGTAATTGTAGAGAGGGAGTAAGAGTAGTGAGAGTGGGTCCCACAATTTTTAAAAAAATTTGCTTAGAGGGGTTTGGTTGTGGAATAAGTTGTGAGGGTAGCATTATTGTTCTATCTATCCATTTGCTCCCTCCTTTCAGGGATCATGACAAGTGATTATTAGATATAAAATTTGAAATTTGACTAAATCATTTGTCATGATCTACCTAGGAGGGGACAAGTGGATGTTTGAGATTAAATGGTCACACCACATCAGCATGTTGACGTGGTGCAACGGGTTTATTGAATAACCTTACAACTGACAGTTTTTAAAATGGCAAGTTTATAGTGAGCAGCTTCTCATAGAGAATGCGAGTTTTAACCGTTAGATGAGTATCTAGTCTTAAGATTCCCAAGAATTTGGAGATGCATTTATTGTTAGATGTTCATCCAACGGTTAAAATTCGCCTTCTGATATGAGAAACTTCTCACAATAAACTTACCTTTTTAAAAATTGTATTTGGAATTTAAATTTTGGAAACCATTAGTCTCTAATACACGTGCACCAATTCAATATTAAAATAAAATGATTTTCTAATAAAGCCTGTTCGGCTGTTGGCAATTGACGGCGTGTGTATCGTGCTAGTCACCATCTCAATAGCAAACCTTTTTGTTTTTTCCGCAATTGTTTGCTTCAGCAATAACAATGCGAAGTGGGTGAGCGGGTTGTAGTCTAATTGATATAGCCTCTCTCTTTTATTGGGGAGAGAGATGATTCAAATTCTCATAGGAGATTCTAGTTGCTTATCCCCCAATTATTCTTTAGTAAGAATGATTGGCATTTGTTGAACTTTGCTGTGCGCTATTGACTCATTGTGGGGCTTAGGATTGGGTTAATGGAGGGGGATGTGTATGTGTGTGTGCCGGGGGGGTTGTATATCTAGTTTGAATCCAAATAAATATATTTAGGCTGTGTTTGATAGACTTTTTTTTTCCATGGAAAACATTTTTTCCCCAATTTTCCAACAAAATGTAGTGTTTGATTGCCTAAAATTTCCACATAATATTTTTCCACAAAACTGTCACGTGACCCAATTTTCCTCATTTTTGAGGAAAATAAACTCTTTCCACCCACCTGAAAAACAAATTCCATGGAAAATAATTCTCTTCCTCTCGTCGATGATCGACTTCCCCCCCCCCCCCCCCCCCCCCCCCCCCCCCCCTCTCTCTCGTCGACCTCTGTCGATCTCAATCTCTCTCTCTCGTGGACCTCTTTCTCTCAGGCGACCAAATCTCTCGTTGACCAGATCTCTCTAAATAGGTACAAATACTCTCTCTCTCTCTCTCTGGTCTATATATGTGTATGTATATATATAGATATACAGATTCGTATATGTATATATATACAGATTCGTTTGGTATAAACATATTTTAGGTTGTTCTGCGTTGGATCTCGATCTTCTGTATATGGACCTTTTCGAATTTGGAATATGTATACACATAGATTTGTTCTAACCAGTATATGTATATACAGATTCAAAATCTGTATATACGAGGACATCAGTTCTATTTCGCCTCCAACTTGTGACCTAATTCTTGCTGCCGATTCCATCTCCACTGACCTATTGTGGCCTCAACTGGTGAGTTTTCATAATCTCCATGAAAATGTGAAAATCAACATACAATCTGGAAATTTATATAACTTTATACGTGGAGAGTGTGTTTGTATTGATTTGCAATTCTTTTGTGGTTGAAATTGCAAGCTTCAAGCACACCTGTTCTTTTGATTAATTTGTTGAGTACACAAGTAATATGATTATACCTTGTTTGGGAGTTTCAACTGAGATGGAACAAAAATGAATTAGTTATTGCCAAATTTATTCCTGGTTTCTAATAGAAATTGAAAGACCACCAGTTTTTCTTATGTTGTGTAGTGATCAGAATCAAAATTTGGGTATTCATGGACTCTGGTTATTGACCTTTTGACACTTCATTTTGTGGGCAATAAAGCCAAAGAAATTGGAATTTTTTGTACCAATGAAAGAACACAAGAAGTTTTATGTTTGGTTTGTATTAGTATGTCAAGTTGTAAATAAGCTAGTTCTGTTTTTAGATTGCAGGCCATCCTAATATTTACATATTGGACACTCCTGGTGTTTATTTGCCTCCAAATGTTCTAGAATTTTCTCTTCCATTGGAATGGGTTTATCATGTTTTATCAACTCTACTTTTTAGTTGGGACATAGATTGAATTGACTCAATCATTTGATAAACTGTATTTGATGTGAATGGAGTAGAGAGGTGGATGGTCTATTATGAGATAGACCAACTTTGAGGTTCCTATGAAATGAACTATGGAATGGAACCAATGTTGTTAAACAAGTTACCAAAATGGTTCCACACTTCTACTTATTTAAACAACTGATTTAGTCATTCTTCCACTTCATCAAGCACACTAGATAGGTATACGCCTTCGGCGGGAATTTATATGTAGTACTATAATGGTAATGATTTGGACGTTTTTCAGTAAAACCATTTCCCTGTTTCATCAAATCATCAGTGATTTACTGATTTTATTTTCCAAAACAAAACCCAAAATGGGTTTATGTTTGGATGCCCAGAAAATGAGGTCTTATATTTTCATGAACTGTGGTTTGTTTAAGTTTGAAAACATAAAAGACCGAAGCTCTAGAGCTTTGCAAGGAGAGGAAGAGATTCATCAAACAAGTGATTGGTTCGATGTACGATTCATCAAACAAGTGATTGTGGTCTTGTGAATTTGGAAAACTATAGAAAAAAGCGGTATAGTTTTAAATTCTGAGTTTCTTGTGCTTGATTTGATTTCACTGATGGATTATGAGTTCGTTGATTTTATTTTGAGCTGCGATCTCATATTTTTGGTTGTTTATCATTTGTATATCACTATATCCATCTGCTGCCCTGTGATGATTAGGAGCAGAGAGAGATATGGATGAGAAGAAAATATAGCTTAGATGAATAGTGCCTTACACAACTTCTTCCTTCGTAACCGTGTATTAAACGAAGAGTCACGAGGTGAGTTGATTAGTTTGATTTTGTTGTTTTCATTGTGCTATCAAACATATATGGATGTTGCCAGAAAATATTGATCATTGTATTGATTCTATTGCTTAGCTGACCCCAAAATAATTGGGAGTTGAGTTGAGTGGTTTCTATTACTTCTAGGCATGCCCAATCACGATGCTTAAAATCATATGGGGTGATGTATATGCAGATGAATATATGCAGCTGACTAAGAGTGTTGAGTGGTTTCTATTGCTTAGATGAATGTATATAGCTAAGCAAAAATGGGAAACTGAAATCTTTAGCAGTTTCAATTTTTAGAAATCTTGGCCGTCTTAGAAATCATTCTTATGAAATGCTTGTTTGTTTTAATTACGTTTTTTTTTGTGTGTGTTTTAGGATAAGCCTACAAGAAATATGAAGGGAAAGTTATGTCCTCGTTACCATGACTTGGTTACCATTTTCGGCAATGACTACACAACGGGAGACCGGGAAATCACGGCGAATGACTTTCCCCAAGTGAGTGAAGTCAATAGCAATAATTCGGTGAATGCTGCCTTGGGCTTAATGATGATGCTTTTATGTGGTGTTTGGGTCTATTGTAAGCATGAAAAAGATCCAGCAAATTAATTTTGGTTTTTAGTACATTAAAACAATCA
The DNA here is from genome assembly GCA_033977485.1 of Hydrangea macrophylla. NCBI lineage: Eukaryota > Viridiplantae > Streptophyta > Magnoliopsida > Cornales > Hydrangeaceae > Hydrangea > Hydrangea macrophylla. The sequence continues at coordinate 84,658,802 of CM066982.1, read as the reverse complement.
TGGAGATTTTTTACTTTGATGAGTACCTTTTTTTTATAATGGAACTTTGATGAGTACTTATAATTTTACTTTGATGAGACTTTGGTTTTTAGTATATTAAAACAATCGTTTGTAAAATTGATTATTTATATGAGTAGTTGTCTCAATTGCTTGAATTTGTATTATTTTCAAACTCTTTGTTTATGATTCATAGGTTAATTGCTTGAAAAAAAAAGAATAAGTTTTCAATGGAAATAGTTAATTTTTGTGATTCATAGGTTAATTCCTTGAAAAAAATGTAAGTTTTCGATGGAAAATATTAATCTTCCATGGAAAGTTATTACATTCAAACAGCAAAAAAGTTATTTTCTATGAAAAATGACCATTTTTCACTGGAAGATAGTGATAATCAAACAGCAAAACTAGATTTTCCATGGAAAATGTTAGATTTTCTAGCTAGAAAATAATTGCAATCAAACAGTCCCAAATTTTATTTCCATGGAAAAATTTCAAGTAAAATAATTCCATGGAAAATTTTTCTTTTCAACCCGTTTTCTACCTTGCAATCAAACGCACCCTTAAAGAAAAAAAAACCAGTGCGATGTAACAAATTAGTATTGGAGTGAGTTTGGGTCTTAAAATCTTTCACTATATAGGTATTCCCATCGTAAACAAAAAATAAATGATGGCACGTACTAAGAAGTAAAAAAGTTCAATGTTAAGAGTAATGCTATGTTTTCCAAAATTTGAACTTTAAATGCTTTGTAAGGCCCCGCCCCGCCACGGGTCCTGGCGACGGGGTGTTATCCGGCGGAAGTAAAATAATGACTAATAACAGTAGGCCTTGACACCATTCGGTAACTCCCCGAGTCCTAGACTCCGAGGGTTACAAGTAATATATGTTAATCATTTGGAAAACATTTATAAATCAGAAATCTGGTTTTCATTTGAATTATTCTTTCTTGAAACAAAACGTTCAATATAAGCAGCGGAAAATCAGAGTTAAGTTATCTTTTTATTTAAAAGCGGGTGGACTAACATTTGTCCAATTGAAATATAACATGTTCTTTAAAATAGAATTTATTACATAATTTAAATGATAATCCCCACACACGGGGTCTTCAAACTGTAGCAGAAGCATTGTCAAGTCTCGGGGCCTTGCCCTTATCTATATCACCTGAAAGGGAGGTTTAATAGTCCATAAACCAAAAGGCTCGTATAGTCATATAACCGCACAATAACATTTGTTATATAATATGCGTGAGTGCAATGAATGCCAATGTCATGCATGAAAACCATTTTCATGTATTTTCAAACACTCACCCTCAATCGTCAATATCATTACCCCAACCATGGGCTTCCCATTCACGTAGGCCTAGCCTCAAACGTGCGGGACTTTGGGCCTTAAGAATTACACAGAGGCCTAGCCTTCAACATTACGGGGGTTTCTTGCAGCACATCCCGCAATTCGAGTTCCTAGTGGTACCCATCTCACACGCCTACCCACAAATCCGGGATTTCTATCTTTTCAAAACAAAGTCCCTCCTAGAGAGTTTTATGCACGGAAGCCTCTAAGGTCTTCCCTTTTCAAAACCTGGAAGCCTCTAAGATATTCCCTTTTCAAAAATTGAAAGCCTCTAAGGTCTTTCATCCCAAAATCATTTCGTGATTTTCATGTTCATACTCATGCTTATGAAATGTTATGACATATGCAAGTTCTAAGCATCCAGACATATTCAATATTTCATAAAACACATTATCAAGGCATGCTATCCATTTAAATTACACAATAGACATGTTGAAATCACCCGAGTAAACACATAAAGCATAGCAATTCATGTAACCACTTAAGACATAGCAGCTCAAGTAAACATGTAAGTACACTATTAACATGTTACACAACTTTATTGAGGGTATACAGAAGTACCGTTCACCGAAAATAGATTGAATAATTAATTAGAACAGAAACCGGAACTGCTTAATCTATCACAACTATCGTTAACAATAATACAAGTGTATTGGTGAGGTGCAACACCTCTAAGCACAAGTACAACTACTATTAAAGTGAAGTACAACTCTTAAAGCTTAGGGTACAAGGTCCCTTAGCTCATTTCTGATTCAAGTATAAAAAAACAGGAGATTTTATTAAACTGCATGCGGTCGTGCGCGCGGTGCCTCGCTCGCGCGAGTCATACTTACTAAGGTCACGTGGTTAATTAAAAACAGTTTTCAAAAATAGCCTGGTCGCGCGCACGGGCAGCTTGCGTGGGTCGCGCGTTTGAGTTGTTACAGAATCATCTTCTTCCTATTTTCTTCCCCTGTTTTGAAATTAAAGGCTAATTTTTACCTATTTTGAAAACTTAACCAAAACAGGACTTCCAATATATAAATCTCTTCTTTTTTCTGCATAGATTCCAAATATGGAATCGGATTTTTATGAATCAAATCATAGATCTCGAATTAATTGAAAAATCGAGAGACGACAAAATTTAAAATCAACCGTTCATCGTGACCGTTGCGAATTAGCTTTTGAAATTCAAAATGGAGCCTCGTGGGATCAAGACCTTTCATTTGATATAAAGAAATCGAGTTTTCATGACTGTTTTTGTGCTCGCTATTTTCATACCCTTAAACGGTACATATATGAGATCTATCTATCTATATATATTAATTGTTTATATAAACTGAAATTACAAATTACAAGTGTAAACTTACCCAATTCGAATATTACTGAGATATATAGAGATATCAATTGACAGTCCAAGCTTGATTTGAAAGAGTATGTAAATATATGTGTGTATAAGTAATTGCGTGTGTGTGAATTTACGTACCACAGAGAGAGAGAGAGTTGAGAGATCAGAGAGTTTTATGAGAGTTATGAGAGATTGAGAGGTTGAGGTCAATATATAGAACTCATATACTTGGTCACCAAGAACTGTGAAGCATAAGCTTCATACACACACAAATTGTATACACACGCACACACAGTGCACAAATGAATTTGTTCGGGTCCAAGTTCTAGTGAGAAAATCTTGTGTGTGTTGAGTTCACAAGCTTAACAATACAAATAGATAAAAAATTATGCTGCCAACAAAACCCAAAACTTGTATTATTTGAAAATAAAATTTATGAGGTATTACATGCTTCCCAAATATTTGTGACAGTGGGTTAACTGGATTTTAATTGAAGGATGTTGGAGTGATTACATCATTATTAAAGGTGATCCTGACACACGTATTAGGAAAGTATTTAAAATTCAAAATTTGGGAAGCATAGCATTACTCATAACGTTTTATTTTAAAAGTTTAGCCTTCTTATGGTGAACAAGGCTAAAGTTAAAAATTATAATCATAACCAATGATTCATGGAAGTTTCCAAGAGCACGTTTGGCAATTAGCATCAACTTTGAGAATGATGTTTTATCTTCAAAACAGATAATATTATTGAAAAGTCATGAAAGAAGGCTTTAAGCAATAATTTTGGATTTTTTAAAAACCAAATCAAGATTCTTTTTGTTAAAAAAAAAAAAAATTAAATGACTTATGAATAGTTTAAGACTGGAAGTTAATTAGGGAAAAAAAAGGGAAAAAATGAACCAAAAAATAAAACTGATGAAAATATATACCAAATACAGTTTTAAGAATCTTTTATGATACATTGTACTGATTTTGATTGTCTTATACACCTACATTGTATTATCCTTTTAAGTTGGGACTATTATTCTTTGGAAAACATATTTAACATAGAAACAGAGACTACAGAGTTACCCTTACCATAGAAATAGGGTTGGAGAGTTTCATTGGACTGTGATTCACCACGCTGTAACTGAATCACATAAAATAAAAATTTAAAAATTCGTCTGAATGTCGACGAGGGACGCAAGTTTTCTAAAAACTGAAAAAAGCCTCATTTGAAGCGGCCTCCGTGTCATCCTGTAACGCCCCATTTCCCGCGAAAACCTCTCTCTCTCTCTAAACTCCCAATTCAATCTTCATCTCTCTCTCTTTCTCTCTCTCTCTCTCTCTCTCTCTAGATAATCTGGATTTCTTTCCATCTCTGAACTTCCTACTCTTCTCTTCTCTCTCTCTCTCTCCTCAAAACTTCCATCTATCTTCTCTCACTAGAATCCACCCTTCACTCCCGAATCGCCATGTCATTAAGAACCAGATCTCCACACCTTTATCATCATCGTCATCTTCATCTACCATAAATGTCGAATCCATCAAATTCTCATCCCAAACCAGACCAGAATTTGAACCCTAACAGTACAAATTCGTTACCTCCGTTGCAGGCGACACCTTACCACAAAGATTCGCCAAGGACACCGCCGGCGGCGAAGCTGAGGAAGATCCCTCAGATTCCGATTATACGAGACAAAACTGCAGTTATTAGCGACGAGGATCGCCGTGGCGGCGATGAATCGGAACACGTGCAATCGTCTGTAGTTCTCGCTTCCACTCTCGGCCTCAACCACATTCGAACACGTTCGGCTCCGTTGCTATCGCCTCTTCGATTTTCGTCTTCGATTGGTACACCTTCGAATCTCGGCAATGGTGCAAATAAAGGCGAAACCATAATCAATTCTCGGCCTAAATCGCCCCTTCCTAATCAACAGCCAACATCCACGGAGCAAGGTCATACTTTTCTTGCCCTCTTTGTACGTTATTTTTTTTATTTTTTATTTCAACATAAAATGTGAAATTAGAATTTGTATGTTAATTTTTTTGCTTTGGTTGGTGAGAGAGCGTAGAATAGGAGAAGGAATTAAGTTTTGGGTGCTGATTATTTCTTCAAAAATCTCAATTCAATCATTCATGGAAATTTGTTGTTTTTTTTTTTTTAAGATTTGGACATTTTCTTTTTTCTTTGTTTTTTCAGCAACCTAAGTTTGAATTATATTGCTGGTTTCTATATCTCCTTATCACGAGAAGGAGAATCCACCTTTAATCTCATGTACATACCAAACATACAACATAGAAAAAAGACAGAGAATGACTAAAGCATGCATACACCTATATATAATATGTGGAAATTCATCAATTCCATGGTGTATGATTTTCTCATTTTTTGTGCAAATGGTTTTTATTTTTTTATTACTTGTAGGCAAAGCGGTCCAGCGGAATCAATCAAAATCCTTAAGAGTCCCAGCACCACTCAATGTTGGTCTGGAGGTAAATAAATACTTATTGAAACATCTTTATTTAATTTGTCCCCCTACTTGAAGTTAGTTGGAGGGATTAGGTAGCTCAGCTGCATGTCACTGTGCTTATTGTAGGGTAATCATGCAGCTTTTGCCAAAGAAATCCAATCTCCTCGATTCCAGGCTATTCTACGTGTTACAAGCGGACGTAAAAAGAGGACTCCAGATATCAAGAGCTTCTCTCATGAACTCAATTCCAAAGGTGTGCGACCTTTTCCATTCTGGAAATCTCGTGCATTTGGCCACATGGAGGTATTCTTTTTTCCTTCTCTTGTTGTCAAGTTCTCAGTGATTACCCTCTCAATTTCTGTTTTAATTTTGGGTTTTCAATTTCTGTGCTTATGTTATTGATTTATTAACTCTTTGCTTGTATCTCAAAAGTTGCATTCATTTCCGATTTGTAATTTTCATTTCAGGAGATTATGGTAATGCTCAGGGAGAAATTTGACAGATTAAAGGAAGAAGTTAATGCTGATTTAGGTATCTTTGCTGGAGATTTGGTGGGTATACTTGAAAAAACTTCAGAGTCTCACCCTGAATGGAAAAAGAGTTTGGAGGATTTGTTGGTTATAGCCAGACAGTGTGCGAAAATGTCACCTAGCGAGTTTTGGATGAAGTGTGAGGGCATTGTTCAGAATCTAGATGACAGGCGTCAAGAGCTACCAATGGGTACCCTCAAACAAGCTCATACCCGCCTTCTATTTGTCCTCACTAGATGCAGTCGGCTTGTGCAATTTCAGAAAGAGAGTGGGTATGAAGAAGATCACATTCTGGGTCTTCACCAACTCAGTGACCTTGGAGTTTATCCAGAACAAATCTTAGGGCCTGCGAACCAGGACTATGGTGGCTCAGATGATGGGAAGGAAACACGTGAGAGGCAGACCAAGAAGGCACATGGGCTGGACCAAAGCAATCTGGTTCTCAAACAGGATCAAGTTAATCCAGATGGTGGGGTTGACACTGTGGAGGTCAGCACTGCCAAAAGTGTTGCTTCGTCTACAGGCAGCTATAGGATGTCGTCTTGGAAGAAACTTCCCTCAGCGGCGGAGAAGAACCGGAAAGGCCCTGATGCCGTGTACACCCCATCCAAGGATAAATCCGACCAACTGCATTCTGAAAATGAAACAGTTGGTGTCGGGGATAACATTAAAAGTGTGGATTCTCCTTTATGCCCTCCTGAACATTCAGAGACATCCTTAAAGGTACGAAGAGTATTATGGGGGGATCAACATAATATGACATATGAGAATTCATTGATTTGTCGAATATGCGAGGTTCAAATACCAACTGTACACGTGGAGGAACACTCTAAAATCTGTACAATTGCTGATAGATGTGATTTAAAGGGCTTGACAGTAAATGAGCGACTTGAAAGAGTTGCAGAAACTCTCGAAAGGATTCTGGAATCACTGACTCCAGAAAGTTCATATAATGCTGTAGGAAGTCCAGAGGGGAGTCTATCTACGTCAAGTACGCCTGAAGAATTAGAAGAGTTGTCACCAAACCCAACCAGCTTGTTTCATAGATGCTCTGAAGACATTCTTGATTATGTTCATCGAACAGAGAATCCATTTAGCATAGATGATACAAGCAATTTGTCTGATGTATCACGTGAAGCACATGCCCTTTTGACACCTGATCTAGGTAAGAAAGTGTTATCAGCGAGAAGCTTGACCCCAAGATCACCACTGGTAACCCCACGAACAAGCCAGATTGAATTACTATTGAGTGGAGACGGAACAATATCTGAGCAAGAAAACTATCAGCAGGTACATAGAAGGTTTGATCTTTTGTAGGAAGGAGGTTAATGGGAGGTTGGATGGTTTAATGTTTGGAAGTTGTTCTTGTCTTTGAAAATTCCCTTTCAAACAATTTTATCTCCTTTATTTCTTTCTTTGCACTGTTTTTTTATTTTAATTTTCCTGGAGAAGCTCTTTGTTATTGCAAGATTGGATTATTAGTGTTTTAGCTGAACACTTAGGGTGTGTTTGATAACCCCATTAAGTGCTGAAAATAAAAAGATTCAGCACTTATTCTTTTTCAGTGCGTTTGATAACATACCACTTAATTGAAAAAGTAGCTCCAAAATCACTGAAAACTTTAAGTGAAAATTTTCTACTGAAAATAATCACTGAATGCATTCTACTTCAATAGTTGAAACCCTGTTTTAAGGAATAAAGCTTCAAGTGCTTAAAATTTTCAGTACTTAAAATTCAGCACTTAATTTTCAGCACTTAATTTTCAGTTTTATCAAACGCACCCTTATACATTATCCATGCAACAACCTTGTGTTAATTTTGGGCAAGTGGTTCCATCCTCCAATAAGAGGATATTGATTTAACATGGGAGGCTAAGGTGAGCGAAGTCTTAGAACTTATACAAAGGTAATATACTTTAATAGTCTAATGTGACTTCCTGCTTGAAATTTGATTTTTGTTTCTTACTTTATTGACTGATTGAATGTTTTTGAATTTTTTTCCCCTTTCGTAAGTTTGCACTTTGCTCATCACATGGAATATGGATAAATTTCAAATTTCTTGAGAAAGTAGAAGATTATGGATGAATTTTCTGCTTCTTCATCTTTGCATAATTATAGAAGTTTGACATGCTTGCTCTGAACACACTTCATCCCTCTAGTGCCTTAAAATCATCTTTATCAAATCTTCAAGTTATCAATCTTCTTCCTAATTTCTTGTATGGAAAGATCTGTCCGTCAAATATTAAGACATGCAATAAAACCTGGTTCTACATTTATCTAGTTTTTTTGGTCTTTTTATATTTAGCATTAGTTGCACAGTTCGTTTGCATCATTTTGTGGACCTCTTTATTTGTGAACAACGCTGATACTTACATATGCAATGGCAGATAAATAAGCTACTGGACATCACCAGATCTGTAGCTAATGTAAACACCAGTGACTATAGTGCCTTGGAGTATATGCTTGACCGTCTAGAAGACCTAAAATATGCCATCCAAGACAGAAAGGTGGATGCCCTTGTTGTTGAAACCTTTGGCAGACGTATAGAGAAACTGTTGCAGTGAGTTTTTTCTCCATTCTCAAATGTTCCTCGGTCTGCACTGAATACAAAGTTTGTAGCCTTTTTTATTTTTATTTTTTAAAAAGAATTATTTCAGGATTTTTAAGAATTTTCTGCCAGATTTTATTCTGGTTGTTCTCTGCAATAGCTTCTCCACATGTTTATCTTTCCCCATGGTTGATTAATTATATTGCAGTGAATTACTTTATGTGTTATTTTCGTTCTACAGGGAGAAATATGTACATCTCTGTGGACAGATAGAAGATGAAAAGTTAGAATCATCAAATACCATGGCTGATGAAGACAGTTCCATGGAAGATGATACAGTTCGAAGTTTGCGTGCAAGTCCTATTAATTTGTGTTCGAAGGATCGAACATCCATTGAAGACTTTGAAATTATTAAACCAATCAGCAGAGGCGCCTTTGGAAGAGTTTTCCTTGCCAGAAAAAGAGCAACTGGAGACCTATTTGCCATAAAGGTTAAAAATACGTATCCCATTGGATGAATATTACAAATGGCAATAATTTTGTTTGTCAAGGACTTAGTCGTTCCGCAGAATAACTCATGTTAGAGCGATTCATACAGGTTTTGAAAAAGGATGACATGATACGCAAGAATGCAGTGGAAAGCATTTTGGCTGAACGCGATATCTTAATATCAGTTCGCAATCCTTTTGTGGTGAGCGGGTCCCAATATGATAACCTTTTGAAGGAGATGCTGCATGTGGAATACTTTTTGAATGTGCTCATATTCTAATGCTGAACAGGTCCGGTTTTTCTACTCATTTACATGCCGAGAAAATCTTTATTTGGTTATGGAGTACTTAAATGGAGGAGATCTTTACTCTTTGCTGAGAAATCTAGGCTGCCTAGATGAAGACATGGCACGTGTATATATTGCAGAAATCGTAAGAAAATGTTGATATCCTTGCGTTTTCACTTAGATTTGCCCTCCTCTTTTGTCACTGCATTTAGCATTAAAGCGTTGATCTAATATCCAGGTCCTTGCGTTGGAGTATTTGCATTCCCTGAATGTCATTCACAGAGACTTGAAGCCCGACAACCTGCTGATCGGCCCAAATGGTCACATCAAGGTCCATATAATTTAGTTCTTGTTCTTTACAATATTTTATATTCGAATCGCTTGTCGATATGTGAGGATCACCACGGACAATTTATTTGTTTACTAGCTTCTAACTTCGATACATGAGAATTATTAAGATTCAGTGCTTTTAGAAAGAGTAACTTATTTTGCAATATGAAAATTAAAATTAAAATTAAAATTAAATTCTAAAAGTCTAATGTAGAGGAAAGTGTGTTATTCGGGAAAGACGATAAGGTAAAGGAAGAAGAGAGGTATCATTGATTATATAATTGTGTTGCTTCTATTTCATTTAAGGTATTCATAGAATTATGTTATTGCTATTATTAATAGAGAGGCTTGATATAATGTCCCTAAGATTGGTTTAGATTGGTTTTTCTTGGTTTATAAGACAACCCATTAACAATAACTTCCATAAGGACAAAAGCCCAGGCCCATTTATCACTCCAATCCACATCAATCAAAAATCACTCTTCAAGTGCATTTAATATTTTTCAATTTCCCTAACTACCCCTCTCTTTATCCTCCTCACCACTGTCTCTCTTCTCTCTCTCTCTCTCTCTGACTTTCTCTCTCATCCTTATTGTCAAAGCACTACCACTGGAGTCGGAGTCAGAGTTGTCGCCGTCGCTGTTGCTCCTATCGGAGTCACTGCCCCACCACTACAAGCGAACACCACCATCGCGAGCCATCACCAACCACCACCACCACCGCCATTGCCACCTGCTACCACCACCACAGCCGCCATGGATGTCGTCGGAACCACCACAACCACCATCACCATCGTTGTGACCACCACGTCCATAGCCATCATTGTTGCCATCGAACAAGATCTAGATCACCGGTCAAGATCTAGATCTAGATTTATATGTCATCACCATCGACGGAACTTGCGAGCTCCGACGACCCCCACGCAAGACGACGACCACCACCATTCACGATCCTCGCACATCCCATTGGAATGATGAGGTTACTACAGAATTTCCACGTAACATTTCTTAAGTCAAATTTCACATAGGATAAGTTAAGTGAAATTTGACTTATGATGTAAAATTTTACTTAACTTTGATTTGTCATAAGTGAAATTTCACTTAACTTTCTCAATGAAATTTCACTTAATTCTTTTAGTGAGGGGGTTGAAGTGTTCAGGTTCAGAAGAGGTTGCGTAAATTTTCTTAGTGAAAAAATACAGTATTGAATGTAATTTCAGTTCAGAATTATCGTAAGTCAAATTTGACTTAAGACTTAGGATATCTCCAATTTCACGAACAAAAAACGACAAATCGGCCACATCTGTCGTCCACCTTCTAAACGCCGCCATCCATGTCCGTCAACCGCGTTGAAAGTTATTCCACTTTTTCTTCTTCTTCTTCTTCCTAGATCTATACCACCCCATCTATATAAAGCCCTAGATCTATAAAGGCACGTTTGGTAGGCAGGAATGCACCTTGGAATGGAATGGTCATTCTTGGGTTCATTCCATTCCTGTGTTTGGTGTGACCAAATGCACTGGAATGAGCATTCCTTTTGGAATGGTCATTCCTACTTAAGCAGGAATAGGCATTCCTTGCCAAAACCCAAGGAATGCTCATTCCATTCCTACAGGATTGACTATAATTGTAAAATATAAAACTTTTTCTTAAAATATATTTTATAAAAATATGTATATATTAAATATTATTTAAAATATTAAAAAAAAATTAAATACTTTTTTAAATATTAATTTTTTATAAAATATTATTCATACTAAAAAAATCATAAAATACTTATTAAACTTAACATTAGACTAAAAAAAATTTAATTATAACTAGCAAACATTTTAAATTTTTAAAGAGATTTTGCAAATAGATGAATAAAAGTAAGGTGGACTAAAATTGTTAAAAATGTAATATTATTTCATAAAAAAACTAAATATTAACTATTTAGGCTAAAAAATATTTAAAAAATTCAAAAATTCAAAATTTTGCATAAATAATACTGAATGTTTGTACCATAAATATTTTGTACAAATATAAAATATTTTGCTTAAATATGATTTTATTCCACTAATTGATTGTTTAAAACCCAAAGTGGAATGTAATTGGCATTTAATTCCTAGAAACTTAGCCAAACAGAGGAATGTAATGACTATTGCTATTCCATTCCTGTTTCATTCCATTCCTGAGTCCATTCCATTCCTGCCTACCAAACGTGCCCTAACTTCTTCTTCTTCTTCTTCTTCTTCTTAGATCTAGCAGAGAGAGAGAATGTGTTTTAGAGTGAGAGAGAGAGATAAAGAAATAGTTTTAAAGTAGGGGAGGAAGGAAGGAGGATGACGGCCGGCGGTGAACACTGGAGATGGCAGTGGTGGCCGGAGATGGCGAGGGTGGTGGCCGGAGGTGACTGGGGTGGTGGTCGGAGGTGGCTAGGGTTTGGCTAGGGTTAAAAGATGATGATGAGGGTATTTTGGTTTATGGACATTAGGAGGACTTATCCCCAATGTCCAATTTAAGTTGTCCTTAATCTCAACAAATCTCCTTTTAACGACATTTTTTCCAATTTTCCCTTATTAATATAAGAGAGAGAGAGAGAGAGAGAGAGAGAGAGAGAGAGAGAGAGAGAGTGAGTGAGTATTGCCACTTGTAACTTCCGGAAGTACACGCTTTGGTTTTATAGTATCTATTTATGATTTGTACATATTGCGAGAAATATTTATCATCAACGCACTTTATTAGTGCATGGCAGATCCGTACAGCTGAACGGATGGGAAGTTCTTTGACTATCTTAAGATGAGAAGTTCTAGGGAATAGTTGTTTTCTAAAAATCATTCATGCTATGTTCCAACTTGTATGTGTTCATTTTTGATCATCTCTTGTTAGGATCAATATCATGACTAACATAACAAAGTATATAAGACTTTTTTGAATAACTTGGGTTGTAAGAAATAAGAAACCTTTGATAAATGGATTTTGATGAAGATAAGAGCTATCCCGAGTATTTTCTCAAAATTGCATGTTGTAGGGGCGGGACATTTTCCTCCTTTATAGATTTCTAAGCAAACCTTCAACACTAGTCCATTTGACTGGCTAACGTAAGTCTTTATGTGATGCAAGCATAAATTGTACGTGGGATGCACTTTGCATGTAAATTTTGTTGGATAAATATGTGTTTTAGCCATGATTAAGGGCTAATAAAAGTGGGACCCACTTAGAGTTTAAGTGGGGTCCTTGTGGATTTGTGTTCTCCTCCATGAGGAGATGAAGTTTGGATATTCACATGCCAAAACTATTGATGGGTGAATGAGAAATTAATGAGAAAAGGTTGCCCCTTACAAGGAGTTGGTGAAATGAAAAAGGTTCACAAATTGCCTTGTCCCACATAGGAAAAATAGAAGTGGTCTTTAGTGTATTTATAAGGCTACTTCATGTTTTTGGCTTCGGGCCCCAAGGGGTACCCAGTTTTGTGGAAGGGGGAGGACCTAAGGCCCTTTGGTTTACTCCACACACGCACGCGCGCCTCCGTCGCCGCCCGTCCGGCCGTGCCGAGTCGGGTCAGGTCATGGGTGTGGGTGTGGGTGCGGGTGCGGCCCGCACAGAATATTTCATTTTGGACCCCAGAATTTTTCCAAAGTTGCAAAAGACCTTTGGAATTTTTTCACACTTAACATGTGACAGAAATGTGTAAAGTCTAAGAGTTACAGAACTCCAAATGGTTGTTACAACCTTTGGAATTTCTGAACTGATTTGGATTAATCCACAGATATATTCCAACTCTCCTTCAGTCTATACACATCTCCAACGCAGTTTTACATACTGTTCTTCAAAGAGTTCCTTTTTCCAGTCCCAGTTTGAGAGAGAGAGAGAGTCACAGAATATAGTTGGTTCGCCGGAGCAGTTATACATTGTGCAAGTACCACTGTAAGAAGCCGCTGTATCCTAGGAGACAGACGCCGACGATTTCCTCAAGCACATCCGGTGAGGCGGCAAATCTGTTTTTAAGGAAACTGTGATATTTCACAGGGCTCGGTTTGATCAATTTTATTTTAGTTCCTGCTTTGTTTACATAGTCTGTAATTTTCCTGTTTTTCTAAAGTTGTAATTCAGAATAATTTTTTGTTTTCCAATTATATCAATGGAATATTTTCAACAATCTTAAAACAGATTCTACATATTTTACAAAACAAAAACAGATTCAGATTTGGAAAAATAAAATTATTTTTGAAAACAGTCTTACAAAAAACTGCTATTGTAATTCTCGTTTTCTGCCCAAACGGTGCAGAATCTGGGAAAATTGCATTAGACGAAAAGTGTGCAGAATCGCGTTTTGGTTGGGACTATGCGAGCAGAATCTTAAAATTCCTTCGTTTCCTAACAATTTTTTGAAAACGAAATTCTGCTACTGTTGAAATATAAGAGGAGGAAAAAATAAAATATTAGATTTAATTTATTTTCTCCTTTGATAATATTTTCTGAAATGGAAAATCAGAATGTGAACACTGTTGCAAACCCACCTGTTGTAACCGACGGTGCTACTTGCTCCAACACCGTGGTGATTGGCTCCATACCTGTGAAGGTTCCCTCAATTCAAACGGTACCTGTGAACCACGGGGAGAAACCCGAGAAGTTTAATGGTGTGGATTTCAAGAGGTGGCAGCAAAAGATGCTGTTCCACCTTACCACCTTGAACCTTGCGAGGTTCTTGAAGGAAGAGGCTCCTGTGCCTAATGAAAATGAACAAGATTGAAAGGTTGTGCTAGCTATTGATGCTCGGAAGCACTCGGACTTTCTGTGCTGATACTATGTGTTGAATGGCTTACACGATACACTCTATAATGTGTATAGTGTTAAGACCACTGCTAAGGAACTGTGGGAGTCCTTAGACAGAAAGTACAAAACCGAAGATGCCGGGTCAAAGAAATTTGTAGTGGGAAGATTCCTCGACTATAAGATGGTGGATTCAAAGACTGTGATCGTCAAGTTCAAGAGCTGAAAGTAATCTTGCATGAAATCCATGTTGAAGGGATGACCTTGAGCGAAACTTTTCAAGTTGCTGCTATAATTGATAAGCTACTCCTCGCTTGGAAGGATTTCAAGAACTATTTGAAGCACAAGTGAAAGGAGATGAAGATTGAATAGGCTTCGAATTAAAGAAGACAGCAAAGGAGCTGACAGGAAATTGGGGAATTTTGAAGCCAAGGCTAATATGGTTGAGCATGGTCAAAGTTCTAGTGGGAAGAAGGAAATTCCTTCTGGCAAAGGGTACAAGATGGGGCCAAAAGGTGGTATCGCCAAGAAGCCTAAATTCCAGTTTCAAGGAAAGTGCTATAACTGTGGCAAAACTGGACATCGTGCTTCTGATTGTAGGTTGCCACCAAAGAATGTCAAGAATAATCAGGCTCATATGACGGAGTTAAGACTCTATCTCAAGGGATGTCTTTGACATTAATCTGTCTGCTGTGGTCTCTGAAGTGAACTTGGCGGATTCAAACCCAAGGGAATGGTGGATAGACACTGGTGCTACTCGCCACATATGCTCCGACAAAGCTATGTTCACTTCCTTCGAACCAATTACAAGTGGTGAGAAGATGTATATGGGAAATTCTTCTTCCTCGGATGTTGAAGGCCAAGGGAAAGTAATTTTGAAGATGACTTCAGGAAAGGAGCTAGCTCTCAACAATGTCCTTTTTGTACCGGAAATTCGCAAGAATTTGGTATCCGGATCTCTCCTAAGCAAGCATGGCTTCCGAATGGTCTTTAAGTCAGACAAGGTGGTGTTGACCAAAGCGGGAATGTATGTGGGGAAGGGGTATATGTGTAATGGGATGTTCAAACTGAATGTAGCGACTGTATTCCCAAAAGTTAATAAAATGAGTATCTCTTCTGTTTACTTGCTTGAGTCTTCCAATTTGTGGCATGGTAGACTAGGACATGTTAATTTTAATTCTTTGCGAAGATTAATTAAATTAGACCACATACCAAACTTTCATATTGATGCAAGTTATAAATGTGAAACTTGTGTTGAAGCAAAATTAACAAAGACTTCATTTCAATCAATTGAAAGAAACACTGAACCTCTGGAATTAATCCACACAGATGCATGTGATTTAAGAATGGTTCAATCTAGAGGTGGCAATAAGTATTTTATTACTTTTGTTAATGATTGCACTAAATACTGTTATGTGTATTTGCTAAAAAGTAAGGATGAAGCTTTGGATAAGTTCATTCTATACAAGACAGAGGTTGAGAATAAACTAAGTAAAAAGATTAAGGTGTTGAGAAGTGATAGGGGTGGTGAATATGTAGCGCCATATGGTGAGTTTTGTGCACAAAATGGAATTATTCACCAAACCACCGCACCTTATTCGCCTTCATCAAATGGAGTTGCTGAAAGGAAAATCGTACCTTAAAAGAAATGATGAATGCTATGTTAATAAGTTCTGGATTGCCACAGAACTTGTGGGGGGAGGCAATTCTCTCTGCAAATTACATTTTAAATAAGGTGCCTTGAAAGAAAGTTGATCAAACCCCGTATGAACAATGGATTGGTCGAAAACCTTCCTACAAGTTCTTACGAATGTGGGGGTGTCTTGCAAAGGTTCTTGTACCTACTCCTAAGAAAGAAAGGATAGGTCCAAAAACTGTTGATTGTTTATTTATTGGCTATGCACATAATAGTAGTGCGTATCGGTTTCTTGTACATAAATCTGAAAACCCAGATATACACAAGAACACGATCATGGAGTCTAGAAATGCATCGCTCTTTGAGAATATATTTCCTTGTAAAGAGGAATATAGTCCTAAAAAAACGCACATTTGATACTGTTGGGGAAACTAGTAAAACCCAAGAAGAGAATGTTGATGTTGAGCCTAGACATGGGAAACGAGCTAGGACCTCAAAATCTTTTGGTCCAGACTTTCTAACTTATGTTATAGAAAGTGAGCCTCAAAGCTATAATGAAGCTCTAAGATCACCAGATGGTCCATTGTGGAAAGAAGCAATCAAGAGTGAAATTGATTCTATCCTACAAAACCATACTTGGGAACTGGTAGATCTTCCTCCTGGTTGTAAGCCGTTGGGCTACAAATGGATTTTTAAAAAGAAAATGAAGACGGATGGTACTATTGATAAGTATAAGGCAAGGCTTGTCATTAAAGGGTATAGACAAAAAGAGGGTCTAGACTACTTTGATACATATTCTCCTGTTACGAGAATAACATCCATTTGTATGATTATTGCGATCGCAGCTTTGCGAGATCTCGAAATACATCAAATGGATGTTAAGACTGCCTTCCTTAATGGAGATTTGAATGAAGAAATCTACATGGAACAACCTGAAGGATTTTCTGCTCCAGGGCAAGAAAATAAAGTTTTTAAGCTTGTCAAATCATTGTATGGCTTAAAGCAAGCTCCAATACAATGGCATGAAAAATTTGACAAAGCTATACTCTCTAGTGGATTTAAAATCAATGAGTGTGATAAATGTGTTTATGTCAAAGACACAATTGAAGGCTATGTCATCTTATGGCTTTATGTTGATGACATGCTCATAGTGGGTATTAATGATAAGATCATTAAATCTACTAAGAAAATATTGAATTCTAAATTTGACATGAAAGATATGGGACTTGCTGGTGTTATATTGGGCATCAAGATCTCTAGAAATACTAATGGACTTGTTCTGTCACAGTCACATTATGTAGATAAGATTGTAGAGAAGTTCAACAAGTCTGATACTAGTGTAGCCAGGACGCCTGTGGACTTAAGTCTACACCTATCTAAGAATACTGGTGAGAGTGTTTCTCAACTAGAATATTCTCGTGTGATAGGAAGTTTAATGTACCTAATGAGTTGTACAAGTCCTGACATTGCTTATTCAGTCAGTAGATTGAGTAGATACACTAGTAATCCTAGTACTGAACACTGGAAAGGGATAGTAAGGGTACTGCGGTACTTACGATATACACGTGATCAGGGATTGCACTACATGAGATATCCAGCTGTATTGGAAGGATACAGTGATGCAAACTGGATATCCGATATGAAAGATTCAAAATCTACAAGTGGATATGTTTTCACACTTGGTGGTGCAGCTGTGTCATGGAAATCTTCAAAACAAACTTGTATTGCTAGGTCGACAATGGAATCTGAATTCATTGCGCTAGACAAGGCAGCTGAAGAGGCTGAATGGCTTCGCCATTTTGTAGAAGATGTTCCTAGATGGTCAAAACCTGTGCCAGCAAGCCAGCTATTTGTTTGCACTGCGATAGCCAATCTGTTATTGGAAGGGCACAAAGTAATATGTATAATGGTAAGTCTAGACATATTCGTCGTAGACACAATACCATTAACAACTACTCTCAAGTGGGATTGCCACAATTGACTATATAAAGTCAAAGGACAATATTGCGGATCCGCTAACCAAAGGGTTAAATCGAGAGTTAGTTAATAAGTTATCTAGAGGATTGGAACTAAAGCCTATGATGTTACAAGGGAATGGAATGGAAACCCAACCTAGTTGACTGGAGATCCCAAGATCTAGGTTCAAAGGGACAACCTAATTTCATGTACCTTAAGAGAATCATTGAGAAGAAATGTTCTTCTGCCCATTTCTATGATTCAACAGTGATACCTGCATAGTATGAGGGTAAGCTTAACTTTTAATGACTATGTGCGTTGGTATAACCAAGCAGAGTATAGCAGGATACTCTAAGTAGTCACCTATGTGAATGTGAAGTGGGGCCGCTTCTAAAAGAATTTGAGAAAGGCAAAATTCTTTGATAAACATTTACTGAACCAAGCGAGTGTTCAAGGCCAAAATGAACACAAGTGTAAGAACTAAACTATGTTTGGAAAGCTCCTGTGTGAGGTCTGTCAGTTGTTTACACTAACGGCAATCAGTTCAAGACTATACGTTCACTGGTCAGCTAGTAAATCTGATAGATTGACACAAGGGAAGGTTCAAAGCCAAGAGCTACCTATCCTTTGCAGGAGTGATCCGTTGTGCTCTCTCTTGTCGAGTCGCTGTCTCACATCGTTTCGATTAATTTCATTCATGTGGGGGATTGTTGGATAAATTTGTGTTTTAGCCATGATTAAGGGCTAATAAAAGTGGGACCCACTTAGAGTTTAAGTGGGGTCCTTGTGGATTTGTGTTCTCCTCCATGAGGAGATGAAGTTTGATATTCACATGTCCAAAACTATTGATGGGTGAATGAGAAATTAATGTTCAAAGGTTGCCCCTTACAAGGAGTTGGTGAAATGAAAAAGATTCACAAATTGCCTTGTCCCACATAGGAAAAATAGAAGTGGTCTTTAGTGTATTTATAAGGCTACTTCATGTTTTGGGTTTGGGCCTCAAGGGGTACCCAGTTTTGTGGAAGGGGGATGACCTAAGGCCCTTTGGGTTTACTCCACATGCGCGCGCCGCCGTCCGGCAGGCTGGGTCGGGTTGTGGGTGTGGGTGCGGCCCGCACAGAATATTTCATTTTGGACCACAGAATTTTTCCAAAGTTGCAAAAGACCTTTGGAATTTCTTCACACTTAACATGTGACAGAATGTGTAAAGTCTAAGAGTTACAGAATTCCAAAAGTTTGTTGTTACAACCTTTGGAATTTCTGAACTGATTTGGATTCATCCACAGATATATTCCAACTCTCCTTCAGTCTATACACATCTCCAACACAGTTTTACATACTGTTCTTCAAAGAGTTCCTTTTTCCAGTCCCAGTTTGAGAGAGAGAGTCACAGAATATAGTTGGTTCGCCGGAGCAGTTGTACATTGTGCAAGTACCACTGTAAGAAGCCGTTGTATCCTGGGCGACAGACGCCGACGATTTCCTCAAGCACATCCGGTGAGGCGGCGAATCTGTTTTAAGGAAACTGTGATATTTCACAGGTCTCGGTTTGATCAATTTTGTTTTAGTTCCTGCTTTGTTTACATAGTCTGTAATTTTCCTGTTTTTCTTAAGTTGTAATTCAGAATAATTTTTTGTTTTCCAATTATATCAATGGAATATTTTCAACAAATTTAACCCTTCGTTTGAACGCAACAGTGCTCTTGACCTTGTGAATGGGAAGAACCAGGTGCTATTATAGTATAAACTATAAAGGTAGGGAGATTTTATAAGGACGCCAAATTATCCTTGGTTGCTTTGACTGTGATATTGGTAAGAACCTGAATTCAAAATGTTCAAAGGTCAATGATCAATGCGGTAGATTTGACCAATGATCAATGCTGTTAGGCTGAATGTACTTGAATATCACGAAAGCTCTGAAATGGCTTGAGATGGTCCTAAATGATCATTTGTTTTTTCTTCATTTCTAGAATTTTTGGGTTCAAGTTGAAATCAAGAAACTGGCTTGGGCTAAAGTGCTAGGATGTTGTTCCAATGAGTCATAAGTTGGGTCTATTTCCTCTGTATGGAAGGTCTGGTGACTTGGGTTTGGCGTGATGTCTCTTCTACAAATAATGTTGCATAATGCATATGGAGTTCAATTCCCATGCTACTAATGTTTGAAGTTGAAATTTACTTCTTCTTTCTCTTTCCATCCCACATTTTAGGCTCTCTTGTTCAGCTATTACGTATTGTTTGAGCAACCATGAAAATTGATGATACCGCTTGTCAATTCTCACAAAGCTAATCCCTGCTGTTACAGTTGACAGATTTTGGGCTCTCTAAAGTTGGTCTCATCCACAGTACAGATGACTTATCAGGTCCATCAGTCAGCAGTACTTCCTTTTTTGGTGAAGATGATGCAAAAACTGTAGCACAGTCATCACTGAAAAGAGAACAGCGACAAAAGTATCCAGTTGTTGGGACCCCCGACTATTTGGCTCCCGAGATACTTCTTGGCATGGGACATGGTTCGGAATTTATTTGCTGATTGAGTACTAAATATTGTGTAAGCTAGTTATCTTTTTTCAATTTTTCTGTTGCCATTTTTAATATCTTCCACTCTTTTATCTTGTAGGCGCTACAGCAGATTGGTGGTCTGTGGGTGTTATTCTTTTTGAGCTTCTTGTTGGCATTCCACCTTTTAATGCAGAACATCCACAGGTCGGTTGTCTGGATTTGATTGATCTTAGACTCTTTAGTGATAACAATGTGATTTTTTGTTCATAGATAATAATATATGTGTGCAAAAGTATCATCAATGTGCCTAATTTCTCTCTTTTACTTTTGTGTCAAACTTATTTTTGAAATCCCTGTACAATTATAGTAAACACAATGCAGCAACATGGAAACACATTCTTTGGATAAAGTTTTCACACTTAGGTTGTGGATCTTAATTCAATTGATTTGCTTCATTTAAAAAGTCTGGTAATTGCACCTTTAAATAACTGCCTGATACAAGATATTATTGTAAAGCATCCTTTTTTGTGTTTTTGTTGTCTACTTCTCATTCTTGAAACTTCAATACATCTGTGAGTTGTTTTGACTTTATTGAGTCTAGAGTGATGTAATTGGGCTGAGTCATCTCATCTAAGAGGTTGCTCGATGAATAAGTTGCTTGTAGACTAGATATAAAATTCAAAGTGGCCTTGAAGTTATTTTTTTCTTTCTGTATCAGCTAGATGTCCTGAACTTTACACTACTATTTGTCTTTCTATTTACTATATATGTGTTTATGCATATTTCTATTATACGCACTTTACACTCATTTGGCCTTAAATTTAGCTTTTTATTTTTGTTGCCCTATGGTACCTTATTCCGGAGTTTGTTTCTTTCATACTTTTTTTTTTCCCTTGCTTTGAGTAACCAAAGTTCCTTAATTCTGAAAAGAAGTCGAGTCATTATCATTACAAGTGAAATTCGCCTGTTGATGCATGCTTTCTGGACGATCATTTTGACCACTTTAATTTGAAGCAATATATTTTCAACACTTCCCTTTTGGTTATAGTTTCTCCTTTTTTTCTTTTTTTTTTTTTTTTTATCACTGGTTATAGTTTCTACTTATTTAAGAACAAACTGCATGTTTTTTTTTTTCCCCTTTTCTTTTACGATTTTACCACATGGAGCTTGTCTTGCTTTAGTTTGGACTTTGTCCTAGCGTAAAAGACTCTCAATGGGCCTGGTTATGTGATATTAGATATGTCATACCCACAGAAAAGAGAGATGACAGAGAGGAGAGAAAGAAAGAGAGGAATTTAGTAGATATCCAAAAGAATATCAGTACTGACCATCGCATACAATATGCATGGTATTTACAGGTAGACCGAAAATGGTAACCATATTAAGGAAAAGATTAACTACCTACAATTTAAATTCCCTGAAATTACTAGGTTAATCCTTAAATCACTCCCTAAAACCCAGGCTTGTGCGCAAGCCTAACTTAGGCGTGAAGCAACTCCATTAGTTCTTCCTGGCTGAGAAAACTTACCTCCAGAATTCATCTTAGTTTTACTTGAAGTTCCTACAACAGAAAGTTTCCAGTTTTGATCTTAGCTCTGGTTCTACAATATGAGTCACAGAAATAATTTTTTGTTATGTTCATTGTTTTTCTATCTTTACATTCAAATAAAATTTGTTGATCTTGATATCGGGATAAACCATGGGATATGGAGCAAATCTCCTAACTAATGAGTCCTTTTCTACTGCAGCAAGTTTTTGACAATATTATGAATAGAGACATTCCCTGGCCAAAGATTCCGGAGGAATTGAGCTACGAAGCCTACAATTTAATTGACAAGTAAGTTTGACGAAAAGACATCTTCACACATTCTGGATTTCTGAAGTGCTCTATTTTCAGCAATGCCAGTAACCTTCTATATAAGCTCTTTTCTGACTAAAATGAAAGGAGAAATATGTTTTGTTGTCCTATGTCCTAAAGGTCATTGGAACCATTACTTGGCTGATAGTCGTTCTTGATTGTTCTTCTTTATCATTCCAGTTTATGCCGCATGGTTTCTTGTAATAACCAATTAAGGCATCGATCACTCTGAGTGAATTTGTTGCAATATACAATTTTTTTTTTTTTTTTTTAATTTCATGAATGTGTTGCTTGCGAATTTATTATTGTTCTACTAATGCCCTCTCCTAAATTAGTCCTTGGGAAGAACTTTCAGTCACAGCTAGGTGACAATGACATCCCTCAAGAATTGTGCACTTTTAGATTGATAAGAGTATTCACAAGGACTGCTGAAAATTTGCATATAAACTACTTGTATGCATACTAGAACACACAGTATATGTCTAGTGACTATATTAGTTGGTATTGCCGTTTCAACCTAGTCAAGGGTACTTTGCAAATTGCAAATAAAAGATGGTTGAGAAGAAAAACCATATTGTTGGCCATCAGTGTTTGACAGCCTGAAGCTGTTGATATCTGTGTATTATCTAAAGTAATGCAAATTTTTTTTCAAAAAAAATCCAAATTACAAGTGAGAAACAAGGAAGAATTTGCCCTTGTCTGCGATGTCAATTTTGCTACATAGTGTTATCTCTGTACAAAATTAACTGGCTGTCATTTAGTGAATCTTTCATGTATTGGTCTACACTCCCATCTTTTTGGCACATAGAAACTTGTAAGAAATAGTGTGGAACCTTAGTTGCTAGTTAGGAATGCTATTAACTAGACACAAATGCACAAGCAGGTCATTTGTTCATGATCAAGAGGTAGGCTTCTTTTCACTGTCAGGTTTAATAAGGATAATATAACATTTTCTCAGTGGTGTTTGCTCAAACTGCCAAGAGGTCATGTTTTCTCTTATACAGTGAATGGGTGAAATATGAGTCAATCTTTGGACCAAGCTGTTGAGCTAAAATCAGTTTTAAAACAATTTCTTTGTCAAACCAACATTGATGATGCCAAAATTTGGTAAGAGTAAAGTAAAGCAATTTAAGGGGAGAGAGAGAGAGAGTGACAGACTATTTTTTGTATGTGGTTCGGCCCTGTTAATGAAGGTACCTTCGTCCAAGGGTGTGTCTGAGCACGTTCACTAGTAGATCACCGCGCGGGCCTGGTGAGCCAACAAAGAGGGGCGGCACTACCAATAATACCGGCCGGGTGTATTCGTATAATGGTGAATTTTTATAGAGGTGCTGTGTAGACTACCCAATTGGCCCCCCTCCATGGGGGGTGAGTGGTCTCTTTTATATAGATGTAAGAGACCTACTCGTACATGTATAAGGAAACATAATTCAATTAATATAGATTGACATTAATTGTGGGGGTTTCCTAATTGGATTAGGAAATAGTTTGCACTTTCCATTAGTCTTCTAGCTTGAGTAGGAAACTGCCCGTAATGCTCGGGATCACGCCTGTGAGGCTCGGGTTCATGCCTGTGGGCCCGGATGGGCTGTTCCCGCGGTGGGAAGTGCCTGTGCGGTTTTTCCCGACCTGTTGGCCGGGTTGTGGATGAACCGCTCGGGATGTTGAGTTCCAGGTAGACTAGAACGCTCGGGCTGATGCTTATCCGAGAAGTTGTACATGATTTGACCGGGACATGGACTCGCTGCTGGTTTGGACCGCTCGGTCATAAGATAGAGCCAATTTTGGGTGTATCAAACATTATATTTGATCGTACTCTATGCGTTCGCATAAAGGCCATCAAGTTCTAGCAAATAGTTAATTTAGCCACATTGTAAACTTCACTATGTACCATGTTGACTATAAATGAATATAGGAAAGCACTCAAAGCAGTTAGAAATTTAACAATCGTTATTAACAAAGTTGTTATATTATTGATGTTTTCATACTTTTCCAGTTTCTCAGCCCATTTTGTACTCTGAAGTTTTGTGCCACAGTTGTAAGCATTAGCTTGTGTATAAATCTTGTCTTTGGTGGAAAAAGAAAAACTCTGTGCCAATCCATTTACAAGTGAAACTTCCAAATAAAATGTAGGGTTTCTTTTTTATTTTGTTTTGATGGGCAAGTGGGGACCGGAAAGAAGACATCTTCAAGCTCCTTTAGAGACTTCAACAATCTCAGCATGTTTTATCACCAACATGCTTTTCTCGCCTTCTTCCCGACCTTCATATGTTTTGCTCCCTGGTGTCTATTAACTGGTGTATATCTGTGTTTTTTGGAACAAAATCTGTGAAAGAGATTTTTGTATTCTAAATTGCCCTGAAGGTATACTGGGGCAATTATTTCCTTCTAGCTGTTCCATTTAGTACAGATAAAGATGATACCTTGTATGGTTCATTTAGATCTTTTAAAGAGACGGAACTGTGGATTTTTTCTCTGCTCATTGTGGACGTACATGGTATTTGTTATTGATTACTGATTACTGATTACTAAATGCTTCATTTCAGGTTGCTGATTGAAAACCCAGTACAAAGATTAGGTGCAACAGGGGCCAGAGAGGTAAACATATTTTTACCCTTAATTAAGAGTGAGGACATACTTGCAAGTAGTGATGGCGATAAAGAATCAAGTGCAACTGTGTTCTTTGACAGGTAAAGCACCATCCCTTTTTTAAGGATATCAACTGGGACACTCTTGCAAGGCAGAAGGTAATTTATTTTGTACAATATAGATTTGCAATTAGTGGTAGACAAATATGGAAAGTCATAAAAGTTCCCTCATCTTCAGGCCACGTTCATACCTTCAGCTGAAGCACATGACACTAGTTATTTTATGAGTCGTTACATTTGGAACCCAGAAGATGAACATGTAGGGGGAGGTAGTGACTTTGATGACATGACCGAAACATGCAGTGGTTCGTGTAGTAGCGGTTCGTATAGCAACATACAGGATGAAGATGTAAGTATGCAGTTTTTTGTATGATAATATGAGTATCTTTTGCAGATGAGGTGTCTATAGGTCAGATTATGATTTCAAGTTTCAATTAAGACAAGCAGTTCATGTAGGAAATTTAGGTCAACCTAAGTGAACTCAATAAATCCTTTTCCTAACCATTTGGGATTAGGTACATGAATCTTTCTTCTTCATTCTATTCTTTTTAATTTCTTTACTTGAAAGTTGTTGTTCATACGTCTAATTTCAGTATTTCTCCTTGCCCTAGCTTTACCGCCACTATGGACAATGTCACTCATTCCTTATTGTTGGAGTTATTGGTCTCCATATTACAAATCTGATTTGATTTGATTTAGGAAAACAAGGAGGGAAATAAAAATGGAAAAACAAAAAAGTGCCTGTCAAATCATGTGGATGGGGGTAATGAAGTTCTAGTAAAAAATCCTATTAGGATTTGAAAGACTGAAACCGAGAAAGCTTTATAAGAATCCAAGTTCGCATTGCTACACTTTCCTTTCTTATTGGAATAAACTTATTCTTATTGATCTTGTCTAAATACTATACGCTTGGAGCCTAGTAGCTGTCAATTACTATTCTAACTGTTGTGTGCCTTGGAAGCAGGGGGATGACTTTGGCAATTTGGCAGATTTCAGTGCTCCAACCCTTAACGTGAAGTACTCATTTAGTAATTTCTCATTCAAGGTGAGTCTTGCTACTTATATATTTGCTTTTGTAAATGTGGACGTCTTATACATCACACAAATATGAAATTATTTCATCTTGTTTGCACCATCCCTTTTCTAGATTGGGGTGGTGAGCCAATTTGTTGCTGAAAAGGATTGGCAATATAAACGAACGGGTCCATATGCATCACAAAAATACAAAATTATTTCATCTTGTTTGCACCATCCCTTTTCCAGATAGTGTGATCCAATTGTTGAGGGAAAGGAGTGGCAACATAAACGAACGAGTTCATACATATATCTGTAATTTTTACTTTATAATGGATGACAATTTCATGTGGTGCCCAAAGATCTTTTTCTATTCAAAGATTGAAATCCAATCACGGACCATTTTCTTTTGTGCTCAGAACTTGTCTCAGCTGGCTTCTATCAACTACGATTTGTTGGTGAAGAGTGTTAAGGAATCGCCAGACATTTCTGAACCACCTGTTCCATGACATGGTTTGTGGGTGCTTCCGCATATATATAACTTTTCTCATCCATGCACCAAATGTGGGTGTTACGGCAGCTTTCCACTACTGTTAGCCAAAGGATTGGAAGCTCTGTGCATATGCCAATTACTCTGATGGAATTTGGAACATTGAAGCTGGTGATAATTTCTTCTCCTATGAGCACCCCATTCGATCTTTCAATCAAAGAAACAAAGTTGTTTTACCACAATAGAATATGTGTATATTTGACTTGAAGGTATATTGTATATAGAATTATACATGCTGTCCTATAGGAGAAATTTTGTTTTCTTTTGTTAGTTAGATTTAAAAAATGTGTAGAAGCTCAAAAAATGAAAACTTTATAGTGCAAGTTTCATGTCTTCCTTGTGGAGAATTTCTTTGTTGTTTCTGCTTCGCGAAAACTGTCCGTAAGAAAAGAGGGGGGTTGGAGTACAATGAAGTGGTTGGCTGTTTGATGTACAAGGCCAAAGATGAAGTGGCAAATATGCTATAATTAATGAAACAAATGAATGGTACTAACAGTGTTCTTTTTTGTATCCACTTCGATATTAGTTGAAATTCTTGCACTAGGGTTCCATTGGATTTAGTCCGATGTACTCAATATTGAGAATTCTCAGATTTTTTTAAATTTAATTAATTAATTAATTAATTAATTATTATTTTTTATTCAACACTATTTTACATATTTAGATATCAAATTTAATTTTCATTTGTAAATTTACTTTTCTTCACAAGGGATTGTGGTTTGTGGTAAGGCAACACATAATGGGAAAAGTCTACATCTCTAGAGTCTATATGGCTTTTCAAGAGAGACTTTAGAAAACCTGGGAATTGACTATAAGCTATTAAGCATTCCTATTACTTTGTTTTAAGTATGTACACTCTGGAAACTCAAAGAAAGTAACAGTGATTTAGAATGACATCCCTTTTTTTTTTCAACTTATTATTGGTGCATGGCTATATTAGATGATGGTTGTTACCGGTGGTAATGGGAGAGGTTTGAACGATTGTAGTTATTTCTAATTGTCATCAATGTCTTTGAATCAATATCATTAATGTCTTTGAATCTAATTACTTTTCTGTGTACCACTCGCACAACACAGGATATATGTATTTAAAGTTGTGTATCAAAAAATGTGTAAAAAAGTGTATGGGTATAGTAGTGCTCGTTCCCCACATCACTTCATTGGATTTTGTTGGATACTTTTTGTCCTCTTCCAAATTGCTCGGCGTTAAATGTGTGTCATGTAGGCATACATACTTGTACACGTAACACTTCAAAACGATAGGAAAATATATATATATATACCTAAGTCTTGTCATTTTCCCAAATGCCACTGGTAATAATTGAGCTGGAAGCGACTAAACGTTTAGTCTTCAAGCCAAAAAAAAAAAAAACACTAAATGTTTAGTCTATTATTCTATCTCCGTCTTTTGGCATGACTATCTTTTTGCAATTTACTTTATGTACTAGCATGGCTTTTTGTCATATCCAAAGGTACTATCGTATTGCTCTATATGTGAGTTGGTTAAGTATAAGTTGTAATAAAAAAAAAAAAAAAAGTAAGTATAAGTTACTTAAGTTAGGTAGGTGATCTAAGTGACGTAAGTGTCTTTATCCAAGAGAAGAAGAAAAGAAAACCTTCAAAAGTAGGTCCTAATACATTGCTTTATGTAAAGCTTCTTTGATTTCACTCTCATTTTATTTTTACAAAAAACTATTATTTGAGATTAGACAAACACTCGATTATGTAAGATTCATTTACTTGTGAGCCACAGCCAAGCTCTTAGTTTCTCAAACGGCCCGTATATCTTAATGATGTTACATAAGTAATTAAGTGCAGGGGCGGTTGGCTAGGGAGGCGAATTTTTTTTAGTATACTTATACATAATTATGTGTAAATGCTAGAATTTTAAAAAGTATAAGGGGGTCTGTATCTAAAATTTGTAAAATATTACATGCAAGTCTAGAATTTTCAAAAGTTCAAAAAGGGCCTGTGTAAAATTTAAGAAGACTTATTTCTAAAATCAATAAACTATTATATTTAATTTTGTAATTTCCAAAAATTCAGGGGATTGTGTCACCCCTGTGCTTCACTTGGGTTCACCAGTGATTAAGTGCCTTAATCCAAAAAGAGAAAAAGAAGAAAAAGTGCCCTTATTTAAGAAAAAGTGAAAGGAAAAAAGAAATAAAAATTTGAAGGCTGCTGACTTTGCATTATATGGAAGTCACAAGGCATATTAGAAATAAAGAAAATAGAATCCAATTTAATCCCTTTCATATTTTCTAATAGATTATTTTAGATTGGCAAAGACTTGTTTTTAAACTAACTTTTAAACTAGCATAATTTCTATGCAATATGATATGTGAATATATAGAACATATTCACTTATAACCTTTAAGACCATGTGCTTAGCCTTCTCAAAACACTCCCATGTCACAGTGTTCTGTTAAAAACTAGGGGTTGGCTAGTATATTCCGAGTGCATTCTTCCTCACTCATTGTTCACTTTATTTACACTTTTGTGATAGAGAGTATTTTTGCTCACCTTGGTGAATGCTCACCCAAGTATCCCATCGAATGGGATACTTGGGTGAGCATTCACCAACTATTTTTTGAGGGATACTTGGGTGAGCATTCACTAACTATTTTTTGAGTGAGTAAAAATGTTCTCTTTTTATATGTGTCCTTTATCACTATTTTATCAACACAATTATTTAATGGGACATGAACGAGTCACGTGTCCAAAAAGTTTTGATGGGTGAGAAAAATGCACTTGTATGTATTATCGATTCATTTGGTGCCTTCATGTGTATCACTGATTCATTCACTGTCCATTTCGGTGAGAAATTCTCACTTTTCGAAGAGAAATTCTCACTTCTCTCTATACCAGAACTCCAGACTGTGCTTCTCTTGAATTTATGATATGTGATTCTCTTTCTTGCATCAAACTGTGTCGAGAACTCTGGCCTTCAAACTTCTCATTCTCATCCACAACACAAGTTGTTACTAGTCTTGTAGAACCTCCAAAGATGGCCCGCTACTCTGTAAATAGTCAACTCCGGTGACGGCATTGACGTCAATCAAAAGGTAAGGTTGATTGGTAGTGGCCACCTGAAAGTGATTGAGGAGCTTCTTCAATGGTTTGTATAAAGAAATTTATCCCTCCAATCGGGTACGATTTCTTCAATATGCATCGAAAACTCCTTCCTAAACTTCATCTCAACGATGATGATGATGAATATAATCCTTCGTGTGATTGTATTTGAGAGAGAGAGAGAGATAAGATATGTGGAGTTATCAGACACTTCTCTCTCTCTTTCTATCTATTTATATATGTATGTATATACAGTCAGGTTCTAGAGTGAACCGAATAGAGTGAATATACCTAGTGAACATATTTTTTTTTTTGCCTGAAAAAACCTGTGGGTTAGTGGGGTACGCGCGGGTCAGTGGGGCAGCCTGCGGGTTTT
The DNA here is from genome assembly GCA_033977485.1 of Hydrangea macrophylla. Classification (NCBI taxonomy): domain Eukaryota; kingdom Viridiplantae; phylum Streptophyta; class Magnoliopsida; order Cornales; family Hydrangeaceae; genus Hydrangea; species Hydrangea macrophylla. Next base: position 84,629,132 of record CM066982.1, on the reverse strand, counting down.
TTCAGGCAAAAAAAAAATATTCACTGGGTATGTTCACTCTACCCTGTTCACTCTAGAGTCTGACCGTATATATATATATATATATAGTTGTTTAGGGTTTGAATTTGAAACTCCTACATTCAAATCTTTATAACTATATATGAATATATGTATGTAACGAAGGGCATATTGGTCCATAAAATCTCTATCAAATTTAAAAAAAAGAAAGGAGCAAATACTATTATCTTCCAAAATCAAGAATTAATTACTATACGTGCAATGTGGCTAGAATCAAATTCTATTAATGATCCAAAAGAGGGACCAAATCTTGAGAAATGCTTGGTGCATAACAAATTGCACAACTAATTCAACATTGTGCTGAAAAGCTTGCACACTCAAAAAGATGTGTGCAAATTTTTTAGCACAAGGCACCTTTATGCAATTGATTGTACAATTGATTGATACAAATTTCTCACAATTTTGGAACAAATCTCACGTAGCTTCAATTCAAACATTGGAGTTTTCTGAGAAAAACGGTTAATGTTTTGATTAGGGCTTGACTTCACACTAAAGGTTTTCGATTCGACGACGATGACTAGAAGACTGCATGACAACAATGGCCAAAACACTAGCTCGAGTCTTTCGTTTAACCTCTATAATCTTTTCATTTTTTCTACATTATATTTGTTTTGTTTGTAGTTTTTTGGTGATGTGGAAAATTTCATGACCGCTAAGAGAATAATAGTGAAAATTTTGTTTGTGTATATATATTTGAATAGAAGTTTCGCAAATAATTCGTCTTATAAAAATTTTTGTTTTCAAATAGAAGTGAGAAATTTCTCATCAAATTTGTGGTTATTTGGTGAGAACTTCTCACTTTGTTAATGAGAAGTGATAAGTTTCTGATAAATATTGTCTGCATGTGTGTATATATTTGAACAAAAGTGAGAAATTCTCACTAAATAACCACAAGTTTCTCGCTTTAAATTTAAAAACTTAGAAAAAAACTTTTGCTAATACCATTACGCATATACATAACACTACTATGATTATTTCAAAAGAAAGATATGCAAACATACTGAGAAGTTTTTCACTTAATAATGAGAAAAAATTATTGCACATTAAGTGGGAAATTCTCACTAAATAATAAGAAAATTATCAACTGATTTTAGGGATATTAATCTCATTATCCATGATCTCCTAAAAATACGCTTCCCTTAACTGTATATAACACGAATTTGGAAGTATTTTGAATATATACAGTTGTATATACAAAAAAAAAAAAAAGGTGAGAAATTCTCACATTACTCTGTTAAACCGAAATTCCTTAATTTTAGGGATATTAATCCCATTATCCATGATCTCCTAAAAATTCGTTTCCCATAACTGCATATACACGATTTTGGAAGTATTTTGAATACACACATCTCTCTCTCTCTCTCTCTCTCTCTCTCTCTCTCTCTCTCTCTCTCTCTCTCTCTTTATATATATATATATATATATGTATGTGGATATCGCAGGTTGGTTTACCCACAGCTTTTCAAAATCGATTTCTAAAACAAATGAGTCGCCACTTAATTTTTAAAAGGAAAAATTAAGAAACCATTTTAAAAGCAAACTGATCTTTTGCGAAACCAAAGATTAACTAGGTCCGGGGATTATGGAATGAGAGAGGAAGGAGCCCGTCGGACTAAAACACCCTCTCTCATCCTATCTTGCGATAGGCCTCTACTCAACATCCTTTTAATCAAATTTATTAATCTAAGCATGCCCTCAACTAATACATATATACATATACATCACAAAAGCATGTCCAAAGGGTGTAAAATTGCAATTGACAAAAAATACCATTCAAAAGCCACATAATTCAGGTAGCAAGCGATATGATATGCAATAGGGAACAAGTGAACTTACCCGGGATCCAGCAGCGATAGTAAACGTGCAATGCATGCGAATAAAAGAAAATCCTAAAAAAAGAGTCTCTAATCATATATACACATAAGGCAAAACCTAATTCTAAGGTGTCGCGCATTAAGTCGAAAAATCAAAATAAAAAAAAAATCAAGGAATTTAATAAACTAAAGAGGGATTGAGAAATCGTACCTTAATAGCGCTACAAAACAAAGGGTTAGTTCATATGATATGTAAAATATGATGTTAGAAATAACAATCCTAAATTTCTAGCTTAAATCTATCTAATGTAATTAAATCCAAAGCAAATAAATCCTAATTACAAGTGCCAAACCATATGATTGAATATGTACATGGACAAGGATAAACTATGAAATACTCTTAAACCTTGAATTCAAGCTCAACTAATCATTATTAAAGCATGGTTTAAACCTTAGATCATAGAAAAGTCATTTAGACCCTTATTTACAAAGCAAGTCAAATGCGTCATAAAACTCTGAAAATTGCAGAGAGCAGACCAGAACTTAAAAGAAATAAAAAGCATATCTCTCATGGTTTGATCTTGATGATTTTTGGACTCAATATGCCTCTGTGAGTCTAGTTTTCAAATCAAAAGGAAAATCAAAATTCCAACGGTCGGATCTCCGGGAATATGCAAAATACTAGACGTCACTCAGCACTTTACAACCTTCTGTCCAGAATTCTTACACGATTTATTAAAAATAGCAAAAAAATCTGAATTGCTTTGTTCTTTTTAGGGTGACTTCCTAACACATTAATCTTCATAGAAAAAATTATTTGGAGCCACAAACACTTTATTAGAACTCTGATTTAATTGTTTCAAAAGAGTGTCACTATTCTGAAACTATTCTGAAATTCTGGACAGATTGTATTTGTGTCACAAAACTCATGATCAAACCATGCTAAACGTGAAACCACCTTAAAACAAAAATTACAGCGGTAGAATATTGTGTTATTGACACTTTCCCGTTGGTTTCATTTGATTTCAACGGTTAGATTTCGAACTAAAAATCTTTCAAAAACAGTTTGTGGATTCACTGTTTTTACTTTGCTAGTTCAATTTTATTTGGTAACTCCAACTATTATACCATGAAGTTGAGTTGAACCAAACCATTTCTCTTACCATTTGATGGCCATTAGAGACTATAAACCTTTACTCTTCATAGATTTCAAGTGAAATATGGATAGACTTCATGAAATCTATAAGACAAGGAGTCTAGACCATGGAGATGGGTTTAGACTCAAGACTACATTCTCCTACCATTTGATGGTCATTGGAGAGGGAGACATGACTATGACTCATGAGTCCTAAAGGAATATTGAAGGGATTCCTCAAGACATCAAGTTTAGAAGATCCAAATCATGGGTGTGGACTTGGATCCTCTTATGAAGTGTTGATTAAACTTTGACTCCTATGTGAAGCACAAGCCTACATAGGATTCAAAAGATCATGCTCTAGAGGTCAAAAGAGATATTGAAGATCTCCAAGACCTTCAAGAGAAGAAAATAAACAAGAGAATGGAAAAAAGTAACATGGAAACAAAAGAAAACTCCTAAGTTTACTTGATAAACAAAGAAAATAATGAAAGATTTTAGGACTAGAGATGAGAAGAAAGGATAAGCTAATAATCTATGGTTAGAGGATCACCTCCAAATTATCCTCAAAGTTTTCTTTTCTTTGAAGATCTTCCAAGCTCTTCTCTCTAATTCTCTAAACACTCTCTTTTCTCTCTAAAAGAATGTTGGTGAAATGGAAGTATATGCTCTCTCTCCCAATATGTCTCTTGGTGTTCTTCTTGGTCTCTCCTCTTTTAGGAAGATCCCTTCTCTTTTATAAGCAAAATTACCAGGTATTTTTGGTGAATTTCGGAGCAAAAAACAGGTGTAATTCCCTCATTAGTTGGTACAATGTGTACTTTCTGAAATTATGCAGACTGCTGTCCAGCGCGGCAGTCCAGATACTGACGCGGCAGTCCGTGACTGCCGCTGCGGCATTCATCAAATGCCGTTGCGGCACTTCATGATTGCCGCACGACATTCACCAAATGTCGCGGCAATTAATGGATTGCCGCAATTTTGTCAGTCTTACTTTATCAGTTTTTTATTCTTATTCGCATGCGCATACGTATTGCTCTGCAAAATACAGACTTTAAAAACGAACGGCAGTCAGAAACCTGTGGCGGCACTTGATGAGTGCCGGCACGGCACTCTGTGACTGCCGTGCGACAGTCACCGAGTGCCGCGGAAGCCCGCCGTGTGCCGGTTTTGACTAAAATTCCCCTTTTAGGTCTTTTCTCTTTTTGAAACAAATTATTTTTGAATATCTTTTCCAAAAGTTGTGTTTTATATCAGAATTTTCCTAAATACCTGGTATTTCCCTCTTTCTGTGAAATTTTATCGCGTTTTGGAGAATTTTCTAAAGAGCTTGGAATACTTCGAATTTTTCGGTCATTGTCATCATTGGACGTGGAGGTGACGCTCTCCTAAATTCGACGGCCGGTCAAAATTGGGGTGTCTACAGTTTTCCCCTCTTTGACAGAGCTTGTGGAGCAACGCGTCCCATAAGTGAATGTCAAAGCATGTGTGAAGACAAGCCTTTGACCTGACTGTCGAATTTAGGCGAAAACAAAATGCGTTGCAAAAACGGGCGTGCAGCGACATCCTAATTGGTCGGGCTCCCTGACGAGCTGCCTACGTATCCCTGTCAGGAATCAGACCAAAGCGTAGTTCAGGCATGGGTTGATCATTCACAGACGCAAATAGTCACACGGATGGATGCACCTATCCTTTTGTGATGCACGTTCTATGCAATGGTGTTGTCTGAGTTAACCTGGTTATGTAAATGTCATGCTTATCACATTTTCCCTATGTATGACGCGCATTTTGTGGCATGTTAGTCAGGGAAGATTATCTATTGAGAATCTGTCACAGGAGTCATGAGAGTGCTTTTGATTTGATCACGAGGGTTAATCGCAAGTCTGTTGCGAAAACCGGGAATATAAATCCGTTATATTCTCCAAACGAGGGTTAATCGCAAGTCTATTGCGAAAATCGGGAATATAAATCCGTTATATTCTCCGAAAGAGGGTTAATCGCAAGTCTGTTGCGAAAACCGGGAATATAAATCCGTTATATTCTCCAAACGAGGGTTAATCGCAAGTCCGTTGCGAAAACCGGGAATATAAATCCGTTATATTCTCCGAAAGAGGGTTAATCGCAAGTCTGTTGCGAAAACCGAGAATATAAATCCGTTATATTCTCCAAACGAGGGTTAATCGCAAGTCCGTTGCGAAAACCGGGAATATAAATCCGTTATATTCTCCAAAAGATGGTTAAACGCAAGTCTGTTGCGAAAACCGGGAATATAAATCCGTTATATTCTCCGAACGAGGGTTAATCGCAAGTCTGTTGCGAAAACCGGGAATATAAATCCGTTATATTCTCCAAAAGAGGGTTAATCGCAAGTCCGTTGCGAAAACCGGGAATATAAATCCGTTATATTCTCCGAACGAGGGTTAATCGCAAGTCCGTTGCGAAAACCGGGAATATAAATCCGTTATATTCTCCGAACGAGGGTTAATCGCAAGTCTGTTGCGAAAACCGGGAATATAAATCCGTTATATTATCCGAAAGAGGGTTAATCGCAAGTTTGTTGCGAAAACCGGGAATATAAATCCGTTATATTCTCCAAACTAGGGGTGTTAGCGGTCGGTTTCGGTCGGTTTTTTCGGTTTTTTGTGGTTTTTAAAACCGACCAATAGGTTCGGTTTTGGTCGGTTTTTCGGTTTTGGTCGGTTTTTCGGTCGGTTTTAGCTTGTACATACATTGTATAAACCGACCAATCGGTTTTTTGGACAATCGGTTTCGGTCGGTTTTTGGTTTTTGTTATCACCCCTACTCCAAACGAGGGTTAATCGCAAGTCTGTTGCGAAAACCGGGAATATAAATCCGTTATATTCTCCGAAAGAGGGTTAATCGCAAGTCTGTTGCGAAAACCGGGAACATAAATCCGTTATATTCTCCAAACGAGGGTTAATCGCAAGTCTGTTGCGAAAACCGGGAATATTAATCCGTTATATTCTCCGAAAGAGGGTTAATCGCAAGTCTGTTGCGAAAACCGGGAATAGAAATCCGTTATATTCTCCAAACGAGGGTTAATCGCAAGTCCGTTGCGAAAACCGGGAATATAAATCCGTTATATTCTCCAAAAGATGGTTAAACGCAAGTCTGTTGCGAAAACCGAGAATGTAAATCCGTTATATTCTCCAAACGAGGGTTAATCGCAAGTCTGTTGCGAAAACCGGGAATATGAATCCGTCATATTCTCCGAAAGAGGGTTAATCGCAAGTCTGTTGCGAAAATCGGGAATATAAATCCGTTATATTCTCCAAACGAGGGTTAATCGCAAGTCTGTTGCGAAAACCGGGAATATAAATCCGTTATATTCTCCGAAAGAGGGTTAATCGCAAGCCTGTTGCGAAAACCGGGAATATAAATCCGTTATATTCTCCAAACGAGGGTTAATCGCAAGTCCGTTGTGAAAACCGGGAATATAAATCCGTTATATTCTCCAAAAGATGGTTAAACGCAAGTCTGTTGCGAAAACCGAGAATATAAATCCGTTATATTCTCCAAACGAGGGTTAATCGCAAGTCCGTTGCGAAAACTGGGAATATAAATCCGTTATATTCTCCAAAAGAGGGTTAATCGCAAGTCCGTTGCGAAAACCGGGAATATAAGTCTGGGCCCGCGGGCTCGAATATTGCGATTTTCAAAATTGGGAACCCAACGGGCCCAAATATTTTAATTTTCATAAATTGGGAGCCCACGAGCTCAAACATCTCCAATTTTCAAAAATGGGGGGCCCACGGGCTCGAATATTTTTGAACTCCAAAATTTGTAGTCAAAGTGTACCTATGAAACGACCCTGAGGGCCAAAAGTGCAATGAGGGCAATTTTTGGGGCCTCAAATTCAATTTTTGGGACTTGATTTGAATTTTTGGGGGGATGTAAATATCTTTGAACCGCCTTAATCGCGGCACACGCGGCTTTTCGCGGCAGTCCGTGACTGCCGCGCGGCACTCACGGAGTGCCGTGGCGGCACTCGGCGAGTGCCGCGCGGCAGTTGACTGAATGCCGCGCACGGAAAAATGAGTGCCGCGTTTGAGGAGCAGTGGCTTAAACCGCCGGGGTTCTCTTCCCATTCTCTCATTCTCTCATTCTCTTCATCTCGAGATCTCTCTGGAGAAATTTTTCCCTCATTCTTTCTTTGCCTCTATATCGATCCACGACATTCACAGGTTAGTTTTGCTAGATCAGAGCTTGATTAAACTTGTTTATTTCACTATTTTTCCAAATTTTTACTAATCTACGCGTGGATTCTCTCTTTTTCTCTGACAGATTATGGCGAGTGGTTCAGGGCGCAAGAAGAGGGCTAGGTATACTGCCACGTATCACCCAGACGCCACGCTTTTACTGAGGGATCCTGACGAGCATCTGTCGGCCCGCGCGTTCAAGCGCGAGGTAAACGCTCTTCTTCTCTTATTTCTCGTATTCCTTTCTCGCATTTCCTTTCCTGTAGGGTTGCTATAACTTTAGATACCCTGTTCCGAATGACATGCTCGTGGTGTCTTGAACGCCCCATTTCATGCCCCTTGCAAAGAAGTTTTTATTTCGAAAATAAACTGGATGTTACATTGGAATTCTTTTGAACACTCATCCTTTTATTTGTTACTATTTTCATTTCTTTCAACTTTTAATTTTCATCAAAGGTTTTGAAAATCAAAATTTTCAAACATCCAATGTCCATGAATACACGATCCTGAACCTTCTCCCGTATCTTATTACACTTGTGAATTTCTCTGAATGTTCCAGGCTCCCTTTTATTATTTGAAATTGACTCCTGAATGCTTGCGACCACGTACTTCCTTGTACTTACTTTGGATTCAGAACCTTATATGTGCATGTATTTCAAAAATGCGGACAAACTACTTTTTCTCTTTCCTTTTCTTTTCGAAACCTTGCTATAATATTGAATGTTTTTCTTTTATACATTTCTGCAAACAAACGTGAAATCCTTTATGAACACTTCTGGACTTTCCATTTATTAATTATTTATTCGCTGTTGTTGCTCTCTTCTTTATCCATCCCCTAACAACAAACTGTTTATTCTTTCCTTGCAGCTGCAGCCAAAGGTGCTGAAGGGGCACGACAGCCTCGCCCACGGCCACGAGTGGTATACAGAGCTGAGCCCGACTGTGAGGGCTTTGGTGGATGCCGCAGGGTTTGGAGACTTCGTCAAGCTTTTGACGAAGAGCTCCAACGACCTTCAGCAGATACACGCACTGGCCGAGCGGTGGTGGGATAGTACGAGTACCTTCCACTTCGATTTCGGGGAGATGACGATGACCCCCCTAGACTTCAGCATGATTACGGGGATCCCGTTAGGAGGAGAGCCCCTGCGGCACCTTGCGGACCAGGAGTGGGATCGGATGGAGCCCTTGCTAGGGGTGGTCCCGGAGGAGGCCTTGGTCACTGCTCGATGGTTCATGGATACTTTCCGGGGGAAACCCGGCTTTACAGACGAGCAGATGGCCCGTGGTTTCTTGATGTATGTGCTGGGGTGCTCCTTGTTGAGCACCAAGGGGGACCGGATTTCCGCTTCCTTGGTAGCGTCGTTGGAGCACCTGGACCAGGTTGCCAGGTATGACTGGGTTGGTACAGGGTTGGCCATCCTGTATAGGCATATGAGCGTCATTTCCCGGGATAAATCGGCTGCTACCGGCGGGTATTGGAGAGCGTGGGAGGTATATTTTTCCTATATTGCTCATTATCATGTTGCTTTCTTTCTTCCTCTTTTAAGTGTGAGACTAATCTCTTTTTTTTTTCTTCTCTCTTTGTATCACAGATTTGGTCCCATGAGTATCTTCGCATGATGTCTCCTCAGACACGCGACGCCGATGCCCTTATCATGCCCCAGGGGCTGAAATGGGCGAAGGATAGGGTCGGGAGGAAGACCGGGGCCCATGATTTTGTTTCGTTCAGGAACTTCCTGACGAACCTGAGGGAGGGGCATGTGCATTGGCAGCCGTGGCTCAGGGTGTTGCCCGAGGCTAGTGTGAGGATTCGAGAGTCGGCCGGGTATGACCCGACGAGGCGACTCCTTGACGGTGGGTCAGAGGGTATGGCGTGGTACTTGGGAGAGAGAGTGACTCGACAGTCGATAGCGGCCCCCGGGTTCTTTGTGCCGTTCCCTCCTCCCGACTCTATGAGGGCCACAGACACACTTCAGGACGACGATCTTACGGCTGCTCGAGCCGGCTTCGGTATCCACGACTTTCTGGACGACCCGTCAGGATATGCGGCTTTCCGTGCCGCCAAGATGATGCCGAACTTCCCTCTGATGGAAGTGATTCAGGTGAGTAAACGATTCCTTTATTATTTCTGTGATTTTTCTTTTATTCTTTACCCATGCTTCATTTCGTTTGCTTGCAGCCTGTTCCTGCCGCGGTTCGAGCTCCTGCCTTGCCCGAGTGGGACTGGACTATGTCGACTGTCTCGTTCGGAGAGCCCCACTCGACGACGATTCCTCGACTTTCACAGGGTGTTCCCACCATACCTTTGCATTATGATGTCGTCCCGCGTGCTTACGCGGAGGAGGGCCTGGCGTATGCCCACAGCGTGCGACAGTGGGTTCTCGGGCGGGAGTGGATGGTAAGAATTTTATCCCCTTTTCTACTTTTGACTGGGATTGTATCTCTTTTTTACTGATCTTTGTTCCTGACTCTTGTTTTCAGGCTGAGGGAGCTCGTGCGACTGCTGCGGTTCAGTTGAGGGCCCAGGTATGATCTTCTACCCTTTCCATATTCTTAGCATTCCAAATGCCTTTTCAACAATTTTCCGGACTCATCCCTTCTCTTCCAGATGGAGGAGAACAGAGTCCTATCTCAGCAGGTGGGGCAGCTCCAGCATCGGCTTCAGCAGTTCGGCATCTCTGACGCCCCCGGAGGTAGCGGTGCTGGGCGTGGCGGAGGCGATGGCGAGGGCACTAGCGGTGGCAGAGGCCGAGGCAGCGGGCGTGGAGAGAGTGGTGGAGGCAGCGGGACTGAGTCAGAGGAGGAGCCTCTTAGGCGCACGACTCGTCAGGCTCGCGGCCAGGGTCGGGGTCGGAGCTGATCCTGCTTATATTTTTGCTTTCTTTTGAGAGGATTTTTTTTTATTATACATATTTTGGTGGATGACTGTATATATATACACATATGCTTTATTCTGATGGCTGCTTCCTTTTATTTGGTAGGATAGATGCTTTAAACATTTCATTATGCTTTCTGCTTATTCGCCGTATGTGTGACCATAGCTTGGTCCAATTCCTGCCGTATGTGGGACCATGGCTTGGTCCTGACCTTATTTTTATCTTTGAATGCTTCTATTTCTTTTATTTATTTGATATGTGCAAAATGAATGAAACGAATGAATGTATTTGTACGTGCTGCATGATGCGCACGCTTTATTGCTTTTCTATCTAGTTTTCTGTTTGCAGGTGGGCTGATCGTGTTACAAACAGATTCTGGCCAATGAAAAGCTCAGAACGGCACTCGGTTAAGCCTCCGCGGCACTCAGTGAGAGCCGCTACGGCAGTCTGTAAATGCCGCAACGGCATTTGCTGACTGCCGCGCGGCACTTCATCGAGTGCCGCTGCACTTTATCGAGTGCCGCGGGTAGGTAGACAGCTTTATTCTTCTATTTATACCCCTCATTCTCAAAGTTCCGCAAAACACATCTCATTTTTCCTCATTTCCCCTTCAAATGGCCCCCATTAGTTCTCAAATCCTCTTCCCATGGATGGACACTCTCTCTGGTATTGACAAGCTTAATTTTGAGTGCTTCAGACTAAACGATCTCTTCTCTTTCCAACAAATGAATCTAAAGGAGGGTCTACTTCGGGCTGCCACTCAATGTTGGGATCCCACTTTCAACGTCTTCCGCTTTGGTTCTCAGGAGATCTGCCCCTTGTTTGAGGAGTTTAGCGCCATTCTCCATACTGATTCTTCTGCTGAATTGATGGTTCCTCAGATTCAGGCTGGGTACGTCCGGGACTTAGCCAACCTTCTCCATACGTCTCGGAATGCGGCGGGCTCTTTTGTTCATGACAGGCAAATTGATTTCGAGCGCCTTGCCTCTGTTTATGCTCCCGTGGGGGACCCTTACGACGGCGAGTACCAGATCATCCGACGTAGTGCCTTGTCACTCGCCATGCTCTCTTACTTCCTATTCCAGTCATCTTCTGACATTCTCATACCCATCGCCTGCGGTTTGCGGGAGATGAAGAGTGCTGTTATGCTAGTCCTTGGTGAAACTCTGATTGGATTGGGCCATGCTCATGCCACTGGGGTCATGTTACCTGCTGGAGCACCTTTTGTCTTGCAGATTTGGCTCATGGAGCGTTTGGACCTCTTCATTCATGCTTTCCATCTCCGTGGGTCACTTTCTTATGATCGCATGGAGATTCAAAGCTTGTTTCAGTCCACCGACGCGTGGCTTGGTTGGCTTCAGGGCCTCTCTTCTAGTGACATCTGCTGGGTTTGTCCGTCGTGGATCCAACGCTCTGTTGTTGTACGCCACCCTGGGCGACCTGGCATCTGGCTGCCGGGTTTGCACGCTACGACTTTCTACATTCCTGACCGAGTCGTCCGTCAGTTCGGACTTTTGCAAGATACTACTGAGTCTGTGACTGCTGATTTCACCAGGGGATTCCCTTTGCGTCCTTCTATCGTGAAGGCTTTCATGGAGGCTTGGCCCGATAGAATGGCTGCTCCGTTCCCGAGGATTCCTGTTCCGACTGTGCCGACTGCTGAGTATCTTCTAGAGATCCAAACCTTGGCTGCGAGGCGAGCTTGACAGACACGTACATAATAAAGTAGACGAAAATAGGGAAAATGCCTGACATTCTATAAAACTCTTCTGACAGACCCTGCCTACCCTCTGTTTGCGCTTTTGAATGTGATTTTTCTTATTTTTCCTTTTCAAGAAGTGTTATCATGCTAAATCTAAAGTGTCCACCCTTTCGATTAATCTTTTATGAAGAATTATCCTTTTATTGTCTCAACTCGGCTCTTTACTTTGCTTCTTTGCTTTAAACTTTAATCCCTCTACGAATTCTCATTTGCCCTTTTTATAGTACTTATCTTGATAGCCAGATGATCCAAGGGAGGGTTTTGTATCTGGGTTCTTCGGCTTAACAAACGAAGTTTGCCCCTGGTTTTAGGGCTTTGAAGCGGCTTTGGGCAAACGCTAGTTTGCCCCTAGTTTAGCACCGTTTTTTTTTTTTTTTTTTTTTTTTTTTGAAATGACCGAACCAAGTTGGTTGCCTACGTATCCCCTAGCAGGAATCAGGTCAAGCGTAGTTCATCAAGGTAGGAGGCTTCGAAAGAAATGATTTCAAGCAAAGTATTTCTTGAGGCGATCGAGGTTAATCGGCTGTTTAAATTCAACCCGGTCCAGGTCCATGAGATAGGCCGCCCCTCCGGAAAGGAGGGTCTTAATGATGTACGGCCCGACCCAGTTGGGTTTGAATTTTCCTCTGGGGTCATAAACAGGCACCTTTAGTTCTTTGAGGACCAGGTCACCCTCAGCAAGCTTCCTTGGGCGGACCTTTTTGTTGAAAGCACGAGCTATTCTCTTTTGGTACCCCCGAGTATGGTTTATTGCGGTCAGCCTCTTTTCATCGAGCAGCATCAATTCCTCATATCTTCCCTGTATCCATTCTGATTCTGTCACTTCACATTCTGCTAAGACTCTGAGAGAGGGTATTTCCACCTCGACTGGAAGGACTGCTTCCATTCCGTAGACCAACGAGTATGGCGTAGCACCCGTTTAAGTCCTTAATGACGTCCGGTACCCCCATAAAGCAAATGGCAGCTTCTCATGCCAATCTTTATACGTATCTGTCGTCTTCCCCAAGATTGCTTTAACATTCTTATTTGCTGCCTCTACTGCTCCATTCGTCTGGGGCCTATACGGGGATGACTGATGGCGAGTGATCTTATACTTTTCTAAGAGCGTGATAACTTCCCCCTGAAAATGACTGCCATGATCGGAGATAAACTCGTTCGGGACTCCGTATCTGCAGATTATGTTCTTCTCAATGAAACTCACCACATCTTTGGCTTTCAAGGTCGCATACGAGGCTGCTTCTACCCATTTTGTAAAATAATCGATCGCCACGATTATATACCGGTGCCCATTGGAAGCCTTTGGAACTATCTCACCGATGATATCAATCCCCCATACGGAAAATGGCCAAGGGGTGGTCATGCTATAGAGCTGCGATGGTGGGGTGTGCATCAAATTTGCATGAATCTGACACTTGTGACACCTTCTAACATATTCACAACAGTCTTTGTCCAAGGTCGTCCAATAGTATCCTTGTCGGATGATCTTCTTCGCCAGCATGTGCCCGTTCATGTGGGGCCCGCATACTCCCTCATGTATTTCCTCCATCATTCTCTTAGCTTCCCTCCCATATAAACACTCCAAATTATACCCGGTGTAGGACTTCTTCCATAGTTTATCTGCGTAGATCACGAATTGAGCAGCAAATCGTCGTATCGCCTTCTTGTCCTTTTCTGAGGCTCCTTCGGGGTATTCTCCTTCTTTAATGAACTTCCACACGTCCACATACCAAGGCACTTCATCTTCTCTCTCTATGGCTGCGATCATTTCGAATGACGGTTGATTCCTTACTTCTATGGACAGCGGAATCATGGCAATCTTGGAAGGGATTTGGATCATCGAGGCTAAGGTAGCCAAAGAGTCGGCTAGTTGGTTTTCTTCACGAGGGAGATAGTAAAAGGAAATCTTTCGGAATTGCGCTTTCAGGCTTTCTAGATAGTCATGGTAAGGTCTTAATTTCTCATGCTTTACCCTCCAATCTCCTCGGACCTGGGATATGATCAAGTTGGAATCTCCGAAGACATCAATCCGTCCGACTTTCAAAGCCAAGGCCGCTTCCATCCCAATTATGCAAGCTTCGTACTCCGCGGTATTGTTGGTTGAGTCGTATTTGAGTTTGACAGCTAGTGGGGTAGGGACCCCGTCTGGTGCTACGAGAATGATTCCAACTCCGTAGCCCATTTGGTTGGCTGCTCCATCAAAGTACATTTTCCACAACTCCTCCTTGACCTCCATTATTCCTTCATCTGGGAACTTGAAGTCTCCCTTGTCCTCAGATTCTACAGCGAGGTCGGCTAAAAACTCGGCGACAGCCCTTCCTTTTACGGACTTGGCGGTAACATATCTGATGTCGAACTCAGCCAGCATCATGGTCCAATGGGAAATCCTACTGGTCAAGACGGGTTTTTCAAACAGGTATTTTAATGGGTCCATTCGGGATATCAGGATTACAAGGAAGGCTAGCATATAGTGGCGGAGGCGACGGGTACACCAAACCAAGGCCCAACAGGCCTTCTCTAAGGGCGAATACTTTAACTCATATCCTACCATTCTCTTGCTTAAGTAGTAAATGGCCTTCTCCACGCGCCCCTCTTCTCCTTCTTGGGCCAGCATACATCCCATTGAATCTTCGGATACAGAGAGATAAAGTAACAAAGGTCTCCCAGGCGAAGGCGGCGACAAGACAGGTGGGTTTTGGAGGTAGGTTTTTATTTTGTCGAAGGCTTGTTGACACGGGGTGTCCCAATTGAATCTCTCTCCCTTTCTGAGTAGTTTGAACAGCGGGTCGCAGGTCATGGTGAGCTTTGAGATGAAACGACTTATGAATTGTATTCTACCTAGGAACCCTCTCAGTTCTTTCTCATTTTTCGGTGGGTTCATCTCGGTTAAGGCCTTTATTTTGGTAGGGTCCACTTCTATTCCCCTTTGGGTAATGAGAAACCCTAGCAGTTTGCCAGTAGTGACTCCGAACGTGCATTTCTGCGGGTTCAGCCTCATCTTGAACTCCCTCAATCTCCCAAAGAACTTCCTCAAAGCCTCTAGGTGTCCTCCCCTCTCCTCGGATTTCACAATCATATCGTCCACATACACCTCTACCTCTTTGTGGATCATGTCGTGCAGTAAAGTGGTGGCAGCCCTTTGATAGGTTGCGCCCGCATTCTTGAGTCCGAATGGCATGACCCTATAGCAATATGTCCCCCACGGAGTGATGAACGTGGTTTTCTCTCTATCCTCAGGAGCCATGAGGATTTGATTATACCCGGAGAATCCATCCATGAAAGATAGAAGCTCATGTCCCGGAGTGTTATCAACCAACACGTCGATGTGGGGTAATGGGAAATCGTCTTTAGGGCTTGCTTTGTTCAAATCCCGAAAATCCACGCAAACCCTAACACGACCATCCTTCTTTGGGACAGGCACAATGTTGGCAATCCACTCGGGATACTCGGTGACCATCAAGAATCCAGCTCTTAATTGCTTTTCAACTTCCTCTTTTACTTTGAGTGCCCATTCTGGCCTCATTCGCCTCAATTTTTGTTTTATGGGCTTTGAATTGGGAAAGAGGGGGATGTGGTGTTGGACTATTTTTGGATCGATACCTGGCATATCATTGTAAGACCATGCAAAAACATCTTTGAATTCATTTAATAGACTGATTAGTTCTGTACTTTCTTTATTGCTAAGTGTAGAGCCGATGAAGACATTTTGAGGATTGTTCTCATTTCCAAGATTAATTGTTAGGGTGTCCTCAATGATTTTACATGCAGATTCTTTTTCTTTTTCAATTAGTTTTTGCAGTTCAATAGGTATTTCATGATCATCACATTCATCACATTCATTAAGCGCGTTCGAGTAGGCAGAATCAGTCATACTTTCATTGATTTTCTTTGGAGTGATTACAACAGACATAGAAATTGAAAGACGCCTCATTTGGGCCATTACAGACTCTGGGTGTGGGGGGAACCTATCACTAGACTCAAAAACCAACTCCTTCTTGTGCTCTCCTCCCAGGCCAGTAATAAAGCATTCTTCCGGACCTCCTGTCTTGGTGATTTTCTCCATCTCTTCTTCCTCAGCCTTCCCTTCCTCACCTTCTTCACTTTCGGCGGCTTCCTCCACTATGCCCTCGACGTATTCACCTTTGGTCTTTCCGGGATCCTCCTTCATGACCTCTGCGTTCCCTTCGCCTAGCAGATCTTTCATGGCAGAACCGTCTAGCGTACCAATCCAGTCCTCGGCAGCAACAGACTTTTCAGGCATTTGCAAAAATGGGTCTTTGTACCCAGAAAACTCATGGGAGAAGAAGATCTCGAACCCCGGCTTCATGCATTTGTCCTTTTGGTCCATCCATGGTTCTGGGAAACCGCAAAAAGGGAAATCTTCTCCTTCCTTCACGAAGTATCCATTGAGAGTCTTTAAGTAAGGGTCTAGCGGCGCATCGAAAGCCTTCTTCTTTGTTCTCAGCTCCTTCTTCGTTGGCTGATACCCAAGACCGTGAGTGTGAGTCTGAGTAGGGATTCTTGGGGCCTCTGGCAGGCCCTGAAGATTCTTCCCCAATCCCAATCCTGGAAAGAAACCCATTTTCTTCATGATTCCGGCGACGACTGGACTAGTATATTGATCAAAATGGGGCGGTAGGGACTTTTCCGACTTTCCTTCTTCTATCACGCTGATGAACTCGAATCCTCCCATTTTCGCTTCTTCTTCTTGGAGCTGTAATTCTAGGACCGGTGCACTTGATGATGCTTCAGATGTACGAACCCAACTGTCTTCGAGGATATCACAGACTTTATTTTCCCAAACATACTTAACTTTTTGATGGATCGTCGATGGTATAGCGCCCAAACTGTCCAACCAAGGCCTTCCCAGCAGCAGATTGAAAGAAGCGGGGATATCGATGATTTGGAACTCAGCTTCTTTGTCCATCGGCCCGATAGCGAGATTAAGAAAGATTATGCCCATGACTGCTCTTTGGGTGTTGTCATATGCCCGGACTTTCTGATTCATCTAAACCCATTCGTTTGGCTGTGCGGAAGGGACATACATTAAGAGCAGACCCGTTGTCAACGAGACAAGCGGGCACGGTGTTCCCCAAACATTCAACGGTGATATATAGTGGCTTGTTGAGCGTGGGTCCTCCCGGAGGTAAGTCATTCGATGAAAAGGTGATAGCCGAAGTCGGGATTTTGCCGATCAATCCTATGAGGTCTTCCGGGGTGGTGTCGATAGATACGTCAGCTTGATTCAGAGCGTCTAGGACCGCCTGCCTATGGCGTTTGGAGGCAATTAGTAACCCCCAGACAGTGATGTTAGCCTGAGTCTTCTTCATTTGCTTTAGGACCCGATCCTCTTCTTCTTCCTCATTCATTTTTCCTTTCCCTTTCTCCAATTCCCTCCCCGGGTGATCTTCCTCTAGCTCATGCGGCTTGAAGTGCCTACCAGATCGGGTCAAATGATCTATCTCCTCTTTTGCCCAAATGTCGTCGACTTCTGAAACGGTCTTTGAGCCCTCTTTTGCCTCTTCGTCGCTTTGGTACCATAGATCATCCTCCCCTACCCGGCCTATGTTCCGATCATTGCTTTCTTGGACCCACCAATCTGACTGCCTCGTCATTTCGTTTTCCCATATCCCTGGCTGGCTTCCCATCATACAGATCCCCAGATTTTCCGGTGATTGATAAAACTTCCTTGGTTCCCCAACTTTTGTGATTAGCTTGGATGGATCGAATGTCACTTCTTCTACTCCTAAGAAGTAAAGACCCCGCGGCGGCGGTACGGCATGATGGTTTGGCAGTGGATTCTTGGTGACATTGGGAGCCTTGACAGGTGGCTCGGATATCACTTTGCTGTCAATGAGGTCTTGTATGTCATGCCTTAACCTCATGCATCGGTCAGTCGAGTGGCCCTTTTGTTGATGATACTTGCAGTAAAGGTCTCCTTTGAAGTACGGCGGGAGTGGACTCGGCGGTGGTCGAGGCTCCAGCTGACGGAGATGCCCTTTTGTTAACAGCCTATCGAGGGCGGTTGATAATGATACTCCCAAATCTGAAAACTTTCTCATTGGCTTATCCTCCCCTCCCCTTGGATGACTTCTGGTGATATCGAATTTCTTCTCCGGCTCGCTAAGTGCATTGACATCGGTGGGGCCAGAGTGACCCCCCGAGTGCCCTCCATTTGATCCATAACTGGGCCTCCGATATCGGTTCTGCGGTTCTTCCTTCTTGATTGTACCTTCTTGAATTGCGTCTTCGATTCTTGTCCCCACATCGAACACCTCAGCAAAAGTATTGATTGACTGAAATCTCATTTTCTCCTGATAAACTGGCTGTAGATTTTTCATCAACATTCGGATCTGGTCCTTCTCGGACGGCCTTTGTACCATTTTCGCAGCTTTCCCTCTCCATCGGCTTAAATACTCGGCAAATGATTCTTTGTTCCCCTGCCTGGTTGTTTCCAAATCTCGGACAGTAACATCCAAGTCCTGATTGTATTCGTACTGTGCCACAAATGCCTTAATCACTTCTTCCCATACTCTGGTTTTGCTTGGCTCAAGTGTAAGATACCACGATAAAGCGGCTCCTGTTAAGGTTTGTTGAAAAAGGACAGCCATCATGGTAGTGCTCAGCCCACTAGGCTGAAAAGCTCCTATGCACATTCGGACATGACTGCGGGGGTTGCCTGTGCCATCAAATTTATCAAAGACGGGCATTTTAAAACCGGCCGGCAGCGTCTCATGGACTCCGTCGTACAACCCTTCCAGTTCCATCAGATAAGTATCCACCCCTTGAGCTTTGCGCATTACCCTCTCCAACTTTTCTATCTTCTCGGTCAGCAGCTTCTCCTTCTCATCTTTCTCTCTGTCCCTGTTGGCTCTCAGTGCATCATTCCAATGTGCCTCTTGATCGTCGAACCAATCTCCGTCTCCTCCTCCCAAAGGTGGGTCTATAATGGGTGGAATTACATGCGGCGGCGGCCGGCGATTCAGCTCCTCTATCATTCCCATCATGCGGTTCATGTTCTCGGCCTGTCTCCTCATTTGTTCCGCTTGCTGTTCGACTAGTACTCTTAACCCGGTCATCTCTTCGTTATTTCTCTCTTCGGCCATGTCAGTGTATCCTCTTCTTACTAACCTTGCCGTAGGATCCCTGAACCACGCTTGATTGGCTATTTTTGCTCCTACAGCAGATTTTAAGCTTTATTTTTAGAATACCTTTTTACCTTTATTTTAGCAAAACTTTTATTTTGTATGTCATGCGGATGCAATGCATGTGTGTGTGTGTGCCTACTCTATATGCCAAAGAAAAAAAAAAATCCTAGTCCTAACACATGAGCACATAAGCACATAAAACCCTTACCCATGTCAAGTACGATGATTTCTCCATTCATTGTGACCCTCTTTACCCTTCGATGTCTGGAAATTTTAGGGTTTTTGAAATTTATTTGAAAAGCATTCCTGATGAAATCTTTAGAAAACAATTTTCAAGAATTTTGGATCGCGCTTTTCAAAAAAGTGATTGGGTTAAAACTCTTGTTTTGAAAAGTGTCTTAGCGGATGAATAACCTTGGTTTGGCTCTGAAGTTTTAATCAAAAATGAACTGCCAAAATTTCCTGGAAAAGTGATTAAAAACTTTGGAATAAAGACGGCAAAATCTGTTTGCTTTCAAAGATGGATTTAAAATTCTTTGGGCAGAAGGATCACATGATTGGATTATCACCGTACTTTTCATGAATTTGGATACATACAAGGTCAATGATGCTTAGCTAACATGATATAAGAAGTATAATCTTATAATCAAGGTTCGGCATGTTCTCCGAATGTCGTGGAATCATGAGGAGAAATTGCTAAAAGGGTGATTACAAGATTATACATCTTTTATCAAGCAAGTATTGTCATCATCTCAAATAATCCCTTCCGGGCACACAAAACTTCCTAGCACATAAACCTAATCAAGAGCTGACTTCCTAAATTTGAAAGGTTCTATAGAAACTACTATGCAAAGGCTGGGTTTTGGTCAAATAAGGGACCCTTGACACATACCCGATAGGATGCTTCATATACCAAATCATGGTACGAGATCAAGGGTGATCACACAGTCCCATGATAACTTGACCGACCGGGTTGCCCCGAGCCTCCAAGGTCATAGTTCCGTGCAATCGACTGGCTGGACATGCAAGTGAAATGCAGCAGGCACACAAAGATTGATTAAATTCGATTAAAAGGATGTTTTTCAAGTCTAATCCTCAAGTGAACCCAAAATCAGAATTCTGGTCTGCGAAACCAGAGATTCTGGGTTCGATCCCCAGCAGAGTCGCCAGATTGTGGATATCGCAGGTTGGTTTACCCACAGCTTTTCAAAATTGATTTCTAAAACAAATGAGTCGCCACTTAATTTTTAAAAGGAAAAATTAAGAAACCATTTTAAAAGCAAACTGATCTTTTGCGAAACCAAAGATTAACTAGGTCCGGGGATTATGGAATGAGAGAGGAAGGAGCCCGTCGGACTAAAACACCCTCTCTCATCCTATCTTGCGATAGGCCTCTACTCAACATCCTTTTAATCAAATTTATTAATCTAAGCATGCCCTCAACTAATACATATATACATATACATCACAAAAGCATGTCCAAAGGGTGTAAAATTGCAATTGACAAAAAATACCATTCAAAAGCCACATAATTCAGGTAGCAAGCGATATGATATGCAATAGGGAACAAGTGAACTTACCCGGGATCCAGCAGCGATAGTAAACGTGCAATGCATGCGAATAAAAGAAAATCCTAAAAAAAGAGTCTCTAATCATATATACACATAAGGCAAAACCTAATTCTAAGGTGTCGCGCATTAAGTCGAAAAATCAAAATAAAAAAAAAATCAAGGAATTTAATAAACTAAAGAGGGATTGAGAAATCGTACCTTAATAGCGCTACAAAACAAAGGGTTAGTTCATATGATATGTAAAATATGATGTTAGAAATAACAATCCTAAATTTCTAGCTTAAATCTATCTAATGTAATTAAATCCAAAGCAAATAAATCCTAATTACAAGTGCCAAACCATATGATTGAATATGTACATGGACAAGGATAAACTATGAAATACTCTTAAACCTTGAATTCAAGCTCAACTAATCATTATTAAAGCATGGTTTAAACCTTAGATCATAGAAAAGTCATTTAGACCCTTATTTACAAAGCAAGTCAAATGCGTCATAAAACTCTGAAAATTGCAGAGAGCAGACCAGAACTTAAAAGAAATAAAAAGCATATCTCTCATGGTTTGATCTTGATGATTTTTGGACTCAATATGCCTCTGTGAGTCTAGTTTTCAAATCAAAAGGAAAATCAAAATTCCAACGGTCGGATCTCCGGGAATATGCAAAATACTAGACGTCACTCAGCACTTTACAACCTTCTGTCCAGAATTCTTACACGATTTATTAAAAATAGCAAAAAAATCTGAATTGCTTTGTTCTTTTTAGGGTGACTTCCTAACACATTAATCTTCATAGAAAAAATTATTTGGAGCCACAAACACTTTATTAGAACTCTGATTTAATTGTTTCAAAAGAGTGTCACTATTCTGAAACTATTCTGAAATTCTGGACAGATTGTATTTGTGTCACAAAACTCATGATCAAACCATGCTAAACGTGAAACCACCTTAAAACAAAAATTACAGCGGTAGAATATTGTGTTATTGACACTTTCCCGTTGGTTTCATTTGATTTCAACGGTTAGATTTCGAACTAAAAATCTTTGATCAAAAACAGTTTGTGGATTCACTGTTTTTACTTTGCTAGTTCAATTTTATTTGGTAACTCCAACTATTATACCATGAAGTTGAGTTGAACCAAACCATTTCTCTTACCATTTGATGGCCATTAGAGACTATAAACCTTTACTCTTCATAGATTTCAAGTGAAATATGGATAGACTTCATGAAATCTATAAGACAAGGAGTCTAGACCATGGAGATGGGTTTAGACTCAAGACTACATTCTCCTACCATTTGATGGTCATTGGAGAGGGAGACATGACTATGACTCATGAGTCCTAAAGGAATATTGAAGGGATTCCTCAAGACATCAAGTTTAGAAGATCCAAATCATGGGTGTGGACTTGGATCCTCTTATGAAGTGTTGATTAAACTTTGACTCCTATGTGAAGCACAAGCCTACATAGGATTCAAAAGATCATGCTCTAGAGGTCAAAAGAGATATTGAAGATCTCCAAGACCTTCAAGAGAAGAAAATAAACAAGAGAATGGAAAAAAGTAACATGGAAACAAAAGAAAACTCCTAAGTTTACTTGATAAACAAAGAAAATAATGAAAGATTTTAGGACTAGAGATGAGAAGAAAGGATAAGCTAATAATCTATGATTAGAGGATCACCTCCAAATTATCCTCAAAGTTTTCTTTTCTTTGAAGATCTTCCAAGCTCTTCTCTCTAATTCTCTAAACACTCTCTTTTCTCTCTAAAAGAATGTTGGTGAAATGGAAGTATATGCTCTCTCTCCCAATATGTCTCTTGGTGTTCTTCTTGGTCTCTCCTCTTTTAGGAAGATCCCTTCTCTTTTATAAGCAAAATTACCAGGTATTTTTGGTGAATTTCGGAGCAAAAAACAGGTGTAATTCCCTCATTAGTTGGTACAATGTGTACTTTCTGAAATTATGCAGACTGCTGTCCAGCGCGGCAGTCCAGATACTGACGCGGCAGTCCGTGACTGCCGCTGCGGCATTCATCAAATGCCGTTGCGGCACTTCATGATTGCCGCGCGACATTCACCAAATGCCGCGGCAATTAATGGATTGTCGCAATTTTGTCAGTCTTACTTTATCAGTTTTTTATTCTTATTCGCATGCGCATACGTATTGCTCTGCAAAATACAGACTTTAAAAACGAACGGCAGTCAGAAACCTGTGGCGGCACTTGATGAGTGCCGGCACGGCACTCTGTGACTGCCGTGCGGCAGTCACCGAGTGCCGCAGAAGCCCGCCGTGTGCCGGTTTTGACTAAAATTCCCCTTTTAGGTCTTTTCTCTTTTTGAAACAAATTATTTTTGAATATCTTTTCCAAAAGTTGTGTTTTATATCAGAATTTTCCTAAATACCTGGTATTTCCCTCTTTCTGTGAAATTTTATCGCGTTTTGGAGAATTTTCTGAAGAGCTTGGAATACTTCGAATTTTTCGGTCATTGTCATCATTGGACGTGGAGGTGACGCTCTCCTAAATTCGACGGCCGGTCAAAATTGGGGTGTCTACAATGTATATATATGAATTTCGCACTATATTAAGATAATTTCTCACATTTTTTTTCAGCAACCTTCAATAAGGAAACTTCTTGATTTTAGCACGTAGTATTTAGTCCTAATATAGATACTTAATTAGCAAACAAATTTGAAAGTTGAGTAAAATAAGGAAACTTCTTGATTTTAGCAATATTTATACTTTTATCCACGATCTCCATGGATTACCCTTGCCATACCCGTCATTCACACGCCTTATTTGTGCTAGTGGTACATATATACATATGTACATGAGTACATCTAATCATATGGCCTATTTCGAATGCTCTAATAACAAATTTCTCACTTAGTAATACAAATTTCTCACTTAGTAAAACAAATTTCTCACTTTTTGATTGGATATAATACGAATTTTCTCACAACTAGGGGTGTCAATCGGGCCGAACGAGCTCGGGCTTAGGTGAGCCTGAGCTCAGCCCGAACTAATTTGGAAAGCTCAAGCCCGAGCTCGGCCCATTTAACATAGCAATTTCAAGCCCAAGCTCGGCTCACCATTCTAGAGTGGGCTTCGGGCCGAGCTCGGACAAGCCCAAGCTCACATTTAACTTGCTATACTTGTTTCTATGGAATAAAAAAAAAAAACCTTGCTGCCTTGTTTGATTGTTCCACACTCCACACATATTCCTTAATTTCATGAACAAAGGCATAAGATTATGCCCAATTTATGATCCAATCATAGCAAAGTTAGCATAGCATAAGAATACTTGTGTCCAAAATACAGAAAATTAGAAACCAAAAAACACATATAGAGGGCACCAAACAAAAAAGGCTACAGCCTTGCCAGTTTACAAATTTCAACATATAACATAAAAACCAAACTGAACAACTAGGTAGTCAAAAAACAATCCAAATCATAAGAGAACACAAAATGTCGGACACATCTTCCATTCATCTTCCACCGAGTGAACCATAAAACAATCCTGTAGACTATAGTTCAAATAAAAAAATTTGAAAAACAAAAAGTTAGTAAAAAAATGAGGACCACATAACAATTAAATAAACATAATCATTATTATTACCGAAGTATCATTCACGTTAACTCTCCAAATGGTCACTTGTAGCTGAAAAAAGAAGAAAAGAAAAGACAAAAGGACAATTGCAAAGAATTAGAATCCCAAATTATAAGAAAATGTGCTAATATAAACTCAAGAATATTTTATCGAGATTTAGTTATTCATTTACCTATGAAAGCGGTGTCTATTTCTTCAACTTCAGTTTTGATCAACTCCCCTTGAATCCAATCTTGAGTGCAAATTAAAGCTTCAACCGTAGAAGGAAGTAGTGAACTACGAAACTTGTTAATAACCCTCCCTCCGGTGCTAAATGCACTTTCAGAAGCAACTGAAGAGATGGGAATGGCTAAAATGTTGCGTGCCATCCTTGACAACACTGGAAACTTAGAAGAATTAGCCTTCCACCATTGCATAATGTCAAACTCATCCTCAACCTCATTTGATTTTTTCCCTGGATGAAGCTTTTCCTCTAAATATACTTCCAACTCTGATTTACTTTGGGAAATATCTTCTTCCTCACTGAATTTGTAGAATTCATCCATAAAATCCATTTTCCTCTTCTTCATAGAAGAGGTGCTACAAGCTGACGTACCAACATTATTATTACTATTATTTGAAGTTTCGTCCACACGTATAGAAGCCTTATATTCAGCCAAGTACTCATCAAAAAGGTAATGGAGCTCATCTCCTACACGAGCCATCAAGCTCGTTACCAAATAAGAATCATACAGATTGTTGTAACAAAATCTTAAATACTTTAGCTTGAACCTAGGGTCTAGAACAGCAGCTATGGAAAGCAAAATATTGGGTTCTTTCTCCACCCAATACTTTTGAAATTTGAGCAACATACTTTGTGCCATGTTTCCAATCAAACTATCAGAATCTGCAGCACTTTCTCGTAACACCCTAAGGATCCTATATGCCTCACGAAAAAATAAATTTGATGTACAATATTTTCTTCCTAAAAATATATTTGTAGCAATGTAAAAGGCTTCCAAAAAGCCATGAACAATTTCAGCCTTCTCCTAATCCTCCAAAGTGGGTGGATCCTTAAAGTGTGGATCACGTGTTCGCATGCGATCGTAGGCTCTCCTATAATGCAAAGCAGACCCAAGCATCAAGTACGTTGAGTTCCATCTTGTGCACACATCTAATACCAAAGCCCTACTTCGAGGAATACGTTCTTGATCAGCATATTCAAGAAATTCAATTTTCCTTCTAGGAGACACCTTTACATATTTCACGGCATTTCTTACCCTACGAATTGAATCCTTAATCTCGTCTAATCCATCTTGGACAATTAAATTCAGAATGTGAGCCCAACAACGTACTTGAAGTACTCGCCCATGAAGTAACAAGGACCCTCTTGAAGAATAATGGTCGGAAAGAGTCCTTGCAACAACATCATTGGCACTATGATTATCCATTGTAATGGTGCAAATTTTTTCAATATTCCACTCTAGCAAACAGTTCACAATTATGTCAGCGAGGTTTTCTCCAGTTGCCTTAAGAGGGACTAGGACAAAATTGATAATCTTCTTGTGTAATATCCAATTATTATCAATAAAATGAGTTGTAAGTGCCAAATAAGGTAACTCTTGACTCGATGTCCACGTGTCAGTAGTTAAACACACTCGCTGACTCGAAATTTTTAATACATCCTTCAAAATATTTTTCTCTTCTTCATAACGCTTTAAACAATCACTTCTAATCGTGTTCCTTGATACAAACTTATACTTAGGATAAATGCCCCAAATAAATTTCTGAAACGAAGGATCCTCCACAAAACTAAATGGCAATTCCCTACTAATTATGAGTTATGCAAGGTCACGCCTACTACGCTCCTGATCAAATTACCATGGGACAACCGTACTACCTTGCCTTGAGTTACCTTTCATATAAGTCAAAAGTGTTTGCGACTTGTCCTTTGTCCCTTTCTTATAGTGGGTGCAAAGCCTATCATCTATGTGACGATGTAAATGGGTTGTTCCTCCTTTACTTGAACAAGAAAAAACCCTTTCACAATAATTACATTGACATTTTCCTGGCTTATTATCAATCTTTGTAAAATGTATCCAAACTTTAGATCTTAACTTAACTACCCTCTTTGTTTTCTCTTCCTTACATTTCTCTTGTTGTGTAATATCATTAACATCTTCAGTGTTTGCATCTGACATCTAAAGCAAGAAAATAGATATACAACTATAAATTAAAAAAAAAAGTTAAAAAGTTAACTATAATGTTATTAAGATAACTAGATAAGCTGCATACCTTAGGAATTTGAGTTGGGCCTTGACTTTTGAGCTTTGGATCAAAAGATTGAAAACTGAAAACACAAAGATAAAAGATCAATAATGGAAGATCTTTGATTAGCCATATAATAGGTGTTACCATTTTGGGCTGTGGCTTTTGGGTATGGTTAGGGCATTTGCCCAAAGTTGGGTAGGTAAGTAGATTAAAGCCATAACCTTAAAAAAAAAAAAAAAAAAAGCTCTATGTGATATTTGTTTTTGGAAAGAAGGTTTTATTGCTCATAATAGTGATTAGAAGAAAAAGAATCAAAAATTTTGTCAGTGACTGCGTGTGTGTGTGTGTATCAGTGTGTGTGCGTTTGTGTGTATCAGTGTGTATGTATCAATGCCGTGTGTGACTGTGTGTGTATTAGTGTGTGTGTGTACCGTGTATCAGTGTGTGTGCGACTGTGCGTGTGCTGCATGTGTGCGTGTGAGACTGTGTGTATCAGTGTGTGTGTGTGTGTGTACCGTGTGTGTGGTGTGTGTGTGTGTGAGAGAGAGAGAGAGAGAGAGAGAGATGTACCTCTTGTCTTCAAAATGTTTGAGATCAATTAGATACTCAGATCATTTGAGAGGAAGAGGAGACCTGGAGAACATTTCGGCATTTCGGCAGAAATAAATTTGATCTAAAAGTGAAAAAGTTAATGGTAATATTATATATATATATATGAGTTGTTAGCACTTAGCAGTAGCCTAGGGTTAAACGTAAAAGTCAAAAACATCCCTCCCTTAACACAATAATTACCAAATTACCATTACAAATTAATAATATATATATATATATATATTAAACTTTAAACAGGCCGGGCCGGGCTTATAACGGGCTGAGCTCACCCAAGCCCGAGCTCGGCCCGAATAGAAGATCGGGCTTAAAATTGTGACCAAGCTCGGCTCAGCTCACTCCCATTTAAAGCTCGGCCCAAATTTCAGCGGGTCGAACAATCGGGCTTCGGGCTTGCCCGACCCAATTGACAGTCCTACTCACAACTTAGTCACTTCTTTCAATAAGCTTATCACCAAAATCTCAGATTATAAATTTCAGCATGATTTCGCACTATATTGTGAATTACAGTTATGAATTTTCACATTACATTGTGAGAATTTCTCACCTTTTTATCAGCAACCTTTAATCTTCCACACAAAATTATCTATTTTTTCTATGATTCGAATTAATAAAACATACAAATCATTTTCTACTATAAAGCATATTACATACAGATTTAAAAAGGCATTGTTTTGAACCCCAAATCAGCATGATCTTTGGGATAAAAATCATTATCCATGATCTCCTAACAATCCGCTCAATATATTAACTGTGTTATTTAACTTATTTGAATTTCACATGTGTTATATATATGTGTATATATATACACAGTTATTTGTATATGTATGACAAGGGTATAATGATCTGGATTTATACTAACCATTTAAGAATAGGGACTAATTATTAATTTCTAGAGCAAATTAAGGATTAATTTCTATAGACCAAATCAAGTTAGGATCAATTTCTATTAATGACCATAATTAGGGACCAAATCGTATATTTCTATTGTACTGAAAGAATGAGACTGCTCTCCATATTGGACATTAAAAAACCCTAAATGTATCTACGTTAGCACCGTATTTGGCCATGTTTTACTGATCAATTCTCAAATTCAGGTAATTCTATCATCACTTCGTCCAAATTCCCTGTCAATGCTTTGATCCAGTGTTTATATGTATATCGCCGCCGTTGTCACTCGCCCTCCTCGGCTAATAATTTCTTTTAGTTTCTTCTCAATCCTTTCTTTGTGTTCTTAAAATTTTAGATTTAGATTTCAAAAAGACTCTTTTTTTTTCTTGGATTTTGATTAGGTTTTTCTTTGTCAACAAACAAAAACATTTACCCTTTCGTACAATATTGGAGGAGCTCCAATCCCATCATCATTGAACTTCATAATGTTGAGATTTACGCAGCGAAATTAAATGAGCACACAATGAAAAGAAAATAACAAGGGAAAAAAGAAAAATAATAACACAAGAGAATTCTACGTGGTTTGGCAAAAACCTGCCTACGTTGTCACACCCGTTCCAGAAATTTATGATTTTTGAAAATGCATCATTTGAGATTTTGAAATTATTAATGTTATTAATAATTTGAGTTGAGGTTGACTGTGAGTCAACGGTAAGGTGTCAGTGAGGACACGAGAACATGGCAGTTCATATTGCATGGGCATTAATAAATGACATTTATATGATTTAAATGTTATTTGACTTTATCTGGTATTCCTGTGAATAGTAATTTTACCTGTGTTTAGTAAATTCTGGTAATTTTGATATTGTTATATCATTTTGAAAACTATG
This sequence comes from Hydrangea macrophylla, assembly GCA_033977485.1. Lineage (NCBI taxonomy): Eukaryota > Viridiplantae > Streptophyta > Magnoliopsida > Cornales > Hydrangeaceae > Hydrangea > Hydrangea macrophylla. The sequence goes on along the minus strand of CM066982.1, from coordinate 84,600,309 downwards.
GTGAGAACGTGAGTGACACGTTAAATAAAAAGGTAGGTTGTATAGAGATTTCACATAACTTAGTTTTCGGACGTAAGTTTTGGACCCAAACGAGATTTAGTCAGAAACTTCTGAAATTTATAATTTTCACTCGTAAAGGCATAAGATGGACGTGTGCGAAGTTTCATGGGTTAATGAGAAGTTTTGAGAAACTTGCGGGGAGGTAAACGTAATTCCCAGAAAGTTTTTCTATAAATAGTAGTGGATGAGATTCATTCTCATCCAAACTTGCCAAAAATATCTAGAGAGAGGAGAGGGAAGGGAGATTTGGTAGCCACGGGCTTTGCGACGCCGATCGACGAACGTTCGTCCGTAAGATTTTCTCCAGATTTCATATTTGAACTCGTGGATGTAAGAGCTACGTTTTGATACTAATTAGGCCGTGTTTGGCCAATTTTTGTAAAAATCTTAATTCTAGACTTTTGGGAAAATCCCAGTAAAACTTGTAAGAATCGTCCCAAATTTGAAATCCGACGATTAATTAGCCCCCTAGACGATCCTTCAAAGTTTGAAGAGAATCGCACGAGGTATGAATTCTAGATCTATGAAATATATGGATTTTCATGTTTTGAACATCAACTTTGATATTCTTGGATCCGGGCAAAATTCATGTCTTAATTAGGCCCGTTAATTATGCACGTGAAATTACATGAAAAGCACGTATAACTGTTTATGTGAGCATGTTATGTGTCTACTTGGGTCAAAGGGGAGTTTGGTGCAAATTCATCCGGGGCAAGCTCCTCGAACCTTGAGGATTATGATTTGATTGTGATTATGATGGAATTGGAATTGTGGTTGTGTCTGGATTGGAGGTGGGCCCAACCAGTACATGGTACCTGGTATGGAGGAAGGCCCAACCAGTGTACGAGATGCGTGGGAGAGGTGGGCCTCCTACGGCATCGACCGGATGAATGCCTACCACTCACCCTAGAGACTATTTCTATGTGTTTTAGATGCTTAAACCATGAATTGTCATATAAGCATACATTTAGAATTGTACGCTCAGCATATAGCTGAGCAGTGGAGATGTACTCCATTGCAGGTAAGAAGAAAGACAAGAAGAAGCGTGTTGAGTGAAGCCGAGGAACGCCGGGGAAATCACCTTTGCATATGTTTTTGTTTTAAATCCTAAAACTTGTGTAAGGATTGGGAATTGTAATAATAGGTTGTAATAGAACTATGAATTAGTTTCGTAGTGTTGTAATCTTGTAATTGAACATCTGTGACTATGTTTCAAATGTTGAAAATCAGTTGTGGTTGTATTGGTGTTAAGTTTGGAGTAGCATGAGTTGTTAAATTTCATCATAGGCTGCCCAGCAGGGGAGCAGTCGACTGGACTCAGGATCAATCGACTGAATCCCGTGTGTTTGAAACACTGAAGTGAATAGTAAGAGAAGCAGTCGACTGGACCCTTTATCAGTCGACTGAACACTGTTGATTTTTGGCTACTGCTTCTATTAATGGAAAAACCAGTCGACTGTACCATAACTCAGTCGACTGGACCCCTTTTGAAAATGTTGTATTTTGGTTCTGCTTAACACAGTCGACTGGGGACCTTTGATCAGTCGACTGAACTACTGTAGATCCTAGCTACTGATCCAAATAGTAACTAGTGCAGTCGACTGAGTTCCCTGAGCAGTCGACTGGACCTCTGTTAAGAATTTAGGGTTTTGGTTTCTGCTAGGCACAGTCGACTGGACCCTAGGCACAGTCGACTGAACCTCTGTTTTCAAAAACTGATTCTTTTGAGTGTGTTTCCACTTGGCCAAAACTTTTTATAACTCTGATTTCAAGGAAATTTCAATTCAAAGGGTAATGTCCCCTAAAGTTTTAAAATACTCAGGGTTGTTTTAAAGTTCTTTCCGCTGCGTATCGTTAGAGGATGTTTGGATGAGCCTTGGTGGCGTGCCACGTGTCCTATTTCCACGCGTAGTGGGATGGGTCGTGACATACGTCCACACCCCAAGAGATATTTCCTTTACTATTGAGAATAAAAAAGGTACAAACAAATTGTTGAATTAAATCACCTAACCCAACCCCCCTTGTACTCTCACTCTCAATACCCCAAAGAAAAATCTCTCACAATATTTTTCTCTCTCCCTGACCAAATAACCCAGCCGAGTGTCACCTTATAACCCACATGTGTATGTTATACACACATATATACATAAGATATATCCAGGTCAAGCATAGTAGGACTTCCTCCTATTCACGCCACCTATTCACGCTACCTTTAGTCTAATAGGCACACAGCTCAAACACTTATCCAAATCCAATTACTATTGGATTATACCCAATAAGTCAAATGCTTATCAACCCATCACACATACACGCAGCTAGTTTATAAAAAAGAAACCCAATTCTTTTTTACTATATGCGGATGGACCCCACACATAATGTCGCCTAGCCAAAATCTTAGTTTATCAAAAGGTTATTTTCTTTTTGTCCGAGCCTTGTTCGTGCAATTTAATACTATATGAGCAGTGAATAAGAGAGATAATTTTGTCTCACATATCTATTTCGTTGGTTTATAATTTTTGTCACTGACAGCAATCATAAGGAGTAATTGGAGGTTGATTAGATCAAAGAATATCTACGGTTCATGCGCTTCAACTTCACAAAAACCAAAAAAAAAAAAAAAAAAAAAAAAGAAAGCTCTCAGATTGTTCTAACCTTTTTTTCTACGTTATTTTGCTGCTAGACATGGTGGAGGTGAAAGAAAACAATCTATGGATGTGCCCTCATTGGATAGAAGATAAATGAATCAGTCCACATTGGATAGGTAATTATGCACAACATCCATTCTTTCAATTTGGGGTTGGGGGTTGTCTTTGTTTCTTACAAAATGATTATATGGAGTTGTATTATTTCTAATGCCCTCATGCACTTCCCTAAAATCTTATCTATTCATTTGTGTTTTTCTTTTCTTTTCTTTTCTTTTCTTTTCTTTTGGGGATAGTTCATTGAACTGAGGATTTGTAAAAAATTCTCGGTTTAATGTACTTCATGAGTTCACGGGAACCAAGAAGTCATTTGAGACCGGGATAGGCTAAATCTTTTTGGGAAGTACTTGCCACTGAAATTCATTTTTCTAAGCGGTATCTACATTTTCTTCTATCAATTCTATGAAAGTCACCTATATGAGCATAATGAACTGTTTTTTCCTGAAGAATATGGAGCTTCTCCAGGAGGTTGGAGTTTGTTGTTTTAGATTGTTTTCGCTAAAATTTTCCGTGCTCATCATATCTCATTTTATTTTTATAGCAAAGGTGGAGGCTTTAAGAAATGAACACACATATATTGTTAGAAATGCAATGCATTCACACCGGAGTTCTTTTGTTTGGCTATATGATTGACTTCTTCTTTTTTTCCCTGCCCTTTAGTCAAATTTCCAAAATCGAGTTAATTATGATGAAATGACAACGTAGTATCAACACAATGATATTTTTGTCAAGATGCTTAGACTCATCAAAATTGGAGTCTTCCTTATTCACTTCAACATGTTTATTTATGATTTAGGTTGCTAAAAAAAGCACAACTTTATTGCAGAATTTCAAGTCCTAATTACACACTAACACTATCAAAATTGGAGACTTTTCTATTCATTCGATTGTGGGTTGATATTACACTCATTACTCTATTGTGACGTTACACCCATTACTGAGACTTTTCTACAATTGGAGATACGATATGTTGGTTTTCCTTGAAAACTAAATTGGGGGTAAATCTATTTATATTTCAGAATTATTTTTTACTTGCATTTAATTTGTTTATTTTTCTCTAGGAATATAAGTAGCAGTAGTAAAATTTATTTTTAGTCAAAAGTTATTCCATTTGGCGAAGGTTCATGTAACATGTTATCGACTAGTATATATATATATATATATCAAAGATTCTCTAAAGAAGGCCACCTCTCTTTATTAAAAATAGGGTCTTTGTTTTGACCGTCAGATTGTGTTTAAAGAGAGGGCGCCCTTCTTAGAGCCTGATTGATATATATATAGTCGAAACCACATTTGAGATGGAACTTGGAAACATAGATTATTTCATTTTGGATTGTCATGAAGCATTGCATTATTCATCAATTAATTTGGCTCCTGACATCTTAATAACAATCGCTACAGAACTGTATATATAGGTCAAGGAGAGAGAGAGAGAGAGAGAGAGAGGGAGTTTGTAAGAATGCCCTGAAATTCATGAACGTTTGGCGTTTCCATCCCGCGGAGTAGGCAAATTCACAACTTCCATATAGGCACACAAACTGTTCGACGGAAAGGCTCTGAGAGAGCGAGAGAGAAGCAGAGATGTGGAGGCGTGTGACTTTAATTTCTTCTACCTCCTTATCATCGGTTCTTAACCAGGTACAGATCTGATCTCTGCAAATTACATTCACTCGTGTTCTCCACGACGATTTAGAAGCTGTTGAATCGAAGATCATTTGAAACACTTTTATAAAGAGTTTAACTCCCGTTGTAAAACTTTGACTTAATTGTTTTATACAGATCTATTTCACTTCTTGTGCGCTGTTTGGTTGCCGTGAAAATGCAGGGGAGAAAAATACAGTTCTGTTGTATATATATATTATACATTTTCCGCCACCCCATGCTTCATAATTGCTGAAAAAAACCAGAAAGTGTAAATTTGTGGCCACAAATTTACACTTTCTGATATATATATATATGTATATATATATTGACCACAAATTTACACTTTATGATTTTTTCCAATATATATATATATATATATAGTATTTATGTAGATAGATAGAAAGCTTACAGTTTGTATTTGCATGGTTATTTAGATTGTTTTTCACCTCTAATTTAAAATTTCATTATTAGTTTTATGAAGCTGATGAACTAATAGAACAAACAGATACAGAACGGTAACTCAAGGAAGAATAGAAATAGCTAGTACTTTGAAACTCTGCTGATATTTGGTAGCTCGATAAAGAGATTCGCGTTTATACAACCTGGGCATCATTTGGATTCTGCATTGACATTGAATTGGTTCATAGTGCAATGATAAAACTTGTAGTTGGACAAAAAAAGTCAATGGTCTACCATGGTAATTGGATACCGTTTGTAAACAAGACCCGCAACACGCATTGTTCTCTTTGCCTCTTTGGCGTAGAATAGATCAATTCTTACAGGAATATATATTATTTCTAGGTGGTTTCAGATCTTATCGGAGAGTTTCCGTTGAACGTATTTATCGTGCATTGCAACATCTCTTTGTGTAATTCCTACTTCTAAGAAATTTCAATAATGCTATTGATGTAGTTTATTATATGAGTCATCAACCAAGAAATGGCACAAATGAAAATGTTAAGGAATAAAGCTGGAGTTTGAATTTGGTTCCCGCTGATGTAGTATTCAGTTGCATCTTTTTATTTTTATTTTATTAACTTACCTTACCTGGATATTATTCTTTTTTTTTTTTCTTGTTATGATGCAGGTAGCATGTGGATTGAAGGATTCGAGAGTATTTTGCACGGAAATACTGAAACCAGTATGTAATTTTATTTTTATCATTATCTGATCACATTTGGTGATGAAAACTTACTTGTTACATTTGTGGTAATTGGCATAATATGCTGTGAAGGTTATACGTATTAATTTACAAGTTTGACTCCATGTGGTAAATATTTCTAAGTAAAATGGACTAGATTCAAGGAAGTTTGTTTATTCACTGGGATGCAATGCTCTAGCAACATGTTTTACAAGGTATAGCACTATATGTTGAACTATAGTCAACACAGCCCTATCTTATTAACTGATGTTTGGCAACTGGATTCACTATGCTTTAATTAGGGTAAATTTTAATTTCTGTGGTGACATGCAACTACTTGGTGAATCGTAGACTCATAGCTAATCATTTCTCTTGCAGCATAGCAAAGATTTTGTAGCCCTTTTGTTGTCCTTGTAGGATCTTCAACTTGAACTTAGTCTGTTGTTTTTCCATATTGCCATTGAACACTTTTCCACGTTTAGATACGATTATGCATTGTACTGCTACTGTAAATTCATGTTTAGGGCTTTTTATCTTTTTTACCGTTTCGATTTCTTATCAGCTATTGCGGAAGGTTTGTGTTTGGTTGATTCTATCTGTAGAATCTCTAGTTAATCTATTATTAGTATGAACTTTTAATTTTGTGGAGTTTTTAGTTTGCAACATGTTAATTATGCAGTTTTTGAGAAGTGTATTCCTATGTTTTGTAGATGTCTTGTTTATTCTCTGTGTTAAGTGATTTCCCTAAATGGTTGTAGGTTAAGACTGGAATCTTTCCTGACGAGAAATCACCATTCATAACTTTTGTCTTGGGTAATGATCTTGACGAGTGACCTAATTAGTTGTGCTATTTTTGAAGGTGCATTCTAGTATATAATTTGAAGGTCTTCTTCAATGTTACGCTTTATATCATATCTTTACAAAATGTCAATCTGTTCGCTAGGATCATGCTAGTTTGCACCATCGAATATCTATGTGAATGTAATTGTCGTTGTGAGCAATAACATTTCTGAGAATGCATGTAATTGCGAACTTGTTGGGATTTTATATTGTGCATCAGCATGTAAAACACCATTTATTTGGATGATTTTAGCATATATATATATATTTAGAGAGAGAGAGAGAGAGAGAGAGAGAGAGAGAGGTAAGGTGAAAACTATAAATTCTAAATGTTTTTTTTTACTTACATATTATAGGGTGGGCAGGCTTAAAACTATGAACTATATGTTTTTTCATCTTACGTAAAGTATTTAAATGCTGTGTGTAGTAACTGGGGATTCACTAGGTAGCACCAGTGCGGGTGCGAGGATTCGGGTATGGGGATGCGGGTGCGTGGGATTCGCCAATTTTCCAAAATGTAAGGGTGCGGGTGTGGCTGGAGTATTTGGATAAAATATTAAAAATATACTTTCAGATGGTAGTAATTTTATAACTATTAGTGCATTAGTGTATACCCGAGATAATTGCTATTATTATTTTCTATTATTTATCTTTTAAACCTCCAAAGTTTTCAAAATTGTATGAAGAACTTGTATTCTTTTTCAAAAGAGCGCCACAAAAAACCCCAGACACACTCCAAAAGAACTCAAAGAATCCACGGAGCACTTAGTACAGGTGTGCACTAAGTGCGGGTGTGGCGGCCTTTTCAAAGAGTCCGTGTTTCATACCCGGGGAATTATTTGATTTATTTATTATTATTAGGAATTAATCCAAATTAAGGAAAGTATGGTAGTTTAGGTATAACTAGCAAAAATATTTGGGATTAGGTCCACTCCTTAATATTTTGACAAATCTATCCTCAATATTGGTCTTACACCAAGACTTTTACCCCCTGCACCTCCGGCGACCTTGCCTGATCTCCGACGACCTCGCCTGAGCTCTGACGACTACCATCACGACCTTTTCTGCCTCCACCGACCACCACTACCAGCAGCGATCGCCACCATAACCTCACCTTACTTCCGACGACCACCATGACCTGACCTGATCGACCTCCTTTATAACCAAACCACTAGATCAACATACAATGATTATAAAACGATTTTCTCATACCACCAAAAAGTTGTGAAATTTATCCAAAAAAAAAAAAAAAGTTGTGAAATTTATCAAAAAAATCCATAACCTTAACACATGATTTTTCCAGTAGATTTTTTTTTGTTTGAAAACTCAGATCAACTTAATAGAGCATTCACAACCTGGAAACAAACCAAATTAAAGCTATGTTCATCCCAAATAAAAAAAAAGTTGTGAAATTTTTTCATACAATGATCACTAAACAAATTTCTCATATCACCGAAAAGTTGTGAATTTTCACAAAGTTCGTGAAAATTCACAGAAACGTGAAAATGCTTACTGCACTGGCTTCTGGTCATGCGATGGTCGTGGATCTGCTCTTGGTGTTCCCGATAGTGGTAGATCTGGTCGCAGTGGTTGTGGATCTGAAATTGGTGGTGGTCGGAAGAGATAAATCTCATTAGGCCAGGTTATGCGACCGGCGTTAGCGGTGGTGGTGGCAACGATGGTGATGGTGGTCGGTGCTGAGAGGGAGAGAGAGATGGCGACGACTGTGGTGATGACGACGACGGTGGTTGCGGCGACGACGGTGATGGTGGTCGGTGCAGAGAGAGAGAGAGAGAGAGAGGGAGGGAGGGAGGGAGGGAGGGAGGGAGAGGTGGTGGATGTGGTGGTGGCGACGACGATGGTGGTGGCGACGGAGGTGATGGTGGTCGGTGGTCACTCCTGAGAGAGAGAGAGAGAGAGAGAGAGAGAGAGAGAGAGAGAGAGAGAGAGAGATGGAAGGGAGAGAGAGGGATGAAAATGAATAAGGATTTGTTATAACAGATTCCTTGCATGCATGGACTGTTCACTATATATTTTTACTTTGTGTGCTATTACCAAATACATTTCATGAACAGAGATTTAACGCCAAATTTCCGTTATTATTATTATTATTATTAATTTTAATTTTAATTTTATTTATTTATTTATTTTTCAGAGTCAAAATATGTAGTGAAAGGTTAAATAGGAAAATTGAAGACTTTCACTGTGGGCATCCAAATGTTGACAGTTTTTTTTTTAAAATTTTTTTCACAACTAAAAGTGCAAAGATGATTGATACGTTGGTCAATGGAGTAACGAAGGAAGGAATTGTTTTTTGGTGGCAGTTGATGTTAGAAGATAGTGGCAAACTAATACGAGGACTTAGAATTGATGCAGTTCGAACTTTGAAAGATTAAAAAGTGACACAGATATGAACAGACTAGTTTTAAATTCTCCGTAGACAACAACATTCATTCAGGCTAATGAAACAATGTAAGTATCAATTAGATATCTCAATGTGGCAATGGTTGGATTTTATACAACGGAGATTCGGATATTAATTGGCAGCTGTCTTAATCCATGCATGTTTATTTGTCAAGTTAGCAAGCACTATTTCTCTGTTGTATATTCATCTGTACATTCAGAATAAATATATGTTTGATAGCTTGCCCGAGTTTTTATCATATATACTTGGGTATATTTTTCATTTTTGTCTACTCTGTACATCTCATCTCAACTCAACTACGTCTTATTGCCAACCACTTAGGCTTGGGTATGTGAATCATTTTAGCATGTACTGAGCTCAACTTAATAAAGTTTTAAACCCCGGAACTTGGTCAACTACATGAAATATTTTTTTTCCATTCAAAGGGGACGTATTATTCATTAAATTATAAGCATTTTTAAATTATTTTATTTTATTTTATTTTAAATATCTCTGACTGCCGTGATTTCTTGCCTCCCACAGCACTTTAATTTGAATCTTCGCGTCTTGTCCTGTTTACTTTGAAGTTTTTCCTCTCATTTGGAGAGTAAATTGACAACACACCTAAATTATGCATATTGGTGCGGTGCCTTCATAAGATTATTACCAAGTTCGTGTTACTCAAGAGTGAGACTAATATGTGTATTCATAATATGTTATGCTTTTTAGGAGGCCCTGGTAGTGGCAAGGGTACACAATGTGAAAAAATAGTGGAGACCTTTGGATTCACACACCTAAGTGCTGGAGATCTGTTAAGGAATGAAATATATTCTAACAATGAGAATGGGTAATCATGCAAAATTTTCTGTTGCGAATCTTTTATTTGTGGGTCAAATACACTTTGGTACCCCCTATTCCCCCCCAACCTCCAAAATTTCATTTTAGGATAACTCAACTTTTAAATCGATTTCAATTGTGGTCAGTTCTTGGCAGATATGCCGATTGAGGGCCCTAATTAATTGTCCTCAATTGAGACCAGGATATTTCTTAACGAATATGAGGAGCGAGGGCCCCAAATAATTGTCCTCAATCGAAATCCATTGTACTCGAGTCGAGTGTCTTCAATTGAAATCGATTTGAAAATCGAGCACCTTAAGTCATACAATTTATAATTCAGATTTGAGGGCCTACATGAAATTTTGGTGAAAATATAATGTCCTGAACTGTATTTGACTCTTGATTTATTATGCCTTCAAATTATGTGATGGTTTTCTGGTGGTGGTTAATATTTTTCTTCAGCACCATGATTCTTAACATGATAAAAGAAGGAAAAATCGTTCCTTCAGAAGTGACGGTCAAACTGATCCAAGGGGCAATCGAATCAAGTGAAAATAGCAGATTTCTCATCGACGGTTTCCCACGAACTGAAGAGAACCGCATGACATATGAAAGAATTGTGAGTTATATCTCTTTTCCAATGACAGTGATTTGTGGAAACCATGTTCCTCCCTGTATGCTTTTAAAGTAACTGTTGTTGACAGGATTTCAGTAATTTATCTGACCAAACCAAAGTCAGTTAATATATGCTAATCATAATTTTTAGTAGTGAATCGTTTTGCCAAAAAATGATGGGTCGTGAATCCTAAGATTCACCTTTTTTTTTTCACCCAGAAAATAAACGATATTACATATATATATATATATATTCTATACTCACAAAAGCACATGTATAAAGCTTAAAGTGAACACAATTAACAATTTAACACAAGTTTTATGAAAAATCAAGGCTCAAAATGTTGAAAGTTTCCACTCTTACCTTCAAAGTTCAAAATTATAAATCTTGAATTGTATTGAATTGTGAATCATATTGGATTGTATGAAAATCTAATCTACCTTATGAATCAACTCTTGAATATATGATTTTGACAACCATGATGCAAATAGAAGGAAGAGGAATAAGTACCTTTGATGGGGTCTGCTCCAACCGCTTTTCAGTCTTTTGACATGATTTGAGTAAATTAATGTCTTGGGAAGCACTTTGGATAAGTGAAGTTCATTTGATTGTTAGAAGTATGCTAATAGAAGAAAGTGGAAAGTTTGCTATTTTTTATGAGAATATCTTTCAGACATATGGCCGTAGTAACTCCAATGTTAATGCAGCTAATCAGTGGTTACTAGCTTTATTGTACTGCATCTACAAAATAACAGCTGTTAGATTCTAAAAATACAGATTGGAGCAGAACCAGACATAGTGCTTTTCTTTGACTGCCCCGAAGAGTATATGGTGAAACGGGTGCTAAGCCGTAATCAGGTGTTCTTTGCTTGAGCTTTTGATTCAAGGCATTTTGGTAAACATATATACATTTTCCTAATGAAGTATGTGACGTTCTTTTCATTTAGGGGCGAGTGGATGATAATATTGATACTATGAAGAAACGTCTGAAAGTGTTTACTGATTTAAGTCTTCCTGTTATCAACTACTACTCTGAGAAAGGGAAGCTTTACAAGGTATTCTCACTGGGTCTCAAAAAACATGAATCTTCTTGTTACACATGAGATGTACCTGTATCTATTTTTTCTAGCAGACAGTTCAGAGGTCGTGCTACAGCATATTTCAATTTATTGGGTTTACTTATCAGTGTTTCGATGTGAAATGTTTTGGTAACATCATAGAATTCCTAAGCACTTCATTTTATATCTTCTCTATGAGTTACATCGTTTGTACTTCAACATTTTAAGGATCGTGCATGGATTATACTAAACCAGTAATGGAAATCAATGCATGCAGATCAATGCCGTAGGAACAGTAGATGAGATATTTGAACAAGTTCGGCCAATTTTTGGTTGCATAAGGTATGTTTGCTGCGAATATACTCACCTTTAGTGCTATGTCATCCATCTTTTCAGTTTGTATCCTCATCATGGTTGTTATAAGCAGTCGTTTCATACAACCCGATACGATTGATGATTCATAATTTTGAACTTTGAAGTTTTAAGTTAAAATATTGCTTCCCGCCCCACCCCCCCCTGTGATACCTTTTATTAGATATGGAGGAAATCAGAGTAATGCTACACGGCTACACCCATACCCACTTCACACCCACTCACAATAACTCCCAAGCGGCACTGTGGGGTCCACCAGGAGTGATTGTGAGTGGGTGTGGGTGTGGATGTGGCATTACTTGGGAAATCAAATGCTTTGTTAATGATGTGTTTAGGACTTTGTACTGTGCCCACAGCTATTTGAGAACTAACGACTTGGCTGTTCGCTGGCACAGTTCTATTGCCACCAGAATCGGATTTACATCTGTCACTCTTTCTACTGTGCGCATAATCACTCCCCTTAATTGTATAACATTTTCGGAGAAGCTTTCTTATTTATATCAGATTAATTTAACATCCGTTGAAATCAGAAGAGTTATCTGGAGGATTTTGCCTACATCAGTTTTTACCATTTCTCTGAGGGCTTGTTTGTGCGTCCATAAATTTGAATGTGATCATTCTTAAATTGCAAGGCATTTTATAATATGGAAATTAATCAACTTGAGTTTGTTCATTGTGAAAGATGGGAAAGTTAATCATGTTTTTTCACGTACAGTCATTCTTAGATTCTTTTAGAATGATGTGATTGATGAGTTTAAACATTACTTTTAGCGTACTATCACTATTCCAAATTTCCGAAATCAAGATGATATATTTATCAATTATATGTTGAAAAGCTTTGTTAAATTTGAATGATCTTATTCAAATAATGGGACGCGTAAACAGGCCCCAAGTAAATTAGGCAAATAATAATGATGTTATTTGGTGCAGGGGGTGATTTGAGTAGAGGATATCGAATGAGTTGAGGAACAGAGAATAACATCCAGAGATCCTAGTTTTTGGCTGAAATTACCCTCTTGCTTTTTGCAAAGAGGACTACTATTGTATATCGTCAAGTTTTTCCTCGAGAAGTATGAAAATCAAATAATGGAGAGAAGCACCGCTAACCAGTCTACAGGGTAAGTAGACTGAAATTTTCCCATTCACATTAGCAGTTGATGGTCCATGTATTGTATTGTATGTACCTTGAGTATTTTACAACGGCCTATTATATGTATCAGCCAAAAGAAAGCAAAAATAAGTCATTTGTCTTGAATCTGCTTCTTCAAGACCCAGATGTGATCTCATTTCATGATGAAAAATTTGAAATGAGCAATCAAAATATGATCACAAGGTAAATGGTGACAATGCCATGTAGTGAAAGAAAGTTAGGATTGTGCCATCTAGATACATGCACTACTATTTTGAATTTTTTAAATGATTAATCTTAAGTTGTAGTACATGTACACGTATATATGATTATAGATTTGAAACAATGGCTCTTCAAATTTTAACTGGCTTAAAAAAATCAGCATTTGTGCCCCTTGATCATGAAAAATAGAAGTTTCCCTTTAGATTAACCCATGAATTGATAATATAATTTTCAATTGAAGCTGTTACACTTGCGTTTTTTTCTCCAGACATTGATATATGTGGTTTTGATCTTTTATTGTTTGCACCACAAATAGTACTTCAGTTTAGGGGTGATATACTTGAGAGTTCGAATCCTCCCAGTCCCAGGCATGTGGACCTCTATGGGGCACCGTCTTTAGACTTTAACAGATTCATGTGTAGAGTAGGCTTTGCACTAGCCTCTGGCCCCAGTACTAGTTAAGTGAGAAGTGAGGTAATGTTTGTGCAGTGATCCGCATGAGCAGCTTGATTTCCGGAATAAAAATACAATCAAATAACTGTCACATTTGTGTCATTTTTTGGATCAATTTTACGCAATCTGATACCATAATAAATCAAAGGCATCATTATTTTGATTTATGTAGGCTTTATCTGAAAAAGTCATTAGGATTGCCCAGGGCCTCTGCCTTTTTTTTATTTTTTTTATTTTTTATAACTAGTTTTGGTATCAATTCCCAAGAATTCCATGTCTAATCTTCGCAGGGGAGCTTACTTACCGTTTTACCAATGGTTGCCTTTTGAATTTTCTCAACCATTAAGCTTGAATGACCAAAAAAAAAACTATTTTATCTAATGCCTTTTAAGCTCTCTACCCGCTTCCCACTATTTTGCCTATAATTAAAAAAGCTTAATATTTTAATATTAATTTTTAGACTAAAGTTGAGAATTCCAATATATTTTCAATCCTCAAATGGATCCCATGTGTTACAATTGATATTTTTTATTTTTAGTAATTTTCCATATCTACTCTTTCCTCATTTGGCTGACCTAAAGGAGTCTCTCTTTATTAGAGAACCATTGGAAGAGTAAGTTTGAAACTCTAAAAAAAAAAAAAAAACATTTTGATTCCCTAAAAATAGCTAAAAAGATGTAATAGAGAACATTGTTAGAGTTTTTCTTACTCTTACCTTGGAGAAAGTATTCTGTGTAATTTTCACACCGTGCGATGGTTATAACAATATCTTTATTACTCCATTCTTTCATATTTAGAGTCCATATTTGAGAACTCAACTTTTTAAGGGAACATGATCATTGCATAAAAAAGAGTATATCTTTCCAAAATTGCTCTCATAAAGGAGTTTTCACCTTATGTAGTGAGGGTAAATTTGGAAAAATAGTGTAAAATAGGCATTGACAAAGATGAACATAATTTTGGAACATTTCAAAATTAACAATGCTAGGGGCACAAATACTTTACACAAATACTTACAAACACACATTATCTTTCTCCTGGGACAGTGCCACTGTGGCACCAAGTAGAGAAATAGAGTGTGTTTGTAAGCGTTTGTGTAAAGTGTTTGTGGCACAGTCCCAGGAGAAGGGTAGAGTGTGTTTGTAAATATTTGTGTAAAGTGTTTGTGCCCCAGGACAGTGCCACCCAAGAAAGAGATAGTGTATTTGTAAGGCTGGCGATAAAGACACATTTATTTTTTAATTAGGGCACTTAAATTTAAGTTAAAAAAAATTAGTTTTTTTTTTTATCTTTTACTTTAATTAGTAAGGGCACTTTACTTATTTTACTATTTATATTGTAGGTTTAACTATATTTTACACTCTCTTAGTTTGCCTTTTATGTCAATTTGGTCCCTGTAGTTTAGAAAGTGTCATTCTAGTCCTTGTAGGCTGTAGTTTCATAAGTGTCATTATAGTCCCTTAAAACACTTTTGTGACAAATTTTTTACTTTCAGTGACAAAATTATTCATTACTAAGGGACTTAGTAGACTTATTTGACAGACTAATGAACCTACAGGGACTAATGAGACACTTTTTAAATTACAGGGACCAAACTACAGGAACAAGCACAACACACATAATTAAGTATTATATTTTTTCATAAATTTTATAAAATTAAAAGATATTCAAACAGTAGTAATAATAATAATAATAATAATAATAATAATAATAATAAATTTGGTATTTGCAACAGTGTTACTTGTGATCATAGAGTTTTATGATAGTTGAACTTACTAGTGATGCTTCTTTCAGTGCAAGACGCTTTGCAATTTCTATGGCTTCGTCACTTAATATCTGCATATCATACGACCATTAGATTATTCAAAAGGGAAAACGATGTGGCTGCTAAATTACGACAAGTATAAATCTGGAATAAATACGACCCATGCCACACACACGCAAACGTAATTTTTCACCATAAAGTGTAATAAATTGAAGATGCAAAGAAACAATCTCGAAATTTGATATGGGCAAATTCATATTATTATACAAATTATGCTTAAGAGGATCATGTGACACCTATCGAGAAGAGAGAAGAATCACAATTAATGAAAACAAAAAAACTTACAATCGAAGAAGTCAAATCGAAGAAGACATTGAAGACAGATTAAGAGTTAATAGAGAAAGAAATCAGAAGTAGCCAATGATTTATAAATAAATAAGGAGAGAGACACAAAGATATAACATATAGTAAAATAAGTGAGGTCCCCTTACTAATTAAAGTAAAAGGTCAAAAACCTGATTTTTTAACTTAAATTTGGGGGCCCTAATTAAAAAATAAAGGTGCTTATCGCCATCATTTTATAAGTATTAGTGTAAAATATTTGTAAAACAGGACAGAGTACTACAAGACTTACATAGGAACTACAAATACTTAAAATCATTAGTAGTTTCCCTTTCTTTCGTGGAAACCGAGAAAATAGAAGGAAAATAATGTCAACGTAACATTTTCTCTCAAATTTCAATGCAAAGAAACCTTAGAACAACAAAACTTCCACTAACTTAGCAATTTTTCCTCTCATTCGTATATGACATGAAAATCGCTTTACAATCTCCAAGTTGCTTCACACTCTCTTCATGCACTCTCTACTCTACTACTCTCACAACAAACAAACCAAAACAAAGAAAACAAAAACAAAGAAAACAAAAACATAAACATAAACAAATTCATCAAAACCCAAAAACAAGTCTCTCATTCCCCAAATCATCTCCAACCCCACTCCTCTTTAACCCAAAACCCTACCCTCGAACCAAACTCCAAGCCCTCAATGCCATTGTAGACGACCTCGAAGTTTCTATCAACAACGGCATTGAAATCGATACTCATATCTTCTCTTCCCTCCTCGAGACCTGCTTTCACTTGCAATCCATTAATCACGGAATTCGGATCCACCGCCTCATACCTGAAAAGCTTCTGCGTAAGAATGTGGGTCTTTCGTCAAAGCTCCTGAGATTGTACTCCTCTGGTGGACAAATTGAACAGGCCCACCAGGTGTTTGATCAAATGAGTAACAGAAAAATATCGGCTTTTCCATGGAATTCTCTTATTTCGGGCTATGCTGAACTGGGTTTGTATGAAGACGCATTGTCACTTTACTTTCAGATGGAGGAAGAAGGTGTGGAGCCTGACCGGTTCACCTTTCCTCGCGCGTTGAAAGCTTGTGGAGGCATTGGGTTGATTCGGATTGGTGAGGAAATTCATCGTCATGTAGTTCGTTGTGGCTTTTCGGATGATGGGTTTGTACTCAATGCGCTTGTTGATATGTATGCTAAGTGTGGTGACATTGTGATGGCTCGGAAAGTTTTCGATAAGATTGCTGGTAAAGACTCTGTTTCGTGGAATTCGATGATTATTGGTTTTATACGCCATGGGCTTTCAGTGGAGGCATTGAAAGTTTTTCGTAGAATGCTACATTATGGATTTGAGCCGGACTCGGTTGCATTATCTGCAGTTCTCAGTTCTGTGTTATCAAAGAAACTTGGAACCCAAATTCATGGATGGGTTTGTAGAAGAGGAATTGAATGGAATTTGTCCATTGCCAATTCTTTGATTGTAATGTACTCTAAACATGCAAAGTTGGATCGAGT
Source organism: Hydrangea macrophylla (assembly GCA_033977485.1). Taxonomy (NCBI): domain Eukaryota; kingdom Viridiplantae; phylum Streptophyta; class Magnoliopsida; order Cornales; family Hydrangeaceae; genus Hydrangea; species Hydrangea macrophylla. The sequence continues at coordinate 84,583,201 of CM066982.1, read as the reverse complement.
TCGTTGGTTGTTTGATAACATGCCTGAAAAAGATGTGGTGTCATGGAATTCTTTAATTTCAGCTCATAGTAAGGACCCAAAGGCACTTACATACTTCAAGAAAATGGAAAATGCCGGTGTTTTGCCTGATAGGATCACATTTATTTCTTTACTATCAGCTTGTGCTCATTCAGGTTTGGTGGAAGATGGGAACCGATTATTCTCGATTATGAGAGATGGGTATGGAATAAAACCAATTATGGAGCACTACGCTTGTATGGTGAATCTTTATGGAAGAGCTGGATTGATCGAAGAGGCTTATGAAATTGTTGTGAAGAGAATGGAGTTTGAGGCTGGTCCAACTGTGTGGGGAGCATTGTTATACACTTGCTATGTTCATGGTAACGTGGATATAGGAGAGATTGCTGCGAAAAGACTTTTTGAGTTGGAACCAGATAATGAACATAATTTTGAACTTTTGATGAAGATTTATGGCAATGCGGGTCGCTTGGGGGACGTGGAGAGAGTGAGAACTATGATGGAAGAGAGAGGTTTGGACTTGTAGATTGATAGACATATACATATAAGTGCTTTAAATCGCATTTAGGATCACTCAGAGGTATAGCTTGTGCCGGAACCTATGTTCAATGACTGGGGGGATCCAATACACAGTAACACAGTACACACACTCCTTGAAAGGTACATCTGCATGGTGGAGAATTTGTTGAAGCTGTCAAGGCATGTGTAATTCCACTAAGTGCTAATTCTTTGAGTCTGTATATTGCATCAAGGAATATGAAAATTGATGTCTTCAAAGTTCTACAACGAAGCAATCGAGGAAAAAACTTCTTGAAGACGCGCTATTGTAATTAATTTGTACGAGGTGAATTTTTTTCTTTTTTCTTTCTTATACTAGAGAACGCTGTTGGATTAATTGTTTTGGGTTTGTTAAGTTACCAACTACTCCAAAAGCTTAAGCTGTTAGAGAATGGGCCCAACAATGCATATCAAGCTTCAACACTCTCCCTCACGTGCAACCCCGACTTGCACGTGGAGAGCAAACAAATCAAACTTCATCATATTACAGACAAATAACAAAGTGCAAATATGCACCACAAAGCGGGGATGGAGAGTCGAACCCAGGACCTCCCACAAACAAGGCTCTGATACCATGTTAAGTTACCAACTACTCCAAAAGCTTAAGCTGTTAGAGAATGGGCCCAACAATGCATATCAAGCTTCAACAGGGTTCATAAACTCTTGTGGGTTATATGGGTTATAACAATTTCATTGGGATATAACATTTAGTTGTTAGGCCTTTTAAATTAAAACAAAGCTTTGGGCCATGGGCCTCTTTATTTCAAAAACCCAAACTCAAGCCTAAAGTGTGATGTGACTATAATCCCACATTGTTTAAACACGAGAGTTTTGCTCCTTGTATATGCTTTCCTTTCATTAGCTTGTAACCTTATGTAGTTGAGAGGCTCTCTCACGCGCGCGCAAGGGGTGGTGCAAAATCTTGATTTCTGACCTCCGATTTGGCTTGAAAATTGTGACTTGCGCATGCACGTCCGGCGGACACGAATGTGCTTCGAATTGTACACTCACGCATAGGGGTGGTACTGTCACATTTTGCAGCTAGTATTAATTATTTTTTTGACTGTTGGAGCATTCTGCACAGTTTTAAAACACAAACCGATTGCATACTAAAACAATATGACTGTTGGAGCTTATTTATTTTCGTATTAAAAATATGACTGTTGGAGAGTCATTATTTTTTTTTGACTGTTGTGTCCTAATCTGTTTACTATATATATGTGATCACTCTTTCAGAAAAACACAACAGAAAAACAATTCTCTCTTCTGTCTTCTTCTTTACATTTTTGGAGCAATTTATGAGCACTCAATTTACTCTTCCAATTCAAGTGCATGTTTGGAAGAGTTGGTTGCTGAATCCTGGAGAACATAGCGCTGTGACCTTGTGCATCGAGTCACTGACTTAGAGGGGCAGAATTGTTTTTAAGGACAGTGCAATACATTGCACGCCTCAACCAAAAATCATTGTTTCATCCTTCCATTTTCCAACAAACGCAGAGTCCATAGGAAGCACGGGTGTGGCTGTCCGACACCCAATACGTGTGCGACTGCCTTTCTGAAGAGTCAGTTACCTAGCAACTTAAAGTACAAGAGTCGTTCAATGCCTTTTTTAGGACATTAATCTTTGAGAGATGCTACACTTGCCAAATTTGTACCAGAAGGTGCTTCTAAATAATGTGGCAATGAATTCACATGATTGTCTTTGGAATTCTAGCATACTATATTTTTGTTTTTGGTTTTTTTTTTTTTTTTTTTGTGTTGCGGTTTTTTCCACACGTATCCCCAGGATTTGTTTGGTTTATGGATTTCGTGAGAGAAAAGAAAAGAAAAGAAAAGAAAATAGGTTTCTTTGTTTAGTTGATGATAAGGAAAACAACGAAAAAAATTCGGGAACTCCGGCCTGTGCTTCTATTGAATTTCTGATTTGTGATTATCTTTCTTGCATCAATCTGTGTCGAGAACTCCGGCCTTCAAGCTTCTCGTTCTCATCCACAACACAAGTTGTCCGTCTCGCACGAGAAAGAAAATTCGGGGTGATTCTTGTAGAACCTCCAAAGATGGCCCGCTACGCTCTAAATAGTCAACTCCGGTGACGGCATTGACGTCAATCAGAACGTAAGGTTGATTGATAGTGGCCACCTGAAAGTGATTGAGGAGCTTCTTCAACGGTTTGTAATAGAGAAATTTATCCCTCCAATCGGGTACGGTTTCTTCAATATGCATCAGAAACTACTTCCCAAACTTCATCTCAACGACGATGATGATGAATATAATTCTTTGTGTGATTGTATTTGAGAGAGAGAGATAACATCTGTGGAGTTATCAGACACTTCTCTCTCTATCTATTTATATATGTGTATATATATAGTTGTTTAGGGTTTGAATTTGAAACTCCTAAATTCAAGTCTTTATAACTATATATGTATATTGTTCCATAAAATCTCTATCAAATATATATAAAAAAGGACTAAATACTATTACCTTCCAAAATAAAGAATTAATTACTACAAGTGCAATGTGGCTAGAATCAATTTCTATTAATGAGAGAGGGAACAAATCTATTATATTTCTATTAAAAGAATGAGTCTGCCCTCCAGATTGGACATTAAAAAACCCTAAATGTATGTATGTTAGCACCGTATTTCGCCATGTTTTACTGATCAATTATCAAATTCAGGTAATTCTATCATCACTCTCCCTATTCTTTCTAACTGTAGCTTAATTTTTTTGCCCCCCATATGCCGATTTCGATCGATTTCTATTTATTCATCCAAATTCCTGTCAATCCTTTGATCCAGTGTTTATATGTATATCGCCGCCGTTGTCACTCGCCCCCTCCTCGGGTATTAATTTCTTTAGTTTCTTCTCAATCATTTCTTTGTGCTTCTTAAAATTTTAGATTTAGATTTCAAAAAGACTCTTTTTTTCTTGGATTTTGATTAGGTTTTTCTTTGTCAACAAACAAAAACATTTACCCTTTCGTACAATATTGGAGGAGCTCCACTCCCATCATCATTGTTCATAATGTCGCCTAGCCAATCTTAGTTTATCAAAAGGTTTATTTATTTATTTATTTATTTTCCGGGCCTTGTTCGTGCAATTTAATATATGAGCAGTGAATAAGAGAGATAATTTTGTCTCACAGATCTATTTCGTTGGTTTATAATTTTTGTCACAGACAACAATCATAAGGAGTAGTTGGAGGTTGATAAGATCAAAGAATATCTACGGTTCATGCGCTTCAACTTCACAAAAACCAAGTAAAAGAAGAAAGCTCTCAGATTGTTCTAACCTTTTTTCTACGTTATTTTGCTGCTAGACATGGTGGAGGTGAAAGAAAACAATCTATGGATGTGCCCTCATTGGATAGAAGATAAATGAATCAGTCCACATTGGATAGGTAATTATGCACAACATCCATTCTTTCAATTTGGGGTTGGGGGTTGTCCTTGTTTCTTACAAAATGATTATATGGAGTTGTATTATTTCTAATGCCCTCGTGTACTTCCCTAAAATCTTATCTATTCATTTGTGTTTTTCTTTTCTTTTCTTTTCTTTTGGGGATAGTTCATTGAACGAGCCTAAAGAAATTGAGGATTTGTGAAAATTCCCGTTTAATGAACTTCATGAGTTCACAGGAACCAAGAAGTCATTTGAGGCTGGGATAGGCTAAATCTTTTTGGGAAGTACTTGCCACTGAAATTCATTTTTCTAAACGGTATCTACATTTTCTTCTATCAATTCTATGAAAGTCACCTATATAAGCATAATGAGCTGTCTTTTCCTGAAGAATATGGAGATTCTCCAGGAGGTTGGAATTTGTTGTTTTAGATTGTTTTCGCTAAAATTTTCCGTGCTCATATCTCATTTTATTTTTATAGCACAGGTGGAGGCTTTAAGAAATGAACACATATTTTGTTAGAAATGCAATGCATTCACACCGGAGTTCTTTTGTTTGGCTATATGATTGACTTCTTTTTTTTTTTCCTGCCCTTTAGTCAAAATTTCCAAAATCGAGTTAATTATGATGAAATGAAAACGTAGTATCAGCACATTGATATTTTTGTCAAGATGCTTAGACTCATCAAAATTGGAGTCTTCCTTATTCACTTCAACATGTTTATTTATGATTTAGGTTGCTAAAAAAAGCACAACTTTATTGCAGAATTTCAAGTCCTAATTACACACTAATACTATCAAAATTGGAGACTTTTCTATTCATTCGATTGTGGGTTGATATTACACTCATTACTCTATTGTGACGTTGCACCCTTTCCTGAGACTTTTCTACAACTGGAGATACGATCTTTTGGTTTTCCTTGAAACTAAATTGGGGGTAAATCTATTTATAATTCAGAATTATTTTTTACTTGCATTTAATTTGTTTATTTTTCTCTAGGAATATAAGTAGCAGTAGTAAAATTTACTTTTAGTCAAGAGTTGTTCTATTTGGCGAAGGTTCATGTAGTGTATAGCCCATGCTATGCATGGGTTATCGACTAGTATATATATATGTATTCGAAACCACATTTGAGATGGAACTTGGAAACATAGATTATTTCATTTTGGATTGTGATGAAGCATTGCATTATTCATCAATTAATTTGGCTCCTGACATCTTAATAACAAACGCTACAAAACTGTATATATAGGTCAAGGAGAGAGAGAGAGAGAGAGAGAGAGAGAGAGAGAGAGAGAGAGAGAGAGAGAGAGAGAGAGAGAGAGAGTTTGCAAGAATGCCCTGAAATTCATGAACGTTTAGCGTTTCGATCCCGCGGAGTAGGCAAATTCACAACTTCCATACAGGCACACAAACTATTCGACGGAAAGGCTGAGAGAGAGAGAGAGAGAGAGAGAGAGAGAGAGAGAGAGAGAGAGAGAGAGAGAGAGAGAGAGAGGCAGAGATGTGGAGGCGTGTGACTTTAATTTCTTCTACCTCCTAATCATCGGTTCTTAACCAGGTACAGATCTGATCTTTGCAAATTACATTCACTCGTGTTCTCCACGATGATTTAGAAGTTGTTGAATCGAAGATCATTCGAAACACTTTTATAAAGGGTTTAACTCCCGTCGTAAAACTTTGACTTAATTGTTTTATACAGATCTATTTCACTTGTTGTGTGCTGTTTGGTTGCCATGAAAATGCAGGGGAGAAAAATATAGTACTGTTGTATATATATATATTATACATTTTCCGCCACCCCATGCTTCATAATATATTGACCACAAATTTACACTTTCTGATTTTTTCCAATATATATATATATATATGTATAGTGTAATATCTCGTATTTAATTTTCGCGTTTGTGATAATTAAAATTACAAGAATTGAAATTTTCTCAGTATAAATTGTACCTGTGTGTGTATCATTGCGTGAGCTCAACACACACAATCTTTTCTCACGAGAACTTGGAGACCAAGCATTTGGTGCACAGTGTGTGCGTGTACCTGTGTGTAAGTTTGTGAGGTTGGAAGCTTATGCTTCAAACAACTTGGTGACCAAGAATTTGTATCCCTATATATCCTACCCCAACCCCATCACATTGCAAACAACAACTCCCTCAACTCTCAACAATCTCTCTGTCTCTCCACTGTCTCTCTCTCGGGTACACTTACACACACATATTATTACACACACATACACACACAACTTATATTGATTCAAGGAGTTTCAATCCAAGCTTTGGATTGGGAATTGGGTAAGTTTACAATTGTAATTTTAAATTCAGTTTATATTTAAACTATTAGTATAGATATGTAAATATATATAGATATATATATGTGTATCTCATATATTTACCGTTAAGGGTCCGAAAATAGCGAGCAGAAAAACTGTCACAGAAACTTGATTTCTTTATATCAAATGAAAGGTCTCGATTCCACGAGGCTCCCTTTTTAATTTCAAAAGCTAATTCGCAACGGTCGCGACGAACGGTTGATTTTAAATTTTGTCGTCTCTCGGTTTTCAATTTATTCGAGAGCTATGGTTTTATTCATAAAAGTTCGATTCCATATTTGGAATCTACGCGGAAAAAAGGAAGAATTTCATATATTGGAAAGTATATTTTGATTAAGTTTTCAAACTGGGTAAAATTTAACCTTTGATTTCAAAACAGGGGAAGAAAAGAAAGAAGAAGACGACACTGTGACAACTCGTGCGCGCGACCCGCGGGCGCGACCAGGCACTTTTCAAAAACTATTTTTTTAATAACCACGTGGCCTTACTAAACAAATTCCGCGCGAGCGAACCGCGCGAGCGAGGCCTCGCGCGAGCGGCCCGCGCGCGCGACCTTGGACAGTTTAATAAAATCTTCTGTTTTGTGGTATTTAAGTCTGCTACGAGCTAAGGGACCTTGTACCCTAAGCTTTAAGAGTTGTACTTTACCTTTGTAGTAGTTGTACTCATGCTTTGAGGTGTTGTACCTCACTAATATACGCGCATTATTGTATATTGAGATTTGTAACAGATTGAGCAGTTCCGGTTTCTATTCTGATTAATTATTCAGTCTATCCTCGGTGAACGGTAGTTCCGTATGACCCTCAATAAAGTTGTATAACATGTTAATAGTGTACTTACATGTTTAATTGAGCTGCTATGCCTTAAGTGGTTACTTGAGTTGATATGCCTTATGTGTTTACCTGGATAATTTCAGCATGCCCATTGTGTTGCTTTGAATTGATAGCATGCCTTAATAATCTGTCTTATGAAATATTGAATATGTCTGGATGCTTAGAGCTCGCATATGTCATATCATTTCATAAGCATAAGCATGAACACGAAAATCACGAAAATGATTTTGGGATGAAAGACCTTAGAGGCTTTCAATTTTTGAAAAGGGAAGACCTTAGAGGCTTCCAGGTTTTAAAAAGGGAAGACCTTAGAGGCTTCCATGCTTGAAAAGTTAGAAATCCCGGATTTGTGGGTAGGCGTGTGAGATGGGTACCACTAGGAACTCGAATTACGGGATGTGCTGCAAGAAACCCCCGTAACGGTAAAGGCTAGGCTTCCGTGTAATTCGTAAGGCCCAAAGTCCCGCACGTTTGAGGCTAGGCCTACGTGGACCGGAAGCCCATGGTCCGGGTAATGATATTGACAATTGAGGGTGAGTGTTTAAAAAGGCATGAAAATAGTTTTCATGCATTGACATTGGCATTCATTGCACTCACGCATGTTATATAACAGATGTTATTGTGCGGTTATATGACTATACGAGCCTTTTTGGCTTATGGACTATTAAACCTTTCTTTCAGGTGATATAGATAAGGGCAAGGCCCCGAGACTTGACAATGCTTCCGCTATAGTTTGAAGACCCGTGTGTGGGGATTATCATTTAGTTAATGTAATACAATTTGGTTTTAAAGAACCTATTATGTTTAAATTGGACAAATGTTAGTCCACCCGCTTTTAAATAAAGAGATAGCTTAACTATGATTTTCCGCCGCTTATATTGAAAACGTTTTGTTTCAAGAAAAGAATATTTTAAATGAAAACCAGATTTCTGATTTATAAATGTTTCCAAATGTTGAACATATAATTCAGGTAACCCTCGAAGTCTAGGACCCGGGGAGTTGCCGATTGGTGTCAAAGCCTACTGTTATGGTTTATTATTGTGCCTTCGCTTGGATGACACCCCGTCACCGGGAACCGTGGCGGGGTGGGGCGTCACATATAGTATTTATGTATGTAGATAGAAAGCTTACAATTTGTATTTGCATGGTTATTTAGATTGTTTTTCACCTCTAATTTAAAATTTCATTATTAGTTTTATGAAGCTGATGAACTAATAGAACAAACAGATACAGAACGGTAACTCAAGGAAGAATGGAAATAGCTAGTACTTTGAAACTCGGCTGATATTTGGTAGCTCGATAAAGAGATTCACGTTTATACAACCTGGGCATCATTTGGATTCTGCATTGACATTGAATTGGTTCATAGTGCAATGATAAAACTTGTAGTTGGACAAAAAAAGTCAATGGTCTACCATGGTAATTGGATACCGTTTGTAAACAAGACCCACAACACGCATTGTTCTCTTTGCCTCTTTGGCGTAGAATAGATCAATTCTTACAGGAATATATATTATTTCTAGGTGGTTTCAGATCTTATCGGAGAGTTTCCGTTGAACGTATTTATCGTGCATTGCAACATCTCTTTGTGTAATTCCTACTTCTAAGAAATTTCAATAATGCTATTGATGTAGTTTATTATACGTGTCATCAACCAAGAAATGGCACAAATGAAAATGTTAAGGAATAAAGCTGGAGTTTGAATTTGGTTCCCGCTGATGTAGTATTCAGTTGCATCTTTTTATTTTTATTTATTTTTAACTTACCTTACCTAGATATTATAGTTCTTTTTTTTTTTCTTTTTTTTTTTCTTGTTATGATGCAGGTAGCATGTGGATTGAAGGATTCGAGAGTATTTTGCACGGAAATACTGAAACCAGTATGTAATTTTATTTTTATCATTATCTTATCACATTTGGTGAAGAAAACTTGTTACATTTGTGGTAATTGGCATAATATGCTGTGAAGGTTATACATATTAATTTACAGTTTGACTCCATGTGGTAAATATTTCCTAGAAACACCGACACTCCAAAGGAGGTGCCGTATTTGTGTCCGACACACCTCCAACACCGACACGTGTCCGACACGCCAAATACGTGTTGAGTTTTTTTTTAAATATATATTTTTATTTTCGACACGACAGCGACACGTCTCCGACACAGCATCGACACACAGCAGTGACACGTCTCCGACACACCATCAACACGGCTCCGACACTTATTCTGACACGTTATGGGTTTTTTAAAAGAGGAATCTTAAATGTTGGGGGCATAAGTGTTATTGTGTAAAATAAGGTTGTAAAAGAGGGGTTTATGTTAAAAAGTTAAGACAAGTAATGCCAAATAGAAGGATTACTAGAAAGATGGGGGATTGAAAATTAAAAAAGAAAGCAATAAAGTTGATCTTATATGCATCTTGTTGCTTTACCTTATATGCATGTTTTTTTTTTTTTTTTTTTAACGTATGTTATGATATTATAGATATGCTTTGTTACTAGTGCTTAAATGGTAAAGTTGTTAATTGGTATTATTGTTGTGATATTTTCATGTTGAATTGTTATTTAGAGGTGATTTATTTAACATCATAGTTTTTAGTTATTTTAATAACATTGTTATTTTTATGTTGTATCGTTACATATAAAAATATATAGTATGATTACTAGTTTGCGTGTCGCTGCCATGTCGTGTCGGCCTTTTTTTAGGATTTGCTGTGTCGCCGTATCGTGTCGTGTCCGTGTCAGTGCTTTTTAGAATATTTCCAAGTAAAATGGACTAGATTCAAGGAAGTTTGTTTATTCACTGGGATGCAATGTTCTAGCAACATGTTTTACAAGGTATAGCACTATATGTTGAACTATAGTCAACACAGCCCTATCTTATTAACTGATGTTTGGCAACTGGATTCACTATTCTTTAATTAGGGTAAATTTTTATTTCTTTGGTGACATGCAACTACTTGGTGAATCGTAGACTCATAGCTAATCATTTCTCTTGCAGCATAGCAAAGATTTTGTAGCCCTTTTGTTGTCCTTGTAGGATCTTCAACTTGAACTTGGCCTATTGTTTTTCCATATTGCCATTGAACACTTTTCCACGTTTAGATACGATTATGCATTTTATTGCTACTGTAAATTCATGTTTAGGGCTTTTTTATTTTTATTTTTTATTTTTTATTTTTTATTTTTATCTTTTTTACCGTTTCGATTTCTTATCAGCTATTGCGGAAGGTTTGTGTCTGGTTGATTCTATCTGTAGAATCTCTAGTTAATCTCTTATTAGCATGAACTTTTAATTTTGTGGAGTTTTTAGTTTGCAACATGTTAATTATGCAGTTTTTGAGAAGTGTATTCCTAAGTTTTGCAGATGTCTTGTTTATTCTCTGAGTTAAGTGATTTCCGTAAATGGTTGTAGGTTAAGAGTGGAATTTCTCCTGACGAGAAATCACCATTCATAACTTTTGTCCTGGGTAATGATCTTGACGAGTGACCTAATTAGTTGTGCTATTTTTGAAGGTGCATTCTAGTATATAATTTGAAGGTCTTCTTCAATGTTACACTTTATATCATATCTTTACAAAATGTCAATCTGTATGCTAGGATCATGCTAGTTTGCACCATCGAATATCTATGTGAATGTTATTGTCGTTGTGAGCAATAACATTTTTGAGAATGCATGTAATTGCGAACATGTTGGGATTTTATATCGTGCATTAGCATGTAAAACACCATTTATTTGGATGATTTTAGCATATATATATATATATATATAGAGAGAGAGAGAGAGAGAGAGAGAGAGAGGGGTAAGGTGAAAACTATAAATTATAAATGTTTTTTTTTTTACTTACATATTATAGGGTGGGTAGGCTTAAAACTATGAACTATATGTTTTTTCATATTACGTAAAGTATTTAAATGCTGTCTGTAGTAACTGGGGATTTAGGTAGACCAGTGCGGGTGCGAGGATTCGGGTAAGGGGATGCGGGTGCGAGGGATTCACCAATTTTCCAAAAAGTAAGGGTGCGGGTGCGGGTGCGGTGGGAGTACTTGGATAAAATATTAAAAATATACTTTCAGATAGTGGTAATTTTATAACTATTGGTGCATTAGTGTATACCCTAGATAATTGCTATTATTATTTTCTATTATTTATCTTTTAAACCTCTAAAGTTTTTAAAATTGTATGAAGAACTTGTATTCTTTTTCAAAAGAGCGCCACAAAAAGCCCCAGACACACTCCAAAAGAATTCAAAGAATCCACGGAGCACTTAGTACGGGTGCGGCGGCCTTTTCAAAGAGTCCGTGTTTCATACCTGGGGAACTATTTTATTTATTTATTATTATTTTTTGGGACAATTAGGAATTAATCCAAATTATGGAAAGTATGGTGGTTTAGGTATAATTAGCAAAAATATTTGGGATTAGGTCCACTCCTTAGTATTTTGACAAATCTATCCTCAATATTGGTCTTACACCAAGAGTTTTACCCCCTGCACCTCCGACAACCTTGCCTGATCTCCGGCGATCACCACTATCATCTTGCCTAAGCTCCGGCGACCTCGCCTGAGCTCTGACGACTACCATCACGACCTTCCCTGCCTCCACCGACCACCACTACCAGCAGCGATCACCACCACAACCTCACCTTACTTCCGACGACCACCATGACCTCACTTGATCGACCTCCTTCATAACCAAACTATTAGATCAACATACAATGATCATAAAACGATTTTCTCATCCCACCGAAAAGTTGTGAAATTTATCCCCCTAAAAAAAAAGTCGTGAAATTTATCAAGAAAATCCATAACCTTAACACACTCTGTTGTGAAAGGCACGCCCGAGGCGTGCCTAGGCGCGAGGCGCAGGCAGTGAGCCTCGCCTAAGGCAAGGCGCAGCTCCTTCAACCAGGCGCGCCTTTCAGGGTTTTTCGTCGAGGTGCAAGACGCAAAAGCCGACGCCTTTTGAAATCGAGGCCTAAGCCCTAATTTATGTCGATTTGGAGACCAACCAGGTATGTCAATTCATTTTTTTTTCCTTCCTTCCTTCTTCTTCTTCTTCTTCGACTTTTTTCTTCTGCGGCTTCGACTTCTTTCTTCTTCTTCTTCTTCTTCTGCGACTTCTTCTTTCTTCTTTCTTCTTTCTTCTTCTTCTTCTTCGACTTCTTCTGGACTTCGACTTCTTTCTTCTTCTTCTTCTTCTTCTTTCGTCTTTCTTCTTCTTCTTCTTCGACTTCTTTCTTCTTCTTCTTCTTTTTTCTTTTTTTCTTTCTATTTCTATTATGTTTACCTTCTTATTTATACTATGACTATTTTTTTTTTCTATTATTTTTACCAATTAGCATATCAATTGAATAGTAGTTGTTAATTTAACTTAAAAGCCTTAAATTTGATACCCCAATTGTATTCTTATTGTGTATGGAATGATTGGAATCTATGGATTTTAAATTTGATACCCCAATTTGCATCTCTAAATTTAATAAAAAAACAAAGCGTTTTTTTCTTGTCTATTTTTAAATTTGCATTTTTTAAAAATAGTTTTTTTTTTTTGATATCACTTATAATGTTTTTTTTTTTTTTTTTTTTTTAATTTGATAGAAGATATCACATGTATGATTATATATATATAAACAAAAGTGTGCCTCGCTTCACTCGGGTGCGCGCCTGGCATTGCGCCTCGCGCCTAGGCTCCAGGAGACCGTTGCGCCTCAGTGCGCCTTAAATAACCTTGTTAATACATGATTTTTCCAGTAGATTTTTTTTTCCCCCCTGAAAACTCATATGAGTCATATCAACTTAATAGAGCATTCACAACCTGGAAACAAACCAAATTAAAGCTATGTTGATCCCAAATAAAAAAAAAGTTGTGAATTTTTTTTATACAATGATCGCAAAACAAATTTCTCATATCACCGAAAAGTTGTGAAATTTCACAAAGTTCGTGAAAATTCACAGAAACGTGAAAATGCTTACTGCACTGGCTTGTGGTCGTGCGATGGTCGTGGATCTGCTCGTGGTGGTCCCAATGGTGGTAGATCTGGTCGCAGTGGTTGTGGATCTGAAATTGGTGGTGGTCGGAGGAGGCAAATCTCATCAGGCCGGGTTATGCGACCGGCGTTGGCGGTGGCGGCGACGACGGTGGTGGTGGCGACGACGGTGATGGTGGTCGGTGTTGAGTGAGAGAGAGAGATGGCGACGACGGTGGTGGCAGCGACGACGGTGATGGTGGTCGGTAGGGGTGGCAATTCGGATTAGACGTGTTATAATTGGGTCATAAATGGGTTGCGTGATTTTGGATTGATTTTTAGTTTTGAATACTACTCAATAAAAAATATGAACTTTTTAAATTTAATCGTGTCGTGTCGTGTCATAATCAGGTTATCTCAGTAAACCGTGTTATCGTGTCAGAAATTGCCACCCCTAGTGGTCGGTGCTGAGAGAGAGAGAGAGAGAGAGAGAGAGAGAGAGAGAGAGAGAGAGAGAGAGAGAGAGGGAGGGAGAGGTGGTCGATGTGGTGGTGGCGACGACGATGGTGGTGGCGACAGAGGTGATGGTGGTTGGTGGTCACTGCTGAGAGAGAGAGAGAGAGAGAGAGAGAGAGAGAGAGAGAGAGAGAGAGAGAGAGAGAGAGAGAGAGAGAGATGGAAGGGAAAGAGAGGGATGAAAATGAATAAGGATCTGTTATAATAGATTCCTTCCAAGCATGGATTGTTCACTATATATTTTTACTTTGTGTGCTATTACCAAATACATTTCATGAACAGAGATTTAACACCAAATTTCCGTTATTATTATTATTATTAAGAATAATAATATATGTTTGATAGCTTGCCCGAGTTTTTATCATATAGACTTGGGCATATTCTTCATCTTTGTCTACTCTGTACATCTCATCTCAACTACGTCTTATTGCCAGCCTCTTAGGCTTGGGTATGTGAATCATTTTAGCATGAGCTGAGCTCAACTTAATAAAGTTTTAAACCCCAGAACTTGGCCAACTACATGAAATATTTTTTTGCCATTCAAAGGGGACGTATTATTCATTAAATTATAAGCATTTTTAAATTATTTTATTTTATTTTACTTTAAAAATCTCTGACTGCCGTGATTTCTTGCCTCCCGCAGCATTTTAATTTGAATCTTCGCGTCTTGTCTTGTTTACTTTGAAGTTTTTCCTCTCATTTGGACAGTAAATTGACAACACACCTAAATTATGCATATTGGTGTCTTCATAAGATTATTACCAAGTTCGTGTTACCAAGGGTGAGACTAAGTTATGCTTTTCAGGAGGCCCTGGTAGTGGCAAGGGTACACAATGTGAAAAGATAGTGGAGACCTTTGGATTCACACACCTAAGTGCTGGAGATCTGTTAAGGAATGAAATATATTCTAACAATGAGAATGGGTAATCATACAAAATTTTCTGTTGAGAATCTTTTATTTGTGGGTCAAATACACTTTGGTACCCCCTATTCCCCCCAACCTCCAAAATTTCATTTTAGGACAACTCAATTTTAAAATCGATTTCAATTGTGGTCGGTTCTTGGCAGATATGCCGATTGAGGGCCCTAATTAATTGTCCTCAATTGAGACTAGGATATTTCTTAACGAATATGAGGAACGAGGGCCCTAAATAATTGTCCTCAATTGAAATCCATTGTACTCGAGTCGAGTGTCTTCAATTGAAATCGATTTGAAAATCGAACACCTTAAGTCATACAATTTATAATTCAGATTTGAGGGCCTACATGAAATTTTGGTGAAAATATAATGTCCTGAACTGTATTTGACTCTTGATTTATTATGCCTTCAAATTATGTGATGGTTTTCTGGTGGTGGTTATATTTTTCTTCAGCACCATGATTCTTAACATGATAAAAGAAGGAAAAATCGTTCCTTCAGAAGTGACGGTCAAACTGATCCAAGGGGCAATCGAATCAAGTGAAAATAGCAGATTTTCATCGACGGTTTCCCACGGACTGAAGAGAACAGCATGACATATGAAAGAATCGTGAGTTATATCTCTTTTTCCATGACAGTGATTTGTGGAAACCATGTTCCTCCCTGTATGCTTTTAAAGTAACTGTTGTTGACAGAATTTCAGTAATTTATCTGACCAAACCAAAGTCAGTTAGTTGTTATATATGCTAATCATAGTTTTTAGATAGTGAATCGTTTTGCCAAAAATTAATGGGTCGTGAATCCCAAGATTCACCTTTTTTTTCCCCAGAAAATAAATGATATTACATATATATATATATATATTCTATACACTCACAAAAGCACATGTATAAAGCTTAAATTGAACACAATAACAATTTAACACAAGTTTTATGAAAAATCAAGACTCAAAATGTTGAAAGTTCCACTCTTACCTTCAAAGTTCAAAATTATAAATCATGAATTGTATTGAATTGTGAATCATATTGGATTGTATGAAAATCTAATCTACCTTATGAATCAACTCTTGAATATATGATTTTGACAACCATGATTCAAATAGAAGGAAGAGGAATAAGTACCTTTGATGGGGTCTGCTCCAACCGCTTTTCAGTCTTTTGACATGATTTGAGTAAATTAATGTCTTGGGAAGCACTTTGGATAAGTGAAGTTCATTTGATTGTTAGAAGTATACTAATAGAAGGAAGTGGAAAGTTTTCTATTTTTTATGAGAATATCTTTCAGACATATGGCTGTATTAACTCCAATGTTAATGCAGCTAATCAGTGGTTACTAGCTTTATTGTACTGCATCTACAAAATAACAGCTGTTAGATTCTAAAAATACAGATTGGAGCAGAACCAGACATAGTGCTTTTCTTTGACTGCCCTGAAGAGTATATGGTGAAACGGGTGCTAAGCCGTAATCAGGTGTTCTTTGCTTGAGCTATTGATTCAAGGCATTTTGGTAAACATATATACATTTTCCTAATAAAGTATGTGATGTTCTTTTCATTTAGGGGCGAGTGGATGATAATATTGATACTATGAAGAAACGTCTGAAAGTGTTTACAGATTTAAGTCTTCCTGTTATCAACTACTACTCTGAGAAAGGGAAGCTTTACAAGGTATTCTCACTGGGTCTCAAAAAACATGAGTCTTCTTGTTACACATGAGAAGTACCTGTTTCTATTTTTTCTACCAGATAGTTCAGAGGTCGAGCAACAGCATATTTCAATTTATTGGGTTTACTTATCAGTGTTTCCATGTGAAATGTTTTGGTAACATCATAGAATTCCTAAGCACTTCATTTTATATCTTCTCTATGAGTTACATCGTTTGTACCTCAACATTTTAAGGATTGTGCATGGATTATACTAAACTAGTAATGGAAATCAATGCATGCAGATCAATGCCGTAGGAACAGTAGATGAGATATTTGAACAAGTTCGGCCAATTTTTGGTTGCATAAGGTATGTTTGTTGCGAATATACTCACCTTTAGTGCTATGTCATCCATCTTTTCAGTTTGTATCCTCATCCTGGTTGTTATAAGCAGTTGTTTCATACAACCCGATATGATTGATGATTCATAATTTTGACTTTGAAGTTTTAAGTTAAAATATTGCCCCCCCCCCCCCCCCCCCCCCCCCCCCCCCCCCTGCGTCTGTGATACCTTTTTATTAGATATGGAGGAAATCAGAGTAATGCTACACTTCACACCCACTCACAATAACTCCCAAGCGGCACTGTGGGGTCCACCAGGAGTGATTGTGAGTGGGTGTGGGTGTGGGTGTGGGTGTGGCATTACTTGGGAAATCAAATGCTTTGTTAATGATGTGTTTAGGACTTTGTACTGTGCCCACAGCTATTTGAGAACTAACGACTTGGCTGTTCGCTGGCACAGTTCTATTGCCACCAGAATCGGATTTACATCTGTCACTCTTTCTACTGTGCGCATAATCACTCCCCTTAATTGTATAACATTTTCGGAGAAGCTTTCTTATTTATATCAGATTAATTTAACATCCGTTGAAATCAGAAGAGTTATCTGGAGGATTTTGCCTACATCAGTTTTTACCATTTCTCTGAGGGCTTGTTTGTGCGTCCATAAATTTGAATGTGATCATTCTTAATTTGCAAGGCATTTTATAATATGGAAATTAATCAACTTGAATTTGTTCATTGTGAAAGATGGGAAAGTTAATCATGTTTTTTCACATACAGTCATTCTTAGATTCTTTTAGAATGATGTGATTGATGAGTTCAAACATTACTTTTAGCGTACTATCACTATTCCAAATTTCCTAAATCAAGATGATATATTTATCAATTATATGTTGAAAAGCTTTGTTAAATTTGAATGATCTTATTCAAATAATGGGACGCGTAAACAGGCCCCAAGTAAATTAGGCAAATAATAATGATGTTATTTGGTGCAGGGGGTGATTTGAGTAGAGGATATTGAATGAGTTGAGGAACAGAGAATAACATCCAGAGATCCTAGTTTTTGGCTGAAATTACCCTCTTGCTTTTTGCAAAGAGGACTACTATTGTATATCGTCAAGTTTTTCCTCGAGAAGTATGAAAATCAAATAATGGAGAGAAGCACCGCTAACCAGTCTACAGGGTAAGTAGACTGAAATTTTCCCATTCACATTTGCAGTTGATGGTCCATGTATTGTATTGTATGTACCTTGAGTATTTTACAACGGCCTATTATATGTATCAGCCAAAAGAAAGCAAAAATAAGTCATTTGTCTTGAATCTGCTTCTTCAAGACCCAGATGTGATCTCATTTCATGATGAAAAATTTGAAATGAGCAATCAAAATATGATCACAAGGTAAATGGTGACAATGCCATGTAGTGAAAGAAAGTTAGGATTGTGCCATCTAGATACATGCACTACTATTTTGAATTTTTTAAATGATTAATCTTAAGTTGTAGTACAGTACACGTATATATGATTATAGATTTGAAACAATGGCTCTTCAAATTTTAACTGGCTTAAAAAAATCAGCATTTGTGCCCCTTGATCATGAAAAATAGAAGTTTCCCTTTAGATTAACCCATGAATTGATAATATAATTTTCAATTGAAGCTGTTACACTTGCGTTTTTTTCTCCAGACATTGATATATGTGGTTTTGATCTTTTATTGTTTGCACCACAAATAGTACTTCAGTTTAGGGGTGATATACTTGAGAGTTCGAATCCTCCCAGTCCCAGGCATGTGGACCTCTTTGGGGCACCGTCTTTAGACTTTAACAGATTCATGTGTAGAGTAGGCTTTGCACTAGCCTCTGGCCCCAGTACTAGTTAAGTGAGAAGTGAGGTAATGTTAGTGCAGTGATCCGCTTGAGCAGCTTGATTTCCGGAATAAAAATACAATCAAATAACTTTGTCACATTTGTGTCATTTTTTTGGATCAATTTTACGCAATTTGATACCATAATAAGTCAAAGGCATCATTATTTTGAGTTATGTAGGCTTTATCTGATAAGTCTGAAAGTCATTAGGTTTGCCCTGGACCCTTTTAAAAAAATAAAAAATAAAAATAAAAATAAAATAGTTTTGGTATCAATCCCTAATAATTCCATGTCTAATCTTCGCAGGGGAGCGTACTTACAGTTTTACCAATGGTTGCCTTGTGAATTTTCTCAATCCATTAAGATTGAATGACAAAAAAAACTATTTTATCTAATGTCTTTTAAGCTCTCTACCCACCTCCAACTATTTTCCCTACAATAAAAAAAGCTTTGCATTTTAATATTAGTTTTTAGACTAAAGTTGAGAATTCCAATATATTCCCAATCCTCAATGGATCCCATGTGTTACGATTGATATTTTTAATTTTTAGTAATTCTCCATGTCGACTCTTTCCTCCCATTTGGCTGGCCAAAAAGAGTCTCTCTTTATTAGAGAACCACTGGAAGAGTAAGTTGAAACTCTAAAAAACAAAAAACATTTTGATTATCTAAAATAGTTAAAAAGATGCAATAGAGAACATATTTCGAGTTTCTCTTACTCTTACCTTGGAGAAAGTTTTTGTGTGATCTTCACACTGTGTGATGGTTATAACGACATATTTATTACTCCATTCTTTTCATATTTAGAGTCCATATTTGGAAACTCAACTTCTTAAGGGAACATGATCATTTCATAAAAAAGAGTATTTCTTTCCAAAATTGCTCTCATAAAGGAGCTTTCACCTTAAGTAGTGCAAAATAGGCATCGACAAAGGTGGACATAATTTTGGGACATTTCAAAATTAACAATGCTAGGGGCACAAATACTTACACAAACATTTATAAACACACTCTATCTTTCTTCTGGGGCAGTGCCACTGTGCCACCAAGTAGAGAGATAGAGTGTATTTGTAAGCATTTGTGTAAATTGTTTGTGGCACTGTCCCAAGAGAAGGGTAGAGTGTGTTTGTAAATGTTTTGTATAAAGTGTTTGTGCCCCAGGACAATACCACCCAAGAAAGAGATAGTGTGTTTGTAAGTATTGGTGTAAAGTATTTGTATACCCTTTCAAAATAGAATGCAGGATTCTAAAAACAGGACGGAGTACTATAAGACTACATGGGAACTACAAATACTCAAATCATTAGTATTTTCCCTTTCTTTCGTGGAAATCGAGAAAATAGAAGGAAAATAATGTCAACGTAACATTTTCTCTCAAATTTCAATGCAAAGAAACCTTAGAACAACAAAACTTCCACTACTTAGCGATTTTTCCTCTCATTCGTATATGACATGAAAATCGCTTTACAATCTCCAAGTTGCTTCACACTCTCTTCATGCACTCTCTACTCTACTACTCTCACAACAAACAAACCAAAACAAAGAAAACAAAAACAAAGAAAACAAAAACATAAACATAAACAAATTCATCAAAACCCAAAAACAAGTCTCTCATTCCCCAAATCATCTCCAACCCCCACTCATCTTTTACGCAAAACCCTACCCTCGAACCAAACTCCAATCCCTCGACGCCATTGTAGACGACCTCGAAGCTTCTATCAACAACGGCATTGAAATCGATACCCATATCTTTTCTTCCCTCCTCGAGACCTGCTTTCACTTGCAAGCCATTAATCACGGTATTCGGATCCACCGCCTCATACCCGAAAAGCTTCTGTGTAAGAATGTGGGTCTTTCGTCAAAGCTCCTAAGATTGTACGCCTCTGGTGGACAAATTGAATAGGCCCACCAGGTGTTTGATCAAATGGGTAATAGAAAAATATCGGCTTTTCCATGGAATTATCTTATTTCGGGCTATGCTGAACTGGGTGACGCATTGGCACTTTACTTTCAGATGGAGGAAGAGGGTGTGGAGCCTGACCGGTTCACCTTTCCTCGTGTGTTGAAAGCTTGTGGAGGCATTGGGTTGATTCGGATTGGCGAGGAAATTCATCGTCATGTAGTTCATTGTGGCTTTTTGGATGATGGGTTTGTACTCAATGTGCTTGTTGATATGTATGCTAAGTGTGGTGACATTGTGATGGCTCGAAAAGTTTTCGATAAGATTGCTTGTAAAGACTCTGTTTCGTGGAATTCGATGCTTATTGGTTTTATACGCCATGGGCTTTCAATGGAGGCATTGAATGTTTTTCGTAGAATGCTACATTATGGATTTGAGCCGGACTTGGTTTCATTATCTGCAGTTCTCAGTTCTGTGCTATCAAAGAAACTTGGAACCCAAATTCATGGATGGGTTTGTAGAAGAGGAATTGAATGGAATTTGTCCATTGCTAATTCTTTGATTGAAATGTACTCTAAACATGCAAAGTTGGATCGAGTTCGTTGGTTGTTTGATAACATGCCTGAAAAAGATGTGGTGTCATGGAATTCTTTAATTTCAACTCATAGTAAGGACCCAAAAGCACTTATATATTTCAAGAAAATGGAAAATGCCGGTGTTTTACCTGATAGGATCACATTTGTTTCTTTACTATCAGCTTGTGCTCATTTAGGTTTGGTGGAAGATGGGAACCGGTTATTCTCGATTATGAGAGATGGGTATGGAATAAAACCAATTATGGAGCACTACGCTTGTATGGTGAATCTTTATGGAAGAGCTGGATTGATAGAAGAGGCTTATGAAATTGTTGTGAAGAGAATGGAGTTTGAGGCTGGTCCAACTGTGTGGGGAGCATTGTTATACACTTGCTATGTTCATGGTAACGTGGATATAGGAGAGATTGCTGCGAAAAGACTTTTTGAGTTGGAACCAGATAATGAACATAATTTTGAACTTTTGATGAAGATTTATGGCAATGCGGGTCGCTTGGGGGACGTGGAGAGAGTGAGAACTATGATGGAAGAGAGAGGTTTGGACTTGTAGATTGATAGACATAAACATATAAATGCTTTAAATCGCATTTGGGCTCACTCAGAAGTATAGCTTATGCCGGAACCTATGTTCAATGACTGGAGGGATCAAATACACAGTACACACACTCCTTGAAAGGTACATCTGCATGGTGGAGAATTTGTTGAAGCTATCATGGCATGTGTAATTCCACCAAATGCTAATTCTTTGAGTCTGTATATTACATCAAGGAATATGAAAATTGACGTCTTCAAAGTTCTACAGTGAAGCAATCAAGGAAAAAACTTCTGGAAGACGCGCTATTGTAATTAATTTGTACGAGGTGAATTTTTTTTTCTTTTTTCTTCTTATACTAGTGAAAGCAGAGTCTGAGCACGGGTGTCCGACACCCAGTACGGGTGCGACTGCCTTTCTGAAGAGTCCGTTACCTAGCAACATAAAGTACAAGAGTCGTTCAATTCCTTCTTTAGGACATTAATCTTTGAGAAATGCTACACTTGCCAAATTTGTACCAGAAGGTGCTTCTAAATAATGTGGCAATGAACTCACATGATTGCCTTTGGAATTCTAGCAGACTATAGTTTTGTTTGTTTTTGCAATTTTTTCACACGTACCCCGTGATGATGCCAAAATTTGGTAAGAGTAAAGTATAGCAGATTAAGGAGAGAGAGTGAGAGACAGGTTTTTTTGTATGTGGTTCGGCCCTGTTAATGAAGGAACCTACGTCCACGACTGTGTTTGAGCACGTTTACTATACTGTAAAAGAGCCGAGGGAGTGGTGAACCAACAAGTCTGGAGCTACCGTAGGCCGGCCGGGCATGTTGATGAATGCTATAGAGGTGCTGTGTAGATTGACAAGCCGGCCCCTTCAATGGGGGGTGAGAGGTCTCTTTTATAGATGTAAGAGACCTACTCGTACATGGATAAGGAAATATAATCCAATTAGAATGTGATTGACACCAATCAAGTAAGTTTCCTAATTGTATTAGGATTGATTGACATTAATTGTGAGGGTTTCCTAATTGGATTAGGAAATAGATGCACTTTCCATTAGTCTTCTAGCTAGAGTAGGAAACTGCCCGAAATGCTCGGGATCATGCCTGTGGGCCTGGATGAGCTGTTCCCGCGGTGGGAGGTGCCTGTGCGGTCTTCGCGACCTGTTGGCCGGGTCGTGGATAAACCGCTCGGGAGGTATCAGGTGGACCAAACCGCTCGGGATGATACTTGTCAGTAGTTGCAGAATAGAACCGCTCGGGCATGGGCTGATTTTGGGTGTATCAGTTGCCCCCCATTTCCAAGGTTGGCTGGATGCTATATCGAGACAAGTTTGGAAATCTGCTTAATGCCACCTGCCACTGTCTGAGTGCTCGGGGAAGCTGCCTTGGAGCTTCTGAGTCTTGTGAATGCTCGGGAACTGGCTAAGAGTTGAGACTTAGCCTAGCTCGGAGTCTTTAAGTGCTCGGGAACTGACCGGGAGTTGAGACCCGGCCTAATTCGGAGTCTTTTGCTTGAGTTAGCTCCCAGGATGGTTATCTTCTACCCGTAAACCTTCGTCAAGGTTATGGGTAGAAGAATTTAATCATGTTGGAAAAGCCGACCTAAAGAGTATTGCTTTAGGGTCTTTTTAGTTAACTCCCCAGAATGGTGGTCTTCCGCTCAGCTAGCCTTCGTCAAGACTGTTGGGAGAAGAGCTCGACCATGTTGGTGGAGCCGACCTAGAGCGTGTCGCTGTAGTGTCCTTTTTTCTCCTCTATCGTGGGCCAACCTAAGAGATTTTAGTCACCTCTATCGTTGGTTTAGACCTAAGTTAAGTTAATGCCTCTGAGTACTGTAGGTGCTCGGGTTGTCCAAGATTTTGACTTGTTTATCCGCGAGGCCTGTAGATACCCGGTGTGATTGCCTGTTTAGTTCATTGCGCCGTCTTATCCCCCAAGCTTTCGCTAAGACGAGGGTCTTACAGAGGCTATGAATGTAGGTAACCGACCTGGAACATGGTGGTTGCATGGTCTTTTGAAGCTTGCCATCATCAGCCACCTAGGGTGTTTGCCCCCATCGTCGGTTGGACCTAAGCGAAGCTTGTGCCTCGGGGTTAGGCCCGAGGTCTTTGTATGCCTCGGGGTTAGGCCCGAGGTCTTTATATGCCTCAGGGTTAGGCCTGAGGTCTTTATATGCCTCGGGCCCGAGGTCTTTGGATGCCTCGGGGTTAGGCCCGAGGTCTTTATATGCCTCGGGGTTAGGCCCGAGGTCTTTGTATGGGCTCTCTAACAATCGGTGGAGCCTCATGTGGTGATCAGGCAAGCACCATTGTAGTCGGGCTCATTTAGACCGATGGAGATAGGAGGTCGGATCAGGATCGTCGGGCTCCTGATTTCTCTGTGCTGAAGACAAAGTTGGAACTGCTTGATCCTGATCGATGTGAACTGGAGGTCGGGTCAGGGCTGCTGGACTTAGATCACTGTGAACTGGAGGTCGGGTCGGGACTGTCGGACTCAGACCACTGTGAACTAGAGGCCGAGTCGGGGCTGCCGGACTCAGACCGCTGTGAACTGGAAGAACTGTTAGAACTCCCGGGCTGATCTCACTTTCGCTTACTTCTGGAAGACTCGTTGCTTTCTTGCCCGTTCATGCATACCGATGAACTGATTGATGAACTGCTTGC
The DNA here is from genome assembly GCA_033977485.1 of Hydrangea macrophylla. NCBI lineage: Eukaryota > Viridiplantae > Streptophyta > Magnoliopsida > Cornales > Hydrangeaceae > Hydrangea > Hydrangea macrophylla. The sequence goes on along the minus strand of CM066982.1, from coordinate 84,559,119 downwards.
TGAGTTGCTTGAAACTGCGGACCGATTGGGGCTCGAAGGAGTAGAACCATTGCACGGCCAGGCCTTTCAAAGTGCTAGGGAAGGCTAGGCAGTACAACTCGTCGGCCTGGGTGGCCAGGGCCATCCGAGCCCTGTAGGTCCGGATGTGGTCGACCGGGCTTCCCGAGCCATTATAGGGATCTAGGCGAGGCTGCTTAAATTTGCGCGGAATGGCAAACCTCGTGATCTGGCTAGAGAATGGTGACTCTGTCTCGGTATTGGCGTGATTTTGAGTTGGGTTCTGACCAAACTTTTTGGCCACTCCGTCAATCTGCTTCTGCAAGTCCTTGATTCGGGTTTCCACTCCTTCCCGACCGGTATCCGAGGGGTTGGCCGGGTCGGTGGAAGAGGCTTCTTCTTTATGGCGGTGTACTGTCCTCTGGGATCGGGCTTGGCTATGACTCCGGTTCATCGTATGCCTAGGGACAACTCGGCTCTTGACCGAGTGACCTTGGATTGATTCCCGGGCCACATGCTCCTGCCTTTCCTCTTGGGCAGTATGCCTACTGTTGATGTCTTCGGCATCCTCAACGGGGGACGGGTTGGCTCGGGCACGTCGTCTGGTCAAGATCGGTTCCCGACCGTGCGCAACGTTCCTAGGTCGTTTCCCAGCCACTGGAGGACGGCTTTGCTGGGCCAGCAGGGCTTCGATCTGTTGTTGGATTTGACGTTGGCCCTCCAAGAGTTGTGTGAGGGTCGCGGTGATCTGCTCAGATGTCATGACTACCGCAGCCGGTGCCGGGGCTGGCGGAACATCCCAGTTGGCCTGCTGCGTAGTCTTCTCACTCTTCTTCGGAGGCATGTCGATCAGTCAAGAGATTTGTTGATGAGAAAACTTGTCGCTTCCCACAGATGGCGCTAAGCTGATGATGCCAAAATTTGGTAAGAGTAAAGTAGAGCAGATTAAGGAGAGAGAGTGAGAGACAGGTTTTTTTTGGATGTGGTTCGGCCCTGTTAATGAAGGAACCTACGTCTACGACTGTGTCTGAGCACGTTCACTATACTATAAAAGAGCTGGGGGCCTGTGGTGAACCAACAAGTCTAGAGCTACCGTAGGCCGGCCGGGCATGTTGATGAATGCTATAGAGGTGCTGTGTAGACTGAAAAGTCGGCCACTTCAATGGGGGGTGAGAGGGCTCTTTTATAGATGTAAGAGACCTACTCGTACATGGATAAGGAAATATAATCCAATTAGAATGTGATTGACACCAATCAAGTAAATTTCCTAATTGTATTATGATTGATTGACATTAATTGTGAGGATTTCCTAATTGGATTAGGAAATAGATGCACTTTTCATTAGTCTTCTAGCTAGAGTAGGAAACTGCCCGAAATGCTCGGGATCATGCCTGTGGGCCTGGATGAGCTGTTCCCGCGGTGGGAGATGCCTGTGCGATCTTCCCGACCTGTTGGCCGGGTCGTGGATGAACCGCTCGGGAGGTATCAGGTGGACCAAACCGGTCGGGATGATACTTGTCAGTAGTTGCAGGATAGAACCGCTCGGGCATGGGCTGATTTTGGGTGTATCACCCCGTAAGGATTTGTTTGGTTTATGGATTTTGTGAGAGAAAAGAAAAGAAATGAAAAGAAATTAGTTTTCTTTGTTTAGTTGATGATAAGGAAAACAACGAAAAAAATGAGGAAAAGAAAATAGTACATACATACGAGTTAGTTCTATGCTATTGGGGCACTTTTAGACTAGACACGTACTCCAATGTATTTAGAGCAACTCCAATGGGGGATGTAAATGAGTATCCAAATTCAAAAGATGCTAAAATGGATCCATTCATCCCAAAAAATGCATTCCAATGGGGGATCCAAAAGGGGATCCATTATGCAAACTCATGGTTTGAGCCTCCAAACTTATAGTCTTTGGAGAGAGAAAGTGAGGGGATGCATATTTGGTGGGATGATCCTAGCTATTGGTTTATGAATAAAATAATATTTTTAGTGTATCTATGGTTGAGATACATCAAAATATATTAAAAAATAAAATGGCTACTAGTTTTGGTTACTATGGTTGGAGTGCATGAGACTTATTTGGTATGTAAAACACTATTCAAGTAACCAAATAACATTTTGAATACCTAAATTTGATGACTACCCTTAGAGTTGGGACTAATTTTTCTCCAAAAGACAAAATGGTTCTTGAGTTAACCAAACAGTCTCATTAAGGAAAGTGTAGAACATGACCTATATGGCTACTAATTATCTAAAGGCTAAAAGATGAATAATCTTTTACACATTTCTCTAATTGGTTTAACAAAAGCTAGCTAAGTACTGTAGGATTTTTGAAACCTGAATCTAGAAGCTGCATTGTTTTCCAATAAGTCAGCTGCAAAATTCACATTCCTCATCTCCTTGATTCTTGTGTTTAACTTTGACCCAAAAAGTTTGAATGGCAATTTTATATATTGTTTGATTTGAATTCTGAGGACGCGATTGACCCATTTTGAAACCCTTTTTTTTTTTTTTTTTGCAGTGATTAATCCGACCATTTTATTTTTAAAGCTGACTTCAATGGAAGACTTCTCAGTCACTCCAAAATAATGTTCAAGCTTTTAGACAACGAAGAACCCAAGCAACTAAGCAAGTGTATAATTGTATCCATTCCAACTATGCCGGGCAGCAAATTCGGACCAGATTCGTGAAGTCCAAATCAATTTGTTAAGAAAATTAGATTTATTTCGCATGGTAACGTTGTGGTTTTTTTTTTTTTTTTTTTAATTAAAGGCAAACATCAATACAAAAAATAAAAACAAAAACTGAAAATCGAAAACCACAATGTTATCATGTGAGCCCTTAGTTTTTATTTATTTATTTTTTTTTTCCAGAATTCAAATTCTTATCGGATTGGCTTGGTATGAAATCCACAAGTCTCATTCTTATTGTGTATATAAAATATTACTCTCTCCGTTCTATTTTATGTATTTTTCTTTCTATTTTGGGCTGTCTCAAAACTATTATCCATTTGGAGTTCATTTTCAAAACTACCCCTATTCATAGGACTCACCAAACTACTTTCTTAATAAAGCAAGGGCATTTTTTTGGAAAAAGCCCCATATTTTTGCCAATGTGCATTGTAATCATTATGTTTCGTTAAAATTTTGAATTCTCAAAAAAACGACACATAAAATAGGACGGAAGGAGCAATGTCTGAAGTTTATATTGGTATTTGTGTATTTTACATATAAAATGTAACTAACCATATTCAAATTTTAATCGTATCGGATCAACAAAATTTAAATCCGTTTCGCTAAACTAATGTACTAACGGATTCGAATTTGGATTTGGATTGGGAACATAATTACACTCCAAATCCGAGTTAAAATAACTGATTTTGGTCGAATTTAGTTCGACAAGACCTAATTCCAACTGACCTGCAGAGTCATAAAACTAAGAAAGTAACATAATCCGCGGCAAACATTATATGGTTCATTAAGGCTAACAACTTTTTCGTTCACATATCTAACTTTGAAATTAATGATTAACCAATTGGACCTGAATCAAATAACACCAGTTAGGTGGCAATCAAGATCTTAACCAACATAGGATTTTGAAAGAATGTGTTTTGTTTTGTTGTCACATGATTGTAATTAGATATTAGGCAGCATAGTTGCACAACCTTGATGCTTCAAGAAAATTATTATTGGACCCTACTTGATAGGGCCAACTATAGATACAATTAATCATAAACTAGTGTAATGGTCCAAGTTGGGTCCCTCAACCATCAATTGCGGAGTCAAGCGGGTCCTATGCTATTGTTTTTTTAATCTCTCTATATATACGAGATATATGTGAGAGAGACACAGAATCACAAGTGATACTAAGACATCAATCAGTGCTCTAATGCAGTCAACTAATCAAGTTAAAGGATATAACCACTTTGTCATTTCTTTTTCTTTTTTTTGATAGCCACTTTGTCATTTGTTTATGTTACATGTGCTTAGGGGTGGAGACAGAGCTGAGCCGACTCTCGAGATCATGTGTTTGTGAGCTTGTTCACGAGTTTAAATGAGTCGAGCTTTTCAAGTGATTGTGAGCTTTAACGAGCTTTTTGCACGCACTTTAAAACTATACAGTATAATGATAAATCAATTATTTATCAAATCTATTTACGAGGTTTGTCATATTTTTTAAAAAATTATATAATTTTACAATAAATACATATATAAAAATCAGTATACAAGCTCTTTATCAAGTCTATTAACGAGCATTTTCACGAGCCTACTCTCGAGCCTTAATCAATCGTGTTCACAAGCTCTGTTGAGTGAGCCGAGCCGCGAGTCTTTGTTGAGTGGCTTGACTCGTGTCCACCCCTAATTGTGCTCAAATTTACAAATTTTTTTTATGGGACAAATTTTAAATTAAATATGATTGAATTTATTTTATGTGATTGTCACACCGTAAAACGGTTATTATGTTATTTGTTATTATTCTTTGTGAAGTCTACAAAATACTTAAATCACAATAAAAATTACATGACATCTTTAGTGAACTTAAATTGAAGGCAGATTTTGTACCGACATTTATGAGTTTTTGTCAGTAATGTGAACGAAGACTATCTCCTAAAAAAACACAAAAAAGTAATGTGATGAAGATGAAAGAATATGATGGTATTCTCATTTGCTTTAATTAAAATTTTGTCGACATTGTTTTGAAAGGGAAAAAAAAGGAAGTTTCTTTTTTATTTAATTAGTTAACATAGTCGACGTTAGTCTCTTTTACATGATGATGAGATTTTTCAAATGGTTCTACCCAAAAGAAATAAAATAAAAAAATTTCACTTAGGTCTCACTTATAAGAAATCTAGAAATATAAAGAAACCACACATGCATATTTTTTTGGTCTAACTTGTACAATTGTTTTTAATGCCGCTGAATAATAAGGGTGCTATTATGATTATGTGGTAAATTGAGACTTATACATATAATTAGTTTGATCTGATAATAACCACTAATGATGTCATAATTTGGTAAGAATAAAGTAGAGAATTTTGAGAGAGAGAGAGTGAGAGACTATTTTTTGTATGTGGTTCGGCCCTGTTAATGAAGGTACCTACGTCCACGGGTGTGTCTGAGCACGTTCACTAGCAGATCACCGGCAGGCCTGGTGAGCCAACAAAGAGGGGCTGCACTACAAGTAATACCGGCCGGGTGTATGCGTACAATGGTGGATTTTATAGAGGTGCTGTGTAGACTACAGAATTGGCGGCCCTTTCAATGGGGGGTGAGAGGTCTCTTTTATAGATGTAAGAGACCTACTCATACATGGATAAGGAAATATAATCCTATTAATATAGATTGTCATTAATAATGGGGATTTCCTAATTGGATTAGGAAATAGTGTGCACTTTCCATTAATCTTCTAGCTTGAGTAGGAAACTGTCCGTAATGCTCGGGATCACGCCTGTGAAGCTCGGGATCATGCTTGTGGGCCCGGATGGGCTGTTCCCGCGGTGGGATGTGCCTGTGCAGTTTTCCCGACCTGTTGGTCGGGTCGTAGATGAACCGCTCGGGCTGATGCTTCCGTGGAGTTGTGCATGATTTGCCCGGGGCATAGACTGACTGCTGATTTGAACCGCTCAGTCATAGGATAGAGCCAAATTTGGGTGTATCAACCACTATTACTTTGACAGTGATGGTAGCCAATAATTATTGGGCAGTAGTTTTATACATTTCTTAATGTACATATCATATATTGATAGGAGGTGATTGGTCCACATAATCTCCACAGAACAAGAATAGCACTATATTGTTTTCCAAATTGAAATATGGAAGTTGATTTTCAAATGCTTATTGTACTATATGCTAGGGCATTGGTTGGTGGTACTATATACTTTTTGGTAGGGGTGTTTACGGTCGGTTTTCGGTCGATTATTCTCGGTTTTGGCACATTAAATAACCGGCCAATAGTCTTGGTTCGGTCAGGTTTTTAGGGTGTTCGGGTCAGTCGGTTCGGTTTTCTTTTTGGACTATGCATTTGAAAACCGACCAAATGATCTCGGTTTGCTCGATTCTTTCGGTCAATTTTGGGGTCAATTTTTTATGAACACCCCTACTGGATTCAATCGTTCAACTAATTTGCTTGAGAGTCAAATTTAAGTTGGATAGACAGATAGCATTACTCTAGAAATAAATAATTGTATACCTCAGCTAATCACCTTTTATGAAACTTTATGAAATAGAGAGCTTCAGCCATAGCTCCCTCAAATAAATCCATTCCAAGCTAAAATTCAAGCTACTTTTCTTTATATAAATCATTAGGTCATTTTTATGCCTAAACAACTTCAAATTGCTATAAATTTTGACCTACAAGTCCGTTTTTCATAAAATTTGATGTTTTGGAATCAGCATTGTCGCGACCCATCCCGCTACGGACAGAAATATGACACGTGACATGCCACAAAGGCTCATCCAATACAATTAAAGTAAATAGCAGCGGACAACATAAGTAAAATCTATAAAATCAGAGTTATAAAAAGTTTTGCACATTTAAAAACACTTAAAGAAACACCCCTTTTGGAACTAGCAATCCAGTCGACTGATTAGAGGTCCGGTTGACTGAAAGTGCTAAATAAAGAGAGCCTAAAATTTCAACAGCCAGTCCAGTCGACTGTGTTGGGGACCCATTCGACCGTGGAGTTAAAATCCCAGTCGACTAGCACTTGCCTGGTCGACTGGTACCTCTAGGACTCAATTCAGTTGACTGTGTCGGGGACCTAATCAACTGTGGAGTCAAACTTCCAATCGACTGGTACCAGTCGACTGGTACTCGTGGACACGATCGATTAAGGCTCGCAAACAAACTCGTGAAAAAGCTCGTTAATGGGTTTGATAAAGAGTTTGCATAGTGATTTTTTTAATTATATATATATATATATATATATTTTATAAAACAATATAATTTTAGAGAAAATATGACAAATCTCGTAAATAAATTTGATAAATGACTAATTTATCATTAAACTGAATAATTTCAAAGAGTAAAACTTCAGGCACACACATTTCCACAACCTCACCCTCCACAACCTGATGTGTCAATCATGTAGTGGGATGGGACCCACCATTTAACACAACCTCACATATGATACTCCCACTACATAGTTGCCACATCAGATTGTGGGGGAGTGAGGTTGTGAAAATAGGTGTGCCTAAAGCTTTACTCAATTTCAAAAGACGCGCGAAAAAACTCGTTAAAAATCTATCACAATCACTTAAAAGCTCGGGATCGTGTCCACCATATCTGTAACACTTAATTTTACCTGGTCATATATCCCTATGAAATATGAGTAATGCTAGATGCACAATAGAAATGCACAACCAAATGCACAACCAGCTTAAAATTATTGGACATCATGCTGAAAAAACTACACACCCCTTTTTTTTGTCTTTTTGTGTGTACAGACTTTTCAGCACGAAGTCCAACAATTTTAAGCAGGTTGTGCATTTGGTTGTGCATATTTTTTGTGCATCTAGCATTTCCGATGAAATATATCTAAGTACATATTTTGTGGGTCCTTGGATTAAACTCTGCCCATTTACTTTATGTACGAAAATAATTAAGGCTCTCTCTCCCACACACTTGATAACAAGTGGTGCTCCATAATCTCATAAATGTCCAATGAAGATGGATTTCAATTCTTACACCCCTGGCGTAACTACCAAATCTCTTTGATTGCAGTTTCGCTTATCTTAAAATTATTCACTTATTATTTATCTAATTCTTTCATTAATTAATAGAATTTATGATTTTTTATTATTAATTAATTTTTATTTAATTTTAAATTTCACTGCATTAATCAATGAAAGAGTTGAATAAACAAATATGTATTCAATCTCTTTTGGTAGGCTACAATGGCTTTCTATTCAAACTCATGCCCTACCAACATAAATTCACTCTCTACATATGGCCATTTTTTTTTTCAGCCTCTCTAAATTTTGAAAAATGAAATTTGGATGTAATTTGTTGGTCCATGTAATTCAATGTACTTTAAATATTCGTCCCATCACCCTTTATTTTCAAAACAATGCTAGAGTTATAAAAGAGTCACAAAGAGTTGCTCACAAAAGGATGTAGCATCCCATGTGGCACCCATGTGATAGTAGGACTCAATACACTTAACTCTGCCACATCATTTTGTGATCTCTTTGTGACTCTTTTATGACTCTAGCATTACTCTTATTTTCATTTATAAATTTAGTCAAAAAAATGCGAATTGTTTTTACCATTAGTTAGGCTTTACAAATTAATCGGCTCTTATTTTTTATTTTCCAAAAAGTGATATACAGAAAATCCTATGTAACCAAAAGAAGAAAAAGATTAAAAAAGAAAAAAAGAAAAAAAGAAAAAGAAAAGGAATCACGGCTCACTACCCCAAACCTCATATACATTCTTCATTTTATGCATATTCATCCAATCCAGTACCCTGACTAAGAATCGTGACTCCCCTCTTCTTTACAGAAAAAGATGTGCATATGTAATGTATGAACATCAAGAGAAGGCAATCACTTTGAACACGGGACTCCCATGTGACTCTCAAGTCTCATCCACGTACCACTACCACATGACTCCTAATTTAATGTTATATCGAATCTAACGTAGCTCATGCGGAGGTGTCAATCGGGCCCCGGCCCGGTCCGGCCCTTTTTTTTTTTTTGGGGGGGCTAAAAGCCCGGTCCGGCCCGCCATAAGGCCCGGCCCGCTAGGCTCGGTTCATATACTCCGGGCCGGGATGGACATCCATCATTCCGTCCATGACCCGGCCCGAAATGATGAAAAAGTCCGGCCCGGCTCGAAGCCCGCCATGAACCACTCCAAAAATTGAAGAAAGCCCGCTCGCCCGTTCGGCCCGGTCGGATGTCTGGCCCGCTAGGCCCGGGCCACCGGTCCGGGGCGGACACACCCCTCCACCCCCAAGCCCGGCCCGACCCAAAACCGCTTTGACCGGACCGGACCCGGCCCGGCCGTTTGACACCTCTCGGCGACATGGACGCGAAGAATACAAATAATTAAACACTGTGAACCAAATGAACTATTTACTTTAGTTTATTATAGGAATTTGGACAATGAATTTATATTTACTTCGAAAGGTACACTCTTAGCAATTTATTCATGCACCCAACTGTCTTTTTGGAGTGTCAATATCATTTTTCCATTATCAGACAAGGGAAAAATAAATTCCCAAGATTTGATATCTCATTTTCTGTTTTTTGATATCTCATTTTTGTTTTTGATATTAAAAAAATTACTTGTACATGCAAGAAAACACTATAAAATATTATTTTTTGATTCTTCACTATTTCTTTTTCTTTTATAGTCTTCACTCACTCAAACAACTATAAGGAGTATAAAAGAGATCGAGTAATAATATGTTTTTTAAATTCAAATCTTAAATTTATATTCTAAATGATGTGACAGTGTGTCAATAGAATTTTGATTAAAAGATGTTGAAATAACCTTACAGTGGTCCCACAATCACATATTAAAGATGTAAATTTAAAATTTAATTTAAAAAACTTAGCATTATTCAAAAGATTTTTAAGTTTAAATTACTTGCAACATACATTAAAAAAAAAAATTCAAGTGTGAACTCAGTGTGAGCCCACAAAGACGTTTACTAGAACAGTAGTATTTCTTTAGTGGGTCCTAGATTTAAAGTACTTGGGGATGAGCCACACTTTTAAACAGCGGGACTTTGGTCGGTCCAAGTCAGCGTCGGTAGCAAAACGTCAAACAACAGTACACATTGTTAATTTGTTAATGTAATGCCCAAAAAAATTATCATATTATTATTTACTGTCAGATACTATGACCTTTGACCTTTGTTTACCCCCCTAATCTTATGCTTGATTGGTTGCATTTCTCTCAACTATTGCAAATTTGCCAAACCCACTACATGACCTCTCACACACGGTGCACGTTAGAACAAAGCAAAAGCAGTGGGCCCGAAGAGGATTGTGAATATCATCTCAAGACCTCTATAAATATACACACCATCCAAATTCACATCTACCTTCCAATTTGAGTCATTTCCTTACATATCTACATACTATCCCAACCAAACAAACAAACAAAAAAAAAAATGGCAAGAGCCAGCTTTCTCTTACTACCATTATTTCTCTCTCTGGTTTACGTCAAGGCGGCCACTGTGACCAGCTCGACGAGCTTCATCAAGGCCTCATGTAGCACCACCCGCTATCCTGCACTGTGTGTTCAGTCTCTCTCTATCTACGCCCCAACCATACAAAAAAGCCCACATCAATTGGCCCAAACTGCGTTGTCCGTGAGCCTAGCCAAGGCTCAGGAGGCTAGGACATTTGTGAAAAAGCTAAGCCAATTTAAGGGACTCAAGGCCAGAGAATATGGAGCTATCAAGGATTGCTGGGAGGAGATAGGTGAGAGTGTGGACCGGCTAAGCAAATCAGTCCAAGAGCTCAAGTACGTGGGTAAAACCCGTGGGGCGGACTTTTTGTGGCACCTGAGCAACGTGGATACTTGGGTTAGTGCTGCAATTACCGGTGAGAACTCTTGCATGGACGGGTTTGCGGGTAGGGCCATGGACGGTAGGATTAAGACATCAATTAGGGCACGGGTCACTCATGTTACACAAGTCACAAGCAATGCACTTGCTTTGGTGAACCAGTTTGCTGCCAAGTACTAAGGTTAATTTTATAATTTCAGATCAGTGTCAAGCCCATGCTGTTGTGTGGTGTTTGAAATTTTGATGTATACCCTTAATGAAGTTTATGTAGTATATGTAGAATATGAGAAATATATATATATATATATATGTGTGTGTGTGTGTAGTTTTATTACACTTTAATTTATGCAGCTTGGTATTTTGGGTTTAATTCGATACCATGCAGAAATTATTATCAAGGACGTAGAGACAAACATTTGAACTTTTGGTAATTAGATCATTCTCTAGCCCAATCCCTTATGTTATGCGAATAACTTTGTTGACAGTGGTCCCATTAATACATTATTGATACGTGAATTTAAAATTTGAATTTGAAAAATATAGCATTACTGAAAGATATTTAAGTTTAACCACTTTTAACATACATGCACTATATAGATAATAATATTAAAGTGTGAATTAATAGAGGTGTCAAACGGCCGGGGTGGGCCAGGTCGATAATGGGAGAAAGTGTGTCCACCTCGGCCCTATGGACCGGACAGTAATGGGACGAGCAAGGGGTCAAACAGCCGGGGTGGGCCAGGTCGATAATGGGAGAAAGTGTGTCCACCTCGGCCCTATGGACCGGACAGTAATGGGACGAGCAAGGGGCCTGAGTTAGGGGGCGGGGCAGGCCTAATGTTTGAATTTGGTTGGGGGAGTTTTTTAAAAAGTAAAATTATTTGAATTTATGGGGGAGTTTTTTGAAAAAGTAAAGCAATAATATATGTTTGTTAGAAGATAAATTTCTAACACTTGAAAGAACCAAAAAAAAAAAAAATGATTTTTATGATTATCATTTTGGGTGCTAGTAACTTTTCCAGGCAAAATGGATAAAATTGTCATTATTGAAAATGTCCTCTTAAATTCATGTCTAACTGGCCACGAAAAAAACATAAGAATCCCCAAACACAAGAATTCAAACCCGGTGGTGTCCTCCCAAAAATATGATACACTTTGATGTTCTGTTATTGATTTTAAAAAAATTACTTTGGAAAAAGTAGTGATTTGGATACGTGAACATGGAATGGTGGTAGTCAAAAGCTCTTATTGTCACAGTGTATACAATGGGATGGTTATGCTCACACAAGTTGAAACTGTCATCCAATCTAATTTAATCTAATATATATACATATATATACTAGTTTGTAATCCGTGCAATGCACGAGAAAACATTATTAAAATTTTATAATTTATAATTTGATTTGTCAATGAATGGAGCAAATTTGAAAAAGTAAAAAAAGAATGACCTAATTAACTTTATGAGGATACTTGTAGTACATGAACACATATAAATTTGATATAAAGAATACAATGACATACAAAGAATACTTTCTTTGCTCTTATATTGGATTGAGAAAATATGTACTTATATGTATACACATAGATATATATATATATATATATATAGAGAGAGACAAAGATAGAATTGATATTGTTGTTTACTCATTTTTTCTTTTTCTTTCCTTTTTTTTTTTTTTTTTTTGCTTCATTTGATTCAAATTGATTAGATGATCCTACGTTTACATATGGACTTCAATCTAACCTCAATCACAGTCTCTCTATATATTTTGATCAATCATTTTTGCTTCTACTCGCTCTCATTTAGTATCTTAATTGTTCCTCAATCAGACCCTTTGCTACTATACATCTCTCTCTCTCAACTTCTTTTGCAACTTTCTCTATCCTTTATTCTCAATTGCAAATTTGACCATACATAATGGGTTCTTATCAATTCAATATACATAATCATATATATATATATACCTATATATACAGAAACTCTCTAAAACGGGCATTCGTTTACTGACCCGCTTTTAGTGACAAAATTTTCTTCGCTAAAGATGTTGAACACCTGTCACAACCCATCTCGCTACGCGCGGAAATAGGACACGTGGCACGCCACCAAGGCTCATCCAATTCCATTAAAGGAAAAACAGCAGTGGAAAACATAAGTACAATCCTTTAAAATCAGAGTATAAAAAGTTTTGTCCAATTGAAACACGTCCAAGCTGAATTCATTTTGAAAACCAGAGGTCCAGTCGACTGAAGCGGGGTCTCAGTCGACTGAAGGTCAAAACAGAAAGTTTTTGAAAGTTCAACAACCCTGTCCAGTCGATTGCGTCGGGGACTCAGTAGACTGGGGCCTCAATTTCTCAGTCGACTGGTGCTAGGTCTGGTCCACTGGACACTATGCATGCAGAATGTGGTATTTTCGTGCAAAAATCAGCCGACTGATAGCCTCCCTTCAATCGACCGAAGCCTTTGAATACTGAAGAAAACTTTCCAAAATACAGGGGTCCAATTAGGCCTGTCAACGGACCGGATCTAGGCCCGGATCCGGCTCAGTTAGACGGATCTGAGCTTTTTTAAATATCCGAATCCGGATCCGAATCCGATTAGAGTTGTATGAAAACGGACCGGATATGGATTTAATAGATCCGATCCGCCTAAGACCCGATCCGAATTTGTATATGTTATATATATATATATAATATAATATATGTTAGAGAAATCTCTACCATTGATTTTTTTAATCCAAGGGTGGGCTAAAATAATGTTGTAATTTGTTATGTTTTGGTAGCTTTGTAAGATTCAACTTAAAATTGGATTGTATTGGCATTTCAAATGAGTAATATTACTTTTTTACAAGCAATATTTCTATTCGGATCGGATCGGATATTCGGACCGGATATCCGGATCTTCACAAATCCGGATATGGGATAAACCTCACAGATCCGTCGGATATACGGATCGGATTCGGACTAAGATATTTTTGTCGGATCCGGATCCGGTTCTGGCCGATCCGGTCCATATCCGATCCGTTTACAGGCCTAGGTCCAATCGACTGAAACACGGATCGGTCGACTAATCCCTTCCAAAACTGCACAATTCTGCAGCAACTCCAAACCAAGTTGCTAAACCAAACGCCAACCATAAACACTAAAAGCTCGAGATTAAAACATAATTACATGAGATCTTACGATATGCTACAATACTACTAATCCATGCCAGGATTCTATTACAACAGTTTGTGAATTCAAGGTTCTTATTACAAGTTCAGAATAACAAAAGTATAAACAAGGTGAGGTTTCCCCGGCGTTCCTCGGCCTCACTCCTCACGCTTTTTCTTGCCTTTCTTCTTATCACTTGTAATGGAGTAAAGCTCCACTGCTCAGTTATACGCTGAGTGCACAAGTTCTAACATATGCATATATGATAAAACATGCTTTAATCTCGCAATTTATAACAAATAGTCTCTAAGGAGAAAAATACGCATTCATCCGGTAGTCGCAAGTTCAAGTCTTAAACCACGATGCCAATGACAAGTCAAAGTCTATCAACCATTGCATCCCCAAGTGCCATGGCAAGTCCAAGTCTATCAACCATGCATAGTAGCCGTCGCTACTAAATTCTCAAACATCGAGAAACTTATTCCGGCATGAAATCGTATAAATCCCTCCTTTGACCCACATAGACAACTCAACGTGCTCGCGTAAAAGTAGACATGCTTTTCACATTTAATCGCGTGCATAATTAACGGGCCTAAGATTAACACATGAATTTTGCCCGGATCACAATTTCGTCGTCGAAATCTAAAACATGTATATTCCTATATAACACAGGTTAGGACTTCATACCTTGTGCAAATTCTCTCAAACTTTGAGGGAAATACTACGGAGGCAATTAAACGTCGGATCTCCGATTTCAGATGATTCCTACAAGTTTATACCTGTTTTTTTTTTCTAAATTTTTAGAAATTAGCTTTTTAGAAAAAGTTTGCCAAACGCGATCTAAGAGGTATCAAAAAGTACGTAGATCTTACATCCAGGAGTATAAATATGAAATTTGGTCAAAATCTGACGGACGAAAGGTCGTCGATCATCGTTGCAAAGCTCGTGACAACAAATCTCCCTTTTTTCTCTCTCCCAAGATATTATAAAATTTTGTACTAATGACAAATTCATCCACTCCTATTTATAGGAAAACTTTCTAGAAATCGTGTTTACCTCCCCGCAAGTTCTCAAACTTCTAATTAACTCCTGAAACGTCACACACGTCCATTTTATACCTTTACGAGTGAAAACTATAAATTACAAAAATTTTCGTCTAAGTCTCGTTTGGCTCCAAAATTACGTCCGAAAACTAAATTATGTGGATTCTCTACACAACTTATCTCTTATTTAACATGTCACTCACGTTCTCACCACAATGTTCAAAATAATCTAAAATAATAACCAACTACCAGAAATTTACTCTACACAGGTAAATTTTCTATTCACGAAATACCAGATATTTCAAATGACATTTAAATAACATAAATGTCATTTAATCGTGCAAATGCAGAATGAACTTTCAAGTTCTCGTGTCTCCACTGACACCTCACTGTTGACCCACGTCAACCCATCTCAAATTATTAATAAACATTAATAATTCACATGATACCACAATGTCATATAAAAATGCAGGTAAATTCTGGAATGGGTGGAACAACTCTCCCCTCTAAAAATGAAGTTTGTCTCCAAACTTAGCCTCATACGTCGAACAGGTATGGATACTCATTCCTCATTTGTTCCTCGCTCTCTGATTCGTGTCTAATATTACATTCTTAACTTTATGATTTTACCCTTATTGGACACGAATTATCACTTATACTGGGAGATTTAATGGATAAATTTTACTTTTGTTGTTCTTGTTGTTGTTCACTTTTTGTTAATAAAATCTCTTTCTTGTAGATTTTTGGAGCTTGGTTGATGTTGGAACTAAGTATTTTGGTTGAAAACCTTATAAAAAGGGCAATAATCACCATTCAGCAAGACCGGATCGATCCGGGTGCAAAGACGGATCGATTCGCTGCTTCCCCAGGTCCTGGAGACATTTTCTCGCAAAGTCGGATCGATCCGGCTTTTACACGCAGATCGATCCGCGAGTTTTGCGGAACATTCTGCTTTCCCAGATGAATAAATGGATCGATCCGGCGATTTGCCTTGGATCGACCCGCTCCTGCAGTTTTTCTCTCCTTTGTATTTACAAGTTTGCCATTGTGTGGGTTTGGTATAAATAGAAAGAGATAGGGTTTTTATAGACATCTTGCATTTTTTTTGTTGTATCTATCATTTTGCTCCCAACATTCTTCTTCTTCTTCTCTCATTTTCGGGAACCCACTTGGGCTCCCTTCCATTTCTTCTTCATTTGTATAAACTTGAAGCTTGGATTGAAGTTTTAATGGCTATGTATATTTTCTATCCTCTTCTCTTTTGATGATATTGCTATGATTTCTATTATTAGTTAGATTTACTTAGGTTGTGGATCATGAGCTCTTGGATTTAGTGTTGTAGCATTTCTAGGGTTCATTTGTGTAGGATTCAAAACTAGGGGCTTCATCTTCTTTGTATTGCATTTTTTATTGTCATAACTTAGACTTTGAATCCTACACTATGTATTTCATATGGAATATTATGTAACCTTGTGTTTTGCACTCTATGTGTTTGATAAATATTGTGTGTGGGATTTATAACTTGGGGTCTTCATCTTTGATGTCAAGCATCTTTGATTGTTCAAACTCTTGGGTTTTAAATACTATCTTTTGAAGGCTTCGTAGGTGATTTGTCCACCAAGTAGATTAGTTAGTGTAGGGTGGACAAATCATTCGGATTAGGAGCCATAGAGGCTTCATCTTGTATTTTATGTATCCTTGATAGTCAAACGTTAGCTTCAAATCCGTTTCTATGGAAATCTCAAAGCTTTCTTCATCTTTCACATAGATGCACTCCTTGTGTTTGATAATATGCCACAATGAAGTGTTTGATAATATGCCACAATGAAGTGTTACCTTAGAATGTGCTTGAAACACTAATCCATTTCATCTTATTGTGACCCAAGATGGGGGGAATGATCCCAACCTATTACTTTTTAGATTAGTATTTATTTATCCTTTTCTCCTCCAAAAATCAAACAAAAAGCCGTAAGATGCAAAGTCATTTTTATTCATTTTTATCATCTTTTCTTACTTCTTTCTTTTTAGCATTATAATTAGTTTCTAAACTTCCCAAACGTTGTTCTTGTATCAATCCCTGTGGACTCGACACCCTATTTCCATTGTACTACGTTTTAATAGGGTTAAATAAGAACTTGATTTTGACAACATCACTCTCCCACGTAGCTTCCTCAACAGTGTGACTATGCTACAATACTTTCACCAACAAAATCGTCTTCGTTCTCAACACTTGTTCTTTCTGATTTAAAATCTCTACCGGTTGCTCCATATAAGTCAAGTATCTTCCTGAATCTACAACGGTTCAGGTACAATGATCTTGTTCGTATCTGTCATACACCGTCTTAACATAGATACATGAAAGACGTTGTGCACATGTACTTACTCTGAGATAACGCCAATCGGTAAGCCACTGGTCCTACTCTCTCTAGGATCTTAAAAGGTCCTATAAATCTTGGATTAATCTTTTCCCTATTTTTGAATCGTACAATGCCTTTCGAAGGCGATACTCGCAAGTAAACAAAGTCTCCCACTTCAAAGGTCATCGGTCGTCGCTTCGAGTCCGCATAACTCTTATAACGACTCTGAGCTACCTTAAGTCGCTATCGTATCAACTTTACCTTTTCAGTAGTCACCTGTATTATCTCAGGTCCTAACAACTTTTTTTCTCCAACTTCAGTCCAACAAACCGGTGATCTACATTTACGCCCATACAAAGCCTCATATGGTCACTCCCAAAATCTAAAACACAAAGTCTCAACATATCCTCTAATGTCTGAATCATACGTTCTGACTGTCCGTCGGTCGGAGGGTGAAATGCAGTACTGAAACTTAACTTCGTACCCATAGCCTGCTGTAGACTTCCCTAGAATCTCGATGTAAAACTACTATCACAATATGATACAATCACTGTAGGAACCCCGTGTAGTCTCACAATCTCTTTCACAACTTGGACGGCTTAATCGTTTTGATTGGTAGAAAATGCAATGATTTCATCAATCGGTCAACTATAACCCAAGTCTTCTCATTATTGTTAGACGATTGCGGAAATCCGGATACAAAATCCATTGTAACCTCGTCCCATTTCCACTCTGCCACTAGTAATGGCTGTAACAGTCCTGCAGGCACTTGTCTCTCTGCCTTGACTTGCTGACATGCTGAACTCCCTAAAACATACTTGGCAACTTCTCGTTTCATGCCTCTCCACCAAAAGTTCTCTCCACGGCTGTGTCTGAGCATGTTCACTATACTGTAAAAGAGCCGGGGGCCTGTGGTGAACCAACAAGTCTGGAGCTAACGTAGGCCGGCCGGGCATGTTGATGAATGCTATAGATGTTCTGTGTAGACTGAAAAGTCGGCCCCTTCAATGGGGGGTGAGAGGTCTCTTTTATAGATGTAAGAGACTTACTCGTACATGGATAAGGAAATATAATCCAATTAGGATGTGATTGACACCAATCAAGTAAGTTTCCTAATTGTATTAGGATTGATTGACATTAATTGTGGGGGTTTCCTAATTGGATTAGGAAATAGTTTGCACTTTCCATTAGTCTTCTAGCTTGAGTAGGAAACTGCCCAGAATGCTCGGGATTATGCCTGTGGGCTCGGATGAGCTGTTCCCGCGGTGGGATGTGCCTGTGCGGTCTTCCCGACCTGTTGACCGGGTCGTGAATGAACCGCTCGGGAGGCATTAGGTGGACCAAATTGCTCGGGATGGTGCTTGTCAGTAGTTGCAGAATAGAACCGCTCGGGCATGGGCTGATTTTGGGTGTATCAATATATATAAGAGTGTGTGTGTGTGTGTATATATATGCATGTACAAAAGGGCTAGGGTTAAAGTTTTGGGTCTTTGATATTTTACGTTTGGTGTTTTGAGAGTTGATGTTTGGTACATGTTTCTATACAATGGCCCAAAAACTGTAATTGGACATATCGTAACTTATTTTACGTTTGTATTAGATTGACAAAATTTTATTAATTTTTTTTATGTTTATTTTATGTGTTGTATCTATTTATTATTTTTTTTTGTTAGAAGTTACTTTATTTATTCAAATTTATATTTTAACAATCAATAGACTAAAAATAATTCATACGTACATTGCACGGGTAACAAGCTAGTTCGAAGAGAAAGAAAAAATTGATCCAGAATTGGTGGCCGGTGCCATGTAAACTTGGGTAATTAAGCCCATAACTTTTTCAACCACCCCCATTATTCAAATAAAAAAAACTTGGAAAATAGGCCTTTGTTTTAAGACAAAATTTGAGTCCTTGATTTAGATTATTTAAGGGAGTTTCCAACTCCTCCAAAATACGTCTTTTAAAGACAAATTTAATTTGAGACCTTGATTCCTTATTAAATATATAAACTCTTCAAATTTTATTAAGGAGTCTTTGACTCCAACCTCTATAAAAAATAATAATAATAATGGGGTTTCCAACTTCCTTCACAAAGAGGGTCTCTTTGACACAAACTTGGAGACTTTGTCTCCACCGAAAAAATGCAAATTCAAAATAAGGAGTTAAGGAAAATGAAAAAGAAATAGAAAGTTATTTTGTGGCTCCAAATCAAACTCCATAGAGTAGAAAGTTGGGGTATTGTAGACACCCCAATTTTGACCGGACGTCGAATTTAGGAGAGTGTCACCTCCGTGTCCGATGATGACAATGACCGAAAAATTCGAAGTATTCCAAGCTCTTCAGAAAATTCTCCAAAACGCGATAAAATTTCACAGAAAGAGGGAAATACCAGGTATTTAGGAAAATTCTGATATAAAATACAACTTTTGGAAAAGATATTCAAAAATAATTTGTTTCAAAAAGAGAAAAGACCTAAAAGGGGAATTTTAGTCAGAAACGGCACACGGCAGGATTCTGCGGCACTCGGTGACTGCCGCACGGCATTCACAGAGTGCCGGCACGGCACTCATCAAGTGCCGCTAAAGGTTTCTGACTGCCGTTATCTTTTAAAGTCTGTATTTTGCAGAGCAATACGTATGCGCATGCAGATAAGAACAAAAAACTGATAAAGTAAGACTGACAAAATTGCGGCAATCCATTAATTGTCGCGGCATTGGGTGAATGCCGCGCGGCAATCATTAAGTGCCGCAACGGCATTTGATGAATGCCGCAGCGGCAGTCACGGACTGCCGCGTCAGTGTCTGGACTGCCGCGCTGGACAGCAGTCTGCATAATTTCAGAAAGTACACATTGTACCAACTAATGAGGGAATTACACCTGTTTTTTACTCCGAAATTCACCAAAAATACCTGGTAATTTTGCTTATAAAAGAGAAGGGATCTTCCTAAAAGAGGGGGACCAAGAAGAACACCAAGAGAGATATTGGGAGAGAGAAGATATACTTCCATTTCACCAACAATTTTTTTTAAAAAAAAACAAGTGTTCTAGAGAATTAGAGAGAAGAGCTTGGAATATCTTCAAAGAAAAGAAAACTTTGAGGATAATTTGGAGGTGATCCTCTAATCATAGATTATTAGCTTATCCTTTCTTCCCATCTCTAGTCTTAAAATCTTTCATTATTCTCTTTGTTCATCAAGTAAACTTAGGAGTTTTCTTTTGGTTCCATGTTATTTTTCTTCCACTCTCTTGTTTATTTTCTTCTCTTGAAGGTCTTGGAGATCTTCAATATCTCCTTTGATCTCTAGAGCATGATCTTTTGAACACCTATGTAGGCTTGTGCTTCACATAGGAAGTCAAAGTTTAATCAACACTTCACAAGAGGATCCAAGTCCACACTCATGATTTGGATCTTCTAAACTTGATGTCTTGAGGAATCCCTTCAATATTCCTTTAAGGCTTATGAGTCATGGTCATAACCCCCCTCCCCTTTCTCCAATAACCATTAAATGGTAGGAGAATGTAGTTTTGAGTCTAAACCCATCTCCATGGTTTAGATCCTACAACTTATAGATTTCATGAAGTCCATCCATATTTCATTTGAAATCCATGAAGGATAAAGGTTTGTAGTCTCCCATGGCCACCAAATGGTGGGAGAAGTGGTTTGGTTTAACTCAACTTCATGGTTTAATAGTTGGAGTTACCAAATAAAAGTTGAACTAGCAAAATAAAAACAGTGAATCCATAAACTGTTTTTGATCAAAGATTTTTAGTTCGAAATCTAACCGTTGAAATCAAGTGAAACCAACGGGAAAGTGTCAATAACACATTGTTCTACCACTGTAATTTTTTTCTTGAGGTGGTTTCATGTTTAGAATGGTTTGATCATGGTTTTTGTGAAGCAACAACAATCTGTCCAGAATTTCAGAATAGTTTCAGAACAGCAACACTCTTTTGAAATAATTAAATCAGAGTTCTAATAAAGTTTCTATGACCCAAAATAATTTTTTCCAAGTAGATTAAGGTGTTAGGAAGTCACCCTAAAAAGAACAAAGCAATTCTGAATTTTTTACTATTTTTAATAAATCGTGCAAGAATTCTGGACAGGAGGTTGTAAGATGCTGAGTGACGTCTAGTGTTTTCCATATTCCCGGAGATCTAACCGTTGAAACTTCGATTTTCTTTTTGATTTGGAAACTAGACTGACAGAGGCATCTTGTGTCCAAATTTCATCAACATCAAACCATAAGAGACGTGTTTTTTATTTCTTTTAAGTTCTGGTCTGCTCTCTGCAATTTTCAGAGTTTTTTATGACACATTTGACTTACTTTGTAAATAAGGGCCTAAATGGCTTTCTTATGATCTAAGGCTTAAACCATGCTTTAATAATGATTAGTTGAGCTTGAATTCAAGGTTTAAAAGTATCTCATAGTTTATCCTTGTCCATGTACATATTCATCCATATGGTTTGGCACTTGTAATTATGACTTATTAGCTTTGGATTTAATTACATTAGATAGATTTAAGCTAGAAATTTAGGACTGTTATTTCTAACATCATATTTTGCATATCATGTGGACTAACCCTTTGTTTTGTAGCGCTATTAAGGTATGATTTCTAAAACTCCTTTTTAGTTTATCTTAATTTCTTGATTTTATTGATTCTTCGACTTAATGCGCGACACCTTAGAGTTAAGATTTGCCTTATGTGTATATATGGATTAGAGATTCTTTTCCTAGGTTTTTATTTAATCGCATGCATTGCACGTTTATTATCGCTGCTGGACCCCGGGTAAGTTCACTTGTGCCCTATTGCATATCATATCGCTTGTTACCTGAATTATGTGGCTTTTGAATGATATTTTGTCAATTGCAATTTTACACCCTTTGGACATGCTTTTGTGATGTATATGTATATATGTATTAGTTGAGGGCATGCTTAGATTAATAAATTTGATTAAAAGGATGTTGAGTAGAGGCCTATCGCAAGATAGGATGAGAGAGGGTGTTTTAGTCCGATGGGCTCCTTCCTCTCTCATTCCATAATCCCCGGACCTAGTTAATCTCTGGTTTCTAAAAGATCAGTTTCCTTTTTAATGGTTTCTTAATTTTCCTTTTAAAATTAAGTGGCGACTCATTTGTTTTTGAAATTGAAATTTAGAAAAGATTTTAAGAAAAGCTGTGGGTAGGTCAACCTGCGATATCCACAGGTATACTTACCCATTTTGGATTCCATGAATCCTATTATGGAATTCTATATTCCATATAAAAGAAAAATTGGATTCCATGAGTCCACCGTGGTAAGGAATTCTAAATTCCACCCAAATAGAAAAATTGGATTCCTTGAATCCACTATTCTAAGGAATCCTTGATTCCATTTTGCTATTACAATTTGGGCCATGGTGTATTAATAAATATTGGGTATTCATTTTTATTCAAAACTCTAGACTCCAAAGTCCCTCCACAAAGGTCTTCCAAAGACCACATTTTATTTTGATGAAATTTTGAACTTCAAGTTTTCTGTCAAAAGGTCTTCCAAAGACCTCCAAAAAAATATAGAGGGCTTCAAGCCAAAATATGAAGTTGGGGTAATTTACCTGTGTTAAATTCAAATCAAAAGACATGATCAAATTAAATGAGTCTTATACTCATCAAATCAATGAGTCTTGTATTCATCAATTCAATGGGTCATATGCCCATGACTAAATTAAATGAGCCCAATAATCATCAAATCAACATGAGCGTTGCACTCATCAATTCAATGGGTCATATGCCCATGACCCAATTAAATGAGCCTTGTACTCATCAAATCAATATAAGCCTAGTTCTCATCAATTCAATGGATCCCATGACCCAATTAAATGAAACTTGTACTCATCAAATCAATATGAGTCTTGTACTTATCAATTTAATGGATCTTGTACCCATAGTCAAATTAAATGAGTTCTTCTAAGAACTACGGTCGACATGATTCAAATTTTGATACATAGGCAATTCAATAATTACATTGGGTGCAGTCACATTGAAAGAAAATCAAATTTCGTGGGTCCTTTCCCCACGCTATATTAAATGAGCTAGTAATATACTCATAAAGAAGTATCAAGGGTCATCTACCTTTGGTATTAAATTCTTTTTTAAAAATAAAATCAAATGCTCTTGGGTTGTACTCCCATTAAAAAAAAATTAAGGGTCACATATTCTTAATGAGAATTAAAAATCCTCTAAGTTCTTTTTAAGAAATATGAATTGGTTTGATCCCATTAATGAGTACGTAGGCAGTCTAAATAATTAATCTAGGCATAGCCATAAAATTAAATTAACAAAAATTCTCCCACAATCACAGTTCGAATCAAAGGGTATTCCTTTAATGATTGTAATTAAGAGATACGTCACATCTTGAATGGGTCTAATCTACACTAATAAAAACTCATATGATTTTATTATACGAGTGGAATTTTGTTTGTTAGAATTTAACATTATGATCAACTTGATTCCAATTTGGATGCATAGATAACCCAATAGTTACATTAGGTGAAGTCACATTCAAAGAAAATCAAATCCCGTGGGTCCTATCCCCACATTATATTAAATGAGTATTATACTCATAAAAAAGTATCAAGGGACATCTACTTTTGATATTAAATTCTTTTTTAAAAAAATAAAATCAAATGCTTTTGGGTTATACTCCCATTTAAAAATTAAGGGTCACATATCCTTAATGAAAATTATAAATTCCTCAAGTTCTTTTTCGAACTACGAATTGGCTTGATCCCATTAATGGGTAAGTAGACAACCTAAATGATTAATATCGTGTGGCACAACCATAACATTAAACTAACAATTTTTATTTATTTTTTATTTTTTTTATTATATGAGTGAAATTGTGTTTGATAGAATTTAACATTTCTATCCAACAATGTTATACTTATCATTTATTAATAAGAAAATATAATAACTAACTAAATATTTTACTAATACTTAACATTTATAACTAACTAAATGCTTATCATTTATTAAAATTTATTTAACTAAATATAACTATATAAGTATATAATAAGAAAAACTCAATATTGTTTTACAAAACTAAATAAATATAAAAACCCAACATTGAATACGAATTAGAAATTACTTACCATTGATATAATAAAAAACTAAAGATTACATAAATTATTTTAGATAATTGGATAATTTTTTTTTTAATTTATTAAGTTGTTCACAGTTTATACTCATGCTGGCCAGGAGTATTACATTTATTTTGAAAATGGTTGATCTTCAATTCTTTAGTCTTCAATTTTCTTCATTAACATCCAAATTGTCGAAATCATGAATAACATTATCTTTGCGGTCTTGAGTTCGGCCTTGTGCACGGTCCCAATTCTTCAAGCACATTTAAGCAGTCCAACATTTCGACGGATAATCTGGTCTTCCTTTCCTCTAGCACCCTACCACCTTCACTAAAAGTAGACTCCGATGCAACTGTGGAAGTCGGAGTAGTTAATAGATCATGAGCCATGATATAAATAATAGGGAAAGCTCTTGCATGTTCTTTCCACCATGCCAAAATATCTAAATCGGCCATCTTCTCATGAGTTAGTTGGCTATCCCATTCCGTTTCTCGATACTTATTTAATTCATCAAGAATGTCAGAGTTACTTACATTGGATTGAGAAAGACCTTTTGTTTCTTTCGATTGATGAAAATGCTAGTGTAGTCTTTTATTGACGATGTCCCCGAACTCGTCTCAACATTACCAAAAGAAGTATTTTCCTCACTTACTTTTTTTGCATGCAAATTATAGTAATTAATAATGAAATAATTCTTCCAAGGTACTTTTCATTTCCGAATTACTAATTTCAATAGTATCATCTGATCGTTCCAATAATTGAGAAATTTGTGAAACCACTTGACAAACACCATTAAAATTGAGTCTAGGATCTAGTGTTCCTGATAAATAAAATATCGGTGTAGTATTAGCCCAATATTTTAAAACTTTTTTTTCCATGTCATAGCAAATATCAATGAAAATTGGATTTCTTCTTTTACTCATAAAATGCATAGGACATATTAAGTAATTCTCTAAGAACTAAAGAAGAAGTGGAATAGTTACCTGAAAGTTTATTTGTAGCTGTGTAAAAAATTTCTAAAAATTCATAAATTCAAATGCTACATCCCAATCATGAGTAGTCAAGTCTAATATCGAAAAATTAATATTAATAAAAGTAGTAATAACTTCACTATACTTTTGACAAGAATGAGATTTAATATCAGTTTGCAATTTGCGAGGATTTAGATGATAATCTTGAATAATAATAAGAGCAGAAGTAGAACTTGAGAAGTACTTTTGCAAAATAAATTGCTTGATAATCTTGAATTCTTGATCACCTAGCTTGTATTGTAGAAGTACTTTTGCCTACTAGAGAGCTGTTTGATAGTTCATTACTTGAATAATGAAGTAAATCAACTAGCTAGTAGAAGTACTTTTGCTTGTATTATAAAAAAGTTGAGAGAATTAGAGAGAGATAAATGAATTTGGTGTGAGAAAAAAATAGTGTGGGAGGTTTAGTATTTATAGGAAAGTCCTAAAATTATATTTTCAATTTTACCCCCAAAACTAGCCGTTACAAAGCTGTTAGAGCCTAGAGGGGTAAAAAGTGGAAAAGTAGATTTAAAAATAATAAAAATAAAAATAAAAACTAGCCGTTGGCTAGACCGGGTGGGGCGGGGCGGTCATAACCGCTATTTTTTGGTGGACGTGGGTCGGGCTACCGGGTTGGCCGCCCTTAGCGGGCCGGGCTTTTAGCTCTTCAAATCCAGGCCTTACTTGGGCTAGACGCGGACCAACCCACCCCAATGACACTTCTAGCGTGAACTCAGTGTGGGCCCACAAAGAAGTTTACTAGTAGTCTAGTACAGTAGTTTTTCTTCAGTGGGTCCTAGATTTAAAGTAATTGTGATGAGCCACACTGATAACACGGGGACTATGGTCGGTCCAAGTCAGCGTCGGTTGGCAAAACGTCAAACAACAGTACACATTGTTAATTTGTTAATGTATTGCCCAAAAAAATTACTCGTACTATCATATTATTATTTACTCTTAGATGCTAGTATGACCTTAATTTGACCTCTGTTTACCCCTAATTTTATGCTTGATTGGTTGCTTTTCTCTCAACTATTTTAAATTTGCCAAACCTACCAGGCTACCACACCTCTCACACACGGTGCACATTAGAACGAAGCAAAAGCAGTGGGCCCAAAGAGGATTGTGAATATCATCTCAAGACCTCTATAAATATTCACACCTCCCAAATTCACAACCACCTCTCAATTTGAGTCATTTCATTACATAATCTACATACTATCCCAACCCCCTCCCCCCACAAAAAAAAAAAAAAAAAAAAATGGCAAGAGCCAGCTTTCTCTTACTACCACTATTTCTCTCTCTAGTTTACGTCGAGACGGCCACTGTGACCAGCTCGACGAGCTTCATCAAGGCCTCATGTAGCACCACCCGCTATCCTGCGCTATGTGTTCAATCTCTCTCTATCTACGCCCCAACCATCCAAAAAAGCCCATACCAATTGGCCCAAACCGCATTGTCCGTGAGCCTAGCCAAGGCTCAGGAGGCTAGGACATTTGTAAAAGAGCTAACCCAATTTAAGGGACTCAAGCCCAGAGAATATGGAGCTATCAAGGATTGCTGGGAGGAGATAAGTGAGAGTGTGGACCGGCTAAGCAAATCAGTCCAAGAGCTCAAGTACGTGGGTAAAACCCGTGGGGCAGACTTTTTGTGGCACCTGAGCAATGTGGATACTTGGGTTAGTGCTGCAATTACAGTTGACAACACTTGCATGGACGGGTTTGCGGGTCAGGACATGGACGGTAGGATTAAGACCTCAATTAGGGCACGGGTCACTCATGTTGCACAAGTCACAAGCAATGCACTAGGTTTGGTGAATCAGTTTGCTGCCAAGTACTAAGGTTCATTTTGTAATTTAAGAGTGTCAAGCTCATTCTGTTGTGTGGTGTTTGAAATTTTGATGTATACAGTTTATGTAGTATATGCAGAATATATATATATATATATATATGTGTGTGTGTGTGTGTAGTTTTGTTTCACTTTATGCAGCATGGAATTTTGGGTTTAATTCAAAACCTTGCAGAAATTAATATCAAGGACATAGAGATAAACATTCGACTAACGCCAATTATCCTTTGTTGTCACTAACACCCCATTCTTTTTCTTTCTTAAAGAGTGAGTCTGTTCTGTTTTAAAGTTTAGGGGGTGTTAGTGAAAATTGGTCATAGTTCAGAGGGCGGTGCTATAATTTACCCATTTTAATACTTGTTGACTAGAAGAAAGGTGCTTGTGTCAAAAACTACATTTTTGATAGAGCACTACTAGACTCACATAGTGAACCATACACTTTTTCTACACACAATTTTAAATGCTTGTACCTTGTGCTGTTTGAATTTTTTTTACACTTTTTTGTGCCCCACTTAGACAGCACAGGGTACATGCATTTAAAGTTGTGTGTGGAAAAAGTATGTGGTTCACTGTGTGGATCTAGCATTTTCCTTTTTGATATCATGGGAGCTCTGGCCGAAAAAAAGAGAAGAAGATATCATTAGAGCAAAATTATCAAAATTCAGGTCTCACATAATAACGCTACGATTTTTTTATTTTCAGTTTTTGTATTTAAAATTGACTCTAATATGAGAAAAATTTACTCAAAAATAAAATAAAAAAACAGACATTACCATGTA
The DNA here is from genome assembly GCA_033977485.1 of Hydrangea macrophylla. Lineage (NCBI taxonomy): Eukaryota > Viridiplantae > Streptophyta > Magnoliopsida > Cornales > Hydrangeaceae > Hydrangea > Hydrangea macrophylla. The sequence continues at coordinate 84,531,287 of CM066982.1, read as the reverse complement.
AGCTAAGTCTAGCGTTTTGACACTATAACAATGTCGAACTATAACTTAATTTATTTAAAATTGAAAACTAGCTATGTTATAGCGTTTTATATTCTCTAGCCCAATCCGTTATGTTATGCGAATAATTAACTTTGTTAGACAACTTGGGATATGCTTCTATCCCAGAATATGGAATAATGATCATATATTGACCCATTGGTTAGGCTTGTATCTGAATCACTAGTAGATGTAGATTCATAAAATTATCAATAATGCTACACACACACCCATTTGCACAACCATTTGCACAACAGTGCACAAAAATGTTGAACTTTGTGCTGAAAAGCCTGTACACACAAAATGGTGTGCAGTGTGTGTGCAAACTTTTTTGCACAAAGTCCAACATTTTTGTGCACTGTTGTGCAAATGGTTGTGCAAATGGGTGTGTGTAGCATTGCTCTAAAATTATTAAGTAAGAGGTCAAAAAATCCTTTGCTTTTACAAACCTAAAACATTGTGAAAAAGCATCTTAAGTTGGAATAACTTTATAAGTGGCGCACCGACCTTTTTGTAATAATCCATTGGGTTCTAAATATTATGCATGCTAATTAGATATATTCGACCTATGAGACTGGGCTCTAGTTTTTATGAACAATTATAATAACAACAATGTTAGGCACATAGTACATTTCACAACACATTAATAATATGGTTTTAAATACATATACCAGGTACAATGTAAGTGATGTATGAAAAATTGTGAAAAATTTAAACAATATGTATAGGGTACAACACATTTAAAACAACATATTTAAAGTCTTATATGGTGAAATATGTTGTGTGTCTAATATTTTTGTTATAATAATGACTCAATTAATGATTCACAGATGAGTACACTGATATTAGCGTACGTGGCCAGGAATTATTGGAGTTAATAACTGTAGAACCTAACAAGATAGGTAGTGATTCTAGAAAGTGGTGTCCAAAATTTATACTATGGTGTTAAAAATGATTTAATGTGAAGTGTAGATGGAAGTTAGGTTCAAAAGACATTATAATGATTGTAGGCCACATAAAGGCTTTGGGACTTGGGGCCGACAAAAGAAAGTGTTGTCTATATTGATATCATTTCTTGGATTTTATTCTTCAATGTGAATAAGTGTTGTTTATATAATTGATTAGGGCTGAATATGGTCAGTTTTTGCTCGATCTTTTTTGGTTTTGTCATGTTTAAAAATCGATCAATAAGTTCGATTCGGTCGATTCTTTTCTATGAACATATTTTTGAAAATCGACCCAATGAGCTCGGTTTACTCAATTGATTTTGGGGTCGATTTTTTATTTTTTGTTTTTGTTTTTGTTTTTTTTTGTTTTTTTTTTTTTTTATGAACAACCCTATAATTGATTGCAAGGACAAGTGGTAAAGTATTCAATAGATGAGAAAAGATGGAACCTTGTGTGTCCGGGTCACCGGGAAAGAAACATATGTGTTATCAACTAATAGTTTTATTAGCACAAAAATTAAAGCACTTTGTACAATAATCGAAAAAAATAAAATTGCAGGTCGTAATTATTATTATTATTATTATTTTTTTTTTTTTGGGTACAAATGACTCTCTTCCATGCATGTGGACCACTGCGTCACATGCATGAGCGACGTTAATAATTGTCCTAAAGAGTAGTGTTGTCCAAAAGTTTAAATGTGAAATGTGGACAATGAGAGCAGACAAAGGGAACCATTGAAGAGGACTTTCTTGGACTCTAACCACGTGAGTGGCTATTTTTTGGGTAGGAAATTAAGAGATCACATGGATTTGGTCGAAAATTTTTAAGAGAGAATGGGATGAGGTAATGGGTATGGGCCCTATTTTTTATTTTTTTTATTTTTATTTTTTATAATAAAAATATTAGATTCATACAAAAATTTATACAAAATTTCACATAAAACAATCTTGATTCTTAATTTTAGTGTGCCCCATGTGGCAAACACATGGTTTCACACGGAATCCACCAGAATTGAAGTTCAGGTTTATTTTATATGAATTTTTATGTAAAATTTTGTGTGAGTCTAGCATTATTCATTTTTCAATCCCATTTTTCAGATCCCAAAGTGGAGCTTCTCGACATTTCTTGGAAAAGTACAGTAGGTGTCTTGTGTGATGTTCGTGATTAAATATTCAAAAGAACAGATACTTGAAAGATGATTAAATAATATTCCACATAATAGAAATAGATATGTGAAAGAGTAACGATTGTTGTTAATTGTTAAAGCACATCCGAAGTCTATGTGAAACTAAAGGGTGAGACTAAGGCCACGATTTGTTTCGCGGAATTAAGGGAGGTTGTGGACTATTATTTTATTTTAATGGGAGAGATTAATGTCATGCTTGTTTCGCGGAATTAAGGGATATTTGACCATTAGTTCAATTTGATGTAATTCAGTTTATCTCGAGCGGCGAGCCACACCTACGTTTGTTTTGCAGATTGATGGTAGGATAAGGTGAGATAATAGTCCATTTTAATTGAATGGTTTACTGTTTGGATACGCATAACCCCATGGACTAATAATCCAATTTAACAAAATAATCCCCCACATGAGGGAATAATTAATCCCATTGGGGGATATGGTATTATTAGTCTCATGAATAGTGAAGAGTATAAGTATCCTCCTATCCGGCCCTTAGTCCTGCAAAACAAACGAGGCCCGAATGGACACACAAAGCATCCAAAGAGACCATGGCGTGAACGGAGAGGATAAAAAAAATTAGGAAAAATTAGTGAAAAATCTCTCAAAGTGACTCTTAAGAGTTTAGTATCCAAAAGATTTCTTAGTTTGTTAAAAAGACCCTCTGGTTGAAACTTATATTTGGTAAATGTCCATAGACCAAATTTTATTTTATTTTACTCTCTCTCTCTCTCTCTCTCTCTTTCTAAGATCTAGGTCTGCCTCTACTACGATTGATATGCCGCCACCGCCCTCTGCCACCACTACCACCATAACGATCGCGAGCCATCACTAACCACCACCACTATCCTCAGCTGCCACCACCACTATCGCCATTGTTGCAGCCAGCACATCTGGCCATCTCCGACGAGCTCGAACCATATCTGACAATATTTGACCAACTCGAACTAGATCTGGCCATCTCCTTGTTAGTTGCAGGTTTTACAAATATTAAGTAAAATTTTACTTGTTATTTTAGTCGCCGGAGGTGGTGAGGTGGTCGCCGGAGATGGTGGTGTTAGGAAACTGCGTTCCCAGAATCCATTGACAGCGCGTATAATTTGGTACTGCAAAAAAAATTACGTGAAAACTACAATAACCCTACAAGGGCAGAACTAGGGTTACCTTAAACTGCTAAAACGGATTGCTGTAGTAGACGAATCGAGAACACGGGCTCGATAACAGCTCACAATCTTCTACCGTATTCCTCTGTTGCCAGAATATCGAATTGAGTGTGGGCTCCTTCGAAATCCTTTATGTTTCTGCTCTATCTTTTTACGCTCTCTTTTCTATTCCGAGTTATAATACTCTTGATGGAAAAACGCAAACTGAAGAGAGAGCCAAAGCAACACATAAATAGGCTACGATAGGGACCATAAGAAGTGAATAAGGAATAGACTTCCTTATGGAATTAGGAAACCCTAATTCGAACTGAATCAAATTCCTATTTCCATAAATTATAATTCATACCACTAAAGAATTATAATTGCACTCCTACCCTTATCTCAAAAATATGTTTCGAGCTCCATGTTATTAAATGCTTATTATCTCTCCATGTTAAGATTACAGATATCCATTAATTAAATATAATTACTGACAATCATATTTAATTAATTTCTTAAAATTCCTTGAGATCTTCTGCTTAACTTATCTGATATGTCGAATACAAAATCCACCTGCAGGATTTGACATAATCAAAACTTATAAGCTTTCTCAAGGGGATATCATCAATCCCAAAATTGAGACATGGATTCCATCATTAATTAATATCCACCACACAATTAATATTGCCACCCAATCCAATGAGATATTGACTCATTTAAGGATCTCACTCTTTTAGGGATCAAAGTGTAAATATCAAATGTACGTGTCTACAAATTAACTTAGGATTTAGAGCATAAGCACTCATAATAGCCATGAGGTATTAATTATCTTATAAGTCAGTATAAAAATAATTACCCCAAGTCAGTCCCGTTTAATACACAAAGTGTACCAGCATAGTGAGTTGAAACTATACCGTTTTCCGTAGTCAAGACAAACCTACTACAACACCATGCTGCAGTCCTACCGATGGTGTGTCCAATCTCATTTAAGACTGTAAACCAAAATCTAACATTCTATAATATCTGATGGCCTGATCTTCCGTGTGTAAGCCGAACTCTACACACCAAACCACCTACTATATAGAATGAGAGACACGCATGCATAATATTAAATAAATAATATAATACAAACCTTGCCCACACAGATTCTCATAAAAAAAATGGATTAACTGATTTTATTACTTGAATAATAAATCAACTACATAAAGCATGACTTTTAGTATATATTCCTAACAGGTGGGGGTGGTGGTCGGAGATGGTAGGAGTGGTGGTAATGGTGATTAGAGTTAGATGATGAAGATGAGAGCATTTTAGTCTAAGAAATAAGGGATAACTTATCCTTAATGATAGATTTAAGTCGTCCTTAATATAAAAAATTTTATGCATTAGTCATCTCCACTAATTACCCCAAAAATTTGTGTGGAAGGTTATAAGATTATAGATGTACGTTTATATTTTATGGATTCAGATTTGAGGAAATACAACAAAGCAAGAAAAAATGAAGTTGAAGTTATGGAATTCAGGGAAAAATATTTGGTAAGGACACTACTGGTAGAGTAAATACAAAAATGAAAAACCAATTGGACGGTATGTGAAGTCTTTCTCACCTCATTGAATTTCAACACACTTTCCCAAACCAGGCCCAGTTTTGGGCAGGCTTAGACCAATGGGCTTGATGGACTCCACTGGGCCGGGACTAGGCCTGTTAATGGACCAAATCTTGGCCTGGATTCGATCCGGATCTTGCACTTTTTGATGGATCTGAGCTTTTTTTAGATTCAGATCCATATCCATATCCAGATCCGTTTAGAATGTTAGGTTGATGAATCAGATATGATTTAGTGGTATCCGATCCGACTAATAACCGGATCCGAATAAGAATAAACTATACAGAAAAAAATGCATACTATACACTACATAAGATTACTATTACATATAAAATTAAACAACGTCTATAGTATACAATAGATTATACATACTTACTTTCAGTCGTATATTATTTTGATTTAAAGATATGATTTTTCTACATAATTAAGTGTATTTATGGGTTAAACGTTGATTGATTTTTGTATATGCGTAGAGAAAAATAGTAAAAATAATAGTTTCTATGGTAATACTAGAATACATATAATCAGCTAAGTTATCATTTTAGATCCGATAAACGGATCCGAATATCTAGATCCGATCAAATCTGAATATGGATTAAATAAGGTAGATCCGACGGATAAATAAACCGGATCTGGATAGTAGAATTGTTAACGGATCTGAATCTGATTTGTGTGGATCCGATCCAGATCCGATCCATTTACAGGCCTAGACGGGACGAGCTTGACTAATAGGGCCTGGGGTCAGGCCTAATTTAACTCTTTTTTATTTTGTTGAATATAACCAAATACGAGTATTTAAAATATAGAAATAAAATTACAAGAGTAAAATTAAATTAAATAAATATATATGTAGTTAGGGTCCAGTGTGCACTGGGTGAACGCATTGAACTTTTAAGCCTAAAAAATACACAGAGCACCCTATTGATCCACGTCCCATCTCGCTGTCCCGCGAATTTTTTAGGCTTAAAAGCCCAGTGCATTCCCCGTGGATTTTTTGCTTTATATATATGTATATATAAACAAACAAACTAACCGCATTACGATTAATAAAAATACAAATGAAATTAGTGCTCCAATTTTTTCTCCAATTTTTTCCCCACTAAATTCATTTCGTGTCGTGCTAATAATGCAGCACTTGTACTAAAATATGATTCAGAAGCAACAAAGTCATAACCGATTGAAGCTTGATGTAATGTAGTCTCAAACACTCGTAAGAATTTTAGGGCTTGTTTGGAAAAGTCTAAAACATGAGCTGATTCAATTTAAGTCTAATTTTTTTATTTGGTTTTGGTTTTTGTGAGAACTTAGTTTAGTGAGTGTCGGTTTCTTATAGGAGTCCGTGCCCAGTCAAATAAATTTCTTAAAACATGTTATCTGTCAAAATCAACCTACACTTGATTCTCACAAATATCAGATAAAAAAATGGACTTGGACTGACCAATCCCAATTTACATATTCCCAAATAGGGCCTTATGTGGAACAATTAACAGTTGTAACACCCACTTCATCAAGACTCTTCCAGGCATTGTACAAAAGCCATTACTTATTTACTTCACGTCCAACTAAGACCAAAAAGGCCACTCTTGGTAGAAGTGGTAGAATTATTCACCTAGAACATCTACGTACATTTTCGATGTTATATATTCACTTTTGATCTGGCTTTGCCGGTTCGGTTCAATCGGTTTTGAGTAGGTTAGGTTTAAAATCGACCAATATGTTTTGGTTTGATCAATTTTGTCGATGAGGTATTTTTTTGATTGATTCAATTTTTATACTATAATATTTTAATAAAAATTAACCGAACTAATCGCTTTGGTCGATTAATTTTTTTGGCATCCCTCCTAGTGGCTGGTGTCCGTACTAGGGCTGTCCGACAAAAACCGAACCCGACCAAACCCGACCCCACCCGACCGAACCCGACCCCACCCGACCCCACCCGTGACTGTTTGGTTGAGTCACGGGTTTTACAAGTCAAACCCGAACATGTTTCGGATGGATGTCGGTTTCTCCCTTCAAACACCCGACTACACCCGACCCGACCCGACTGTACACAACATGATTAAAAAAATTATTTTTTAATTACAGACTATGCAATAAAACTTTGAATGTGCATGTATATATATATGTATGTATATAATTTGTGTGTGTTTTACAGCTCTATAGCGATTGTTCTTAAGTTTTTCTTCATATCTACAATTTGTGTGTGTGTGTTTTTTTTTTGGTTTACAGATCTATCATTTACACATTGTTGTTTTTACTTAACTAAATGTATAATTGTTTTTATTTTACAGATCTATAATTGTTGTTCCTCAGAGTTTTAGTTGTTCTTTACATTGTACAATTTTTCTTCACTTTGTTGTTTTTAGTCGGGTTTCACCCGACCCAACCCGAAATCACCCGAACCCGAACTCACCCGAACCCGATGGATGATGAGTGGATCACGAGTGGAGAAGGTCTAACCCGACTGCTATTCGGGTGGATGATCGGGTGAGGGCTAAACCCGACTCACCCGACCCGTGGACACCCCTAGTCCGTACAATGCTTGTTGGTTCCAACATTAGTCACTGGTAATTTTGATTTAACTATCCAATGGTTATAGCTTAGTCCTTGACCGTTGACCAATGTTGACCTGACATAAAAAAACCTCCTACGACCGTCCCATCAACAAAAAGCCCATAATTTCATATATTGTTCTGAAAAAAACATAGCCAAATCACAGCTTTCCTTCCATTGTTTTCCCTTAATCCTCTCTATTGTGTAACTTGTGTTCTTGTACAACATTGGTAGCACGGCTGCCCATGCTTATAACACAACCAACTTCAAATTGGCTCCGACCACCTTGGCATCGGGCCTAGCCGAGGCTCAGTTCACCAAGGCCATTTTCTTGAAATTGACCAAACTTGAAGGACTACCATCTGAGTTCTATGGGCCATTGAATTACTGCTTGAACGCGATGAACCAAAGCGTGATTATTCTTAGGAGATCGGTTAAAGCATTCGGGCACATGGCTCGTGTGAAAGGTGATGATCTTTTGAACAAGGGAATAATGTAAGCCAAAAATGATAGACAACCAACGTTTTGTACAACGTTTTGTACAACCGAGGGCCTTTCAGCAAATAAGTAAAATATTGTGGGGCCACATTGACTTAAAATACCAGGAGTCTCACTTTGGCTGTAAAAAAATTTCCCTCTCTCTTGAACTGAGATAAAGAACGAGTGAGAGAGAAGACGCAAGGAGGGCGACCCCGATCTGCGGCGGCGACGGCGACGAAGGCGGCGAAGGACGGATCGGCGGCGGCGGCGAAGGCTTGGTTCTCTCTCTCGGTACACACTGTCTCTCTCTCTCTCTCAAACTCTTTTTACATATATATATATGTTCTATATATGTATATATATATATGTATATGTCCACAAATTTTTGTATATATATAGTGTATGTTATATGGATTTGGCACCGAGGAGTTGGTATTGAAGACCTATTTGGATCTCATCTCAAGTTTGTAGCTTCCCAAGAGATCAAAAGTTCAGAAAATCCCTTTTTCTTCAATTTTGTTTGATAGTTTTGATGTTTGTTTACAGCATTTGTTTCAGTTCACTCTGTAATGTTTGTTTTTAACTTTATTACTTGATGCTTTGAGTAATGAAAGATCTGTTTTTTTCTCTTCCCTCTTATTTTCTTCGTCCATTGTCGCTGTTTGGTTACTGAGAAAAAGGAGGACAACAAAGAAAAATTTTGAAAACTTTTTCAATTTTGGGGGTTTATGTTCTGTTTTTAATCTGAGCTCAAGCTTCCTTTTTTCCCCATCTAAAATTTGAATTTTTTTTTTTTTTTTTTACATTTTTTTTTCTCCTTTCATTTTCTTGGTAACAGATGGAGCATTAGTTGATTTTGAATTATCTATTTCTGTTTTCCTTTCATTTCTCAAATTTTTTAGGTTGCATTTATGAAAAAATGTTGAAATAATTAACTTGATTTTTCTCTACTATGTGACCCATTTCTTGGTTCATGAGAGTAAGGCAAGGGTTGGCAAGAAAAGGACGCAGACTGTGCGAATTGATACTATTGATAGGGGCTCCTCTAGATGGAAAGGAGCTGATATTCATTCTTGCAGTATGTGCTAGATGCTTACCGCAAAGGAGACAAGCTGAAATTTGCAAACCACTCATCAAATCCCAACTGTTACACAAAGGTATGTGTATATTCCATTATTTCCAATGGGGAATTACTTTACTTGATTAAGCTAATACAATGGTTTGTACAAGTGATGCTGGTGGCAGGCGATCATCGTGTTGGCATTTTTGCCAAGGAGCGTATTGAAGGTGGTGAAGAGCTCTTCTATGATTATCGTTATGGGCCTGATCAAGCACCTACATGGGCTCGGAAACCTGAGGGTCCAAGGGAGATTATGCCTCCATCTCTCAAGGTCGAGCTAAGAAACATCAATCTCATTGATGGACCATCTTATAATCGTTGATGTATATACCTATTGGCATGGTGTTGTATTTATTTCAGCGTGTTTGTATCGAGGTCTCTTAGTAGGAGGTTGTGAGCCAACTATGTGAATATGCAGCATTTAAGTATGAATAATGTGTGCACGGTTATGTATTATAGAAAGTCAAAACAAATGGATTGTTTCGACAATAAGCTAGATAAGTTTCCAGTAACTTTGTGATATTATAGAGCAGGAATAAGAATTTGGCAATGCCGTAGAGGCTTGTATCACGTATGAAGCTTTAATGGATCTCCTGTTTAGTCATGTTGAGGTGGCTTGTGTATGAACTCAGCATTTTAAGCATTGATAATGACATGATCTTTCTTCATTCCAACAGAAAGTAAAACACACATTCTATCAGTTTCGACAAAAGTGGAAGGACTGTTCTTCATTCCAAGAAAACGAATCTAACTGACATATTTACATGGTAGCACTGAAACAACAGGCTAAAATAATTGAAAGGATCCAATACAGAAGACTTCACTCTACAAAATTCCCTCGTAATCCCTTTAATTGCAAATGAAAATACAACAATTCATTTCAGCTATCAGGACCAGTGACTACAATCTTGAATAACTGAGGAGTAGCTCTTTCCAGATTTTCTTCCATATACAGATGGATGGCCATCAATCCTATATTGTGACATACCGGTTTTTTGTTGCAACATAACCAAACAAGTGTAAGAACAAAATATTAGTATGAACAACATTACTTAAATACAATTTTATAACATTCGGGTTGATAATCACACATTGAGGATGGTGCGAGAGGTAATGGTCGATTAAAATTGACATAGACAGAGATAGCAAAAAATAATATATAATAATATGTGGTAAAATGATATTATAGCCTTAAAAATAAAGATAAACTATTTATGTAGTTAGTTGCAAAAAAAAAAGCAAGAGTAGAAGAAGATTAGTTGTGATAAATTATGATCATTTTTCTAATACGATAGTGCTAAATTTGATTCCTAAACTTGCTCCCAACACACGTTGAGAGCTGAAAAAATATTAGTCGTTACCCTACTTGTAAGAGATGTAATTTGCTGACAGCACAGTCCAAATGCTATGCAATTGTATCAAAGCTAATACTATCCGTCTGACCTAACATATTGGCTTATCTCTAATCTCACTTGCAAATGTACTGTGCTAATACTAATTAACATTTCTTGGATTGTGATATTCGTTTATGGAGTGGCATTTTTGGAAGGAAAGAAACAACCAAACATTTAACAACATTTCTACCTCTTTCTATATATTTCTCTTGGGAACATCTTATCCTTAGCAAAGGATGTTTTGCTTTCAAACCTTAAAAAAGGCTTGCCTTACTAAGTATGTGGAACTATCAACCATGGCGATAGCATATGGTACAACAGTTAAAATTTAAAAATCAAACCATTACTCATCATTTCATACACAAAGGCTGATGGCCTCTTCCTAAGTAAGGCTATCTAACAGAATTGTTCTTCATTGTCTATATTTGCAAGGGCATAATTGCAAGGGCATAGTAACTAAAAGCCATGAAAATGTAACAGACCAATTTGGCAAAAGTCATTTATGAAAGATGCACAGCTCGGAAATAAGCTTTTATTGAGTTGGTTCATAATTAATTATATATACACTTCGTTGGTCATTTAGAATTGGATAGATAGTGATTTGGTGAAACCACCAATCAATCAATAAATAGTAATCTTTTTGCTAACCCTCAAAATTGGGGATTTCTAACAAATTGAGGTGAATTACATATTCAAACATCAAAAAATCAACAATAACCCAATAAAATAATGTTAAAATTCATGATGAATATAAGCTAATTAGACAAATAAAATTAAGGGTAAGTGCTCATAGATCAATTTGAAGCTTACCCACATTAAAAATTGAAGCTTTTGATCTCTTGGGAAGCTACAAACTTGAGATGAGATCCAAATAGGTCTTCAATACCAACTCCTCGGTGCCAAATCCATATAACATACACTATATATACAAAAATTTGTGGACATATACATATATATATACATATATAGAACATATATATATATATATGTAAACAGAGAGTTTGAGACAGAGAGAGAGAGAGACAGTGTGTACCGAGAGAGAGAACCAAGCCTTCGCCTTCGCCGCCGCCGCCGATCCGTCCTTCGCCGCCTTCGTCGCCGTCGCCGTCGCCGCCGTAGATCGGGGTCGCCCTCCTTGCGTCTTCTCTCTCTCACTCGTTCTTTATCTCAGTTCAAGAGAGGGAAATTTTTTTACAGCCAAAGTGAGACTCTTGGTATTTTAAGTCAATGTGGGCCCCACAACATTTTACTTATTTGTTGAAAGGCCCTCGGTTGTACAAAACGTTGTACAAAACGTTGGTTGTCTATCATTTTTGAATGTAAGCATTGAAGTTTTGACATTGTCCTAATCACCATTGAATTAGTCAAAGTTAAATATTTTATTTATTTTGACTGGTCAACCGAAGAAAATGGATCAGGGGCCCAATGAAATAAATTAGTCTATTATTACTGGACTTACTAAAATAAAACATGGGCCTTTATTTAATTAGTTATTGACATAGTCCTATTAAATTGAACACTTGTCATTAAATATTTGGTTTGAATAAGTCAAGTTTGTCAGATACTGTACTACTAGATAAGTGCTTATTAGACAGGTTACTAACAGATAAAGTTTCTATTAGATAAACATCCATCAAGTAGGTCTCTATCGAATAAATCATGATCAAATGACTTCCCTATTAGATAAGATACAGTCAGTGCCTATAAATATAGTAGGTTCTCCAAAACAGGGGTCAAAAAATTACAAGTCTAAGCAAGCCGTCTCTCAAAAGACGACAGCCACCTACAACTTGAAGTTCTTAAGCTACAAATACGTTTTGCTCCACACAAAAGCTAGAGAAATGTCAAACCACTCAAGCCTTTATGAAGAACAACAAACATAAACTCTGTCGTTCTTCAGATTCGAAGATCAAAATCCAAGCCTTTATGAAGAATAGCAAGCATAAATACTATCGTTCTTTAGATTCAAATATTCAAATCAAGCTTGTTTAATATGTGCTTCAACAAATAGAAGAAATAATAAACTTTATTGTTCGAGATCAAGCCATAGACCCTCGTTCAAACTTTGCCTACAAATTCATCCCGCGTAAAGATTTGTAGGACAAATCTACAGTTCAAGAACAAGCTCAAAAGCCCTTAAATTGCGAACTACTAATTAAGGAGATTGAATTAGAGGATTTTCTTTTCATGTAAAAGAATTTCACAGAGATTGTACTCATGTTTTCTAAAATCAATAAAATCTTATATATTTGTTCCTCAAATTTTCCTGTTATTCAATACTTGAAATTTTGTTACGTACAAATAGTTTTGAGGAAGGGGCTAAAGAGGTCGTACATTATACCGAAAATTGTTAAGCAAAGCTTTTTGATTCTTATAATTGGGACACCACCGAGAAGATATCGATAAGAAACCAGGTTTATAAGGTTTCAAAGCTCACTAGTGAGGCTGTGCTTTATCTTAAGGATTTTTTTGCAGAGAGTAGTAGCCATTAAAAAACATATAAGGTTATGATTTTGATCTAGTGGGCCTTTTGAATTTTGCAATATTTTTGTTTTGATTTTGATTGTTGATGTGTCTCCAGTTTTTTTTTATTGGCCTGACTGGCTAGACAAAAAATTGAGAGTTACACAATTTTTTAAATTTCTGGAAAGGCTAAACATAAATACGAGTTACAACTAAAATTTTTATTGACTTACGCTTGATAATTTCATATATCTGGACCAACCACGGCTGGGTTGATGGGGGCATTTGGTAGAATGTGGCAAGGTTTTGCATAGTTAGAGGGAGAGAAAGAAAGGAAAGGGAAGGTAAAACAAAGAAGATCAAGAAAAGGGGGAAGGGAAAGGCTATAAATAAACTATTAATATCAATATTTGTAACTTGAACTTCAACATTCTACAGGAAATCAACTATTATTTCTCATATTTGAAAATTCAAGTTTATATTAGTGTGATTTTTGTTGGGGTTATATCACATGTGGAATAATTCCAATAATTTAGGGACTATGGTTTAGCTAGCTTGCTATTGTGATTTGGTTTTCTTTGTGATAGAATTGAATTACTTGTCCAATAAATAATGAGTTGCAAACTCTATATAAGGGGATGCTGTATAGAAATTTAGGAAGCCATTGGTGTACCAAGTTGGGGGTCTCCCCTCATGGGGGTGCATGGTCTAGGAAGAGAGAGTGTGAGTTCTTTGGGGTATTGAGAGTAGGTACATAAACGGTGTGAGGGTTGGGTTATGAGATTTAATTCAAAGTATTTTGTACCAATTGTTTATTCTCAATAGTGAAAGAACTGGTCTCTCAGGTGTGAATGTAAGCGATTTTGCAGAACTACGTAGAAATCTGTGTTTTCTTTGGTGTGCATGTTTATTACTGTTGATGTGTTTCTATGTGTTTATTGGAGGAATTTAGTTCTGCGTTTTCAGGGAGCTTGTCAGATAAGTTATGTTGTTTGGAATTCGGGTCAGAGGTTGTTCTTAAAGTTTTTAGGCACTGCGGATTTATCGGTGGGTGCAGATTTGCAAGATTTCGCACAGTTTGAGATCATATTTTTGTATGATAAATTGGATGACACAACATGTCATGATATATGGTAAAAGGAGATTTCAGTGCTACTATTAGTGTAGCAGGTTGCGTATTGTAGAGGGGTCCTCACACTCCGCTAGTACGGGCACTTCTCTTGGATTGTTAGATTTCGGGTATGGTATGGTACAGTAAGTATGTGGTCCTTGAAAAAAATATTTTGATGGGTTCCAAGAGTGCTGTCGATTGTCCTTGTGCGATGGTAATATTTGTCGTGGGTGGAACAGTGATTTCAAAATATTTTGTTGGACGGTTCGCTATTTGAGTGGTATGACATATGTCCCAAACTGGCGGAGTAATCTAAAATCTTGTCACGCCCCGGAACGGCAAAAATAGAGAAAAATAAATTTTCTTTTTGGGTCCAAAGGCAGCGACGGGTGAAGTCACATGATTGTCCACACCACGCAGTACTAAGCAACAAGCAGTAATAGTGTAACAAGAATGAAGTCTAGGTTCTGATCACAACGTAACATAAAGTCAACAGAAGTTACTAACTATTACACATAAGAGTCTCGAATCAACTATAAGACAGCGGAAGTACGAATGTCAAGGCAATATATGCCTGACTACAAAATGGTTCTAAAACAGTAAAGACAATTAACTACAATTCTAGTCTAGTCTTCAGTTGGCGTAAAGGTAGTCCTCGGCGTAGTAGTCTTCTCCGGTCTGACCTCCGTCAGGGTTGTTATTAGCAGGGACATCACAACCGGCATCATAGTCCTCGCCCGCAGGTCCTTCACTTGTATAGTCATAACCAGGGTGCGCTGGAACGTGGAAATGTCCAGCGGCATAAACGCCGCCAGCTTAATGAAAGCTGATTGAGTTAGATACTAACAGGGTATCAGTTATTGAAGTTATTACAAGTTATAAACAGTAACCAAGTTAGAGTTCAGTGAGGGTAACTCCTTTACATCAAACCGATTATCCGATTACTAATGCCTTACTCATTTTAAGACCGATAACACGTCTTGATGGGGAACAGACTCGACAATAGTTCAACTCTATAATATACCATTGCTCATCCACCGCTTTTAAGAACGTATGCACAGTTCACCGCATGTCATGGATACCACGTTAGTCCATCCCCCGCTTTTAAGAACATATGCACAGTTCACCGCATGTCAGGGATATAACGCTTTAAACAACAGTACATCATTCTATGCCACGACTTAGCGACGTCTACCAGTGATCACGGTCCACCGCAGTCGTAGACACCTTCGTCTGTCTACCGCTTTTAAGAACATATGATTAGATCATCTGGCTATCTTAGGGCAAATGGTCCGGTCCACCGCAAGTCATAGACACCTTCGTCTGTCTACCGCTTTTAAGAACGTATGATCGACCAAAGCCCGCCCACGCAAGGTTCCCGAGTCTTAGCAAACCTACTTAAGTTCAACTCTATCACCGATACATGACAATCCCAATGTGGCCTGACTACTCTGAATGAAATGAACGTTAACTCCAAAGGATTGACGACTATTCCGTTATTTAACATCATAAACATTATCCGTTAATCTTGTTGTTACTACGATCCTACGTTGCATTAACTCATCATCACATCTGTATTACAATAATAAAGCATGCTGGGAAGTACTGAATTGTCACGCCCCGACGTAGCATAATTCAGGAAAGCATTTAATTTCCTTTATGGACTCGTAGGTCGTGACAAGTGAGTATGACCAATTGTCCCTGCAACAAATAACTTAACAAACAATTCTAGAGCAAAGGATACTAACAAAAAAACATAAGCTCTGAAAAAAAAAACTTACTAAACTATTACAACAGTCATAGTCTTAGGCACAAAACGCCTTATTCAAAAGTCCAAACTAGTTTATTACAAAACCCAAATTAAAAGACTTAGGTAATATAAGGCAGCCTCCTGGAAAGTCTCCTGACTCTAAGTAGCATAGTCAAAATACCCTGGCTTCTCCTGACCCTGAAAATCTGGACATACAGTCCAGGACGCATCAACGCCGTCAGCTTATGAAAGCTGGTGAGCAAAATAAACAAGTGCTCGCAATGTATATATAAGCATATAAACAACGGTGCAATTTAACTTTTAAAAGCAATAACTTCAAGGTTCCAATTCCAACATAAGCTACGGGGGAATAAAGAAAGCAATAAATATGTGACCATGCGTGAATAATGTAACACCTCATCTTTCTGACTCTTTTCTCTCAACAAAACTCAACACAACCAAACCATTATCTTAGATACCAGGAATACTATCCGATCGATATCCAAAAGAGCACACCAAACCATCGCTTCAGATACCAGGAATAATATCCGATCAATATCCGAAACAAGCGCCTTAGATACCAGGAATAATATCCGATCGATATCTAAGCCGTACACAACACTACCACCATCGCTTCGGATATCAGGAATACTATCCGATCAATATCCGAAACGCGCGCCTTAGATACCAGGAATACTATCCGATCGATATCTAAGTCGTACACAACACTGTCGCCTCCAATACCAGGAATAATATCCGATCGATATTGAGGTCGCACAACTAGAACGCCACTCTTTACTCTTTTCACACTTTCTCACACACATGCATGTTGACACAACCTCAACCCTAATATGTATGTCAATGTTTCATGAATAACACCATTAATAAATCACATGAATGTCATCAAACTTTAAACATAAAGGAATTCACAGAATTAAAGAAATAATACGCGTACAGGGATTGAAAATTCGTAATTCATTGCCTTAATCATTTTAAACATAACTAATAGCATTCTAAATAAACTGCTACTGAAATCCTCGTTTTCTGTCCAAACGGTGCAGAATCTGAGAAAATTGCATTAGACGAAAAGTGTGCAGAATCGAGTTTTACTTGGGACAACGCGGGCAGAACCTTAAATTTCATTCGTTTTCCTAACAAAAGTCTGAAAACAAAATTCTGCTACTGTTAAAATTAAAAGAGAAAATATTAGATTGAATTTCTAATATACTTTGAAGTAATGCCATTAAAAATGAGTTATAATTTGTATACATGAATTACATATCAACAGAAAGCTCTTTGAGTCTAGTTTCCAACGCTTCAAACCGTGCGCGTTTTCGAGTTTCCTAGAGGAAGTTATGGCCGTTATACTAAAAGTCGTCAGTGCTGAAAAATGCAACCGGTTGGAACAAAAAAAATGCAACCGGTTGGAACAAAAAAAATGCAACCGGTTGTAAAAAAATGCAACCGGTTGGAACAAAAAAAGGTGCAACCGGTTGTAAAAAAATGCAACCGGTTGGAACCAGCTGTTTCTTCCCTGTTACGAATTTAGAACCTGTTTTTGACCCATTTCTGAAATCTACTTCAACCAAGACATGTAATATATGGATTTCTTCGTTTTTCCGCAAGGATTACGAATACGCGATCGGTTTTAACTAATTTCAATCGTAGCTCTCGGATTTCACGTAAAACCGAGAGGTGACAAAACTTTAAATCAACGGTACGTCGCGATACGGATGAATTAAGCCGTAGGATTCGAACCGTAGCCTATTGGGATCAATATCTTTCAATTACAATTCACGGATTCGATTTTGATTAACTTTTTCAAAGCTCCATTTTTAAGCTCTAATGGTGTATCATATATATATACACATATATACACATATACATACAGAAATACACATATATAAACATGGCGAGTGAGTTTATAATACTCACAGAGGCTAATTATACAGAAAATTAAAGGCCGAGAACTTCCGCCGTAGTGATTCGTCGTTGAGAAATTCTTCCCAATCTTGATTTGATCTTGAGATATATATATAGCTATGTATGTGTATATGTATATGTATATACTGTATGTGTGTTATGTGTGTGTGTGTGAGATCTTGCCGAGAGAAAGAGAGAACTGCAGAGAGACTGAGAGATAGATGAGAGATAGCTGCAATGGGGGGGGATTAGTGGGTGTATAAATAATATGCAAAGTGCTTGGCACTATGCATATAAAACACACCAAAGGTAGCACTACACACACAAGACACTCCACACACATTCCACTAACCACACACTGCACTAATGTGTACACAAGATACCCTTGTGTGTGTTGAGCTCACGCAATGATACACACACAGGTAAAATTATACTGCCCATTTCTAAAACTGGTATTTTACGGTTGAAATAAAAATACAGAAAATTATATTAATGTAGGAATTCAATTCCCGGTTATACAAAAATATAAATATCGATTTTGAAACCATAGAAAATGTTTTAAAAATTACGGTTTGACCCCAGATAATTATTACAAAGAGAAATTAAATTAAAATACTCATGGAAATAAAATGCAATATTTATTTATTAATGATAATAAAATACAGGGCGTTACACCCTACCCACCTTAACAGAGATTTCGCCCCGAAATCTGAGCTAACTAATCCTGAAACAACTCGGGGTATCTAGTCCTCATGTCTGACTCTAACTCCCACGACGCCTCTCCTTCGTCATGATGCCTCCACAGAACTTTAACCAAAGGAACGTCTCTTCTTCTCAGCCTCTTGATACTCTGGTCAAGAATTCTCACAGGTCTATCCTTGTAGACAACATTCTGACTTGTCTCAATATCATCAAAATTAACCACATGTGAAGGATCCCGTATGTATTTCCTTAACATACTGACATGGAACACATTATGAACACCAGACATCTTTGGTGGCAACGCGAGCCGATAAGCCACTTTCCCAACACGCTCCAAAATCTCGAACGGTCCGATGAAACGAGGTGCCAACTTCCCTCTCTTCTGACCAAAACGTACTATTCCACGAACAGGTGAAACCTTAAGGAGTACGTGATCTCCAACACTGAACTCCAAGTCCTTTCGACGTCGATCCGCATAACTCTTGTGTCTACTCTGTGCAGTTTTCATCCTTTCCTTGACCAGTGAAATTTTCTCATTGGTCTCTCTCACCAAATCTGGTCCTAAAAGTTCTGTATCTCCCACTTCAGCCCAACACAATGGAGATCGACATGGCCGTCCGTACAAAGCTTCGAACGGCGCCATTCCAATACTCGAGTGATAACTGTTGTTATACGCAAATTCAACCAAAGGTAAGTGCGTCTCCCAAGATTCTTCAAAGTCAATTGCACAAGCTCTGAGCATATCTTCCATAATCTGATTAACACGCTCGGTCTGCCCATCGGTCTGAGGATGGAATGCAGTACTCATCTTGAGCGAAGTTCCCATAGCCTTCTGCAGACTTTCCCAAAATCCCGAGGTAAAACGTGCATCGCGGTCTGTTACAATTGACACAGGCGCACCGTGCAGTCGCACCACTTGCTGTAGGTACATTCGACTCATCCTTTCTACTGGGTAAGTCATATTGTACGCGATAAAGTGTGCAGACTTCGTCAAACGATCCACGATTACCCAAATCGCGTCATGATTCTGTTGTGACCGGGGTAATCCAACCACGAAATCCATAGTTATGTGCTCCCACTTCCATCCTGGGACAGGTAAGGGTTGTAACAATCCCGAGGGTCTCTGATGTTCGGCCTTCACTTGTTGACAAGTCAAACATTTAGACACAAATTCGGCTACTTCTCGTTTCATCCCTTCCCACCAGAAGTTTCTCTTCAGGTCTTTATACATCTTTGTTCCTCCTGGGTGTACTGTCAGTCTTGATTTATGTGCTTCTTCGAGAATTTCTTTTCTCAAGCCTCCTGAATCTGGCACACACAATCTGTCTCGACATCGGTATCCTCCATCGGCCCCAACCTTCCATTCTGTCGGGTCCTTCTCTAACATCTTGGCGAACCATGCTTGAAACTTCTCATCTTCCTTCTGCACCCTCAACTGGTGATACCCTGACCGTAGATCAATCTTAGAAAAGGTCGTGGCTCCTTGCAACTGATCAAACAGATCGTCTATCCGAGGTAAAGGATACTTATTCTTGATAGTAACCTTATTCAGTTCTCGGTAGTCAATACACAGCCGCATTGACCCATCCTTCTTCTTCACAAACAACACTGGTGCTCCCCAGGGTGAAGTACTTGGACGAACAAAACCCAACTTCTCAAGTTCTTGAACTTGTTCCTTCAGCTCCAACAACTCTGTAGGGGCCATCCTGTAGGGAACCTTGGTTATAGGTCGAGTACCTGGCACTAATTCCACACAGAATTCTATGTCCCTTTCCGGCGGTAATCCTGAAATATCTCGGAATACTTCCTCGAACTCTTTGATTACCGGTATAGATGATACTGTCACCTCTGCACTGACAACCTCAATGTTTGCTAGGCATCTAGTGAGGAACATATCACCCGAAGGGTTACATTGGAAATCGAAGAGTTGATTCCCCTTGTCCGCAAATGTGATCTTTTTCTTTGCACAATCCAACTTCGCATGATTCTTCTCGAGCCAATCCATTCCCAGGATTATATCGAACTCCTTCATCGACAGAACCACCAATCTCGCCAAAAGTTCGCGGTCTCCAAACCGAAGAGGACAATCCTTACACACATGTAATAACTTGACTGTGGTCCCTAAGGGTGAGACAGCACTCAAAGCTTCCTCTAAACGATGCGGTATGATACCCAACTTCTGAACGATCTTAACAGATATAAAAGAATGTGTAGCACCCGTGTCGAATAAAACTTTAACATGAGAGTTAAACAAAGTTAGAGTACCTTCCACTGCTCGTTGCTCGGGCGGTCCCTCCTCATTGGTACCTTCTTCATACCCTGTCTCCTCATAGCCAGCAGCCTCGGGAATGACAGCATTCAGACGGGCTTGTCCTTGTTGACCATAGTTACCTTTCCTAGGAGCCTTGCATTCTGGACTTATGTGACCTGGCATGCCACAATTATAGCACACAACTCCTGAACGATCCGTACGCCTAGGTGCTCTGCAATCTTTAGCTCGATGACCGGGAACTCCACAATTGAAGCAGTTGTTGTTTTTGGCCCCTTCTATTGCTAGAGGCTGATACTGCTGAACTGCTTGTGTCTGTTGAGGTTTCTTCCCTCCATCCCAGGTCCTTTTCTGTCCTTGAGGGTACCCTGGTTTCTGTCCGGGATAACCCTTCTGCGGAGGTCGATTTCCAAGCGGCTTCGAATTCTGACACCCATCATTCTCTAACCCCGTAGCCAATCTCACCAGAGCTTCCAATGACTGGCCCAGATGCCCCATAGTCAAATGTCTGAGAGACAGGTTGAGACCTCGGTGATACTTCTTGATTTTCCTCTGGGGTGTGTCCACCATATGTGGAGCAAAGCGAGACAGACGCTCAAATCGAGTAGTGTACTCTCGGACAGTCAGATTCCCTTGAGTCAACTCCATAAACTCTTTTTCCCTCTTGTCCTTCTCTTCTTCGGGGAAATACTTCTCGAGAAACCTTTCCTTGAACACCACCCACGGCATTCTCCTTGCAGCTTCTTCCCCTATGGTCGCCTTTTCTGCATCCCACCAATCAGCCGCTGCATAAGACAACTGAAAGATAGCCAGACGCTTCTTTTCCAGATCAGTGCACTCTATGGTCTCAAAGATACGCTCCATCTGACGTAGCCACTGTTCCGCTTGCCAGGGTTCATCAGTTCCAGCAAAATACTCAGGTCGTAGAGCGCGAAACTCCTTGAGAAGCTTGTCTCCAGTCTGGTGGGCTTGCCTCCCATTCCCATTGTAATCCCCATTCTGATTATTGTTTCTTGCGTTCTGATCACTAACCCTCTCCAACCTCCTTACAAAAGCTTCGAACATCCCGGTTGGATCTATTACTGGCGGTGCATCTTCAATAGCGGGACGATTCCTGAGATTTCTTCTAGCCATCTGATCGAGAGAACGGTACCTATCCATCAATCAACAGAATTCGGTCAACCTCTCGAGAAGAAAGAAAATTCTAAACGATAGAAAGCGACTAGACACGGAATAAAGTCGAACTATCTTATCTCAATTCTATCTTAACGGGAGATCCTATGTGTTCTGGACAATTGGTCGAGCCATAACCTGGCTCTGATACCAAAAAGCCTGTCACGCCCCGACGTAGCATAATTCAGGAAAGCATTTAATTTCCTTTATGGACTCGTAGGTCGTGACAAGTGAGTATGACCAATTGTCCCTGCAACAAATAACTTAACAAACAATTCTAGAGCAAAGGATACTAACAAAAAAACATAAGCTCTGAAAAAAAAAACTTACTAAACTATTACAACAGTCATAGTCTTAGGCACAAAACGCCTTATTCAAAAGTCCAAACTAGTTTATTACAAAACCCAAATTAAAAGACTTAGGTAATATAAGGCAGCCTCCTGGAAAGTCTCCTGACTCTAAGTAGCATAGTCAAAATACCCTGGCTTCTCCTGACCCTGAAAATCTGGACATACAGTCCAGGACGCATCAACGCCGTCAGCTTATGAAAGCTGGTGAGCAAAATAAACAAGTGCTCGCAATGTATATATAAGCATATAAACAACGGTGCAATTTAACTTTTAAAAGCAATAACTTCAAGGTTCCAATTCCAACATAAGCTACGGGGGAATAAAGAAAGCAATAAATATGTGACCATGCGTGAATAATGTAACACCTCATCTTTCTGACTCTTTTCTCTCAACAAAACTCAACACAACCAAACCATTATCTTAGATACCAGGAATACTATCCGATCGATATCCAAAAGAGCACACCAAACCATCGCTTCAGATACCAGGAATAATATCCGATCAATATCCGAAACAAGCGCCTTAGATACCAGGAATAATATCCGATCGATATCTAAGCCGTACACAACACTACCACCATCGCTTCGGATATCAGGAATACTATCCGATCAATATCCGAAACGCGCGCCTTAGATACCAGGAATACTATCCGATCGATATCTAAGTCGTACACAACACTGTCGCCTCCAATACCAGGAATAATATCCGATCGATATTGAGGTCGCACAACTAGAACGCCACTCTTTACTCTTTTCACACTTTCTCACACACATGCATGTTGACACAACCTCAACCCTAATATGTATGTCAATGTTTCATGAATAACACCATTAATAAATCACATGAATGTCATCAAACTTTAAACATAAAGGAATTCACAGAATTAAAGAAATAATACGCGTACAGGGATTGAAAATTCGTAATTCATTGCCTTAATCATTTTAAACATAACTAATAGCATTCTAAATAAACTGCTACTGAAATCCTCGTTTTCTGTCCAAACGGTGCAGAATCTGAGAAAATTGCATTAGACGAAAAGTGTGCAGAATCGAGTTTTACTTGGGACAACGCGGGCAGAACCTTAAATTTCATTCGTTTTCCTAACAAAAGTCTGAAAACAAAATTCTGCTACTGTTAAAATTAAAAGAGAAAATATTAGATTGAATTTCTAATATACTTTGAAGTAATGCCATTAAAAATGAGTTATAATTTGTATACATGAATTACATATCAACAGAAAGCTCTTTGAGTCTAGTTTCCAACGCTTCAAACCGTGCGCGTTTTCGAGTTTCCTAGAGGAAGTTATGGCCGTTATACTAAAAGTCGTCAGTGCTGAAAAATGCAACCGGTTGGAACAAAAAAAATGCAACCGGTTGGAACAAAAAAAATGCAACCGGTTGTAAAAAAATGCAACCGGTTGGAACAAAAAAAGGTGCAACCGGTTGTAAAAAAATGCAACCGGTTGGAACCAGCTGTTTCTTCCCTGTTACGAATTTAGAACCTGTTTTTGACCCATTTCTGAAATCTACTTCAACCAAGACATGTAATATATGGATTTCTTCGTTTTTCCGCAAGGATTACGAATACGCGATCGGTTTTAACTAATTTCAATCGTAGCTCTCGGATTTCACGTAAAACCGAGAGGTGACAAAACTTTAAATCAACGGTACGTCGCGATACGGATGAATTAAGCCGTAGGATTCGAACCGTAGCCTATTGGGATCAATATCTTTCAATTACAATTCACGGATTCGATTTTGATTAACTTTTTCAAAGCTCCATTTTTAAGCTCTAATGGTGTATCATATATATATACACATATATACACATATACATACAGAAATACACATATATAAACATGGCGAGTGAGTTTATAATACTCACAGAGGCTAATTATACAGAAAATTAAAGGCCGAGAACTTCCGCCGTAGTGATTCGTCGTTGAGAAATTCTTCCCGATCTTGATTTGATCTTGAGATATATATATAGCTATGTATGTGTATATGTATATGTATATACTGTATGTGTGTTATGTGTGTGTGTGTGAGATCTTGCCGAGAGAAAGAGAGAACTGCAGAGAGACTGAGAGATAGATGAGAGATAGCTGCAATGGGGGGGGATTAGTGGGTGTATAAATAATATGCAAAGTGCTTGGCACTATGCATATAAAACACACCAAAGGTAGCACTACACACACAAGACACTCCACACACATTCCACTAACCACACACTGCACTAATGTGTACACAAGATACCCTTGTGTGTGTTGAGCTCACGCAATGATACACACACAGGTAAAATTATACTGCCCATTTCTAAAACTGGTATTTTACGGTTGAAATAAAAATACAGAAAATTATATTAATGTAGGAATTCAATTCCCGGTTATACAAAAATATAAATATCGATTTTGAAACCATAGAAAATGTTTTAAAAATTACGGTTTGACCCCAGATAATTATTACAAAGAGAAATTAAATTAAAATACTCATGGAAATAAAATGCAATATTTATTTATTAATGATAATAAAATACAGGGCGTTACATGAATAGTAATTAAACAACTAAACAATTATTATAAGATAACAGTATTCTGAAACTTCCAATCGATTGGTATAGAGGTTCAATCGATTGGTATAAAAGTAGTATCAATCGATTGGAAAACGGTTCAATCGATTGGTATAAAAGTAGTATCAGTCGATTGGAAAAAGGTTCAATCAATTGGTATAAAAGTAGTATCAATCGATTGGAAAATGGTTCAATCGATTGGAACTTCGTCTTCTTCACAGTGAAGACTGTCCAGCAACATAAAAACGGGAATACATGGTTTACACTCCATTTCTTCATTCAAAACACGTGAGTTTAAAACTCACCTTAGGCGTTAAGGACGTGTTTGGTTGTGTGTGTCTGAGCTTTTGAAGCTCCAATGGTGGTCTTCCTCTCTCTCTATCTTGCTCTGCCTTCTTCTGTCTTCTTTCTTCTTCTCCTTTCTTCTCTGATCTTCTTCTCTCACTCCATCGGTGTGTGTGAGTGTATGAATATATGTATATATGTGTATATATATATGAGTGTATATATATATAAACACACACACAAGCACTCCCTCTCACTCTCTCTGATTTTTCTAAAGAGGAAAACGCAAGAGAAGGGCTCATATATATAGAGGGGAAGTGTTCACGTGGACAAACCCCAGCCAGAGCAAAAGAATCTGCCCAGCTGCCTCCAATCGATTGGTATAAGTGTCAATCGATTGATATAAGCAATCGATTGGTATAAAGTTTAATCGATTGGTATTAGGTATTAATTCTCCAATCGATTGATAAAAGTGTCAATCGATTGGGACCAAATTATACCAAAGGTAAGGCCAAGCTCATACAAGTATTAAAAGAAACACGCAGGGTCCTATTCGCATAATATATAACAAAAATACAGGGTATTACAAATCTGTTTGCCGGATTTCCATGGATGCAAGGTTTGAATTGCATAAGGAGTCATGAAAATCATACATGGTGGGTTCTCAACGAAAAAGAAAGAAGTGTGGATGATTTTTGTCACACCCAGAATTTTGGATAATTAAATATTCAATCCAGAGTATGTATCTGAACTAATATTCAATTGCCAAAACCCCAAGGGTGACATGCTCACACAGGTTAACGAATGATTATATTGAAAATAAAATTTAATAACCATTAAATAAAAGTACATGATCTTGTTTTAAATAAAACTCACGATTATTAAACCTGTATTCCCAAATATTCATTTCATTGTAAAATGAATTAAACTTCATTACACATATTATATCCTTTCGATTTACAAAAGAAATATTATTTTCATTCAATAAAACCCTCTTTACAGAATTCAACGGAAAGAAAATAAATAAGCATAAAATCTATACATCCATTGGTCAGAGCAACTACAACGTTCCCAATATCCAATATCCAATCCTTATTACAATAATACAAATATGGCCCACACTGTCAGAAATAAAATAAAGTACAACAAAAAAATAAGTACAACTCTAATAATAAACAATACCGCGACAAACTCTTCACCCAGACAGAAGCTCCAAAGAAAATCACCAAATACTAAACATGCACATACATTCGACTATGTTTCATATAGAAATGCCCTGAATGCATTACGCACTGGGTCAGTATATAAAATACTGGTATGAATTAATAAAGAAATACAAAACGAGTCTTAGGGAACAACAGTATTCCATAGACTTCCAAAAATACTCACAAAGAAAATATAACCACATCACATCATACACTATCGTCACACAGAAAATAAACAACGCTATTACATAGAATCCCTATCAGGTTAGAACTGTAGTTCCACACACATTTCAGGACAGATGGGTGGTTTCCTTCAATGTGGTGGCAGTGGTTCCCAACCTGAATAATACTAATTGAATACTTACCCATCGGATATCTATGGTGAGCCAGCCTTGCATAAAAGTTAGTGGGCCCACCATCCTTCAAAATATAATTATCACAATTCTAATCAAAACCATAATTACTTTCTGAATTAATGTCCGTAGCAATTCAAGAGTCAGTCATACTATCATCCAATCCATAGTTCAACAATAGTATAAATTCATAAAATACTCGCATCAAAATCCTCAAAACATAATTCAAAACTTAAGACACACAGTCTATGGTTATCACATTCACATTCACACACAATGATTACAACACAAAAAATTATTAGAAAAGTCGATTACTAAGCATCTACAACTTTCTACGATACTACTACAAAAGAGGTAATTAATTATAATTCAAACTTTTAAACGCAAGAATAAAACACCACAAAGTACTTAATTTTATTACACCTTATGTTCACCACCTCGGCCACCCATCTATGGTTCAACTTACACATATATCCCATGTGTCTTCTGTCACGCCCCGACGTAGCATAAATAAGGAAAGCGCTTAATTTCCTTTATGGACCCGTAGGTCGCGACAGTTTGAAGGATCGATTCCGTCCCAAACGCCGAACAACAAAACATAATAATCAGAGTAAAGCAATCAAGGCTTACAAAATTTTCTAACTTATTACATCTTATGATACGGGGTCAACTAAGGCACAGACCACCTTAAAATAAAACAATAACTTAGTGTCTGTTACAGTCATCCTTATAAAACAAAACACTTCATAACTTAAAACATATAATCAATAAAGGGTTTTCTCATTCCAAAAGCAGCCATTCTCAATTAGCGTAGTCGTACGACTCCTCCTGGTTATAACCTGAAAAGCCTGAACACGAATGTCCAGGACGCATCAACGTCGTCAGCTTCAAGAAGCTGGTGAGTATTAAAAACATAACTTTGAATGTAAAACATACCCATTTACCTTTTTCCATTTTTTTTCAATTTGTATAAATCAATAGTTAAACCGCAGGAAGAATTCATTTATAAAACAACAAGGAATATATTAAAGGTCGTTCATTCATAAAAACAGATACTCGTGAAATGAGACAATGCACCACACTCATCTTGCCGACTCTTTTCTCTCGACAGCCACAACAACCCACTATCTTACTCCTGGTATCTTTGAAACACTAAGATAGCCACACTTTAGCAACGGGGCACCAGGGAGTGTCCAGTTTGCCTCACACTTTGGTCCGGGGTACCAGGGAGTGTCCAATGCCTCACACTTTGAATACCCTAACCGCCATGCAAATACCGGGGCAACCCCTCACACAGTATCCAGACTCGAGTATCAGGGAGTGTCCGTAGGCCACACTTTAGCACTACCATGGGTGCCAGGGAATGTCCGAGTTCGGCGTCACACACTTTAACGCTTCCATGGGCGTCAGGGAGTGTCCATATTTGCCACCGTCGTATTTCAAAGATACCCTCACCACAATCTCAACCACAACCACAACCACAACCACAACCACAACCACAACCACAACCACAAACTCAAACTCAACCATAACCACAAACTCAAACTCAACCACACTACCATTACTCTTTCCCACACAGACTGACACCCACATGCATGTACCACTGACCCCACATGTATGTCATGAACCTTAAACATGCGGCAATTTTTACTGAAATATAAATACAACATGCGCACGGGGATTAATAACTTGCAATACAATGTTTTAATAATTCAAACATAACCAATAGAGTTCTGATTAATTAAATATCCCAAACAGAACCTTAACAGTACTAAAAGGTTGAACCAAACAGTCCCTAACAGAAAACAGACAAAAACAGAAACTGCCAGACTTCGCGCGCGCGGGCCGCTCGCGCGAAAGATCGCTCGCGCGGGCCGCTCGCGCGCGCGATCGTGGCGCGAGATGAAGCAGAGGCTTCATCTTCTTCGTGGAACTGCTCTGTTTCAGCAAAACAGGGTCTAAATTGACCCATTTTCAATCTGTAAGTATATAGGTCATATAGTATATGGTTCTCTTCGGTTTTTCACAAGGATTAAGAATCCATCATCAATTTAACATGATTCAAATTATAACTCTCCAATTTTATGAAGAACTAAAACATGTCAAAACTTATTTTCTAATATACTTTCTCATGTGAATGATTTAAGCCCCAATACTTTAAACATAGTCTATATATAACATAATCTTTCATTATTATCTATGAAAACAGATTTTGATTTAGTTTGAAAAGTTAGGATTTCAAGCTACGAAACTTCAACGTAAATTCAAAAATGGTGATCATAAATTCAATTACACAATCTAGCAAATACTGTAGGAATTACATTCTAAGTGAGTTTAGAATACTCACTGTGATAAGGAGATGTGTGTTTGTTGAGAAAGAATCAAGATATAAGAAATCCACTTCAAGCTCTAGCTATGGTGATTGAGTTCTCTCTCTCTAAAATAAAAATTCTGAACTATGAACTCTCTGCACTCTCTCTTAACTCTCTGTGTTTTGTATATTGCAGAATGAATGTATGTGTGTGAGAGTGTGTAGTTTATGTATAAATAGAGGGCCAAGGAGATGAACTTGGAGGCCAAGTCTCTTCAAGGATACTCTACAAATGATCAATTAACTAATTTAATCCTTCCCATTACACAGCAATTGGGAGTAATACATATACGTACATATATACACCATCAGATTTTGAAGAGGCAAGTATAGATCAATAGGGGTCAATGAAATGTTGTTTGGCAAAACAAGCTTTTGGCACAACAATACACACACAAACAAAGCATTGCCAAACAAGGCCTAAGCCAATGATCACTTGCCATTAATAGAAATAAAGCATGAGTCATGTCAAACTTTACGTCATGTCCAAAAACTGTGCAAGTTTAGCACAACGCGGACAATTTTGAAAGTAAACTGATATTTTGGTGGCGCGGTGTTCACCACAAAAATACAGAAAATTCATTTTAACGTAGGAAGTGATTTTCTGGTTTCATAAAAATACAGCTTGAAATAAAAGGGAACATTTCCACCGTTTTGAAATACAGATTTTGAAATCCATACAGGCATTACTAACTTTTGTAAAAATTGCAATTTGACCCCAATAAAATTCTTAGCTTGCAATAATTCAAGGAATAAAATTTAGAACATGAGAAATGTAATTTAAATGAAGCAGTCAATACCAAATGAAATTAAATATGACAATGCAATTGTCAATTAAATATGAAAATGTAATTTAGAATTAAATGGAAATGCAGGTTATTACATCTTCTAAATAATACTAACTCCCACTCCGGTCCCAACTTACATGGGGTATCACTGGGATTGGAGTGTACACCGAAAGGCTAGTCCTTACGTTCTTGACGTCAATAAAACAATGTCTAGATACACATGAAATAGACCAACAAGCCGGACATAAGGCTTAAAATAATGAAGAGAGGGGTCATCCACGTAGTAACTGTCTAATCACACAAGGATGGGTCATCCACAAAGTCACCTTCTAATCACACAAGGAGGGTTATCCATGAAGTCGCCGCATAAAATCATAAGGAGTGGTGGTGAACTCTAAGGATTTTCTAACGTTCATACATCCATGTTTTCCGCAAAACTCAACTTTATAAGAGATTCATATATCTCAAATCAAATTTTCCTTAGAATCATATTAATAGCTACACGTTCACACAGATTCATAATTCACATAGAATCACACAGTCACGATTTCACAAAGCTCAACTATCCATGAGAACACATTTTTTTTAAGTACAAACAAATCAATTTATATTAAAGAGCACGAAATCACACAAAAATATGATATAGCAAATACGCTTATTTTAATCTTCATAAAACTGCTACTGTAATATGAATTTTCTACCCAGACGGTGCATAATCAGGAAAAACACCATTAGACAAAAATTGTCTAGAATTGCATTTCCTACAGGCCATTGCGGACATAATCACAAAAACAGTAACGTATGATTTATTATGAATTTCTACTCAGATCTGATCCGTGAAAACCCCAAATCCAAAAATTGAATAATTGCTCAAATGTATATTCAATGCTCATCTACAAATCTCAAATCACAATATCAATCATTGTAAAAATAAACCTTAAAACCCATAATCCATAACCATACTAATTCAATATTCTATCCATTTATAGTTCAATTAATCAAACGAGATTGAAAGAAAATGACAAGTTAACTCACCCAATTTAAGATTTCAAGGTTGATGATGATTACACAAAACTAAAGGTTGAGGTTCCTCTTTTCTTCTTCTTCTTCTTCTTCTTCTTCTTCTTCTTCTTCTTCTCTCTCTCTCTCTCTCTCTCTCTCTCTCTCTCTCTCTCTCTCTCTCTCTCTCTCTCTCTTCTTTTCTTTTCTTCTCTTTTTTTGTTGTTAAAATGGGGCTAGGGTTTAATATATGTATATATCTATTACACATACAACATTTATCAATAAAACACACACAAACATGTAAATCCCGTTTTTGTCTAAGGGCCTCACAAAAAGGCTTTATATGGGTCCGAAATACATTCCAAACTACTAAAATGAGTAGCCCAAAGGGTGTACATGACCCGGCTACTTAATTTAAATGCTAAAAATACAAATTAACACATTCACGGTGTCACAACCCGATCCCACAATAGTAGAATTGGAACCCGTGGCACACCATCGAGGCTCTTCCTACTCATTTAAAAGCCATAGCAGCAGAAACAAAACTTTAAAGATAACAATGAGTAGTCGCTCTTTTAAAATAACACAATCGAAGTTGGTAAAAATCCGTATAAATTTAAAAACGTAATTATATTTTGAAATGAATGAATTTATATTCAAAGAGGTCCCAAAGGTGCCCTAAGAACCAATCAAAACATTTGAATAAGTTGTGGAAGGGGTATAAAAAGTTTTCATGCAGGGGTCATTTCGATCGGTCGAGTTGCCCCGTTCGACCGGTCGGATGACTCCTCAGCAAAAATCCTTCATAGCAGAGGGCACTTCGACCGGTCGAACTGTCCCCTTCGATCGATCGAATAACCCCTCTGACAGTAATCCTTCTTGCACTAAGATATTGCCTAAGGTCAAGCGACCCATGTGATCGCAAACAATCTCAACATTAAAACAAGACTTGAAGTCGACAAGTAAAACATTTCAAAACGTGCACTCTTGGTTCAGATTCATAATAACTTAACTAACTCAAACCATATTCTCCAAGTCAATACAAAACATAGTTCTAGTTTACTCGAAAGTGATTCCTTAGAAAGTTTGGAATCGGAATAAAACATACACAAGACTATTATCCATTTCTATTACAAGTTCCTTAACAAAACAAATGAAATAGACGATTCAATTACAAAACTACGGGATAAACATGACAAGTCGTCTTCTAAGTAAACTCCTGATATCTCATGATCACTTTCCCGATTCTTTGCCGGCGGCATTAACACCTGAAATGGTTATTTGAAT
This sequence comes from Hydrangea macrophylla, assembly GCA_033977485.1. Taxonomy (NCBI): domain Eukaryota; kingdom Viridiplantae; phylum Streptophyta; class Magnoliopsida; order Cornales; family Hydrangeaceae; genus Hydrangea; species Hydrangea macrophylla. Next base: position 84,499,227 of record CM066982.1, on the reverse strand, counting down.
AACCACACATATTCGATTTGTTTAAGCTAACGCTTAGTGAATAAAACAACATATGCACATGAATGATAAACATGTTCGCATTCACATCTCTATAATTCATACTAGTCTCCGGAACCTCATGTGTATGTCCCATACTCCCAATCCATGACTCCTCGCCAATAAGTCCACGCGAAAGGGTAAGACCCACGATTCTTCTCTTCAATCGTGCGACCTTAATGCCTATATCGGCTCCACAAGATGGCTCAGTTACCACGTGCTCTTTTGACCCAAATAAGCAACTCAACATGCTCAAATACATATCACCATACTCGTGAAAAACAAAATATGCCACCGTGCTATTGGGCCTACTTAACAATATGATTGCCCAATATGAACTACACAATATATCTCTATGAATTAATACATGCTATTCATATCACAATATGAATACATGTTAAGAAATCATTCCAAGAACATAGTTGAATCATTCACCTCCGAATAACGCTCCTATAATTAAATCCGAAGAAAACCCGTGCACAAAGAACGTGCAGAAAAGCTTTTAGTACAGTTCCTATGGATCAAAAGTCCGATTATCAACTTTTATGAAAAATTCAAGTAAAAGACTTTTCGAAAAACGTGGCCAAACAAGGCCTAATATGTATCAAAACGATAGCCTTACCTCGAGGAGTTCGAATATGAAATTTGGTGAAAAACCAGCGACGAACGGGCATCGTTTAGCGTCGAGAAGCTCAAAGCAACTAAATCTCCTCTTTTGGCCTCCTTAGAAACTTAGGTTGTAAGCTTTGTGAAAATATCTCAAGCCATCTCTATCTACATATAGGCAATACTTTCAAAAATTGTGTTTACCTCCCCGCGAGTTTTCAAAACTTCTAATCAGTCTCAAAATCTTCCTACACAGCTAATTCATAGCTATACAAGTGAAACCTCAAAATTATAAAAGTTTTCGACTAAGTTCCGTTTGGTTGCTAAAACGCAAATTATTATATGGCTTTTCCGAAGTTGCTAATTAGCCTACCAAATTAGTAGCGTGTTAATTCGTCCTCACTAGGATACTAAAACTAACAACAGAATTATATTCTAAACTAGAAATATTACAGATATTGAAATACACAGGTAAATATTTATTTTTAGATAAACATTTAAGCATTCCACAGTGAACGTCTTATACTCAGAGAGATTTTACAACATCCAAATTGTCGTTCAACACCGTCTCAATGGGTTCTCTAATACAGACACCCAAATCAACTTGTGAGTCGAAACTCACTCAAATATGTGTCATACGACACGCCACATCACATTATCATGCATAACAATGTAATGAAATGCAATAATACATATGCGGGTGTTATACATGGGCCTATAAGCATACAAAAAAATACACATCAACTCTTCAATTTCTTTAACAAATATAAATTAATGAGACATAGCACTCAAAGTAAACGAGCTCACTAATGGTTTAATTTATGGGTCCTCCAAACTTAAAATTTAAACACGTGTCTTGCCTAGACACACCCATATAATATTGCTAGCTGAAAGTAATAATTAAAATAATTATTTATACACTTAAAAATTTTAGGGTTGTTACATTCTACCCTACTTAAAGAAATTTCGTCCCGAAATTTGGGAGCGAGTACATATAAAATATATACATACATAATTACAAAAGTCACGTCTTTTAAAATAATATAATTGTGTGTTTTTTTTTTTAAAGCAATGGGTGTTACAGTTTTGTCGTCTGGTTGGTAGAGTTGTTCTCCCAAGTTCTCGGTGGAAAATTTCTTTCAAGTGGGTAAATGTTTTATTCACGGTTCAGACGATGGTGAGGAGGTAATTCCTGCTGAGAAGAAAGAGGTATGGAGGGTCTTCTCTGGAGTTAATGGGTATAATTAACTCGGGCCTGTACATGTATTGGCCATGTTGATCGAATCGAAGGTGTCGAGACCGTATTAATTCGAGGGTGTGTAGACTGGTATGGTGATGGCCAATGGATTTGTTTGTATATATTTTGGCAAGCGGCGGAAAAGTGGTCAACTTTGTGGGTGCTTCGGTTAAGAAGGTGTTGATTATGTGTGATGATTATGTGTGATAGAATGACTGAGCAATTTCTTCACAAGTGATAAAGAGGGGGGGGATTGTTGGAGTTATATCACATGTGGGATAATCTCATTAATTTAGGGATTGTGATTGGCTAAATTCATACTGTGATTTGGTTTCCTGTGTGATAGAGTTATATTACTTGTCCAATAAGTAATGAGTTGCAAACTCTATATAAGAGGATATTGTATAAGAATATAGAAAGCAGTACTTAGTGTACAAGTTGGGGGTCTCCCTTTATGGGAGTGTATGGTCTAGGATGAGAGAGTGTGAGTTCTTTGGGGTATTATAACGCTTCGAAAACCAAGTCACGTGGACGAGGTCAACAAGTCAAACAATACAACGTAAGCATGTAATAGGTGCTTTTGCCGAATCACGTAGAAATCTATGTTTTTTTAGTGTGCATATTTATTACTGTTGATGTATTTCTGTGTGTTTATTGAAGGAATTTAGTTCTGCATTTTATATTCCCAATAATTTTCTAGTTAGTATTCGAATTTTTTCCCCTTAAAATCTAGTCAATATTTAAAACTAGTTTCTTATATCGAAAAATTCTTGGACTTAATATCCTTCTGCGCCTGTGATTGTCGGTTTCCTAACAATCAAGAAGAAGATGAACGGAGGAAGTAGAGTTTTTTTTCAGAGAATTTAGGGTGGCCGTCCCACTATATGTAAGTTACTTTACCGATATAGTACGACACATTGATCATATATATATATATATAGAGTATAATATATAGTACATTTTTTCATAGGTTATCACAACTAGCATTTATTCTTACAACTACTTACCTTGACTTTAATAAGATGCAACAAATGATTCTTAATTTTAGTTTGCGGGCGGTCCTCTTCATTCAGAGATTTTCGAGGCGACATTTTAATAGAACCATGTGGGGATCATAATTGTGCAATGACTTCAAATTCTTAAAAGTTGAAAACCTCCAATCTTTACGATCGAGTACATTTACTTGTATTTATTTACTTGTAATCACGTACAATTAATACAATGAAGATCTTAAAACTCAAAAGGGTAGTAATATAATTTCACAATTTTGATGTACTACATCTGCTACAATTGTAAGCTCCAATTTAAACAGACACACACATATATATATATATATATATATTAATGAGCAAAGAAGCAGCTTAATTGGTAATCAAAACACTCTCTTTGCCAAGCTTATATCAGAGTTCTAATCTTATAGATCCACTTCTCACCTGACACTTATCTCCTTACACCAAACCACTGTATCAAATAATTAAAAAAACACACACACACACACTTACATTGAGAATTCACAAAGGTACCAAAAATTCCAATTTTTTTTTTTTTTTAGTAAGTAAGGCGGTTGATGAGAGCCAAAGTATTACTAGTAAGTCTGGCAACACCCAATATGCTAATCTTAATCTTGTTCATCAGATCAACGCTCTCTTTCCGTCCTACAAATCCCTCCGTACACGTGTCCTCATCGGTCAACGCCGCGCTCATCCAAGTCTTCAAATTGGACATCTGAAACTCTTTATTAGTTGAATTACCAAGATTGCCCATACCCGTTATAGATTGCTTAAGCTCGTCAATAGAGTCTTTGATATTCTCGATGCAGTCTTTAATGGTAGCCCCTTCGATGGGTGTAACTCCATTTTTCTTAGCCAGTTTTGTGACCAAGTTTGAGGTTTCACGGGCCGCTTGGAGGGTCACGTTTAGGGCAACATTGCAGAGCTCATAAGGGCTTGTTTGGACGGTGGAGGCATAAGGTGAGAGCGTTTGGTAGCAAAGTGTTGGATATGTGGTTGTGTTGCATGAGGTTAGAATGAAGTCTGTGGAATCTGAGGTTGATGTTGTGTGTGAAATGAATAGAAGAAGAGTTGCAAGGAATGTGAAGAGTGCATTCATCTCTCTCTCTCTCTCTCTCTCTCTCTCTCTCTCTCTCTCTTATGTTGGTGGTTGAAGATGTCATTTTATAGGGCTAAGTGTATTCAGGTGGGATGGGAATATTGTGGGAGGGTGATAAGTGATAATGTGAATGAGGATGATCATATTTGTTGGCAAAATTTGCTGGACCACGTTGGTTAGGTCCGAATATTTACATAATCATGCACCTCCCATAACTAGAGCCTAAATAACAATCCATTAATTTTGACAAAGCTTGAAACAAATTATTGTTGTTGTAGTATTATTCAAGTGAACAAAAACAAGAATTAAGCATCTCTTACAACACATTTTAAGATATTTTAATGAAGAGACCAAATTCCATAGTTTTAAGTTGGTGAAGGGTTTTCCCATTCAAGTGTTACGTGGTCATAGTGAATAACTGTTATATACAAATGTTCAAATTTAAAGTGGGAAACAATCTCGCATTAGGGGGCTAGAAACAAGTCAGACAGATATATGTAAAATGCCCTTCTAACGAGGGATCTCTCATTTTACTAAAGTGAGGATTTCTGTTCCCAGCCGTTGGATTGTGTCTTCAAGAAGAGTACTTCTATCATTTCACTAGTGTGATCTGAATTAACTGATAATCCAACGACTACAACAAAAGTACTCACTTTATTAAAATGAGAGATCTTTCGCTAAAAGGATTCTGTGTATATATATGTAGCAAGACTTAAAGGCTTATGTAAATTTTATTTTGTTACTATTATTTTTTTTTTAATAATTGTGTTATTTTTCATGCTTGTTTTCGTATATTTTCTTATTCAACCGACTTAGTTACTTACACAACTATAAATGGTCATCCTAAGACCTTGGGTGATTTGATTACAAGACTACTGACTCTACTTCGATTCTTTTTAGGGTTAAAGTACAATTAAAATTTCTGATCAAGAAAAATTCTTCCTTACATGAATATAATATGTGAAATTTCGTTGGGCTATCAATGAATGTTAAGTGATTTTTTTCCCTCCTATTTCAAAGACAGTTTAGGAAGCTAACAATCAAATTAAACCTAAACTTCTAGGAGTAGCATATACTTCTAGGAAATTTTACATAATTTTATTTTTTAAAAATATTTTTTCCTTTCACTTCACCTTAAATTTAGCATTAGAAAAGGCCGTGAGATTTGTGCACTCTCGATTGGCATGTGCTCCGCCTCTCAAAATGTGGGAGATCTATTATGAGAAATGTGAGCTACCTAACAAAATTTAGGGAGTTTAGAGTCTGTTTGTTTGTGTTTATGTTTTTGCGATTCTTCAATAGAATTATTTAAAATTAGAACTGTTTATTATAATTTGAGCGTTAATTAATATATTGTGAAATTAATCAAACATATAGATAATATTGAAAACCATCCCGACCTGCTTGCTAATTGCCTGCTTGTGATTTTTGTTGAAATAAACATATCAAAATACAGTTTGACTCACCAAAATTATTTAAAATAAAGAAATACACAATAACAAATAGCAGGCTCTTAGACTCTTAGTCTAGGCGTTTTGACTTTTTCTGGAGAATTGGTAAGAAAGTCAAAGTGACACACATGCACCTCGTTGAACGTGCAAAAACTTTTCACATGCCATGGGGTTGCACCTCACACAATCAATTGCGCGAAACGCTGCTGGACGTAAGGCGCTGTCCGTGGAGTGGACAGATTGATTTGCTCAAACATCACATCACTAAGACCATCTCCAAAGAGAGGTCAATTTTTTTACATCAAAACAGTCGTTTGTTGCGTGAAAAGCAAAGTTGTCTTGAAAATTTTTTTTGTACTGCAACGATGTGCAGCAAATTTTATTTTTTTATATTATTTATGAACCCACTTTCCCAATTTTCCACTTTTCCAACTCTACTTTCCCAATTTTCTACTCAATCTACACCAATCCACTTTCCCAGATTCATTTTTTATTCTGAAAATATTAGTTTGATGCAATAGGCAAAAGCAGCAAGATTGCTGCGGATGAGTGGGGCAGCAAGTTTGCTGCAGATGTTTGATGCGTCCCTTGGAGCTTAAATTGCTGACATGGCATGGCAAAAGTAATTGCTGCAATGTGTTGCTGTGGCCTTTGGAGATGGTTTAAGACCATCTCCAACAATGGCATCAAACCAAAAAATGCAACAACTTTGCTGCTCCACATCAGCAAAATGGGCTCCAAAGGGAGCATCAAACAACAGCATCAACTTTGCTGCCCTTGTCATATGCAGCAAGTTTGCTACATTTGCTTGTTGCATCAAATGAATTTTTTGAGAATAAAAAATGTGGGAGAGAGAGAGGGAGTGTGGTTGGATAATAAAAAGTGAAAAAAAAAGTTTGAATATAAAAAGATGGAAAACTAAAGATATATTAAAATAATCAACATTTGGTGTATCCTTTGGAGTGCGTGAGTTTGATTCAAGTAGCAAATGTAAATTCTTGCATCAAATGAGTCATTTGGCGAGTAATGATTTGCTCAAACATCACATCACTAAGGCTTAGTTTGGCGTGTAATGATTTGCTCAAACACACATTGAAATTCACACTGAATTTGATATCGTATATTTTAAATACATGTACCTTGTGCTGTGTGAATTTTCACACTATTCTATGCACTACTTATATAGCACAGAGTACATGCATTTAAAGCTGAGTGTCAAATTCAGTGTGGATTTCAAAGTGTGCCTAGCTTTACTTTTATTTGGCCTCCATGTTGGTGCTTCTTCTTTTTTGAAGCACAATTTCATGTTAATTCATTTGGCAACTATTTTGAGTTTTGCCTTTTGATTTTATGATATTTTTTGAAGAGTAATGTGTCACGTGTACAAAATTATCAAACAACTTAATAATAAATTTCATAAACTATTTTTTAAAAAGTCACATGGGGGCCATACTAAGCCTTAATCAGCTGCTTTGCCTTCCTTCAAGAATCCATGCAATCGCCTATCTAAATCTCAAAATTCTCTGTCAGCTGTATAACACAGCATTGATAGTCTTTTTTTTTTGGTAATCGGGGGTGTCCGGGCCAGCTTGCGCGCACCTCGACTAATCCCCCGAGGCCTGGAGGCGTCGGGTGAATACTCCAGTGGCCACGCTCCCCATGACTCGAACACTAAACCTCTTGGGTAGTACACCCAAGAAGCTTACCACTCGACCACAAGGGACTTGGTTAGCATTGATAGTCGGTACTATTCAAAGTTTAGGTTTGTCGGTGAAGTACTACTATTGTAAGATGATGAATAAATGAAAGGTGAAATGATATATTACTCACAATGAAAGCACATTGATTCATAATAATACAGAGTTTGAGTCAGTCGTCTTGTGTAATTGCAAACATTTCAAATATTGAGTTAGAATGCATTCAATAATTATTTTAGTAAAAAAAAAATATCAATTAAAGTTTTTAGCAGATTTTTTGTTAGTTTTTTAATTAAGTGGTACGTTATCTAATATATTGAAAATAAATAAGTGCTAAAAATTTTCATTTTTACCACTTAATTAAATTATCAAACATTCTCTTATTCTCTCTGATCACATAATACATGACAACAAGAATAAAAAAGAACGGAAAGAAGTTGAATCGAAATAGGATTTGATAAAAAGACGACTGCGTTCCTTCTAGCATCTGAACAGAGGTCTCTTTGCTTCACGGGCATAAGTTCCTCGATCCAAACGTGCATTGCAAATTCGTGCGTTTTCATGTGTATGAAAGCACTTTAATTGGTTACACACATAGTGAGTTTAGTTTTTTGGCATCAAGTTGGGTTTTAGGTCCTCCATCATATAGGTCGAGTATTATTCGACACCCAGCCCTTGCAACCAGGGGCGGAGCTATGAGTTTTAGTCAGAGAGGGCCTAGGCTATACGGGGGTTCGAGGGCAGAGCTCCTAATGTGAATTTTTTAGAGTCTATTTATACATAATTGATAATTTTTTTAGGGTCTGTTTATATATAATTGCGATTTTTTTGAGATATACTTATAATATGAATCTATTTGGTGACACATAAATATTGTATAGTGTCTTTCAAAATTCTAAGAGGGCCTATTTCTAAAACGCATAAAATTCTCACACTAAAAGTGTAATTTTCAAAATTCTAGACACCTTATATACCTGTATATCAATATATATATATATATGTGTGTAGCTGATGACACTAAATTAACCATTGGACTTCTTTGGGGAGCCCAACATAAGTTGAGGGGGGCCTAAATAAATTGAGGGAGCCTAAATGCAACATATTAAAAAAATATAAAATAAAATTTTAATTCTCAAAATGTCAGGGGAGCCTGAGCCCCCCTGTCCTATGCTGCTTCCGCCCCTGCTTGCAACAAAAAAGAATATTTTATTTTTTAAAATTCATTGACTGTTCTCATGCCACTTTGGTCCTCAAAATTTTGAAATTTCACCCAAATAAATATTCTATAACTCTATGTACTCAATTACTCCCAAGTATTTACGGGCTTATAGCTATTCATTTTCTTTGTTTATAAGTGAAAATAAAATTTCTTCCACAATAATAAAAGAAAATACTTTTGCCCACCCAAAAAATGGCATACTAATGCTCACCCAAACATTTCATTAGCCAATGCAATGGAACCCATGATTAAAAACATTAATTAGTCAATGCAGTGGGACTTAGGATTAAACAAATGTTATTTAATGTTGTTTAATCCAAAGTCCCACTACATTGGCCAATAAAATATTTGTATAAGTATTAATATACAATTTTTTGAGTGAGTAAAAATACTATCATAATAAAAAGGTTACATTAGAGGTCAGACGATGTAACGGTAGGGGGTGATGGACTGGCTCAGTTAGTTTAAGGATAGCCACCTTTGCCTATGCCCAGCCCGGCCCGATTTCGGCGTTCAAGTTTGTTACCTTAGCCCAATTCTAAGTAAAATTTCAAGGCCTGTCCCTGCCTAGCCCAGAGCATTTTATTTTTTACTTCAGGATCTTTTGATCTTCGACCAAAAAAAAAGAAAAAAACTTCTAAGAAAGGAAAAGACTCGGCAATAGGATATAACATAACTAAAAGAATTTATTTCCAATTTCAATTGTCCTAATTTGGCATTTTATTAATTGTTTGCTTTTATCATTTTTTCTCCTCTCAAATACTACAATTCCCTGCATCTATACACATTTTTTTTTGTCATTTATAGATTTGTGTGGGGGTATTTTCGTCAGTTCAAGAAGAAAATTTGCTTTAGGTCATTTTTCTGAAATTTTTTTAATATCAAAATGAGGATTCAATCAACTTTTTATAAATATTTACCAAAAAATTAAGATTCAATCAATTTTTGCTTCAATATATAAAAGTTGGTTCATACAGAAAGGGCCTTGTTTGGCACAACCAAGTTTGGCTTTTCTTTTATTTTTTCTTCTGTTTTTTTTTTCCAAACAAGACACTAATTTATTGGACAACAAAGTCAACAATGATGGTTCCTTACAAGACACTAATGTAAGGGACTTATTTGGCACAACCAAGTTTGACTTGTGTTTTTTTTCTTTTCTCTTATTTTTTTTTTCTCAAACAAGACAGTAATTCATTGATGGCTCCTTACAAAGCACTAGTGTGCCTAAGCCAACAATTTTGGCTATGCTATCTTTGGCAAACCCATTTTGGGCTTTGTTTTTGTTTTGGGGTTCTTTCGGTTCCCAAACAAGGCTCGTTGTTTTTTTTGTTTTGTTTTGGTTTTTTATTTTTTGGGTTGTTGTTGTTGTTGTTGTTGTTGTTGTTGTTGTTGTTTTTTTTTTTTTTTTTGTTGGTAATTTTATGAAAAAGTGGGGTTGATAATATCAAAATACAAAATTCAATGTTATAGGTATGTGTGTTATACCAAATATAAAATCATATTTTTGGCCTAAAAATTAAATTTAGGCATGTTTGTGTAATAAGATTTAATTTTTAAGCATATATCTAAATTAAATTTATAGGCATGTGTGTGTAATATCAAATATATATATTTTTCGGTTTTGATGTTTTTTTTTGTTTTTTTTTATTGTTTTGTTGTTTTATAAATTTTCTTGAAAAAACGGGGTTGACCTATCAATTTAATTTACACACATGTTTAGAAATTTAATTTTATTACGCACTCGTAACCAATTGTCCCAAAATATTTTTATAAATATGATTAATGCATACCCATGCCTTGAACACTTTGATATAAATTGAGTTTTACACACATGCCTATAAATGAGAAATTTACTTTTATTACACAATATTATTGATATTACACATACAATCCTTATAAATTTAATTTACACATAGGTCTAATACAGTGGGATCGACCAGTTGACTTTTGATTGGAAGTTATTTACCTGGCCCACGGTCATATTTTTGGGAAGCATTTTTGTGATAGAAATTTGGGAAGCATAGCATTACTCTTTTTTGTGACACCATCTTAAGAATTACAACAATGTTAGGATGAAAACACTTTTTACAAACACTTACAAATACACTCTATCTCTCTCCTGGGTGGCATTGTGAGGTCCACTTAAATTATCCGGACCCCACAATGCTACCTAGGAGAGAGATAGAGTGTGTTTGTAAGTGTTTGTCACTCAAATATTACTCTAAGAATTAATAGAGCTTATTTCTCTTTCGTGTACATATTAAAAAAAATATACATTTCATTTTTTCTATCAAATCTGACGCCCGTACCTTACACGGGCCATCCTCCATTCCTTCTAGTATATATATATGTATATGAAAGTAATGAGTCAAAGTAGGCCTATAAACGGATCGGATATGGACCGAATCAGACAGATCTGGATCCGGCAAACATATTTTAGTCCGGATCCGATCCGAATATCCGACGGATATGTGAGTTTTGTCCCGTATCCGGATTTGCTAAGATCCGGATATCTGGTTCGAATATCCGATCCGAATAGAAATCCTACTTCTAAAAATGTAATATTACTCATTTTTCACAAATTTCATATAGGAAAACAAGTGTTATTTCCACATTCTCACTAGTACCATTTGTCTACCGTTGGATTAAAAGTATAAAGGGTAGAGATTTGTCTAGCATATATTATATAATATATATATAACACACATAAAATATCACAAATTCGGATCGGGTCTTAGACGGATCGGATCTATTAAATCCATATTCGGACCGTTTTTATACAACTCTATTCGGATATGGATATGGATCTGGATCTAAAAAAGGCTCAGATCCGTCTAACTGAGCTGGATTCGGACCGGATCCGGGCCTAGACCCAGTTCGTTGACAGGCCTAAGTCAAAGGGGAAAATCAAGTTGTGTAAATGAAGTGAACAAGACCTCCAAGAAAACAAAAGGCAAAGAAAAACAATTCTATATTGGGAAAATTAGTGGCAAATCCCTCAAAGTGACTCTTAAGAGTTTAGGGTTCAAAAGTTCTTAGTTTGTTAAAAAGCCTCTCTAATTGAAACTTATATTTAGTAAACATCCCAAGACTAAATATTTTCTCTCTCTCTAAGATCTGGGTCTGCCTCCCCTACGATCGATCTGTCGCCACCATCACAGAGCCACCGCCCTCTGTTACCACCACCACCACCACCACCACGATCGTGAGCCATTGCCAACCACCACCACTATCCCTAGCCGTCCCTACCACTATCGCCATTGTTGCAAGCACCACATCCGGTCATCTCCGACGTGCTCGAACCAGATCCGACAATATCCGACGAGGTCGAATCAGATCCGGCCATCTTCGACAAGCTCAAACCAGATCCGGTCATCTCCACGTTAGTTGCAGATTTTACAAATATTAAGTGAAATTTCAATTATTATTTTTCTATATCAAGTGAAATATCACTTAACTTTGGCTATAATAAGTGATATTTCACTTATTTTTTTCAGTCATCGGAGGTGGTGGGATGGTTGCCGGAGATGGGGGGGGGGGGGGGGGGGGGGGGGTGTTGGATTTTAGAGGTGGTAGGGGTGTTGGTAATGGTGGTTAGAGTTAGATAATGAAGATGAGAGCTTTTTAGTCTAAGAAATAGGGGAAGGACTTATCCTTAATGATAGATTTAAGTTATCTTTAATATTAAAAAATATTATGCATTAGCCCTTTCCACTAACTGCCCCTTCTATATTTAAGTTTCAGAGAGAGAGAGAGAGAGAGAGAGAGAGAGAGAGAGAGAGAGAGAGAGAGAGAGCTCTTATCATCTTATGTGTATCTGAATTCACATTGGGCCTTTGCGACTGGGGGAAACCAAATTGAAGTCCTAGATATATATATATGGTTGGGCCTAGAGGGCTAATGCCCACTCCTATGTGTCGATAACATGATATAACCATACAATATTCAAATCATAATGCAAGTCACAAAGGTGTGACGGTCGCACGAGATAATTTTTTTCGCTATATTGCTCATTTTGGCATCCAAATTCATTGCAATTTTGATAAGAAGAACTGTTGTACTTGTAGCTTATCCACAAAACCACGCATGTTTTTCGACAAAATCCTTTATAGCATTCGATTTCACTAGCTAGAGCCCAAATTTTGACCTCTAGGCCAATAAATTTCTATCATGTTTGTGGTCACCCGAGTGCCTTTTTAGTCGTGAGTGAATAGGTTAATTGGAAAAAGAAAAATGAAAAAAGCTAGAATTGTTTGGAATACCTTCTCTCCTTTTCTGAAATTTTATTTGAGCAACTCCAACCACGTTCCTGTTTGACTTTCTAGCTATTTACGGAACCAATGTGCCCTTTTGGACTTACAATGAGTTCCTCAATTGGTTCTCCACATGTGAGAGAGAGAGAGAGAGAGAGAGAGAGAGAGAGAGAAAGAGAATAATACATATGATATTCATTTGAAGAGGTAGAATATATTGGAATTCCCAACATTAGTCTAAATATTAAAAATAAAGATACAAACCTCTTTGTTAGAGTTGGAACATGATTGGAGATGCTCATTATTTTTTTCGTTTATATTTATATTTTTTTTTTTATTTTTATTTTATGAAAAAAGAAGTATTTTATTAATCAGATACCAAAAGATCTTGGATGAAATGAGGAAAAATCCCCCATCCAGACCTGTGTACCCCTAAGCACAGAAGCAAACTTTGCTAAGGCATGGGCAACCCCATTACAAGCACGACGAACGTGAGAAATAGAACAAACACTCATTCTATTAAGCCTATCACGAGTACCACAAAGGATATGACCAAAAGGCGCCAAATCCAATTCCTGTTCGCACAAACCATGAACAGCCGTACTAGAGTCCAACTCCACCGAGAAATTTGAAAATCCGTGCCGCTTTAACTCCCTAACAGTTCAAAAAATAGCAAGACACTCTGCTGCCAACGGATCCACCACCCCACCCACAAAGTCCGTGACGGCCCACACCGCCAATCCATCCTTATCCCGAAGAGTAGCACCCACACCCATGGCATTGACATTGGCAAACACAGCCGCATCAACGTTGAGCTTGAACGTGCCTTCCAAGGGAGGAACCCACCTATCGGTGGGCCCTACCCGTAATGCATGCCCGCCCGCCTCCTCCACCCCATGAAGTTTATCTTGGGCTTTGTTATAGTCAGATGAGAATTCCTCAACATAAAAAAAAAACCTTACCTGGCTCAAAGCGGACACCCTCCATAACCCATTTGTTTCGACTGCACTAATATGCCAAGCGCCAACAAGGAATTTGTGCCTAATATCATCCCTCTGATGAAGTAGAACATGCTCCACCCAATCCTCATAGCACAAGCCCAAACCTTTAGCTCTCACCTCACTAGGGAGAAGACCACACCAAACTTCCTGAGCTTTGAAACACCCACTTAAAAATATGGGTGACCGATTTAGACTCTACACCACACAAACTGCACCGCGCATCAACCACAATCTTGCGCCTTCTAAGAACTTCATTAAAAGGGAGAAAACCCTTAATTGCATGCCAGACAAAGTGTTTAATTTTGTTAGGTAACCTAATCCCCCAAAGACGATCCCATGGAAAATTTGGCTCACCACTAGAACTGTTAGGGATATATACTAAAAGCCATGCTTTATGTAGTTGATTTATTATTCATTTAATAAAATCAGTTAATCCATTTTTTTATGAGAATCTGTGTGGGCGATATTTGTATTATATTGTTTATTTAATATTATGCATGTGTGTCTTTCACTCTACATAGTAGGTGGTTTGGTGTGTAGAGTTCGGCTTGCACAGGGAAGATCAGACCATCGGATCTTTTAGAATGTAAGATTTTGGTTTACAGTCTTAGATGGATTGGACACACCATCGGTAGGACTGCAACATGGTGTTGTAGTAGGTTTGTCTTGACTGCGGGAAACTGTATAGTTTCAACTCACCATGCTGGTACATTTTGTGTATTAAACGGGACCGACTTGGGGTAATTATCTTTATACTGACTTATAAGATAATTAATACCTCATGACTATTATGAGTTCTTATGCTCTAAATTCTAAGTTATTTTATGGACACATACATTTGATATTTACACTTTGATCCCTAAAAGGGTGAGATCCTTAAATGGGTCAATATCCCATTGGATTGTGTGACAATATTAATTGTGTGGTGGATATTAATTAATGATGGAATCCATGTCTCAATTTTGGGATTGATGATATCCCCTTGAGAATGCTTATAAGTTTTGATTATGTCAAATCCTGCAGGTGGATTTTGTATTCGACATATCAGATAAGTTAAGCAGAGGATCTCAAGGAATTTTAAGAGATTAATTAAATATGATTGTCAGTAATTATATTTAATTAATGAATATCTGTAATCTTAACATGGGGAGATAATAAGCATTTAATAACATGGAGCTCGAAATATATTTTTGAGATAAGGGTAGGAGTGCAATTATAATTCTTTAGTGGTATGAATTATAATTTATAGAAATAGGAATCTGATTCAATTCGAATTAGGGTTTCCTAATTCCATAAGGAAGCTTATTCCTTATTGACTTCGTATGGTCCCTATCGTAGCCTATATATATGCTGTTTTGGCACTCTCCTCAGTTTGCGTTTTTCCATCAAGAGTATTATAGCTCGGATTAGAAAAGTGAGTGCAAAAGAGAGAGCAGAAACATAAAGGATTTCGAAGGAGCCCACACTCAGTTCAATATTCTGGCAGCAAAGGAATACGGTAGAAGTTCGTGAGCTGTTATTGAGCCCGTGTTCTCGATTCGTCTACTACAGCAATCCATTTTAGCAGTTTAAGGTAACCTTAGTTCCTCCCTTGTAGGGTTATTGTAGTTTTCACGTAATTTTTTTGCAGTACCAATTTATACGCTCTGTCAATGGATTCTGGGAACGCAGTTTCCTAACAAGAACTTCCAACACCACTAGATTTCAAGCGTCTAGCAACATCATAGGTTGACCCAAAAAGCCCCATTCTTCTCCCAATGCCAGATAAGGGAATCATCCCAACTATCCTTGGTAAGGGGGATACTCAGTACAATTTCGGCTTCATGAGGCTGAAAAATGTCCCGCACTAAGGCTTCATTCCATTTCCACTCAGCAGGGTCAATGAGCTCCCGAACCAAACCTGTAGACACCCCAATTTTGACCAAACGTCGAATTAGGGAGAGTGTTACCTCCATATCCGATGATGACAAGGACCGAAAGATTCGAAGTGTTCCAAGCTCTTCAGAAAGTTCTCCAAACGCGGTAAAATTTTCACAGAATGAAATACCAGGTGTTTAGGAGAATTCAGGTATAAAACATCACTTTTGGAAAAGATCTTCGAAAACAAGTTTTTTTTAAGAAAAAGAAGAAAAGAAAAGACCTAAAAAGGGGAAGTTCAGCAGAAACCGGCACACGGCAGTTGTTTGCGGCACTCATTGAGTGCCCTAAAAAGGTGAAGTTCAACAGAAACCGGCACACGACAGTTGTTTGCGGCACTCAGTGAGTGGCGAGCGTCACTCAGTGAGTGCCGAACGGCAGTCACAGAATGCTGGACCGACATTTACTGAGTGCCGCCGACAATTTTTGACTGCCGTTTGCTTTAACAGTCCGTATTTTGTGGTATAATACGTATATGTATGCGGATTAAAACAAAAAAAAACTGATAAAGTAAGGTTGACAAAAATGAGGCAATCAATAATTTGGCGCGACACTTACTGAGAGCCGCTCGGCAGTCACGGAATGCCGCCGCGGCTTTCACAGAGTGCCGCAGCGGCATCCACTGACTGCCGCAAAGGATTTTTGACTGCCGCCTTCTGCAGCAGTCTGTCTATTTTCAAGAAGTACGTATTGTACCACCACATGAGATATTTACACCTGTCTTTTACTCCGAATTCACTGAGAAAACTTGGTATTTTTTGTCTATAAAAGAAGGAGGATCTTCCTTGGGAGAGACATACCATAAGATACCAAAAATATAACAAACAACACAAGAAATAACTACCACTACACTAACACATTTTTGGGAGAGCTTGAAGAAGAGCTTGGAAGATTTTCAAAGTAGAGAAGCTTTGAGGATAGTTTGGAGGTGATCCTCTAACCATAAGTTGTCTCCTTTTCATTCTTTCTTTTAAGCCTCTAATCTTATTTAAGTTTTCATTCTCTTTTATTTCTTCTTAGCTTGGTTAGAAAGCATCTATGAATTTGAAGTAAACAAGTTTTACCAAAAGGCTCTTTGATGGGTTTAGAGCATTAGCTCTCTTTGTCTTCTTTATTTCATTTCTTCTTTTTGTCTATACTTTTCTTTTGAGATTCTTGGAGATCTTTAATATCTCTCTTGAAAGCTCTTGAGTTTGATATTTTGAATTTCATGTAAGCTTATGCTTCACATGAGAGTCAAAGTTTGATCATCACTTCATTTTATAAGCAAATAGATGGATCCAAGTCCATACTTATGACTTGGGTCCTCTACCTTGATGTTTCATGGAATCCTCTCTATATTCCTTTGAGACTCATGAGTATTAGTCATGTCTTCATCTCCAATGACCATCAAGTGGTAGGAGGAAGTAGTTTGAGTCTAAGCCCATCTCCATGGATTAGATTCATTATCTTGAGATTTCATGAAGTTTATTCATACTTATTTGAAATCTACAAATATAAAGGTCTTTAGCCTCCAATGACCATCAAATGGTAGGAGAAAATGGTTTAGTTTAAGTCCAACTTCATGGTTTAATAGTTGGGGTTAACAAATAAAAGTTGAACTTGACAATGAAACAGTAGATTCATAAACCGGTTTTGATCAAAGATTTTTGGTTCGAAATCTAACCGTTGGAATCAAGTGAAACCAACGGGAAAATGTCACTAATTCAAAGTTCTACCACTGTAATTTTTGTTTTAAGGAGATTTCATGTTTAAAGTGGTTTGGTCATGAGTTTTGTGAAGTCACTACAATCTGTCCAGAGTTTCAGAACAGTAACACTCTTTTGAAATAAGTAAATCAGAACCTTAATAAACTATTTGTGGCCCAAAATAATTTTTTCTAAGTAGATTAATGTGTTAGGAAGTCACCCTAAAAAGAACAAAGCATTTCTAATTTTTTTGATATTTTTAAAAAATCGTACAAGAACTCTGGACAGAAGGTTGTAGAATACTGAGTGATGTCTGGTGTTTGTCCAATCCCCGGAGATCCAACCGTTGGAACTTTGATTTGTTCTTTGGGTTAAAAACTAGACACACAGAGGCATCTTGTGTCCAAAATGCATCAAGATCAAACCATGGGAACCATTCTTTTTATTTCCTTAAAGTTATGATCTGCTCTCAGCAATTTTCAGAATTCTGCAATAGTTTTAACCAATCTTATGAATAATGGCTTAGATGATATTTTCATGAGGTAAGGGTCAAACCATGTCTCAATAATGATTAATTAAGCTTGAATTAAAAGTTTAAGTGATCTAAATGATTGGGTATTTCATAATTTATTTTTGTTCATGAACATATTCATCCATATGGCTTGACACTTGTAATTAGGATTTATTTGCTTTAGATTCAATTGTATTTGATAGATTTAAGTTAGAAATGTAGGATTGTTATTTCTAACTTTATATCTTGTATATCATGTGGACTAACCCTTTGTTTTGTAGCGCTATTAAGGTATGACTTCTTGAATCCCTCTTTAGTTTATTTTAATTTATTGATTTTATCGATTTTTCAACCTCATGCGCGACACATTAGAATTAAGATTTTGCCTTACATGTATATATGTGGATTAGAGACTCTTTTCCTAAGTTTTATTTAATTGCATGCATTGCACGTTTAATACCCGTGGCTGGATCCCGGGTAAGTTTTCTTGTTCTTTATTGCATATCATGTTGCTTGCTACTTGAATTACGTGGCTTTTGAATGATATTTTGTAAATTGGTAATTTTACACCATTTTGACATGTTTGTGTAATGTATATGTATATCTATGTATTAGTTTAGGGCATGCTTAGATTAATAATTCAATTAAAAGGATGTTAAGTAGAGGCTTATCGCGAGATAGGATGAGAGAGGGTGTTTTAGTCCAACGGGCTCCTTCCTGTAGACACCCCGATTTTGACCGATCGTCGAATTTAGGAGTGCGTCACCTCCACGTCCAATGATGATAAGGACCGAAAGATTCGAAGTATTCCAAGCTCTTCAGAAAGTTCTCCAAACGCGGTAAAATTTTCACAGATTGAAATACCAGGTATTTAGGAGAATTCAGGTATAAAACATCACTTTTGGAAAAAAATCTTTGAAAATAAGTTTCTTTAAGAAAAAGGAGGAAAGAAAAGACCTAAAAGGGAGAAGTTCAACAAAAACCGGCACACGACAGAATTTTGCGGCACTTAGTGAGTGCCGAACGACATTCGGTGAGTGCCGAATGGCAGTCACAGAATGCCGGTCCGGCATTTACTGAGTGCTGCCGACAATTTCTGACTGCCGTTTGCTTTAACAATCCGTATTTTATGGTACAATACGTATGTGTATGCGGATAAAAACAAAAAAAAACTGATAAAGTAAGGCTGACTAAAACGCGACCATTAATAATTTTCCGCGGCTCTCAATAAGTGTCGCGCGGCAGTCATGTAATGTCGCCGCGGCATTCACGGAGTGCCGTTGCGGCATCCACTGACTGCCGCAATAGATTTTTGACTGACGCCCTGTGCAGCAGTCTGTCTATTTTAAGGAAGTACGTATTGTACCACCAAATGAGACATTTACACCTGTCTTTTACTCCGAATTCACTGAAAATACTTGGTAATTTTGTCTATAAAAGAAGGAGGATCTTCCTTGGGAGGACACACAACAACAACATACAAGAAGAATACACCATTACACTAATACATACTTTGAAGAGAGAAAAGAAAGAGTTTTGAAAAACTAGAGAGGAGAGCTTGGAAGATCTTCAAAGGAGAGAGGCTTTGAGGATAGTTTGGAGGTGATCCTCTAACCACAATTTGTTTTTCTTCACTCTTTTTGAACTTTTGGTCTTTTGATTAACCCTTTTTAGAAGTTTTGTTAGGGAACTTGCAAACTTTAGTTGCATTTTTTCTTTTAGTTCTTTCTTTTCTTTCTTTTGTTTATACTTCTCTCTTGAGATTCTTGGAAGTCTTCCATACTTCACTTGAGTCTCATGAGTTGGATCCTTTGATTCCATGTGAGCTTGTGCTCCCCCATGAGGGTTAAGGTTGATCATCCCTCATATAAGAGTAAGTAAGTGAATCTAAACCTCTACCATGGTTTGGGATTCTTTAACTTAAGGTTTCATGGAATCCCCTTCCATATTCCTTGAAAACCTATGAGTGTTTAGCTATATTTGCTCAAGGCTCATGAGTATTAGTCATATCTTCATCTCCAATAACCATCAAATGGTAGGAGAAAGTAGTTTTGAGTCTAAGCCCATTTCCATGGTTTAGGTTCATTATTTTGAGATTTCATGAAGTCCATTCATACTTCATTTGAAATCTACAAATATAAAGGTCTTTAGCCTCCAATGACCATCAAATGGTAGGAGAAAATGGTTTAGTTTAAGTCCAACTTCATGGTTCAATAGTTGGGGTTAACAAATAAAAGTGGAACTTGACAATGAAACAGTGGATTCATAAACCGGTTTTCATCAAAGATTTTTGGTTCGAAATCTAACCGTTGGAATCAAGTGAAACCAACGGGAAAATGTCAATAACACAATGTTTTACCACTGTAATTTTTGTTTTAAGGAGATTTCACGTTTAAAGTGGTTTGGTCATAAGTTTTGTAAAGTCACTACAATCTGTCCAGAGTTTCAGAACAGTAACACACTATTGAAATGAGTAAATCAGAACCTTAATAAAGTATTTGTGACCCAAAATAATTTTTTCTAAGTAGATTAATGTGTTAGGAAGTCACCCTAAAAAGAACAAAGTATTTCTGATTTTTTTGCTATTTTTAGAAAATCGTGCAAGAACTCTGGACAAAAGGTTGTAGAATACTGAGTGATGTCTGGTTTTTGTCCAATTCCCGGAGATCCAACCGTTGGAACTTTGATTTAATTTTTGGATAAGAAACTAGACACACAGAGGCATCTTGTGTCCAAAATTCATCAAGATCAAACCATGGGAACCATGCTTTTTATTTCCTTAAAGTTATGATCTGCTCTGAGCAATTTTCAGAATTCTGCAATAGTTTTAACCAATCTTATGAATAATGGCTTAGATGATATTTTCATGAGTTAAGGGTCAAACCATGTCTCAATAATGATTGATTCACTACAAGGAAAAAGGCTATTTATGTCACTTTTAAAATTGCATTTATGTCACTTTTATTTCGAGTGACATAATTATTTCTTGCATAGGCTTTTTATGTCACTTCTTTAGTATTTATGTCAATTTTTAAAAAAGTGACATAAATACTTGATTATTTATGTCATTGTTTAAAAAAGTGACATAAATAATAAAGTATTTATGTCATTTTTTTTAAAAAGTGACATAAATAATAATGCATTTATGTCACTTTTTTAAAACTGACATAAATAAAAATGCGGTGGCATTTTTGTAAATAAAATGTTTCATTTTTATGTCACTTTTTTAAAAAAGTGACATAAATATAAATTTTTCAAAAAAAAGTGACATAAAAAAATTTTATGCGCGCGGAAACAACGCAGACCCTTTTTAGTACACTCTATATACCTCTCGATCTCTGAAGTCACATCTTGCAAATTTCCCTCCACAAATTTGCCCAAATTTCCCTCCTCAAATTTCCCTAGCCCTAAATCTAAACTGGAAAAGAAGAGCCTACCACTCCACTCCAGGCCGCCACTGACTTCTCCAAGGTTCCCCTGGGTCAGCTTCTCTCTCAGTCCGGTCAGCTTCTCTCTCACTAAATCCATTGAGGAAACACATTTTGTATACGCACGCTAATCACAATCTCTCAGCAGCTTCAAGCCTCAGGTCACTAAGAGAGAATCCCCATCTCTGTCTCGTAAGACTCTCGTCGCCTCCATCTCTGTCTGATAGGACTCTCTCTTTCTGTCTCTCTCTCTCTCTGAACCATAAGTTAATGATTGCACAGCGTTGTCGTTCTTTGAATCTCCACTCAAAAGGATCTATAAAATCATGTAGTGCTTGAGATAACCAGGTTAGTTTCTAGGGTTCCAATACATATATGCATATATATATATATATATACGAATTTATATCTCTGTGTGTGTGGTTGCATATATATATATACTCGAATTTATATATATACAGGAATTTCTATCTTGCTTTCAAAATCAATTGAACTAATTTCTGAGTTGGACCCAAGAATGACTTCTAACTTTTTGGATTGTATTCGAGAAATACATTTCCGCAACGAGGATTTGCTGGAGTTCCTTGCAGTCTTGGATTGCTCCCTTCTATTTTTCAATGATATTTGAGCCTTTAACAACACTGGACAATAGATTCGAGAGCTTCCTGGATCCAAGAGCTAATGAATTGTTTGTTAAGCTCTCAGGTTCCTGATCTTCTTATTTGTATCTGGAGTTGACTTGCATGTGTATTGTTTGATGCTATGTCAAGCTTAATATGTGTTAATGGTTTGATATGAGTCATATTTTTATTTCCAAATTAAATAGTTACCAATCTTTGTATTGGGTAAATGTTCGACATAAATTGTGAGAATATTTAACAGTAACATTACTGCTTCTTTTGATTTTCCACTCCATTTCTCATCCCAATTAGAGGGTCTCCATGTGAAAATTCATTCCTAGCTTTATTTTTTTTCCCTTGAAAACTAAAATGATGTTGTATTGGTTGTCTTTCACTTTCATTCTTATTTTTTCCCTTTTACTTTAAAGCTCACTTAGCTTTTATGAAAAAAAAAAGGTAAAAGAAACGTAACTAAACTTTCATCCATGCTTAGGCTTCTAAATTTTCAAAGCACATGTCTCACTAATTTCGTATTTTAAAAATTGTCATAGCACATATAAATTGTCATCATGGCACCTCTCTCTCTCACTCTCTTTCTCTGTGTGTGTGTGCGCACTTGTGCGTGTGTGTGTGTGTGTGTGTCCCAGTGTACAGGCGTAGAACTTGAACTTGGGCGCCATGGATGGTGTTGAACCGGTTATGGTAATCCTCACCCATTATTGTATTATCTTTTCACTTTTTTACAACTTCATATACTTTTACATACACACACACACACACACACACACACACACACACACATATATATATATATACGTGCTTAATGTGTATGCCATAGATGTTGCCACAACCAACCATTTTCAATGAACCACTAATATTTTGTTGTTGTATGGAAAATGTGGGTCTCTTTTTAATGCTGAAAAGTTGTTTGATGGAATGTCTCAAAGAACTAATTTCACATGAACTTATTAGGAGAATAAAAATTGGATGTGAAGAAGAAAAGAAAATCCAATGTTTTGTTCTGATTGAGTATGTTGGTTTGAACAGGTTAATTAATAGCAAAAATTTCTTTTGATAAGTGTCATAAAGGGGTATTCAAAGAGCCTTCATTTGGTTTAAAACAGAGATCAAGTTTGCATTTTGTGTAGACTGGTCTTGGGTTTAGTTAGCATGAAAAAATAAGGCAAAAGATTTTTTTATTTCTTTTTTATAAGTTCCAGAGTATTATTGTAACATAAGGAATAGATGGAGGTCATTCATCTACGTACAATCTTTGCTTTCTAGATAGGAACGTGGGTAATTATTATAAACCCCACCTAGCCTATTCTCATTCTTTCTCTATAATTAATGTTACTAGGAGTACTATTTATTGCTTATCTTTAATTTCATCAATAGATTGACTCAAATAGGTAAATTTTTATATTACACAATGTATGTGTATTGTGTACTTGCAGGTTGGCATTGATGCTTATTTGTGGCTTCATAAAGGAGGTGAGATTCATCACCACCATCCCTATTTGATATATATGTAGCATTGTCTGTTTTTATTTATATAAGTTCATTTGGTGTTTTAATTGAGTGGGAAAGAAAAGTGACAAAATTAATTGGGGGAAAATGACAGCATATTCATGTTGCATGGAGCTTTCTCTGAATATGGAGGGTGATACGAAGTTGCAATACTTAAATTACTTTATGCATCGCATCAATTTGATTCGTCACTATAAGATCACACCGATAGTTGTTTTTGATGGTGGGAATATCCCTTGTAAGGCTGCCACTGAGCATGAAAGAGACAGGCATGGACCATTTTCCTATTAAAATAAAATATATTACTGTTTTGAGGTTATGCCCATTTGTTGTCTCTAAATTCCACTTCTTTTGATGTTAATTAGTTCTGTTTTTGGTTGATATAGGAAAATAAAAGGTACTCTAGATAGGAACGTGGGTATTATTAGTGTTATTATTAATATTTTTTTCCCGGTTTGCCTTGTTGGAATCTGTTTGTCTACTCCTCTCATTCCTTGAGGCTTTGTCTGGTTCTTGGACTTAGGGAGGAAAAAAAAAGAGGAAAAACTTTTCCTTTGCTTGGTTAACAAGGAAAATGGTGAGGAAAGTAGGAAAGAAAAGAGAACAAGTTGAGAAATAAAATAAACTAATTTTTGAACGTTGTGTGTCAATTCCCTTCCTTTACTCATATAATACAATTATATTTCAAAAAGTCCTAAATTTTAACGCTATTCAGGCATGGAAGAAAACACATGGGAAAACACGAGGGAACTAGTTTTCCTTCTTGTTTTCCTTTCCCTCACGAAGTCCATGAATCAAACGGAGCCTAAATGGGTAAACATATGTTAATAGTAGCTTGGGATAGTGTTATATGCTCAAATGAAGTTGCACAATGCTTATTAGAATTAACCAATTTTTTGGGTAAAATAAGAGCTCTGATTCTTTTGCCAAAGTCCGAATTTGGGGATTTGCCAACGATTTTGTCTAGATCAATGATTATCTGGACCAATCTTCATCTGTTTCCGCTGACATTTTTTCTTAATCTAAAGTTGAGTCCATGCACAAATACTAAACTGTTCATATGCACATAAGTCATTGGCAAACTACTATTAGAAAGTCTATTATTTTCTGGGTATAAATTTGTCTCCAGCTCATTTCTAAACCTACCTAAAACCGGATTTGGTGGATGTTTTACTGCTTTAGGTAGTGAATTTACTTTAGTGTAACTTTTAACCTTAAAAGAGCTTTTGTTTTACTGGTTTCTTAGCAGTTCTATATGCTTTCATAGTTTCATATATCCGCATTGATATTTGGTTTTTCGTTGCTCACAATTGGAGCAAAATAACATAGATGTTTACATTTTTTTCTACATGTAGAGGGCAGTGAGTATTACTCCAGCAGTGGCACATCATCTGATTCAGGTAGCTAATTTTGAATCTGAAACAATAAATTTCTCTGCAGTATTTTACAATTGTTGCCCAAATTCCATTTTCTTTCTAATGTCTTCTGAATTTCCTTCAAAGTTCTACATATCTACTCCAATTTTAGCATTTTTCCTAAGGCTCGTTTAATATGAAAATTAAGTGCTGAATTTTAATTACGAGTAATACTTGGGACACAACCAAAATACACAACCTTGGGACACAACCTTCATTTTGTGTCTATCTCTCTCATGATGGGCCCCACAGTGCCAGTGGATCCCACAGTACCCACTAGGACCACTAAGAGAGAGATAGACACAAAATGGAGGTTGTGTCCCAAGGTTGTGTCTTTTGGTTGTGTCCCAAGTATTACTCTTTAAGTACTAAGGTGGAATACCTATCCGTATGAAGCAGATGCACAATTGGCATACCTGTCCAGCCTTGAAGCAGAAAAAGGTGGAATTGTAGCAGTAATTTCCAAGGATACTGATCTAGTGGCATATGGTTGTCCAGCTATAAGAACTCGCACGAAACTTTGATATGGGCATGTGGAGGTCTATTACTCTCCTGATGACTTCTCTTTATCTTGTAACGGAGTTTTTTTCTTGTCTTGATTTATTTTGGGTTTGAACAGGTTGTTTTTAAGATGGACTGCTTTGGCAATGGCAAGGAGATAGTGCTAGACAAGGTTTTTGATTCTATGGCCGGTGTTCCCTCGTTTCAAAATTTTGATAAAGAACTGTTTACAGGTGACTTTTTTGTGACATTTTGATAAAGATAGCATAAGATTTAACTGATTTTAAGCATCTTTTTGCCAAGATCAAGCTATGATTTGTTTCTCTTATTTTTTGTTTGTTTGTTTTTTTTCCCTTTTATTAGTTGTGGAGAAGATAACAAAAAAAAAAACAAAATGTGTGCGTTTTGCTTGTGGTGTGCAATATTCTAGACTAGTTATTGCCCATGCCTAAAGGCACTATAGAACATTTCTTAGTGTACACATCTTCAGGCCAATAAGTAACTCCATATGCCTTCGGCACTTGTTAACCTTATGTGCATTTGGCATCTCCAAAAGCGAAGAGCCAAACAACCCCTAAGCTAAAAATCATTAAGTCAAACAACACTTAACCCAAAAGCATTTTAGTAAAAATTTGTTTTAACATAATTCATGATAAAATTATGTACATTGACTCTAAAACTATTTTTTACTAATTAGAAATCTTATTATTTACGAAATAATAGAGGGTGTATGTAATCTAAACTTTATTTCTACAAGTAAGGCAGCAAAATTGCTACAATTACAGAAAATAGATGACCTATCCTCCAAAAAGGATACATTCGCAAATCAGAAACTTACCCTTCCTATCCATGATTTTTTCACCGTCTAAACAAATACAATGTTCACAAACTATGGTCCCAATCTTTTACACGAATATTTCCTGTTACGGGAATGCACAACCAATATGATGAGACACCAATTATACTGGATGTTAAAGAGAGTGTTGTGAGTTTAATTCATTTTTGAGGTCCTCGACATTAAAGATGGGTCGAACTACCAAAGAAGAATCCAATCTTAGCATGTAAAACTCAAATCTAGCAACTCCAAGGATTCTTAGCCTGTCAACCTCGTGTTACTGGAATTACCGATACAAAGATAAAAGACTACACAATGATTTCAATATTGGACAATAAAAAGGGTAGTTCAACTCGGCTCATTAACAATGGTCAAAATATAAAACCCTTGAATGGTGCTTAAAATGAAAGTAGAAAAACATCACAGCAGTAAATCAATTCAGATATATGACCAAAAAAGAAAAACAACTGGATGTGGTGCCAATAGCGTATCAACCTATGATCTAATTACAGCAACAACCTCAATAGCCTCTTGATGACTCAGCTTTTTTCCTTCAATTTTTCAACCTTACTCTCTTTGCTTCACCTTTGCACCGTCCTAGACACACGTCAGGTGCAACACTCCTGATCTTTTTCTTTTCCTAAAAATTTTGCTCTTTAGGGTCCAAATTCTTGCACAATTACTCTTCAGATCGCCTAACACTGATATAGATGGAAAGAAATCACAGCAAAACAAATTCATAAACATGGCTAGTATGGACTTTGCTTTACCCAATTTATTTCAACTTTTTTTTTTTGGTCTTAAGAGTCGTGGTTTTGAGATCTGAGAATCGAGTGTAGTGGTCCCTACTGTTCGTCAATGAAGGTTCCTTGGTGATCTAATTTATGATCTTGTATTTTAGTATTTGCTTATCTCCGTGACTTGACTGGGTCTTATGTTAGTACTTTCTAATCGTCGTGCATTAGAAATTAAATAAAGCTTATATTATAAGAGTTCTGAATCATCTCTTTTGACCCTCTATTGACATATTGGCAGATATGTATGGATAATTCTGTTTAAAGCTTGTAAAATTACTCTTGTTATTTTATTGTTCATTGGTCTTGTTTATGCATAGGTGTGTGGCAGTGTGTGTGTGTATTGCTAATGGGGATTACCATTTTGTTTGCATGTTTGGAGGCATTGTCTAGTCTTATTATAGATGGATGGATGCTCAAGTTCTTAAGCCATTTTAATGACCTATTAAGTTTATAAAGTTTAGTGTTCGAAACCCCTTTGGTCCTAGCTTAACACTTCTCCTATTTTTCACTTTATTAGTTTGACATGAAGGGTCATAAGAAACGTCTATGTTAGTTAAATTGCACCAAGGAAGGAAACAAACATATGCTATAAACGTACAGAATTGAACAACTCATACTTTCTGTTACACTTCAGCTGTTGAATTTCTCTTATAATCCTTTTGTATCAGCAGTTAGTACTAACTACTACATGTTAGATCATTGTTTTGTCTTTAACATCTAATTCTAGTCCATCTATACTCCTTCCAGAATAATTATTTATGATGTGAATCATTTCTTGCATGGTAATTTTGCTTGAAATTGCTTGCAGAATGACCTTCTTGTGATACATTGCCTCCCATAAGCTCAAATAGATGGACTGTTGGCTTATAACCTGAAAACAATTTTAATTTTTTCATTCTTATAGGTTCATTTAGCACCTGAAAGTAAGTTTAACTTCTAAAAATATATCAAGAGGTCATTAGAAGATGACTAAAAGGTAGAAATTAATTGTTATATGCTTGACTGGAGGAGAGGAGCGTGAGCCTTCTAACACAGCTATAAAAGCATCTTCTGCAGCCATCCTAGCAAGGATATAGGTAATGAATACCAATTACCTTACCCAGTGAACTTCAGAACCATCACTGGGTTTATTTTTCGAGAATTTTGAAAGCTGGTGCTGCTGTGCATACACACGGTGCGCACTGAGCTGACTGGTGCACGCATGATGTGCTTGCTGCTGTGTGCTACCTGGGTTGCATGTGCGCGCTTGCTGGCTGCTATGTGCTGTGCTGCACCAGGGCAGCCTTGTTTTTGTTTTTTTTCCTTTCTTTTGGGCTGGACTAATCAAGGAGATTTAAGGGGGGTGTTTTCTTTGATTGCCAAGTGAATTTAACTTCTAAAAATTTGTGCTATGCTCTGACCAGCTGGGTACACAAACTAATGGTCCTAGATTCTAATTGTGTTCATACCATGCAGGAGGAGGCTGGAAAAGCGGATTTATATTCCTCTTCCAAATTTTGAGAGTCGTAAAGAGCTTATTCGAATCAATTTGCAAATGGTTGAGGTAAAGTCGCTTCCCATCTTCTCAGGCATATGTTTGGACTTGGAAAATTGACACTTTAGCCTTAGTTTGGTTCATAGATTTAGTGAGGGAAACAAAAAGAAAACTAAAAGAAAACACTTCACTTTGTTTGGTAAATAATGAGAACAAAGAATGGAAAACACTTCCTTATTTTTGTTCCTCATCTACTCAGCAAACCAAATGCAACCCGACGATGTGTCTTTGTTCCTCATCTACTTCCTTATTTTTTTTCCTCATCTACTCAGCAAACCAAATGCGAAAAAGTGACTCTTTAGTCACTTAGGCTTGAAAAAGCTTAGTTATTGAGGTTTCAAGTAGTGAATCGGTAAACCGGTTAACCAAACGCTACGAAATCTTACTCGCACCTCAAACATACCTAAATAAACTTGCGGGAACTAACGGAATGCATAACGCATTCACGGTTCACAAAAAATGCGAAAAAATGACTCTTTAGTCACTTAGGCTTGAAAAAGCTTAGTTATTGAGGTTTCAAGTAGTGAATCGGTAAACCAGTTAACCAAACGCCACGAAATCTTACTCGCACCTCAAACATACCTATATAAACTTGCGGGAACTAACAGAATGCATAACGCATTCACGGTTCACAAAAAATGCGAAAAAATGACTCTTTAGTCACTTAGGCTTGAAAAAGCTTAGTTATTGAAGTTTCAAGTAGTGAATCGGTAAACCGGTTAACCAAATGCCACGAAATCTTACTCGCACCTCAAACATACCTAAATAAACTTGCGGGAACTAACGGAATGCATAACGCATTCACGATTCACAAAAAATGCGAAAAAAAGATTCTTTAGTCACTTAAGCTTGAAAAACTTAGTTATTGAGGTTTCAAGTAGTGAATCGGTAAACCGCTTAACCAAACGCCACGAAATCTTACTCCCACCTCAAACATACCTAAATAAACTTGCGGGAATGCGTAACGCATTCACGGTTCACAAAAAATGCGAAAAAATGACTCTTTAGTCACTTAGGCTTGAAAAAGCTTAGTTTTTGAGGTTTCGAGTAGTGAATCGGTAAACCGCTTAACCAAACGCCACGAAACCTTACACGCAAGTAAAACATGCTTAAATAAGCTTGCAGAAACTAACGGAATGCATAACGGATTCACGGTTCACAAAAAATTTGAAAAAATGACTCTTTCATCATTCCGAGTCCCCGAACACATTGTGGTCTCTCAAAACCCCCAAACATAGTTTTACTTTTTTATTATTTTATATACAACTAATTAATGAAAACTTTATCTTTTTTGTAGGTACAAAGTTTCACATTTTGATGGAAGGTTTTGACAAACAAACCACTTTTTTTGTTGGGCTAATTCTTTTTTGTTGCTTTCATAGTTTTGTTTGTACTTTTTGATGAATATGTAATATGTATATGTTAGTAGTTTTGCACTTGACTCGGATCGATTGTATACTTTTTGTTCAAACCAATTAATTGGTTGATATTGAGATGAATCGATGAAATTTAGTAGTTGAAATAGATTATATATTCAGTTGGATTTAATTTTGTACAGGGTGCATGGTATTATATATATGTACAGGGTGCTATATATTGTTTTTACAAGGTGGTATTTATGTCACTTTTAAGGCTTTTATGTAATAATTTTGTTTGGTATTTATGTCACTTTTTTACTTTTATGTCACTTTAGGTTAAAAGTGACATAAATAAAATGGTATTTATGTCACTTTTAAGTATTTATGTCACTTTTAAGACTTTGATGTTATAATTTTGTTTGGTATTTATGTCACTTTTCTACTTTTATGTCACTTTATGTTAAAAGTGACAAATAAAATAGTTTTTATGTCACTTTTAAGTATTTATGTCACTTTTAATACTTTGATGTAATAATTTTGTTTGGCATTTATGTCACTTTTCTACTTTTATGTCACTTTAGGTTAAAAGTGACATAAATAAAATGGTATTTATGTCACTTTTAAGTATTTATGTCACTTTTTATTAACAAATGTGTTAGTTTTATGAAACATTTATGTCACTTTTTCGAAAACATTTATGTCACTTTTAAAACATTTATGTCGCCTCCATTTATGTCACTTTTTACTGGAAAAAAAAGTGACATAAATACCTATTTATGTCACTTTTTAAGTGACATAAAAGGCCTTTTTCCTTGTAGTGATTAAGCTTGAATTCAAAGTTTAAGTGATCTAAATGATTGGGTATTTCATAATTTATTTTTGTTCATGAACATATTCATCCATATGGCTTGACACTTGTAATTAGGATTTATTTGGTTTAGATTCAATTGCATTTGATAGATTTAAGTTAGAAATGTAGGATTGTTATTTCTAACTTTATATCTTGTATATCATGTGGACTAACCCTTTGTTTTGTAGCGCTATTAAGGTATGACTTCTTGAATCCCTCTTTAGTTTATTTTAATTTATTGATTTTATCGATTTTTCAACCTCATGCGCGACACATTAGAATTAAGATTTTGCCTTACATGTATATATGTGGATTAGAGACTCTTTTCTTAGGTTTTATTTAATCGCATGCATTGCACGTTTAATACCCGCGGTTGGATCCCGGGTAAGTTTTCTTGTTCTTTATTGCATATCATGTTGCTTGCTACTTGAATTACGTTTAATACTCGCGGCTGGATCCATGCTTTTTATTTTTTAAAGTTATGATCTGCTCTCAGCAATTTTCAGAATTCTGCAATAGTTTTAACCAATTGTATGAATAATGGCTTAGATGATATTTTCATGAGTTAAGGGTCAAACCATGTTTAGTTAAGCTTGAATTCGAAGTTTAAGTGATCTAAATGGTTGGGCATTTCATAATTTATTCTTGTTCATGTATATATTCATCCATATGGTTTGACACTTGTGATTAGGATTTAGTTGCTTTAGATCTAATTACATTTGATAGATTTAAGCTAGAAATTTAGGATTGTTATTTCCAACTTCATATCTTGTATATCATGTGAACTAACCCTTTGTTTTGTAGCGCTATCAAGGTACGACTTCTTGAATTCCCTTCGAGTTTATTGTAATTTCTTGATTTTATCGATTTTTCAATCTCATGGGCGACACCGTAGAATTAGAATTTGCCTTATGTGAATACATGAGATTAGAGACTCTTTTAGGATTTTCTTTTGTTTGTATGCATTGCACGTTTAATATCGCTGCTGGATCCCGGGTAAGTTCTCTTGTTCCCTATTGCATATCATATTGCTTGCTACTTGGAATATGTGGTTTTTTGAATGATATTTTATCAATTGCAATTTTACACCCTTTTAGACATGCTTTTGTAATGTATATCTATATGTATGTATTAGTTGAGGGCACATTTAAATTAACAATTCAATTAAAAGGATGTTGAGTAGAGGCCTATCGCAAGATAGGATGAGAAGGGGTGTTTTAGTCCGATGGGCTCCTTCCCTTCTCATTCCATAATCCCCGGGCCTAGTCTAATCTTTGGTTTCGCAAAAGATCAGCTGCTTTAAAATGGTTTTTTAATTTTCCTTAAAAAAAAAATTAAGTGGCGACTCATTTGTTTTGAATTTGATTTTGAGAAAGTATTTTTTTAAAAGAAAAGCTGTGGGTAAGAAAACTGCGATATCCACACTTCCTCTCTCATTCCATAATCCCCGGGCCTAGTTAATCTTTGGTTTCGCAAAAGATCAGTTTCCTTTTGAAATGGTTTCTTAAATTTTCCTTTTAAAAATTAAATGGCGACTCATTTGTTTTGAATTTGAAATTTAAAAGAATTTTAAAAGAAAAAGCTGTGGGTAAAAGAAAATTGCGATATCCACAAAACCTTCTTTCAAAATTGATGGCATGCATATGAGAGCAAGGTTTGAACGAAAATGGAATCAGTAGCCTCGGATCAACTCCAATTTTAATGGATCCCCCATTACCCACCCGCCAGCGAACCCCACCTCTAAGAATATCTTTCACCCCCAAATACTTCTCTACACGCACGATGGATTAAAGCCCACACCCGCTTCCAACATAGTGCAATTAGGGAAATATTTAGCTTTGAACATTTTATAAAATAAAGAATCACGGTTATACACCAGATGCCAAGCTTACTTTGCCAACATGGCATTGTTGAAACATTCAAGATCGCAAAAACCGAGACCCCTGAACGTTTTAGCTTCACACAGCGAGTCCCAGTTGGCCCAGTGAATTTTCCTCTTATCATCATGTTGTCCCCAACAGAATCTTGCTAAAATAAAGGTAAGATCAATATACGCAGTACACAACAGTTTGAAGCAACTCATTGTATAACTCGGAATAGCTTGGGCCACTGACTTGATAAACACTTCCCTACCACCCCGTGATAGGAACTTTTCCTTCCACCCGTTAACCTTATGCTGAATCCTATCCCGAATAGAATGAAAAATTTGTTTCTTTGACTTCCCGACTAATGAAGGCAAACCATGGTACTGGTCATGCTATCGGGCGACTTGGACTCCCAGTAGACTAGTAAGATAATCCCGAATATCCATTTTCGTATTCAGATTGAAATAAATACTTGACTTGTCGACATTGACTTTTTGACCTGAGGAATCCCATAGCACTTGAAAATATCCAAAATTGCTTGACAATTCTCCACTGTGGCGTTGGAAAAAAGCAAACTATCGTCAGCAAAGAAAAGATGGGAGATCTTAGGGCTATGCCTGCTGATTCCAATCCCTTGAATACGGCCCTCCTAAACTGCACCTGACAATAAAGAAAAGAAAGCCTCGGCACACAAGATGAAAAGGTTGGGGGAAAAAGGGTCTCCCTGACGAATACCTCTTGATGAGACAATAGTATTGAATAAAACCCCATTAACCATTACCTTGTAAGAGATTGATTCAACCACACCCATAACAAGAGAAATCCACCTGTCTGCAAAGCCCAAGGCCGCAAGCACCCCTCGTAAAAAACTCCACTCGACACGATCGTAAGCCTTACTCATATAAAGTTTGAAAGCCATAGCCCCCACCTTGCCTTTTGATTTTGTTTTAAGATGATGCATAACTTCAAAGGCCACAAGAACATTATCCGTAATAAGTCTACCCAGAACAAAAGCAGATTGATAGTCAAAGACAATACGTGGTAAAATAGGCTTAAGTCTATTAGCAAGCACCTTCGATATAACCTTCAAAAAAACATTACATAAGCTAATCGGACAAAAATCAGAAACTTTGCGGGGATTTTTAATTTTGGGAATTAAAACAATATGAATGCCATTGAGATTGTGTGGCAATGAGCCTGACCTGAAGAATGATTTAACTGTATCCACCACATCAAAACCCACAATGTACCAAAACTTTTGGAAGAAGGAATGAGACATACCATCTGGACCTAGCGCCTTATTCGGGTGCATTTAGAAGAGTACTTTTTTAACTTCTGCATCAGTCACTTTAACTTGGAGACCAAGGTTCATAACATCTGTGACCTTCCTTTCCAAAGGCCGCAAGGCATCCGAAATATTAGATGGGTTAGAAGTGTTGAAAATAGTCGGAAAATAAGGAAAAACTTTTCCTCATGAGTTTCCTTTATTTTTCCTTAGTGAATCTATATATGAGCCAATCTGAGCCTAAACTTCTCTATTTTTAACTATTTTAATTAGCTAAAAGATAGAGAAAATATAGGGAACATCAGAGGGGATCTCCAACGAGTCTTAAAATGCGGACTTGTTGCGGGTTAGCATTGTTTTTCAACATTTGTGGACCCTATCCTTCAGGAATCACGTGAAACATCAAAGTTTCAAAAAGTGGGTTAAAATTGTACCCTCAAAAAAGCTGTCAAATTACAACATTTACCCCAAGAGTAATGCTAGATGCACTCCTAAATGCACAACTAAATGCACAACCCAGTTTAAAAATGTTGGACCTCGTGCTGAAAAGTTTGCACACCTTGCACACCCCCTTTTTTGTGTATAGCCTTTTTAGCACGAAGTCCAACATTTTAAAGCAGAGTTGTGCATTTAGTTGTGCATTTGAGAGTGCATCTAGCACTACTCTTTACCCCAATCACAATTCTCAGACCCACTTTACCCTCTTATCTCATCTCTCATATTCTCAGACCTATTTCTCTCTCTCTCTCTCTCTCTCTCTCTCTCTCTCTCTCTCTCTCTCTCTCTCCCCTTAAAACGCATTTTTGAAGTTTCTTATCTAAGATGCGATCGGGAATGACGGAGTCGCCGGTTTGGCAAGTTCTCGACGACGAGTGAGTTGCTGGAGTTTTATATCTAAGATCTGTGTGACTCTCTCTCTCTCTCTCTAATTTTGCTGGGTATTCTATATAAAGTTTGCAACCTAGGATGAATTATTGCCTTTTTGTATCCTTATTCTCCAAAAATTGTATTGAAATTCCTATTATAAAAGTAATTCTCTTCCAACAGGTTACTGTGACTTAAATTATTTTTAATGGTATTTTTTTTGATGAATTTTTTAAGGGTAATTGATAGGGTACTACTATTTTTAAGGGTAATTGATAGATTACTGTGACTTTGCACCATATCAAAATCTAAAAGAAGAATGAAAGCAAATGTTTTATTCAGTCGTCTAAACGTAAGAACAATACTCTGTATTTATAGACAGAGTCAACAAACTAACAAACTGTCAAACTGAGTTACCCTACTTTACAATTGAGTTAACTACCTATTTATTGAGTTAACTCACTCAACAAAGATAACAAACAAACCAATTGAGCCTGGATATCTAATAGTCCCCCTCAAGATGAACACATCTTGGCCTGAGATGAAGTATGAATGTTAAGAGTTCCCAATTTCTGAAGCAAAGTAGAAAACTGAGGAGCACCAAGTGGTTTAGTAAAAATGTCTGCTAGTTGATGCTGAGTTTTGACATGTAAGGTTTTAACACAACCTTCCTGGATCTTATGTCTTACTAGATGGCAGTCTATTTCGATATGCTTGGTGCGTTCGTGAAAAACTTGGTTAGCTGCAATATGGAGGGCTACTTGACTGTCACAGAAAAGTAAAGCTGGTTAAGGATGAGGAATATTAAGATCTTTGAGAAGAGCCAACAACCAAGTGAGTTCACAAACTGTGGCAGCCATTGACCTATACTCAGATTCTGCTGATGAACGAGAGACAATATGTTGTTTCTTTGATTTCCAGGAAACCAAAGAGTCACCAATAAAAACACAAAAACCAGTGATAGATCTTCTTGAATCAGGACAACTAGCTCAATCAGAAACAGTAAAGGCTTGAATTTGCAATTTGGATTGATTACTATAAAAAAAGACCTTGTCCAGGAGTTGATTTAACATACTGGAGATTCTGTGAGCAGCATGAAGGTGGGGAAGTCTAGGCTCAACAAGAAATTGGCTAAGTCTATGAACTGAGTAAGAGAGATCAGGTCTAGTGATGGTAAGATATAATTGCTTGCCAATCAATCGTCGATACATTGAGGGATCAGATAGAAGTTCACCATCAGAGCTATTTGACTTGCAATTTTGTTCCATTGGGGTGTTAACAGGCTTAGAACCTAAAAAGCCTGATTCATGAAGTAATTGAAGGGCATAATGTCTTTGAGAGATGGTGATAACAGAAGAATTCCTAGCCACTTCCAAAGCCAAAAAATATTTCAAGGTACCAATGTCTTTAACTTTGAATTGGTGATGAAGGCTGGCTTTAAGAGTATTAATGGCTGTGAGATCATTACCAGCAAGGATGATGTCATCCACATAGACAAGAAGAGCTATGAAGGAAGACCCAGTGTTTTTGGTGAATAGGGAGTAATCAGACTTGGATTGGTGAAAACCTTGGTTCAAGAGAGCAGAAGAAAACTTAGAAAACCACTGCCGAGAGGCTTGTTTTAAGCCATAGAGAGATTTGGTAAGTTTACAAACTAAGTTGTCCCCCTTGTTATGAAAACCAGGAGGGAATTGCATATATACCTCTTCAGAAAGATCACCATGCAGGAATGCATTATTGACATCTAATTGAACAAGATGCCAATTGTGAATTGCGGCTAGAGCAAGAAGACATTTAATAGAGACCAATTTGGCTACTGGAGAGAAAGTTTCTAAATAATCAATTCCTTCTTGCTGGGTATATCCTTTAGCAACTAATCTAGCCTTGTACCTTTCGACGGATCCATCAGGTTTAAGCTTTACTTTATAAACCCATTTACATCCTATAGGGTGTTTACCAGGGGGTAAGGAAGTGACTGCCCAAGTAGCATTTTCTTCAAGAGCTGAAATTTCAGCTGCCATGGCCTCTCTCCAATCAGGATACTTGACAGCCTGATGGTGAAATTCTGGTTCATGGTGAGTAGAAATTGACAAAGCAAAATGCTTGTGAGTGGGAGACAATCGAGTATATGAGAGAAAATGTGAAATGTCATAAGGATAAGAAGAAGAAACAAGAGGAGAATTGGTGACTAAATGGCAATGATAGTCTTGAAGATAAGAAGGAGCTTTGGTGGATCTATTAGACTTTCGAGGTGGGACAGGATGTGATGTGGAATGAACATCAGAAGGAAGAAAAATAGAAGATTGGGAAATGGTCTCTAGAGACTGTGAGGAAACCTCAGAAAAAGGTGAAGACTGAGGAACATCAAGTGAAGGAATGGGAAGAACAATAGAGGACTGTGAGATAGTATCAGGAGTATTATATGGAAAAGAATTTTCATGAAAGACAACATCTCTAGATACAAAGGTAGTATGAGTGACAAGATCCAACAATTTGTAACCTTTAATACCTAAGGGATATCCAAGAAAAACACACTTTCTAGCTCTAGGAGAAAATTTATGCCTATTCCTTGTCAAAGTAGAAGCATAACAGAGACAACCAAAAACCTTCAGATGGGAATAAGAAGGGGCTTTGTGGAAAAGTAACTCATATGGGGATTTATTTGACAACAAAGGGGTGGGTATGCGGTTTATAAGGTAGACAGATGTAAGGATGGCATCTCCCCAAAACTTTAAAGGCAAAATTGGACTGAAAGAGTAGGGCTCTAGCAACATTCAGAATGTGTTGATGTTTCCTTTCAACAACTGAGTTCTGTTGTGGAGTTTCAACACAACTAAACTGATGAATAACTCCTTTAGAATTGAAAAAAATCAAGTAATGCAAATTCAAGACCATTATCAGATCTAACTTTTTGGATCTTGCCATGAAATTGTGTTTCAACAAACTGATAAAAAGAAATGAGCAGAGATTTTGCTTCAGATTTGGATTTCATTAGGTAAACCCAAGTGCATCTAGTACAATCATCTACAATAGTAAGAAAATACTTGAAAATAGATGGAAAATCATCCACAGTGAAGGGACCCCAAATGTCACAGTGAATTAAAGAGAAAGGAACTGTTGACAACTGGTTATTACATTGAAATGGTAGCCTTTTTTGTTTAGATAAGGGGCAAACATGACACGGTAGATTATTTTGAAATGAAGAAGGAAAATCTGGAAGTATATGTTTGAGGATATCCATCCGAGCAGGAGATGGATGTCCCAATTTATAGTGCCAGACATTATTATGGATAGAAGTACAAGCAACAGATACAGGAAAAGTAAAAGGCATACAAGTATTTGAAAGTGCAGTAGAAGCAGCATGTCTGGCCTTGAGAAAGTAAAGATTGTCTCTTCGTTCACACATCCCAATCACTTTCCATTGGGTGAGGTCCTGAAGAAAACAACGATCATGTAAGAAGACAAAAGAATATTGGTGAGAGTAAGTAAGTTTACTTACTGAGAGCAAATTAAAAGTGAAAGAAGGGATATAAAGAACATCAGTGAGGATAATAGATTCAGTGAGCTTAACAATGCCTATGTGGGTGACAGGTGCAAAGGCTCCATTAGGCAATTTAACAAATATATTGGATACAGGATTAATGGAGGAAAAAGTTGAGAGAGAGTTTGTCATGTGGTCTATGGCAACAATATCAATAATCCAATAGTCAGATGATACAGAGACTGTTGTTAAGGCAGTTGAAATACCTGACAGAATTGAAGGGGAGGAGGTAACAGCAGAAGTGAATGGGGCTATAATACCTGACATGATTGAAGGGGATGGTTGAGGAGAAACTGGTACAGCATTAGATGTTGCACTTGAGGAAGCATGTGAATTGAGGTAAGACAATAGTTGTTGACATTGATCTTGATTTAATGCAAAAGGAAATGAACCAGTAGAAGAAAAGGTATCTATGCAGTCTGGTGGAGAAATGGCAACTTGATTAGCCTGATGAGAGGGAGCTTTGCCCTTAAACTTATAGCCAGGAGGAAAGCCATGTAACTTGTAGCATTTATCCACAGTGTGGCCAATTCTACCACAATGAGTACACATAGGTCTGTCTTTATGAGGAGGTTTTGATCCAAAGGAGCCATGATTTGACCTGATATGATCAGATTTGGCTAGAAAAGAAACTTGATCAGGCACTGAGGAAGGAATATTACCAATGTTCCTTTGTTCCTCATCTTGAACAACTAGAGAGAAGACCTTGTTAATGGGAGGGAGAGGATCCAATAAGAGGATTTGACTTCGGATGTGAGAGAAGGAATCGTTTAATCCCATTAAAAATTGCATAACATATTCAGCATGTTGAGCTCCACATGTACAAAGGACATAGTTCGCAAGTTCATCCTAAAGACCTTTGAGTTTGGTAAAGTATGAGTTGACTGTATGTTGATCTTGAGTTAAAGAAGACAGGGACTTCTTCAATTGGTAAATTCTTGGACCATTTTTCCGAGAAAAACGATCTTTGAGATCTAACCACATCTCTCTGGAAGTGTTTATGTAAATCACACTTGCTGCGATTTCACGAGAAACCGAGTTGAGCAACCAAGAAAGAATCATGTTATTGCAACGAATCCAAGAAGATGAATTCTGAGAATTAAAAGGGGGTTGGACAATGGATCCATCGATAAAACCTAACTTGTTCTTCGCAGTAAGTGCCATGGTCATAGATCGGCTCCATGTGTTGTAATTATCCCCAATTAATGGCTGAGTAACTAAAACAGCACCAGGACTATCTCCATGATGAAGAAAATAGGGATCATCAAATTGATCTACATGAGTTTGATTTGCTGGATTTTGATTTACCGGAGGCATGATGTTCAATTATGAAGATTGAAGAATTTTGAGATGTTTCAAGGATGTTTGGTAACTCAGAAAATGTGCGAAGAAAAAGAAAAGCGAACAAGAAGAACCGTAAACACTCAAAAATTGATGAATTACTGAAGGACTTCAACAATCGAAATCAAGGAAAAGGATCATCGAAAGATTTGACAAATGATATCTAACAATCAAGGACAGAAATGCGAAAATCTGAGGAAATGAAAGAAAATGAAAATCTGAGAAAATGAAGGAAAATCTGAGAAAATGAAGGAAAATCTGCGGAAGGAAAGAAAATTTTCGGTTTTGCTCTGATACCATATCAAAATCTAAAAGAAGAATGAAAGCAAATGTTTTATTCAGTCCTCTAAACGTAAGAACAATACTCTGTATTTATAGACAGAGTCAACAAACTAACAAACTGTCAAACTGAGTTACCCTACTTTACAATTGAGTCAACTACCTATTTATTGAGTTAACTCACTCAACAAAGATAACAAACAAACCAATTGAGCCTGGATATCTAATACACCAAAAAAAAAAAGATAGATTACCGTGACTAAAATTATTTTGAATTTGGTTTTGATGTATTTCGGAATTTTTTTTTTGAATGAAATTTTTTGTGTATTTTGGATTTTTTTTTGTCAAGATGTATATTGGAATGAATTAAGTAATGGTTTTTTGAATGAGTTGAGTGTTGGTTTTTTGAATGATTTTTTTGGACTTATTTGGAGTTGGCTCAACAAATTAGAGGAAAAATGGTTGTATTTTAGATGTTTTCTTGATGAATTGGGTGTTTTTTTGATGTATTTTGGAACTGGGTCAATAGGGGTGTGTAATGTACAGATTAGAGAGAGGAGAGAAGAGAGAGGAGAGAGAAAGAATTGGGTCATTAGACCGATGAGAGAGAGAGAGAGAGATAGACAGAGAGAGAGAGAGAGAGAATTGGGTCAATATTCTCTGAACGTGGGATCCATTATTTTGATTGTTAAGTTAAAATACGTAAAAAGTGAACTAGTGAGGAGGAGTTTGCAACAAGTCCGTATTTTAACGTATTTTAAGACTCGTCGGAGATCTCCTCTGTAGGGAACATGGTTGATATGCTCTATTTTTTGTTTTCTCTTTATGGAGATAATTAAACAAAAGCGTAAACACTAGATATATTGTTATTAATGGCCGCACTAGGAATTATTTTTGGGGGCTGAGGACTATAGAGGGGTAATTTGATAAGAAAAGATAGTGAGATAAATATAAAAAGGAGATATAACTATAACCAATTCAATGAGGTATAGTATCAAATTAGGTTTGGAATACTTAATTAGATTATGCTAAAATGAGAATTGACATAATAAGGTTTGGTGCCAAGTATTAGGGTGGTCTGGGGTTAGAATATCACATGAGCTATTACATATGTATGATGTCAAATATTAGGTGATTGAATTTAGAACACGAAATTGGATTGGATTGAAATGATAATGAATACAATAAGGTTTGGTATCAAATACTAAGGTGGGCTTGGGCTAAAATATCACTTAAATAATACTCCCATTAGGGTGGACTAAACTATATTTTGGCTAAAATATTTCGTATAGTAAAAATTTTCACAAATTTTGAGATGGACTGGACTTCATTTGGGCTAAGTAGCACATGTAGTAAATTTTCTCAAAATTTTTAAACTTTTGAGAGGGTATAGCCCACCCCAGTCCTTTGGAAGTTCCGCCCTTGATTGTTATCGCATATGGAGATTTGATCAACTCCGAGTTGGTGTTCAAGTACTCTTGTTCAGGGGTGGACCTACCTTGGGGCCAAGTGGGGCATCGCCCTTGCATAATTTTAGAATTTTTTTTATAAACTCTTGGCCCTTCCAAAATTTGAAAAACTTTTGATATGAACGTGTAATTTTATACCACCATTCCAAAAATTTTGAAAACGTTAATATATAAATATATATATGTAATTTTATAAATTTACCCAAACCTAAATTATTTTACCATTAGTCAGCTTTACAAATTGAAGCATCCGATCAATCATTATTGACAAAAAAGTGATATACAAAAAATTTTACTAAAAAATATGAATAAATAGACCCAAAAAAATTCGCTTCTGGGGCACTGCCCCCACCCATGCCTATTCTATTTTGGCCCTTCCAACTATAAAATTCTAGATCCGCCACTACCATGGGCGGACCGAGGAAGGTTTTAAGGGGGCAATTGCCCCCCCTCA
Organism: Hydrangea macrophylla; assembly: GCA_033977485.1. Classification (NCBI taxonomy): domain Eukaryota; kingdom Viridiplantae; phylum Streptophyta; class Magnoliopsida; order Cornales; family Hydrangeaceae; genus Hydrangea; species Hydrangea macrophylla. The sequence goes on along the minus strand of CM066982.1, from coordinate 84,457,539 downwards.
ACTTTTCAAAATTCTACTTTTACCCTATTTATTTTATACTTTATTCATTTTTACCCCTAACTTGCCCCTCCTCAACCTCTCAAAATAATTAATTTACCTTATATATTTCATACTTATTCATTTTTGCCCCTTAATTCCCCCCCTAAACTTTTCAAAATAATTCTTTTACTTTGTATATTTCATACTTTATTCATTTTTGCCCTTTTATTGCCCCCTCAACTTTTCAAAATAATCATTTTACCATACTTTATTCACTTTGCCCCTTAAATTTATAATTTGTCCCTTTTAAGCTTAAAAAATCCATTTTGTCCCTTTTAAAAAATGCATTTTATAATTGGATCGGGGGTGATGCCCCCGAGCCCCCATATAAACTTTTGCCCCCCATGAGCAAAACTCCTGCGTCCGCCACTCACCACTACTCTTGTTGCCAAACATGTTATTGTAACTGAGATGCTTAAGTATAAGAAAGCGATGGCAAGAAGATATTATATCTTTTCAGCCAAAAAAGAAAAAGAAAAAGAAAAAGAAGAGATATTTATCTTTGCACATGTGAAAGGGTCCATTGTCTTTGCAGAATTTGAGATTAGGGCATTGTGAATGGATGGGATCAGAAAGATATTTATACCATACTATGGGGTAGGGTCTACGTATGTATTGCTATGGGGTCACCTTGTCTTACAATTTTTGGATGGTAAAGAGGGAATCCACATTCACTGAGGGCACACGTGACGATATCTTATTTTAATAACCTTTTCACACGAAGAAAAATAAATTGGGATAGTTATGTTATAGTTTTCTTTTCATACCAAATTTAAAAGTTAGTTTATTGGTTTTTTTTTTTTTTTTTTTTTTTTTTTTAAATTTTAAAAATGTAAAAAAAAAAATTTGTAAAAAAAAAGTCATCCAATTTACAAGACTTTTTGAAGCAACTCATTATAAGGATGTGAGCGACTCTTTATAATGCACGGAGCAACTCGTTTCAAAGTCGGGAGTAATTTATTAAAAGGTTGAGAACAAGCCTTCACAACATTGGGAGCACATCACAACGTTCTGGTGCAAGTATACAACTTTGAAAACATAAAGTAGACTAAAATACAAAATCATTATTTATAAACGTTGATGTGTTTTTCAAATTTTTGATGACTTTTTAATTATCGTGATAATTTTTAAATTTTAAAAAATTAATAGACTGACTTTTAAATTTTATACAAAAAGTTGATTGAAATATAAATATCCCAAATAAATTTGTGGGAATCTAAGGGAGGGAATACACAATTTGTATTGAGTAATGCTAGACCCACACAAAATTTCACACAAAATACACCCAACAATCATGACCCTTGATTTTAGTGGATCCCATGTGAGTCCCACATAAGACCCATTGAAATCAAGAGCCAAAATGTGTTGAGTGTGGAATTTTTTGTGAGTCTAGCATTATTAATCGGGATTATTAAAAATCAGGTAAGAATTTGTTGATAATTTAAAAATTAGTTATGTTCTTTTTTGATGAAATGAAGTTTATGTAAAGTATAAAAATTCGAAATCAGTCAACTTTTTTTCTTTCTAAATATCTAAAATGCTTCCACCCCCCCCCCCCCTCTCTCTCTCTCTCTCTCTCTCTCTCTCTCTCTCTCTTTGGTCTATTCTCTCTCCTCACATGGCCACTACCACCACCAACACTTGTCGCCGCGCCCACCACCACTCGCCAAACACCACCACCACCACTAAACCCAACCCAAATCCCAACCTCACTCTATTGCTTCTATATCTTTGATCTCCTCTCTCTGTCTCTCTCTAGGAGGAAAGAGAAAGTCATAGCCGGCCACCACCACCATTGGTCGCTGCCATTGCAGAAGGAAAAAAACGTTGTAGGTTTCTAGAACAACTGTCCAATAGCTCACTAAACAGTATTGGGAACAACTATCCAAACGTAAGGAGCAAATTACAAACGGTATTGGGAGCAACTAACCAAACTGTATTGGGAGCAACTCACCAAACTATTTGGACAATTGCTCCTTACATTTGGACATCCCAATACCTCGTTTGGATAGTTGTTTCTGTTGGAATTAGGAAACAATTTAGAATTTACTTATTTTTGTATTGGTCATGTTGACCCAGCTAATGCAGTTTTTTATTTCTTTGATTTCCTTTGATTGTCTTTCCTTTCTTATTACTCTTTACAATTGTATATATTTAGGACCATACAGTAATGAAATATTATCCCTTTCTTTCAATCTCTTTTTTGGTATCAGAGCAAACCATCATCACCCAACACCACCAGCCTGCGCCGTAGCCTTCAACACCCAGCTAAGGCTGCACCGAAGTCTACAAGCCCTAACCGAGACCCTCTTTCCTCACCAAAGCCTATGCTGTAGCCCCCCAGGCCACTACCTGGTGTCGCAGCCCTTTGGCTACTCTGTTAAGCCCTTAATATGGCTCCTTCGTGATGTATTAGAGCTATCTCAGTGCTCTCTATCTTCAGTCTGGCTAACCATTCGTCAGGTTAACCCTGTCATCAGTAAGCGAGTCTCCGGCCGTCTCCGTTCATTCATAATCTGTTGTTACTAATTTCTATTGCAATCAATGGCAAAAAATGGTAAAGATTCGGGCAACGACCTCGTCAACCCCTACTAAACAAAATTCGATTGCTCCAGTTCCTCGCTAAGATCTGTCTCTTTCCCATCCTTCAACACTGGCTCAACGTGTCATGAGCATGTTCTTAAATGGAAAGAATTTGCATGTTGGTCTTACTCCTTTCGTCTCTATCTTGGTGGTAAACATAAGATTGGGTTGCTTCTTGGTGAAGTACCTGCTCCTCTTAAGATGAATCCTAAGTATGAAGAGTGGTACACTGATAATTGTGTTATCTTAGGATGGATTTTAATTCTACGGAGGAACGTGTCTATCATATGTTTATGTATCATGATACCGTTCATGGTTTGTAGACTGCTTTGTCTAAAATGTATGCTCATGCTCATAATGATTCCCACATCTTTGAACTCTACTGGGACATTTCTCACGCCTCTTAGGCAACTTTGGGTCTTACAGTCGCTGATTATTTTGGGTATCTTCAGACCCGTTCGGAGGAATTGGCTCAATATGAGCCCCTTAGTGAGTTTACTACTGATGGTGCTGTTGAGTAAGCACCTTGATCGTCGCCACACTACCAGTTTTTGATGGGCTTGAAGCCCGAATTTGAAACTCTTTCGGACCCAAATTTTGAATATTACCCCTATGCCTTCTCTTTATGAGACCTTTGCTATTGTAGATGGTGATGAGCGGCGACGCCAGATTCTATCACCCTCTTCGGTTCCCGAGCCTTCTCCTACTGTTTCGGATTAGATGACATTTGCTACTACCTCTGGCTCTCGTTCTGGGGGGCAATTGTCCCCCTCTCGGCGGTCACCGTTCCTATGTTGGGGGTAACCGTCCTTTTTGCCAGCATTGTCGCACTCTAGGTCCTCCATTGATCGTTGCTTTGACCTTCATCCTGAGTTGAAGCAGCAATATCGTAGTCGTCCCACTGGCCGTGGTAGAGGAGGTCCTCGTGTTGGTGCTATTGCTGAGATGGTTTCCACTCCTACTTCACCGAATCTTGATCACATCCAGGCTCAAATTGCCCAGTTACAGTCCCAGATGGGCGGTACATCTTCCTCATCTTCAGGTCCCATAGCTGCTATTGCTACAGGTAATCCAACCGCTCTTCATGGTTAGTCAGCAAATTCCACATGGATTCTGGATTCTGGTGCTAAAAATCATATGAGTAGTGAGCTTTTGTCTTTCACGTCTCCTTTTACTCAAATTGATCAATTTGTTTGTATTGCTGATGGGTCATCTATTCCCATTCATAGTTAGGGTGATGCTTGTCTATCCCAATATCACTCTTTTTTCTATTTATTATGTACCTAATTTTGCCTATAATCTTCTCTTTGTTAATCGTCTTACCAAATCCCTTAACTGTGCCATTGTGTTCTTACCCACCTGTTGTCATTTGCAGGACATGAATTCGAAGAGGATTTTTGGCAGGGGGTATGAGCGTGATGATCTCTATTACTTTGGTGATCCTTCTTCTTCTAGGGTGTCTTCTACCAATTTGCAAGCCTCTATTTTGCCAGTCTCTACTAATGATTCTGTTTACCAGATTCTAATACATATGTTTTTAATCTTAAAACTTTAGATTTGTGGCATGCCCGTCTAGGACATGTGAATTTCTAGTATTTATGTTGGCTTTTTCCTCCTTTGAATAAAGCTGCAAAGGTTTTGATTTTAAATGTGTGGTTTGTGAATTTTCTAAACATACTCACACATCTTATATTCCCCACATTCATAAGGCGCCAAGTGCCTTTGATCTTATTCTTTCCAATGTGTGGGGCCCTTCACCTATCACAGCCTTGTCACAGCACCGTTACTATGTCACGTTTATTGATGATTATACTCATTGTACATGGGTCCATCTTATGAAGAAAATATCTGAAGTATTTACTCACTTTAAAAATTTTCTACAAAGGATTAAAACCCAATACCATATTGTTGTGCGTAATATACGGACATATAATGGTCGTGAATATATTACTGATGAATTTAGGGCTACCCTCAACAAAGATGGGATCTTTCAACAACGTACTTATCCCTACACCCTTGAACAGAATGGTGTGGCGGAACAAAAGAACTGTTACCTCATGGTTGTTGTTTGATGTCTCCTGTGTGGAATGAATGTTCCTAAATATTTTTGGCAAATGGCTGTCCTTATTGCCACATATCTAGTTAATCGTACTCCTAGTCGTATTCTTGATGGCAAGGCCCCACTTCATGTTCTTAAGCCATCTAGCACCATGTTTCCTCTTATACCTCGGGTCTTTGGGTGCACTTGTTTTGTTCAAAATAGGAGTCCTAACCACACAAAACTTGACAATAAGGCTATTTGTTATGTGTTTTTAGGGTACTCTTCAATGTCAAATGGGTATAGGTGCTATGATCCTGTCACTCATCATTTATAGCTCTTTTCTAGAAACTGTTCCATTTTTTCCAGGGTCTTCTTCGCTTACAGAACTTGCACCAGTGGAGCCTCCTATTATCGTGGATGATTCTATCCTGCCACGCCTTGTTCCTATTCTTGGCTCCACCAATGAAACCTTACCTCCTGCCATTACCAATGATTCTTTCCAAGTTTACTCTCGCCAGCCACGATCCTCTGATCCCCTCCCACCGTCTTCTATGAATTCAGGTACTACTCCTTCTCCTATATCTCCTATTATTACTTCTGCACCTGCTCCTCCCCATTACCCTTCTCGTGTTCACCGTCCCCTGCTCGCTTTCTTTTATCTGATAGTACTAACCACCCCATTTCTAAGTATCTTTCTTATTAGGGTTTGTCTCCTCCTTATCAGTTATATTTGAGTCACGTTGATTTAGATTGTATTGCTCGTTCTGTTCTTGAAGCTCTCTAGGATCCTCAGTGGGTGGCTACTATGCAAGCAGAAATGGATGCTCTTCAGGGCAATCAGACATGGGAACTTGTTGATTTACCTGTTGGTGAGCGTACGGTTGGTTGTAAATGGGTCTTCAGCCTGAAGTATCTAGCATATGTGACTATTGATCGCTATAAGGCTCGTTTGGTTGGTAAGGGCTTCACTCTGATTTTTGGAAAGGATTTTGGTACTACTTTCGCACCTATTGCTAAGAATACTACAGTTCGGCTCCTAGTTTCCCTTGCTGCTTCTTATTCTTGTCCTCTTCATCAACTTAATATTAAGAATGCTTTTCTTAATGGCGATTTATTTGAGGTTATCTACATGGATCCTTCTCTAGGTTTTCAGGCTCAGGGGGAGTATTCGGAGAACGTATGTCGTCTCCGAAAATCTCTCTATAGGTTAAAACAATCGCCTTGTGCATGGTTTAGCTGATTTAGTGATGTAGTGCTTACATGGGATTTATTCAATGTCACTCCGATCATACTTGTTTTATTCACCGTAACTCCCAAGGAAAGTGCATTATTATCTCTATTTAAGTCGATGATATTATTATTATTACCGGTGATGATGAATCGGGTATTGTGCAAGTGAAGCAAAATCTTGGGATGTCATTCGATACTAAGGATTTGGGTCCTCTAAGATATTTTCTTGGTATTGAGGTGGCTAGATCTCGTTATGGTATCTCTCTGTCACAAAGAAAGTATTCTCTAGATCTTCTTCAGGATACTAGTATGCTTGGGTGTAGGCCAGCCTCCTCACCTATGGATCCTAATCTCAAGTTGACTACAGAAATGGGGGATTTTCGCCGGATCCTTCAGTGTATCAGCGTCTTGTGGGTTGTCTCATCTACTTGACAAATACACGTCTGGATCTTACACTTGTTGTTAGTGTTGTAAGTCAATTTATGCACTCACTGTATACTTCACACTTGGATGTTGTATGTCATATTCTTCGATACCTCAAGACTTGTCTGGGTCTTGGACTCTTCTTTAAATCAGTAGCACAGTCGGGTCTCTCCTGTTTTACTGATGCAGATTATGCGGGTTCCAAAGGTGATAGATGTTCTACTTTTGGTTTCTGTACTTTTCGTGGTAATGTAGACACCCATTTTGTCGGCTATCAGATTTAGGAGACCCATAGATTGGTGGTTCACGATGATCGAAAAAGACTCTAAAAGAACTCTTGGAAGTTAGTTCTATCTCTCAAAATACTCAGAATGACCAAAATACCCCTAAAAGCCCAAAAACTCCCAAATTTGGGCCAAAAGTTCTGGAAAGATGCTACGTCATAAAAAGTACTAAAAATGAGTTTTAAAGCAAAATCAGATGAAATCGTCAGCTCCCAGAGACCCCCGAAAGTTCCTAGAAAGTTTCCGTTGACCGGTTTAACCCAAGTTTGACCAGGGTGAAATCATCTGAATTCTCTAGAAATTTTTTAGATCATTCTAGATCATGTGAAACATACTAAAACGAGTTTTAAAAGAAAATCGGATGAAAACGTCAGCTCTTGGGAGCTCCCAGAGGTTCTCAGACTTCCTGGAGATCTCAGGTTTAACCGATTTATCCTAAAAGTTGGCTCAAAAACTGGAGCATTGTACCATTTTTTAAACATTTTCCATGGATACTAGAGGTCAATGACTTTCCAATGGTATATCGCACATAATATTTGGATTTAAAACGAGTTTATTATGAATTTTCGAAAGTGAAAAAGACAATCAAATCGACTTTTATTGTGAATACCGCAAAACTTTTCAAAGTGACCTGAATCAAAACTATTGTTATATATATATATATAAATTAGACTTCAGTACCTTTCCAACGGTATATCACTAGCTCAATTTGGAGTTCGTACGCATTTTCTATGAATTTACCGGAACCTCTGGGGGTCTAAACATAAATTTTTTGGCGTCTGAGGAGCAGTATCGCGACGGCACTGGGCCACTGCCGTGGAGGCACATGGCTAGTGCCGTGGCGGCACTCAACCCCCGCTAAAGCCATTTTTGTGATTTATTTTGGGGGTCCAAATTGAATAATTGAAAGTCAAAGCGACGTAGTTTCTTGTTCACAGATGTTTGGGACTAATGGGAGCACTTTCTAAATCCCAAAACCACCCCAAATTGGCCTATATAAACCTCCCTTTGCTCTTCATTTCGGGAGAGCCAATTGCAAAGCTTAAAAAAGTTGTAGAGAGGAAGAGAGATATAGATAGGTTTAGAAGAGAGAAAGGGAGCTTTTTCCACTGATTTTCTATAAGAAAGTGAGTTCTAATCTTGTTTCCTTCCATTACCTCTCTTATACTTCACATTCAAATCCTCCCCAACCACCATTCTTGAGCAACCTTGAGTTAAGAAGCTACTTCCATGTCCAAATGTCAATATCTATGAGTGAAACACTAAGCTACAAGTCCAAAATCACATTGATTATCATCTTTTGATTGTTATTATTTTCTTGTTTATACAAATGTTCATCTCTTCTTAGTCTCATTTCTTTTTGATTTTTCTTTATTTGCTTACTAGTACATCATTATCTAGTTGATGACATGAAGTTTGAGGTGAGTGAATTCTTAAGGATAGTAGCTTTTGACCTCAAAAACATGTTTGATAGATGATGATTATAACCTCAATACTTCCAAAGTATTCTTGAGGTTATGCTCAAAAGAAAACAATACTATCCAACAATCTTGGAGGTTCTTGATATGAGTTTAATGTTGATATTTTGAGTGGTTATAATCTTCATTTAAGTGCTGAAAATATACTCTCAAAACCTCTATTTCAAAACCCCTCTTAAACCTCTCATCTTGATTTCAAGAAATAAAACCCTAGTTCTTCTCAAAATCTTCAAAACAGTGAGTTATTCAACTTCAAAAATAACATTCTAAGTACATTACTCAATGGGGGATTACAAGACCACTTGAAAAGTCTTCCCAACTCATTAGAGAACACCCAAGATTTTTGGTTTGATCTAAAAACACTTGGAAGGGTCCCATTTTGTGATGGAAAAACCGGTTTAAGTTAAAAGTTTAAACGCGCAGCGGAAAAGTCAAGTTATAAAAACTTAATAGTAGCCCAGGATCTACTACTCGTTAATTCCATAGATGCGCACAAGAGGGGACAAGAGTTATACCTTAGTGTCTTGAACCCAATTCTGATTTTCTTCTTCTTCCTTGGTGATGCAGCAGCCTCCACTAGGTTGTCTTCACCCTTATGTCTCCTACGGATGCTTGCCGGAGAGACTAGAGATGGTGGGATCTCTAATAGAGAGGAAAAGGAAGGTTTGGGGCTCTAAAAACAGTTTCTGTAGCTTCTGACGTTCTAAAAATGACGAACTCTTTTTCCAGAACGCAGCTGCCCTATTTATAGATTTCCAGAACCAACCTAGACTTTGAGCGATCGATCGAACCTTCGATCGATTGAACCATTCTCGATCGATCGAGACTGCCAAGACTTCAATCGATCGAACATACTTCAATCGATCGAACTTGTCTTGACAACTTCCTCATGTGTCTTTCCAAGTATCCTGGCGGAGCTAAGAGTGGGACCTCCTAGGCTCTTTATTGTTGGCTCAGACCAGTTTGTTAATTACCATGACCAAACTCTTTGATCAGCAAACTAACTAACTGGTCAGTTAACGTTTACTCCACTATAAAACGATAACTGAACTCCAACGCAAAAGAACATATCTGAAGCGATAACTAGACTTATATGTTGTACTAATGTCCCTCTACCTTCAGCATTCGTAATCATATTCAGGTAGTCGGATAACTGTTACTGTCAACCTGAATCATGATTACTTCTTGTATTCCTTGAGTCCCATTCACCTCTCATGATTACCAAACATGTTGATAACTCTTATCAACAAGACTGCAGTACTCAGTAATCGACTTGGTGACATTCTCAAGGGAATGCTTACTCTGAAACAGAGGGTAGATTCTGTCTCGACAATATATGTTCACAACCCTATGAATATGACATACCCAAGATACCCAGGTGCTGATCTTCTATAGACCTCACTGATTGGTAAGTCAAAGCAGCCATATCCATAGTCTGTGTTCATAATCATCTCAAGATTAAGAACACGTACCTTATACAAGTTATGAGTTCGTATCGACTGATTGACAGTCTTGAGTGTCAATAGGAAAGCACAGGTCCGTCAATGCACTATAAGCACTATCATGTTAACTAAGAGTTAAACTCTAGTGATTGAGATTAATCACTCCATCCAATGGTAGTTAATCATGCTACAGTGTAAACCTGATGAGATATCCAGTCTCATCATCCACTGTGACACATTCTAAGTAACAAAGAATAGTAATTCGTATCTCACTTGTATGTATCATACATACACGAATTACTTACTATGATACTTAAGGATAAACAATCATCTCATGAAAGAAACATACATAATGAAATGTAAAGCTGATATCCATATATAAAAATATCAATGTCTCATACATAAAGTAATGGTTTGAGGGCACAAACCCAACAAACTCCCACTTGCACTCATAACCATTGAGAACTACATCTGAGACCTAGACTATCTAGATGACGATCAAAGACCTTCTGTGGCAAGGCCTTTGTAAACGGATCAGCAAGATTGTCAGCGGTGGCAATCTTGGTGACAGTCACATCTCCACGTTGAACAATATCTCGGATAAGATGATATTTCTGCTCTACATGCTTTCCCTTTCCGTGGTTCCTTGGACTGAGCCACTGCCCCACTATTATCACAATAAAGCGTAATAGGTGACAGCGACGCTGGTACCACATCGAGCTCCATAAGGAACTTCTTGAGCCAAATAGCTTCCTTTACGGCTTCACAAGCAGCCACATACTCAGCTTCTGTAGTTGAGTCTGCAATGCATTTATGCTTAATTCTCCTCCAACTAACAGCACCACCTCCCAAGGTAAAGAGATGTCCGGACGTTGACTTCCTCGAATCTTTATCTGACATAAAGTCCGAGTCAGTATATCCTACTGGAATCAACTCACTACCACCGTACATAAGCATGTAATCTTTAGTCCTTCTCAAGTACTTAAGAATGTGCTTAACGGCTGTCTAGTGCTCTGGACCCGAATTCGATTGATATCTGGTAACCATGCCAACGGCAAAGCAGATATCTGGTCTAGTGCATAACATCGCATACATGAGGCTTTCCACTGCCGAAGCATAGGGAACTCCTGTCATGCGATTCCTCTCCTCCTGTGTTTTTGGACACTGGTTCTTGGAGAACACTAGACCATGCTTGAAAGGTAACAAACCTTTCTTCGAATTATCCATAGAAAACCTAGTTAGCACCTTATCGATATAACTAGCTTGAGATAATTCCATTATCTTTCGCTTACGATCCCGAAAGAGCTTTATCCCTAGAATATAGCTCGCCTCTCCTAATCCTTCATATCGAAAGTACTAGATAGCCAAACCTTGACCGTTGACAATGCCGCTACATCATTTCCAATGAGTAGAATGTCATCAACGTAAAGCACAAGGAAAGCCACCACTTTTCCTTCACACTTCTTGTATACACAAGGTTCATCCAGATTTTGTATAAAACCAAACGACTTGACCGCTTGGTCAAATCGGATGTTCCAACTTCTGGATGCCTGCTTAAGCCCATAAATGGACTTTTGCAACTTGCATACCAAGTTACCTTTCCGACCAGCTATGAACCCTTCTGGTTGTTGCATATAGATGTCCTCCTCAAGATTGCCATTCAAGAATGCAGTCTTGACGTCCATCTGCCAGATCTCATAATCTAGGCATGCAGCAATGGATAAGAGTATTCTGATGGACTTGAGCATGGCTACCGGTGAAAAGGTTTCCTCATAGTCAATGCCCTCCCTCTGAGTATAACCTTTCGCTACAAGCCTAGCCTTATAGGTCTCAAACTTTCCATCAGATGCTCTTTTCCTCTTGTAGACCCACTTATAACCAATGGGTTTAATATTGGCTGGAAGTTCTACAAGATCCCAGACCTGATTAGAATCCATAGATTCTAATTCAGCCTTCATAGCTTTAACCCAATGATCTGAATCAACATCAGCCATTGTCTCTTCATATGTGGCAGGATCAGATTCAGATTCTATGGAGACAACTTCAAAAACTTCTCCTAAGAACATGTATCTATCAGGCTGGCTGATAATCCTCCCACTACGATGAGGTACCGGTGCGGAAATGGGTGAAGAAGTGGTATTTTCTTAATTTACATCGTTGTTAACTGTGGGTTGGACTGAGGGCTCCCCTTCTATTTCTCTCAGATCTATCCTTCCCTTAGGTTTATGGTTCATGATATAATCATCCTCTAAGAAAACATCATTTGTACTAACAAACACTTTCTGTTCTCTAGGATCATAAAAATACCATCCATAAGTACCCTTTGGATACCCTACAAAATAACATACTTCTGATCTAGAATCCAACTTGCTCATCTTTCCTTTCAGCACATGTGCCAGACACCCCCATATCCGGAGATGTTCCAAAGAAGGCTTGCGCCCAATCCACATCTCTCGTGGTGTCCTGGGAATAGATTTGCTTGGTACTAGATTTAGTATGTATGCAACGGTTTCCAAAGCATAACCCCAAAGGAATAATGGAAACTCTCATCATTGACCTAGTCATGTCTAAAAGAGTCCGGTTCCTTCTCTCCACTACACCATTCTGCTGAGGCGTGCCAGGTGCAGTCAACTGTGACAGAATCCCATTCTATACGAGGTGATCAATAAACTCATTAGAAAGGTACTCGCCACCTCGATCAGATCGAATGGCCTTGATATGTGAGCCCAATTGCTTCTCCACTTCAGCCCTAAACTCTTTGAACTTTTCAAAGGCTTCAGACTTGTGCTGCATTAGGTACACATATCCATACCTAGAGTGGTCATCGGTAAATGTTATGAAATACTCATAACCACCCCTTGCTCTAATATTTATTGGTCCACACACATCAGTATGAACTAATTCCAACAATGCATTAGTCCTATTGCCCTTTGCGGGAAAGGGCCTTTTGGTCATCTTACCCTCTAAACAAGACTCACAGACTTCCATTGGTTTGAGAACCAAATCGCCTAAGATCCCTTCTTTGACTAGTCTGCCTATCCTATTTAGATTGATATGGCCAAGCCTCATATGCCAAAGCCTTGTTGGATTAGTGGAAGGTTCTTTTCTTTTAGATGGTATAGTTACCATTGAGTTATTAAGTTCCAAGCAAGAATCTTTAGAAATATTGGGAGTGATCACATACAAACCATTTGATTTAACACCAGAACATATAAAAGAACTATTTCTTTTAATAACAACTTCAGTTCCAAAATGAAAAGAATAACCATTATTCGATAAATTAGAAACTGAAATTAAATTACGTCTCATTGAAGGGACGTAAAGTACATCTGATAAAATCAAAACTTTATTGTCTAGAAATTCTAAAACTACGACTCCTATAGCAACCGCAGAAACGGTTGCACTAGAACCTAGAGTAAGTATGATTTCCCCATCACTGCACCTCCTAGTTGATCTGAACCCCTGCAATGAATTACAGATATGGTTAGTCGCACTAGAATCAATGCACCAAGTGTTTGAAGTATCCGTAATAAAACTTACTTCAATCACATATGATTCAATCATACCTTGAACTCTTGTAGCTAAGAATTCTGGACAGTTCCTCTTCCAGTGGCCCTTCTCACCGCATTGGAAACACTTTCCTTTGCCTTGGCCACCCACCTTCCCTTTGCCCTTTCCTTTTCCCTTAAATTTTGCAATCTTAGGGACTGGTCCAACACTTGGACCACCAGTGCCAGCTTTCTTCTTCCCTTTCTTTCCTTTCGGTGTGGATCGGGAAGAGGAAGCACTTTTCTCAACGTTCAAGATGTTGACCCCATGTTTGATCACCCCTTCCGCTGCCAAAAGAGAACTCATCAATTCACTCATTGAAAAATTCATTTAATTCATATTATAGTTAAGTTTAAATTGAGCGAATGAAGGCGACAGCGAATTGAGGTTCATATCAACTTGGGTCTGTGCATCGATGTTGGCACCTAGGGTCTTCAGCTCGTTTAAATAACCAATCATTTTTAAAACATGTTCCTTGATTGGAGTCCCTTCCGATATCTTTGCACTCATTATCTTTTGCATGGCTACCTGTCTAGCAGGCCTGCCATGCTCCCCGAACATCTTTTTGAGGGATGTGATAATGTCACTGGCAGAATCATTCGATTGGAATTGGTGTTGCAACACACCAGTCATTGAGGCCAGAGTATAGCAACGAGCCATTCCATTCGACTTCTTCCATTTGTCGAACTCGCGTCTGGAAGTTGTCGAAGCATTTGCCGCAGGTTCTTCGGGGCTTGGAGTGGTGAGGACATATATGTGATCCTCCGCAGTAAACACGATGTCAAGGTTACGTTTCCATTCAGTGTAGTTATTTCCAGTTAACTTGTTTTGAATGAGTATGGTGGCAAGTGGACTAAATGCAGATCCAGACATTATGATTACTGAAAATCAAACAAACAAAATAAATATGGATATCTGAATTAGACAGTTTGAAATAAAAGAATCCTTAAAAACTCTTATTTTAAAACAAAGTCGCCGGAATATCGAAACAAAAGAATAAATCCTCCGTGTGGTGGTCAATTTTCGATTTTTCGATTTTTCGATTAATCAAGACTTGTCCGCTATGCAACTCTTGCAAAACAAGTTATGACTCCCGATCCCTTTTGATCTCTAAGTTTCTGATTAATGTCCCGTGTGGGATCCCTTATCCATAGCTTAGCTAGTGTGTACCATTAACTAAGATCCAATTACAACCGTCTCAAGTAGCGCCTCCGTGTGGTGGTCACCCTCTAACACGTCTGATTGATCCTATCAAAAGAAGTTCACATCTAGTAACCAATGAGTAATGCACCCTCCGTATGGAATGATCACCCCTGACGAGGTGACACAGAATGCACCACTCATCTTATAGTGAACCGTTAATGGAAGATCGTGGGTGTTTATTAATAAGACCCTCTCCCACTAGATTTAGAAATTAAGGATTTTGCTTTTAAAAAAGTTTCCACACATTACCCATAAACATCCAATGTTTACTAATGCGTTGAAATGGTTTTTGAATTTTATTTTAGAAAACTTGTTTTTCGTACATGCAAGTAGTAACAATATAATTAAATGCCAATCACAAACCAAGCACATAAAACAAAAAACTAAAATTGAAAATAAAGACATCCAAACAATGCCTCTATCTCCCATGGCTCTATCTCCATAGAACCTCCCTTTTGGTTTGATCGCCTCCAGCTCCATCTTCATGGACAACGGCTCCTTGCTCCATCTTCATGGATTTTCTAATTCTATTACATTTGTCCTATGCTTCTTTCGAAGCTCACAATTTATCTTGAAATAGAAATAGCAACAACAAAATAAAAGGCTAGGAAAACCGGTGCGGCTTTCCTTTTCGTAGGATTGAAGTCGCAGCGCCCTTTATATATGCCTTAAAACCAAACCAAACTTTAAATTACAACATGTACCAATCTCAAACAATTTAAATACAAAATTTAAAAGTCTTGGTGCCATGGGAGATAGTGACTAAACTAGCTGTAAAAGGGTTAGTCGTACACGCATCCATACATACATAACAAATATATGTAACTATTGGAATACTTAATTGATTCACATAGTATATAAACTCTTTACATACTAAATTAGAACTTAAAACAGCATCTTACTTCTCTGTCACAGTTCGATCGATCGAAGACCGTTCGATCACTCGAACCTTCGATCGATTGAACTCTGATTTTATGTTTCATAGAATGATTAAAAAAAAAATTTCAGAATACTTTTAAAAAAAAAACTTTTAACATCAAAACACCTTAAAACTGTGAAACAAAGATCGTGACAAAGAATCTGTCTCGATCGATCTAACTTCATTCGATCGATCGAACACCAGAAGGTTTCGATCGATCGAAGACTGTTCGATCGATAGAGTACAGAGGATGTTCGATCGATCGAAACATGTTCGATCGATCGAACCCGCCTTGCATCCCATGTAATCACAGATTTGTATTCTGTTGTGATAACACTGCAGAAACAGATCTGTGACAATGTCGTTTCGAAAACAGTTCTAAAATCAATATGCAAATCAAAATAGTGTTCCAAAAACGCATCTATAGATCCAAACGAGCGTGGCTCTGATACCAATTGATGGAAAACTCGGTTTAAGTTAAAAGTTTAAACGCGCAGCGGAAAAGTCAAGTTATAAAAACGTAATGGTAGCCCAGGATCTACTACTCGTTAATTCCATAGATGCGCACAAGAGGGGACAAGAGTTATACCTTAGTGTCTTGAACCCAATTCTGATTTTCTTCTTCTTCCTTGGTGATGCAACAGCCTCCACTAGGTTGTCTTCACCCTTATGTCTCCTACGGATTCTTGCCGGAGAGACTAGAGATGGTAGGATCTCTAATAGAGAGGAAAAAGAAGGTTTGGGGCTCTAAAAACAGTTTCTGTAGCTTCTGACGTTCTAAAAACGACGAACTCTTTTTCCAGAACGCAGCTGCCCTATTTATTGATTTCCAAAATCGACCTAGACTTTGAGCGATCGAAGATCTTCGATCGATCGAACCATTCTCGATCGATCGAGACTGCCAAGACTTCAATCGATCGAACATACTTCAATCGATCGAACTTGTCTTGAAAACTTCCTCATGTGTCTTTCCAAGTATCCTGGTGGAGCTAAGAGTGGAACCTCCTAGGCTCTTTATTGTTGGCTCAGACCAGTTTGTTAATTACCATGACCAAACTCTTTGATCAGCAAACTAACTAACTGGTCAGTTAACGTTTACTCCACTATAAAACGATAACTGAACTCCAACGCAAAAGAACATATCCGAAGCGATAACTAGACTTATATGTTGTACTAATGTCCCTCTACCTTCAGCATTCGTAATCATATTCAGGTAGTCAGATAACTGTTACTGTCAACCTGAATCATGATTACTTCTTGTATTCCTTGAGTCCCATTCACCTATCATGATTACCAAACATGTTGATAACTCTTATCAACAAGACTGTAGTACTCAGTAATCGACTTGGTGACATTCTCAAGGGAATGCTTACTCTGAAACAGAGGGTAGATTCTGTCTTGACAATATATGTTCACAACCCTATGAATATGACATACCCAAGATACCCAGGTGTTGATCGTCTATAGACCTCACTGATTGGTAAGTCAAAGCAGCCATATCCACAGTCTATGTTCATAATTGTCTCAAGATTAAGAACACGTACCTTATACAAGTTATGAGTTCCTATCGACTGATTGACAGTCTTGAGTGTCAATAGGAAAGCTCAGGTCCGTCAATGCACTATAAGCACTAGCATGTTAACTAAGAGTTAAACTCTAGTGATTGAGATTAATCACTCCATCCAATGGTAGTTAATCATGCTACAGTGTAAACCTGATGAGATATCCAGTCTCATCATCCACTGTGACACATTCTAAGTAACAAAGAATAGTAATTCGTATCTCACTTGTATGTATCATACATACACGAATTACTTACTATGATACTTAAGGATAAACAATCATCTCATGAAAGAAACATACATAATGAAATGTAAAGCTGATATCCATATATAAAAATGTCAATATCTCATACATAAAGTAATGGTTTGAGGGCGCAAACCCAACATTTTGACCCAAGCATTCCTTCCAGACATTCTATTTTTGCTGTCACAGCAGATTGGTTGACTTTCAACTTATTTTTCAGAAAACTTTTCCAAAGAGAGTGGCCTCAATTCATTTTTACCTTGAACTTCAATGTCTTGGGGAACTTTCTATATAAAATGGGCCTCTAAATGTTTTGTTTCCATTTTCAAAGATTTTTCTACATTTCAGTCGACAGTATGGATTCTGTTTCTGAGCAACCTCTATTGTTTATATGATTTCTCTCAATATGTAATAGTTATTATAGTTTGTCTTTTTGATATGTGTTCTAGACACAATAAGGATGATCTCCATAAAAAAAACATGAGCTAGAAACATTTCTAACCTCACTTTTCCATTTTTACAAAACCAACACATTGTTCTATCCACTATTCACAGCAAGCATGTTTTTACTTTCATTCTTTGATTTGATGCTTACATAGACTCCAAATTAGCTCATATCTTAGGAAGTAGTTCATACTACATTGGTATACATCTTATAATAATTTTCTTCATACATTCATGCATACTCTAGACTTCTAAGTCACTTTAGAAAGTCCATGTACGCAAACACACTACAACCTTTGCACATCTAGGATCACACAATGCATCCATGCAAGATTTGGAGTTTTTATGACTCCTAATCTAAGGAGATTATAATGAATGAACTTGATCACACGTTTATGCTCTCCCTCGATCTAATCTTCCTTTCTCATCCGTCCCGAGGATTGAGAGATCTTTTTTTTTTATTATTAAAGATTAACATACATCATACTAGCTTGCTAAGCATATTTCATTTTCTTTGATTATTTGTTTCAAGAACAATTCATGTCCCCTTTATAATAGGAAAACTTGATTACTTGATATGTGATTAGACGATTTTTCCTTGGTTTGTATGTTTGATCTTTCACTTTTGCATTGTGTGATACTTGGTTTAGATCTTATAAATGATATCTTATCTTTTGATATTCCATTTCAAGATTCTTATGCAATATAATATACCTATCATAAAAATTAATTATCGAACCAAACATAGTACAAGATGATTATTTGGATGCTAATTGAGGCCCATCGAGAGACTGGGCGAGTTGAGGGTGTTTTAGTCGTGACAAATGCTCCTTCCTTTCTTGCACCAAAACCCCGAGCCAAGTTCTTTGGTT
Organism: Hydrangea macrophylla; assembly: GCA_033977485.1. Taxonomy (NCBI): domain Eukaryota; kingdom Viridiplantae; phylum Streptophyta; class Magnoliopsida; order Cornales; family Hydrangeaceae; genus Hydrangea; species Hydrangea macrophylla. Next base: position 84,439,226 of record CM066982.1, on the reverse strand, counting down.
ATGAAGGCCCGGTGCCCTTTTATCCATTTGGGTGAGTCAAAATTAGGTTTCTTGGTTCCTTAAAGACCAAGTGGCGACTCTATATCTGTTTTCAACAGACATTTTCTTTTCATTTCTTCAATCAATATCAAAACAAAAGTGGAAAACCGATTCCGCGTGTCCATAGGTAATCATCTTATATCCTGGAAAAGTAAGAAACAAGCAGTCGTCTCGTGTTCATCGGTCAAAGCTGAATATCGTGCCATGGCTCAGGGCACATGTGAACTTCTCTAGCTTCGTTCACTTCTTGATGAGTTGGGCTTCCCAGTCACAGACTTATCTACTCTTTTCCTGATAATAAGTCTGCTATCATACTGTCCTCCGACTCAGTCCTTCATAAGAGAACGAAACACATAGAAGTTGATGTTCATTTTATTCGTCAGAAAGTTCGGTCTGGAGTTGTCAAACCTAGCTTTGTGTCATCATCCAATCAAACTACATATATGTTTACTAAGTCCATTGGTCCAGGATTGCTTCAGTCATCTTTTAGCAAGCTGGGACTCGTTAATATCTTTTTTTTTATTTTCTACCTTGAGTTTGGAAACTGAATCCTGGAGTCATCTTGGAGGTAGAGCCTTTGTGAAGAACAACGGAGTGAGCCGAATGGTGCGGTTGATGGTCCGACTATAGAGGGTGCCTGAGGGAGTGGTGGCCAGAGCCTCCGTGCTGTCCAGGGTGTTGTAGACGAAGTCCAGCCAATTGGAAGTTCGACGGATGAAGAGGTCAGGTGGTAGAGGTTGAGATCCGACCGATCGTGAGGATCGATATAGGCTAGGTGGATGAGGTAGTTAACTGGATAATCGGGAGGTACAATAGAGAGGCTGGTTGGTGAGGTAGAGATCCAACACTATTTGGTGAGTTATTCCTTACGCTTGGACAGTTGCCCTAGAAACCTGTAATTTTTTTTTCTTCTGCAATGGCGGTGGCTAGTGGTGGTGGTGGTGGTTGGCTAGCTATGGCTTTTTCTTCCTCTGAGAGAGAGAGAGAGAGAGAGAGAGAGAGAAAAGATAGAGAGAGGTTGTAATACCTGCAATTTTCTTTTATTTTATTAATGAAATTTCTAATTTTCGGACTGTATTTATAAAGTATAGCTTCTAAATTCAATGTTGTTAACTTTAATTATTATATATTAAATTATCAACGCGTAAATAGTGGGCTTGGACTGATAACTTAGACCCGAATTGAGATTTACTCGCGAACCTATATAATTACCTGTGTTGCCCAACCACTCTTATACCCCAACCACCCTCTCACATCACCCATGCTTCCTAACCTACAGTCAGTCCCTAACTCACTTGGTATACCAGACTAATGCCCGTATTATCGTTTCCATTATTATTATTATTATTATTATTATTATTATTATTTATTTTATTTTTTTTCCAGTTGATACCTTGCTCAAACCAGTTGTACCACTAACATAATGTTCGTATTATAATTTCTGTTATCATTATTATTATTGTTATTATTGTTATTATTATTATTATTATTATTATTTTTATTATTATTATCTTATTGTTTAGCCGTTAAAACTTGTGCTTTAACATGTGGTGTCCCTAACCTAGACATGTATTATGATTTCTGTTGTTATTATTATTATTATTGTTAGTTTTATTTGTTATTATTATTATCTTATTAGTTAGCCATTAAAACTCGTGCTTTAACATGTGGTACCCCGAACCAAGTTCTGTATTATTATTTTCGTTAATAGTACTATTATTATTGTTATTAGTATTCCGGTTAACCTTAGGCTTTAACAGGTTGTATCACAAACTTAATGTTCATTTTATATTCTGTTTGTTATTATTATTATTGATTAAACCTCATGCTTTAATATGTTGTACATCGAACATATTGATGTCTGAATTATTATTCCATTTATTATTTCTAATATTATTTATTATTATTATTATTATTATTATTCCTGTTTATTAATATTTATTCCGATTAACATAATGTTTTAACATGTACTACGAGCTTAGGCCTCGTGCTATATTTCAAGAGTATTACCTGTTTAATTAACTTGTACCTCCTACATAACATAAGATACACCTCACGTAAGAGTTGGTGTCATAACGTCAAGTCGATGTGTACGGGGTATAAAGTCGAATGGTCGTAGAGACCAAGTCCTTATGCATTTAGAAATACGTGTAGTCGACCATTGAGGTCCGAAAGTTGATATGTAGAATGTAGTGAGTCAGTAATGTCAAATGGATTACAGGATCGCATGTCGGCGATGATTGCTACTATGGCCACGTTAAGGCAAACACGATAGCAAAGTAACCATGTTGGTAAGGATGAATCGAGAAATGAATAATCACGATTAGCATGAAAGGCAAGATTACTACGGCAGTCGCGACGACCAATGATAGTAAAGTAACCATTTTGCAAATCGGCAATGATATTCATAAGGCATGGTCCCGGGGACCCAGAGTACATGGTTAGCCGTTAAAGCGTGATTACTACAATGATCACAGAGAGGCAAACAACGATAGTAAAGTAACCATAGATCGACGCACTGGGCGAGTCACTCTAAGCCAACGGCGTTACACTAGTAATGTAACAAAGTTAAGTAAGTCGGATGTTAAGTCGAGTAAAGTTGAATATATTGATGATCACGCACGGTCTAATTATAATTCATTCAGCCATCGTAACTAGTCGCTATGTACTTTCAAATTCGTATTTTATATTAGGAGTGTTCAAATAATTAGGACGCTCACTTAGCTTTTATTAAAGCGAACGGCATATTTCTCCCTATACATTCCCATGTCTAGAATTTACATGATATGACTACCCGGAGGAGCACTATCTAGAAGAAGCATATGAAGAGGATGCCTTCGAAGAAGAAGCCTACAATGATGAACGTCACGGCTACATCGGTGAAAGGCACGACTTCAAGAAAAAAGATTTAATTGTTTTTTTTTTAATAGATTTTTGTCCATTTATACTAAGTTGTAAATTGGCGTCACACGCCTTACTCCAACACTTTTACACTTTCTTTTGCCCTTACATACAGTGATGGAGGTATTAAGAGTCGAGGGTGGGCCCAGGCCCCCCTTGGGTTTTTGGTTTTTCAAAATTCAGCCTTACAAAATTTCAGAATTTCAAAATAGGCCCCCTCCCTGAAAATATAAGTCATGTTATTAGGGCCCCCCTCAAAATTCACATGCACAGTCTTTATAAACTTGGAAGGAAAGAGAGAAAAAGGAAAAAGAAAAAAAAAAGAATCAGAGGCAGAGAAAGATTGGAGGAGCCGAGAGGGAGCAGACGGCGCCACGCCGGCAATTGGCCGGCAAGATGTGACCGGCGACCAGTCACCGGTGGTGGACGAGGACCACGAAGACCGAGGTAGCGCTGAAGGAGTTCTACAACTCAAAATTTCTAGCACTTGTTAGAGTTCTATTTCGCCGATTCCGGTAAGTTCCTTTGATTCCTTTCACCTTTTGAAGCTATGATTTGGTGATTAATGATTATGAAAGATGATGTATATATGCTGATTACATAATTTTCATATACTAATTAGGGTTTGAAATTATTTCCAATTTCCAAATTAGGGCTTGCTTCAATTGGGAAATTTGTGATTTTGCAATTTGGCTTTGGTTTCTGCTATACCCAACTCACAATCCATTCACCACTTTTGACTTAATAACCACTCATCTATTATCCTTATTTCAACTTGGGCTACTTGGCTGTTTGTCAATTTTTTTTGGAGCTAAAAGTGACCTTCCTATAAGATCCTTCCATCAAAGAAACATCACTGAAGTGAGTATTACTTACATGTCTTAAATTGGCTCAAGATGAGAAATGAAAGAACACAGAGAAATTTTTTTTTATGAAGCTGGACAAACTCAGAGACCAGACATATATATCATGAAAACAACAACATAATGAAAGATGTTTCTCACTGTTAAAGAGAGAGAACCAAAAACTTCAGCCCGAGTTTGTCAATTAATTTTTAATGGATAGTGATAGGCAGGGGCTAGATGATTTGTACATGTGAGTAACTACACACACATATAATTTTCCTCTCTGAGTAGCAGAGTAGGCTACATCTACATATGAAGTTTGTTATAACAATGTGGTACCCCCATTAAAAAAAAATTTATAATACAATAATAATTCAACAAAAGTGGTGAATTGACTCACAATTTGTTTGTTTGTTTGTTTGTGTTTTTTTTTTTGTGCTTAGTTGGTTTCTGCTTCAATATGTGAATTTACATAGATGATTCATTTGAATAGTTGGGTGGTTTGGTATATGTATAATCACTTTATATTAATGTAAACAGTTATGGAGAAGTATTTTCAAAAGATCTTAAAGGCTGGAGAATCATCTCGCTCCCCTTTAAAAAGGGATGATGCTCCAAATCAAGGACGTGTAGAGGTAAAGTTGAATAATCTTGAAAAAGATCCAGGCCTAAGGAAACAAATTAGGAGTTATCATCCGAATGATCAAGAAAATGTTCGAAGAGCATATCTTCTTCATGGTCCTTCCCAACCAAATCTTGTTAGTTTTCCATTTAGTGATTTTGGAGGCAAACCAAGACAATTCACTCGATCATGGTACAATGAATTCGAGGATTGGTTGGAGTATAGCAAAGCAATAGATGTTGCATATTGTCTATTTTGCTATTTGTTCAAACCGGATATCGGAGATCAATCCGGCGATGATACATTTGCTAGTGTAGGATTTAAGAATTGGAAGAAGAAGAGTTCACTTAATGAACATGCTAAAAGTGATGCCCACAACAAAGCTTGGAGAAAGTCTCAAGATCTTTTAAATCAGAGTCAACATATTGAGACTACAATCCATAGACAGTCGCGGCAAGAAACGGAGGAGTATCGTCTACGCTTGAATGCATCAATTGAAACCATTCGGTTTCTTCTCAAGCAAAGGCTTCCATTTCGTGGTCATGATGAATATGAGGATTCAGATAACCGCGGAAACTTTCTTGAGCTCTTGGAGCTCCTTGCCAATTTCAATGATAACGTTGCTAGTGTTGTCTTGAAAAATGCTCCTAAAAATCTTAAACTAACTGCTCCTACAATTCAAAAGGATATTGTGAACGCTGCTGCAATGGAAACTTTGAACTCATTATCAATTCTATTGGTGATGAACCATTCGCTATTCTTGTTGATGAATCACGAGATATTTCAGTGAAATAGCAAATGGCGGTTGCATTACGTTATGTGAATGTCAAGGGGGAAGTAGTGGAATCTTTCATTGGTCTTGAACATGTTACTAGTAAAACTGCTAGTTCACTCAAGAAAGCCATTGATTCATTATTCTGAAAACATAAATTGAACATCTCTAGGTTGTGCGGGCAAGGATATGATGGAGCCAATAATATGCGTGGTGAGTTTGCTGGCTTGAAAACTTGTATCTTGGAGCAAAATGGATCCGCTTATTATGTTCACTGCTTTGCTCATCAGCTTCAGTTGGCTCTTATAGCCATAGCAAAGAAGAACTATGATGTCAATTGGTTTTTCAATTTGGTGTCGGGATTATTAAATGTTGTTGGAGGCTCGTGCAAACTCCATGACACTCTTCTTGAGCTACAAGCGACTAGAGTATATGAAGCACTAGATGCAGGTGAACTTGAATCTGGTAAAGGCTTGAATCAAGAATGTAATCTTGCACATCCTTCTGACACTTGTTGGAACTCACATTATGAAACTTTGGCAAGCTTAATCAAAATGTTTCCTGCTATGATTGGTGTGCTTGAAAAAATACGTGATGATGGGGATGGGAATCTTACCGGTGGAGCATAAGGTCTTTTGATCAACATTCTAAAGTTTGATTTTGTTTTCAATCTACACTTGATGAAAAAAATCCTTGCATTCACAAACGAGTTATCAAAGGCTTTGCAAAGAAAAGACCAGGATATTATTAATGCCATCGATTTGGTTAAAGTTTCAAAGAAACGGCTACAAGATATGAGGGATGTAGGATTTGATCCTCTTCTTGATGAAGTTAAGTCATTTTGTGCCTCATATGATATTGATGTTCCTAATATGTTTGAATTATTTAAAACTCGACCCAAGCGCAAGGGTAGTGACATAACAAATGAACATCAATACAAGTGTGGGTTATTCAATGAGGTGCTAGACTTTCAACTTCAAGAGCTTAGAGAATGTTTCACTGAGACTACTACTGAGTTGCTTGTTTGTATGGCATGCCTTAATCCCGTTGATTCATTTTATGCTTTTGATAAGCAAAAAGTCATTCGCCTTGCCTCTTTTTATCCAAAAGACTTCTCTGAAAAAGACTACACATATCTTGAAGATCAACTTGATACTTATATCTATGATGTTCGTACAAGTAATGACTTTTTGGAGTTGAAGGGACTTGGTGATCTAGCGAAGAAAATGGTTCAAACAAAAAAACATCTTGCTTTTGGTTTAGTTTATCGACTTCTGAAATTGACATTGGTTCTACCCGTTGCAACGGCTACAGTGGAGAGGGCATTTTCAGCTATGAAAATTGTGAAAAATCGCTTGCGTAGTCGAATGGGGGACCAATTCTTGAATGATAGTTTGCTTGTATATATAGAGAAAAAGCGTTTCAATGAGGTTACAAATGCTGCGATAATGAAACGTTTTCAGGATATGAAACCCCGCCGCAGGTATTTGTAATTATAATAGACTTAATTATAAATATAATAATATCTTTTGTGAATATTCGATTTTACAGTAGGCCCCCCTGACTTAAAATCCTGGCTCCGCCCCTGCTTACATATAAGATATAAACAACATCCAACGCATTGATTTCTTTTGTTCTTTTATCTTTTGAAGCTACAAACTCTGATGTAATAGCTAGTAATATTTTGATGTATATAATTAGTTTATGATTCCGCTTAAATTATTCTTTTATTATCTAGTGCGTTTGTGGATAATCAGTTAATGTAATTAGTCATGGCTTATGGACCCAGAAAGGAAAATTTTAGTTCCTCCTAAATTCTGCTACTCTGTAGAGCGACATAGGTTGGGATTTGGGTTGAGTTTAGTGGTGGTGGTGACCCTTTAGTGATGGTGGTGGTGGAGGCGGCTGTCGATGGTGGTGGTGGTGGCTAGTAAGGAGAGAGAGAAGAGACCAAAGAGAGATGAGTATTTTTAACATTTTACATAAGAGTTGATATATATTTAATTTAAAATATATAATTAAATTTTAAATTATCAACAAATTGCTAACTAATTTTTTCATTCTCCCTTATCAATATTAGGGATGAGGATATGTCCAATCCCACGTGACCTGACGACCAGTTTCTATTTTGGTACGCTATTTTGTCAGGTACATTGATTCCTAACACAATGGAGATGTTAAACTCTAAACCTCATTGTCTAGTTAAGGGGGAAAAAACCTTTAATTTTACAAAGAAAAACATAGTACTAATCATTGGACTATAAATATTAGAATAATTAATTGGGAAAATGCTTTTGCCGACTGAAATAGTATTTGCCATGAGAAAATGATCAAGCGATATCAGGTAATAGGCCTTTTAATATTGGGAGTATTCAATGTGATGAGATATTATGTCAGTAAAATAATATATTCACATATTTGAGATTTGTACTTATGTGGATAAGATTTTCTTTAAAAATAGTGAGTATAGATGGATAAATAAAGGGTTCAGATTTGATTGTTATACCACGTCAGTAATTAACCGTTATAATGAATATTTTCTCCAATTTTAGGTGTATAATTAGCCAAAAACTCACATGATTTGGCTAATTTTTAAAAAAGCCCCTCGCCACTTTTTAAATTTAGTGAAAACCCCCACTACCTACAGATAATATTTTCTGTTAACTTTAAACCACCATAACTTACTCATTTTTTATTTTAACCTTTTTGGGTGATTTTTTTTTGGATTTCATGTATTTGTTTGAGATCTATGCATTAAAGTTGAAAATTGTAAAAAAAAAAAAAAGTAATTTGAAGATTTTATCTGTCAAAATAGACAATATTGTCTGTTGACATGTAGATAATATTATTGTTAAACAATCATAATTTTCTTATTTTTTTTGGCCTTTTTGAATGATTATTATTATTATTATTATTATTATTATTAGTAGTAGTAGTAGTAGTATTACTATTTTTGCATATCCTGTATTTCTTCGAGATCTACGCAATGAGCTTGAAAATTTTACAAAAAAGATACGTTGCATCCTGATTTTGAGATTTTATCTGTCTTACAAATAATATTATCTATTTGTATTAACGACGATAACTTTGTTAATTCTTGGGCTTTTTGAGTGATTTTTTTTCCTGTATTTTTTTCTAGATCTATATATGCACAAGGTGCCAATTTTACGAAAGAAATACATTGTTGTTATAGTTACACGAAAAAACACAGTTTTTTCATATTTGTTTAATTTTTATTATTTTTTCCCAGTATTTCATGGTCAATATTGATCTCGTTTGATAAATCTCATTTTGTTGATTCTATATAAATCATCAAAATTAACGAAAAATAGACTTGTAAAAAGAAATTATAGCAATTTGATGTTTTTTAGGCATAAAAAAAACCTAATGAGTTAAAGCAAAGCATTATAAGTTTTAGCTTGAAAGAGTTTTATTTGAGGGGACTATGACCGAAGCTACCAAGGTTCAAAGAAGAAAGGGTAAAAGAAAGTGGGAAGAAAAACTAATTCGCATCGTTTGTATGCTTTAATTAATGAGAAGGTGGAAAGAAAATAAGAGAGAAAAATAGGAAGAAAAGAGAAAAAAAAAAAAAGAAGACAAATTTGTATTATGTTGTTTGGATCGAAGGAAGAAGAAAACATAGAGAAAGGAAGGAAATATTGAAAAAGCCAGGGAAGAGAAGGAAAGGAAACCTAGTATAGGAGAGAAAGAGAAACCCTATTAATGTACTAAACAACCAAGAGTACCCGAGATGCAACTGACTCAATGAATACTGAGGGATCACAATCACATATAATTACTGGGAGATGTAATGTTATGGTTCTCAAATTTGAAATATCCCAAATATCACGGGAGTGGTATATGTATCACATGCATTGGTCTGTAGTACTATAACCACTATCATGACATAAAGTGTCAAAGCGTACATTTGAATCATGAATAGCATTACTCAATTATTGGGACTTTACTATCAACCAAACAAACATTTGAAAGTGAAGCTGTAGCTTTGCATATGTGAAAGGGTCCATTCTTGCAGAAACTGAGGTCAGAGGGCCATTGTGAATGGATGTGAGAGATATTTTTATCCTTAATACGGGGTAGGGGGTCCAATTAATATATGTATCGCTGTGGGGCACATTGTCTTACCAAATTTTGAACGATAGGAGGGAAACCACATGCATTGACGGCACAATTTCATATTAAGCCAAATAAATTAGTGGGAATCTAAGGGAGGGAATAGTCAAGTATTAATACTAGGGATAAGGATATACTGGCCCAATGTGACATGTCCAACCAAACTAATCCTAATTTTGATTTTGGTATGGTATTTGGTCTTTCTTTGGCATATATAGGTGCATAATTTGCATTGATTCCTAACTTAGTACCAATTTAGATATAGCAATCAGGGATCACATATAAATATTGTGGAATATATAATGCTACGATTTATAATTTAGATTATGATCTCAAATGCTATGAGAGTGGTGCCACATACAATCGTATATATGTAGTACCACGTACATCCACTATTGAGTACAACTATCAAAACATTAAAAAACCATAACGTTACTAAATTATTAGGAGGTTTGCAGATTACTATCTACCAGACAAACATTCTCATCAATCCCTCCTTCGCAAACACAAAAGATCGACATATGGCTTATGTTATGGACCAAATTTGGTGTACGACCACCACAAAACTGTATACCAAGACGAGACTACGAGAGAAATGGAGGGAAAGTGACCCCCTTCTCTTCTTTTCTCTCCATTTCTCTCAATCCAAACTTAAGTGAAATTGAGACTCTAAGATTTCATCGATTGATTAAGAGTCCATTTTAGAAATTTTAATTATTTAAGGAAGTTTACTTTATTGTATTGAATTTTCCAACTTTCCGTTATTACTTTCATTCTAAATATGAATTTTTAGAGTTCACATAAACAAAAAGTGATTGACTAAATATAATAAGGGGTGAAAGTCTAAAAATATTTTGGCTTTTTAAAAGAACTATTAAAATGGAACATCCCAATATAGAATAAAGCACTCTTAATTTGAAACAGATGGAGTATGAATTCTCTTCTCAATTTATTAAAAGCATGAAAAGACAAAGATGCCCCCAAACTTAAAGAGCTGACAGGTATAAATAACACCACAATTTTTGAACTTTTATTTACCAATTCACGGAATATTTTGGTGACACTATAATCATTCATAAATTATGTTTACTTCATTGAAGTGAAGAGATTAACATAATTAAAAATGTGAGTAACTTAATATTTAGTCCTAATATAGACACCTAATTAGAAATATAGGTCCCTAATTTATTTTGAGGACCAAAATACCCCACATCCATGCATATTGTTGACTTCCTACATTATAGCATTTTCAAAAATGGAAATTAAAATCCCCTAAATCACATTCCTTCTAAAATCATGCTATTCAATGAGATATTTGGGAAAAAAATTTGAGAAATTCTAAATCGACAGAGCTCCAATGATTTAGAGGTGATTGAAGGTGAGCGACGATAGACGAATGTGGCTGGAGAAGATCGTCGACAGTTAGGCGATTCGCAAAGATCAAAGTGGACTGAAGAAGATCAGTCGATTCACATATTTCTCACAAATTTGGTTGCAAGATTTCTTATGATTTGGTAGAAACTCAAGATTCGTTGTTTGTTTTATGTTAGAGTTTTCATTAGAATTTTATCATTTTTTGGGCTTCGACGAAGACGACAATGGCAAGAAAATGTGAATTTCTCATCAATTTGATGGTTCGTATTTTTATGTCGAAGTGAGAAATTTAGGATCTATTCTTTGTGTGAATGGTTGAGTTTGTATAAAAATTGAGCATTTCTCACTTCTGTTTTTATTAGGTATACAAATTTGTGTATTTCTCATTTCTAATTTAACTGAAAAATCGTACATAATAAATATGTCGAAGTGAGAATTTCTCATCAAATATTCGAAGTGAGAAATCTTTGATCTAATCTCTGTGTGAATATTTGAGTTTGCATAAAAAGTGGGTATACTCACTTCTGTTTTTGTTTGGTATAAAAATTTGTTTTTTTCTTACTTCTAATTTAACCGAGAAATTGTACATGATCAATACATTGAGGTGAAAATTTTCTATTTTTGTGGTGTAAAAATTTGCGTTTTTTTTTCACTTCTAATTTAAGCGAGAAATTGTACATGTTTAGTATATTAAAGTGAGAAATTCTCACTTAATACTGAGAAATTCTCACTAATTATTACCAGAGTGAGAAATTCTCACTTAATAACTGAATCAGATATAGAAAATATCTTACCGTAAGTTCACTATCTTTCTCACTTATTACACTTAATAGTGAGAAATTCTCACTTTCAATTCGACTACATTATTTACCAGAATGAGGAAACTCCTTGATTTTAACAAACAAATTTAAAAGTTGAATAAAATAAGAAAACTTCTTGATTTTGTCAATATTTATTCTCTTATCCATTTTCTCCATGGACTACATTTGCCATACTTGTCATTCATACGTCTTATTTGTGCTGGTGGTACATATACAAATTTCTCACTTTTTGAATGGACAAAATGTGATATTTCTCACATTTTTAATGGATATAATATGAAATTTCTCACAACTAGGTCACTTCTTCCAACAAACTTATCACCAATTTCTCAGATTATGAATTTCAGCAGGATTTCGCACTATACTGTGAATAACAGTTATGAATTTTGCACTATATTGTGAGAATTTCTTTCTTTTTTATCAGCAACCTTCAATCTTCCAAACAAAATTATCTGGTATTTCTATAATTCGAATCAATAAAACATACAAATGCTTTTCTACAATTAACAAATTACATATAGATTTAAAATGCATTATTTTGAACTACAATCAACATGATTTTTTGGATAAACCCCATTATCCATGAACTCCTAAAAATCCGTTCCATGTTCATGTTAACTACCTAATTTAATTTCATTTGTATTTCATATGTTTCATATATATATATATATATATACACACACTAAAGAGGGCTTCCTTTCTTTATTAAAGAGAGTAGCTCTGTTTTGATCGTCAGATTCAGTTTTTAACATGATCCGTTGGTCAAACAGAGGCCCTCTCTTTCATAAAAAGAGGACGCCCTCTCTGTAGAATTTTCGTATATATATATATATACAGTTATGTACAAATGTATGATAAGGGTATAATGGTTCAGATTTACACTAACCATTTAGAAATATGGACTAATTATTAATTAACTTGCTAGTTAATGATTAATTTCTGTACACCAAATCAAATCAGGATCAATTCCTATTAATGACCATAATTAAAGACCATATCATATATTTCTATAAAACTGTAGGACTAACTGATAATAGAAAAGCCTCAATGCCTCAAAGAAGTTCATATTTACTATTATTATCATTAAAATGTACTATTTCTATAATCATTTTTGTTGTTTTTGTTGTTTTTATTGTTACGCAGAGCGGATGGTAGAGAGGATTGGGGTGGACTATAGTCCAATTTTTTTGGAAAATTTTATTTTGAAAAATGCTAAGTATATCGATTTTGTGGACCTAAACTATTCACCTACTGATGTGTCGTGACAGTTTTGAAATTAATTTGAACTTTGTTTGATAACTGATGAATAATTTTAAAAATCCACATCAGCATGTGGATTATTTAAGTGTCCCGTTTAGGTGTACCTAACATACTCTGTTATTTTAAATGGTGAAACCAACAATTATGTGTAAGAGTAAGTCTTTGGGCACAAACAAATCTTACAAACACAAACCACAAACACCATAATGTGTCTATTGTCTATCTCTCTCCTTTGTGAAACTCATAGTGTCAATGGACTCCACCGAGAGAGATAGACACATTCTGATATTTATGGATTGCGTTTGTGAGATTTATTTGTGCCGAAAGACTTACTCATTACACTCACAAATATGTAAAAATAGACACTAAAAAGACCCATATAACTAGATTTATCATTGTATACACGTACATTGAAACCCAACTCCCTGGCCAATGAAAAAAAAAATCTTCAATATATCAGCTACATGCAAGTGACAAATTCACTTTCTATGATGCATTCATATGCCAAGAATAGTTTATATACAGGTCACATTCCATTTAATTTCTTCTCAGCCTTTCTGGAAAATGTTTATATATAGTGACATGCGGACCATTGTTTATATTAATTTTTGTGAACAAAAATCTGGTCCCAGTACAAGTTGAGGGGTCGCATGAAGCCGAGCCTGTGGGCCAACCTGGGTGAACCCTAAGTTGCTATCTCTGGCCTTCAAAGACCCCACCCACATGCATTGAAGGTGAACCCGTCTGGTTCAAATGCATTGCACTGTTCGACCTATCTTATCGATCCTCTGTATAACTTTGAGATATTAACGGTTCGTACGTATTCTCTCCACTTGCAATTTATGGGCAACATTTGGGCCAACTAGAGAATTAATTACCAACGGGGGTTGGTCCGAGTGGTAAGCGGCTCGGTATCGCTTAAGCAAGGTCTCGAGTTCGAGACCTTGTGAATGCAGAAAATCTCCGTTGGGAGACTCACCCACCATTCCAGGTGTGCGACCCGGGTCGGATCCGGATTAGTCAGGGCGAAGCCCTGGACACCGGGTGGGCAACCAAAAAAAAAAAAAAAGAGAGAATTAATTATTGTCAAATGAACCAATAAATTCGTTTTGGTTTTTTTCTTTTCCTTTCTTTTGAAAAAACAAATACATTTATTCAATGTATATCTTGCACGTTTTAATCAGCCCCTATATCTATCTATCTATCTATTTATTACTATATTTAAAAGAATAAATATTTCCCTTCCTCTCGTGCTATTACGTACTTGGCTTTTTATATGATTTTATTTTTTTCATGTGACGTTTCCTCATTTTTTTCTTATTATTATTTTTACTTTTATTTTTAATTTTATTATTTCATTCATTTCTCAATTACATCTAATATAATTTTATTTTTTATTATTTCATTGAGTCAAGTCCCTATGTTACCTTTTGTGTTCCCCACCCTACCCCTCCAGAGTTGATTAATTTTAGGTAAAATATACTTAACTAATTAAGAGTTGCATATTTCCCTATTCTAAAGAAACAAAGAGAGAATCTTTCTCAGGTCTTAGGCTCTGTTTCGTAATAGGTACAATCTCATCCCTTCATACGTATCTTTTTTTTTTTTTTTTTTGGAACGGCAACGGTATATATTGGAAATAAGCAAAAACTTTCAAATACAACCCACCAGGGTGCTACACACCCTCTCCAGTATACAATATTTCCACTGAGAGGAACATATAACACCTGGAGCCACAAACCCCCTAACTATTGATTAGTCATACTATCCCATATACAAACACCCTCAAGCATATGTTTTAAACAAAAGGCGAAAATTCAGCCATAACAGTATCCATCTAAAACAAAAGACAAACACCCTTCATACGTATCTGTGTATGTATATATTTACGAATATCTATTTATCAGATTCTCTATATACATTTATCTTGATTTAGCTATTGATAAAATTGTGTTAATTAAGTTTAGTGAAAGGGGAGTACTCTTACAATATTCAGGTATGCTTGCCTCCGTTTGTATTAGTGAAATTTTTTTGAACTTTAACTATCTTATGTGGGGAAGCATGAATTTTATTTTGCTTTTTACCATGATTTATTCACAATTTATTTTTTCCCCTCAAAGTATTGAATTTTTTTTTGCAATTGGAGACTTTGGCCATAACTTTACCAGAAGGGAAAGAAAAAAAAATAGTTCATTTGATGAATTTAAACAATCAATACCACTCTTGATATATATATATATATATATATACACGAGAGTTGATGTAGAATTGCGAATAAAATCATGTTCATATATAGCACGGACTATCGACTAATATATCTATACTCATAAAATTTTCAATTGCTAAGGAATATGGAATGTGACATGACTAGATTATGCCACATGATTCATAGAAATAGATTTTTTTTTTTGTTAAAATCAATCTGATTTTAAAAAAATTGAAATATCAGTTATTTAGTTAAGTTAGTTACATAATCAAGAGAACATTTGTATTCCTCTCCTTCTCATTTTCTTTGAGTATTCATAACATTTAAAAACTATGATTATTTTGATACTTTTTCTATTCACATGTTATTTTAATCTCATTCCTTGCATGCACATGTTTAGGACTAGTTTAAATTAAGGAAAAAACTGGGCAGACTCCCTTTTAGAACTCTCGATAGATCAAAATTGTCATTTATGACAAGAAAAACAGTTTTCAATTAGAATGGGAAATTAAGTTCGTGTTTTGCCAGTATATATTTAATGTGCACAATGCACAATTATAATGTAGCAACATACTTACACATCGTGTTTAAATAGGAATGGCTTTTCCTAAATAAATAAAAAAAAGGCGACAACTTGATGAATTAATAATTCTATTTGGTTGTCATACCATTGTCATCACAATAACAGTGATAACAAATATATATACACACATATTTTTCATCAAGGAAAGCAATCAATTGTATATATGTACGTTTGACTAACTTTGAATTAACATTAATGCTTACTTGCTCCATTGTGGAGGCTTATGTTTTTTTTGGCGGGAGGTCAGAATTATGGAGCTTTTTTCATTTTTTTTGGACACAGAATTAATTATTATGTATGGAGGGTTTGGTTTGTTTGTTTGTTTTTTTTTTTTTTGTTTTTGTTTTTGTTTTGTTTTTGGGGGTCAAATTATGGAGGCTTGAATCTCTGTCTTTTTGCACTAGTTGTGCATAATAAGCGCCAAAATGGTCACGAAGTACTTAATTTTGGTCAGCGACGTTTCTTCAGTTGATGAAATTAAATACATATATTTAACAATCAAAATAACCCACTGCCACTTGAACAATCAATTATCACACTTTAACACTAAGGATATGTTTGAAAAAATTAAAAATAAAATATTAAAAATTAAGTGATAAATTTTAAGTAACGAAAATTTTAAAAATTTACAATACTGATCAAAATAATATTTCAAGTACGGAAGTATACTTGATTCATTGGGTCATCAATCATTTACACCATTAATCCTAATTTTGAATAACCCCACAGTGACTTGGGAAATTTATATAGAGTTTCTTTTTATGTGAACCTTTTACAGGATAGTAATGCTAGAAGGCAAAAAGTAAATATAAGAGAAAACTGGATAAATGTAAAATCGTTTAGATATGAATATCTATATAGTGTTTTTTTTTTACGTAGAAATTGCTTCTGTACTATTATACTTTAATTTCAGTCGTGATCAGATTACAAACAGAGAAGATTTTTTCTGCACATTCTGTTTCCTTTCCTTTTTAAAAATCTTCAAACTATATGAAGTTATGAAGTATGAACCCAAAAAGTTAAACAAGTGACAGCACATCAGTACTTTTTTTTAACTTATTGGACCCACGTCCACATGTAATATTAGCCAAATAGATCATACATGCACATATAGTAACTAAGTCGGCCATCTCAATGCATGAAATATAAATATCTTTTAAGTTGGAGACGTGCACGTTCATTTTACATATCATTCGCACATGATGGACCACCCAATTAGTTCCAACTCTCCTAATAATTTATTCAATTCAAATTATCAAAATACCCCTAGAACTTCATCTATAAGTTTGAAATCTTTCCCTCCCATTCTCATCATTAATTCCACTAGCTCCAACACAAACACACACTTAGAGAGAGAGAGAGAGAATGGAAGCCTCGTCTTCTAACCATTTTCTAGCTATTGTTCTTATCATACTAGTCTTCACTTCCTACACAATCACCGCCACCGGTGTTGCAGGAAAATCTAGCAACGAGTTCATTAAAACATCTTGCACTACAACCACCTATCCAACACTTTGCTACAACTCACTCTTAAGTCATGCAGGTCTCATCCAAACAAGCCCTAAGCTTCTAGCTCACACCGCCCTCTCCGTCGCTCTTGACACCGCCGTGTCCACCTCCGACACGATGGTAAGGCTGTCCCGAAGTCACGGCGTAGGCCCCAGAGAGGTCATGGCAATGCGTGACTGCGTGGAGTTGTTGAGTGACTCAGTGGACCGACTCAGAAAATCTCTAGGGGAGATGGGTCAACTCGGAGGGTCAAACTTTCGCTTAATTATGAGTGACATACAAACTTGGGTTAGTGCCGCCCTGACCGACGATGACACGTGTACCGATGGGTTCGGTGGGAAGGGCATGAATGAAAATATGAAGATTGTTGTGAGGGGCCATGTAGTGACGATGGCTCATATGACTAGCAATGCCTTGGGTTTGATTAATAATTATGCTTCTCTTCAAGGATAAGCCCATTTTTAAGCTCGGGTTAGCGGAACTTAATTTACAATTAGGGGTTATAAGCACTGTAAACTGATTGCGTGGAATTGCTTATTGGTTACGTGTAGATCCTTAAGGTTAGCGTACATGTAGATTATACGAGGATATTAGTAGATTCACTTATGTACTCTACTAGTGTGTATGTATGTGAGGACCACGGTCTTATCTTTGTAGCAAAAGTCTATCTTTCTCACCTAAGTGGCGATCAGTGATCAAATCCCCTATCCCATGTATTATTTATTAAAAAAAAAAAGAAGTGTGTATATACATGTGTGATATATAAAGAGATTGATTCGAAAAGGAAAACTATACTTGTATTAATGAAAAAAATTGCAAATTTAAAAGCTTTTTCTATTTTCTCATGTCTCCCATTACCAGAGTAACAGTTTTTTTTGGGAGTACCTCCAAATAAGGAAGTTTCTATCTCTCTCCTGTGAAGGTTCCAAACTTTTCATTATTACCATTTTTAAAGAGGACATATAAATAAGACATCTCAAAATGAGATAAAATTAAGACTCTTAATTAATTTCTGACGGAGAAAGTACCAATTTTCATATTATATATTAAAGTTCACCATGCATTTTCAGAGATATGAAGCACGTGTTCTTTTTATTTGAATTTCTTTAGTTGAGACTTGGTACTACGGTGCAGCTCGGGTGGGATTCAATAGGTTTTCGGCTTTGCTCAGGCCCGAGTTTAAATTCAAGTAGCCTGTCTAAGTTCGATCGAGTCCGAGCCCGACATAAACCTGAACTTGTCAATCCGAGTCCGGTTTGTGAATTAGTACTATAACCCGAGCTTGAGCCCGAGCCCGAATTACAAATTTTTTTGGTGCAAACCAATTTTTAGTATGTAAACAACAATATGTAGAGTATTAATTTTTTTTTTTTTTTTTTTTTTGATTTGAGAAAAAACATTCATTTATTAATTGGGGGAATTATTAGAAAATCCTAAAAGTAACTCTCATGAGTTTCAAACTCCAATTGGTTTGACCATTTGTTAAAAAGGACAAAAAAGAATCTAAATCAGTACTTGTACGGTATAAATGCGCACACCATAGAAAATTTCGTGCATAAATTCAGCCCCCACGCGCCCCCATGCGCGCCCACTCGCCCCCACTCGTCCATCTTCTCCCAAAGGCTGCTCGCACCGTGCGAGCAGCGTACTGTAGTATTTCTAATTTCGAAAAATGTTTTTAAACTTTAAACATCCATAACTTTTGACCTATAACTCCATTTTTCGCAAATTTTATACCGTTGGAATCGTGTCGACGAGAGCTACAAAACTAGTACCATTGTTGATATGTTTTGATAAAAAAAAATTTCATGTTTTTATATACATGAATAATAAATGAAATTTCACTTGATATACATAAAATATTAAGTGAAATTTCACTCAATTCTAGAGCTTTTAAAAGCTCTCCCAAAAAAACCCTAAGTTCAATTTTTTCAAAGCTCATAAACTAGTTACCAAATGAATTAACATGAAATTGTGCTTTAAAAAAGAAGAAGCACCAAAATGGGGGCCAAACTAAGCCTTAATGTTCATGAGTTAAGTGAAATTTCACTAAATATTCATGTTGGCATGGTGATTTGTTTTTTTTTTTTTTTTAAACAATGCATATTTTGTTAAAATAAGCAAATTTCATAATCAATTATAAAACTCAAATTTTCAACCAAAACAAATGCAGAAATTCTTGTTAAAATTTGTCTTTTTTTAACTTTATTGTTGATATGTTTTGAGAAAAAAGATTTTCATGTTTTTACATACATAAATAATAAGTGAAATTTCACATAATATATATAAAATATTAAGTGACATTTCACTTGATATACATAACATATTAAGTGAAATTTCACTTGATATACCTAAAATATTAAGTAAAATTTCACTCAATTCTAGAGCTTTTAAAAACTCTCCCCAAAAAAGCTCTAAGTTCCATTTTTGCAAAGCTCATAAATTAGTTACCAAATGAATTAACATGAAATTGTGTTTTAAAAAAGGAGAAGCACCAAAATGGGGGCCAAACTAAGCCTTAATGAGGTAGCAATGGCTTTATTGTTATTCGCCTTTTTTTAATTTTTTTTTCTTCTCAAAACATATAAATTTGGCATACATAAATATTAAGTGAAAATTCACTGAACCTGTATATGCCTTCTTCCTAAAAAACTTGAAGTTAAACTTAACATTTGTGTACTCGTTCAGTGAGATTTCACTTAGTAGGTCAAGTGAAAATTCACTAACTATTCCAAAAGTTGCTAGAAGTAACTCTCTAGAGTTTAAGATCTAATTTGATACTTACTTTGTTAAAAAGTTGCTCAAGTGTCAATTTAAGTAAAATTTCACTTAATATTCATATACAAGTTCAGTGAAATTTCACTTAATATTCATACATGCCAAGTGAAATTTCACTTTTTTTTTCCCTTTCATATTAAACAATGCATATTTCGTTTAAAAAAAAAATCAAATTTCACAAATTAATTATAAAACATAGTTTTTCAACCCAAACAAATGCAAAATTCTTGTGAAATTTCACTAAAACTCTCCTTAAGAACAAAGTGAAAATTCGATTTTTTTTTTTCCTCACAACATATCAACTTGGCATATGTGAATATTACGTGAAAAATCAATAACCCATACACGAATATTATGTGAAAATTCTATTAAGTTCATTTAGAACATGGTATGTAAAAATAAGAGTTTTTTTTCTTTTGCTCAAAAGGTATCAACAATGGTACTAGTTTTGTAGCTCTCGTCGACACGGTTCCAACGGTATAAAATTTGTAAGAAACAGAGTTGTAGATCAAAAGTTATGGGGGTTTAAAGTTTAAAAAAAACTTTTTCGAAATGAATATGATATGGTACAGCCACTCACACGTGTTCACATGGGATTTTCTATGGTACGTGCACTTATACTGTGTGAGCACTGACAAGATTCCTTTTGTCCTTTTTAGAAAATAGTCAAACCTTTTGGAGTTTTGAACTTATGAGGGTTACTTGTAGGGATTTTTTAACAATTTTCTATTATTAATTTAGTGCTAGAATAATATCTAATGGTGTATTATTATCACTAAAAAATACTATAATATAATGTCAAAATAATACATAAATAGAATTCGAACTCGGACTCGAATTCCACGGATTAACAAAATTTTGCCCAAATCCAACTCGAATTAAATTCGGACTTGCATTTTTCTGCCCAAACCCACCCATAATGAGAGTACCGTGGACCAAACCCGATAATTTTGAGTCGGGTCCGGGCTAACCACGGATTGGCCCGCCCGAGTTACACCAGTGGTACAAGCGAAGCCATTTATGAATAGATGTACTTTGAAGTTAAGTGATATTGGTATAAACCATTTTATACTTCTGGGTTTTGTTTGGCTCTTTTTTTTTTTTGGTTGCGTTGCTTATTACTCGCTGAATTTATTATTGTATAGCAAGTTGCCATCATCAACTTTTATACGTCTCTATTTATTTATTTATTTTTTTCTGGGGCGGCCTTTTCTCTCTCTCTTGGTGTGGTATTTGCCCTAAGCCCCACCACGGTGGGCTGTATTTGGATCCAATTTAAATCAATACATGCATCTTTGCTGTATAAAAAAAAAAAAAAATAGAATCCACTGCATATATAGTCATCAAAATCATATTGTATCGACCGATTGAACCAAGAGTTGGTCAATCATTCAGTTTAATTAGTTATAGATTATAACTAGATTGTTATTACTATTTAATCGATAAAAATTAGTGTACTTATAAGAACATCAACAGTGGGTAGTATAAACTTACGGAAAAAAATTAGTTTAAGTTTAATGTACAGAGATGAGACTTTTGCAATGGTTTAGTGATCAAAATGCACTCATAAGCCATTTGGCACGAAATAACGTAGTTTAGAAGCTTTGCACCCAAAAAAAAAAGGGGACCCTCATGGCATATGCACCGAATGGGATGTTTTTCAATAAGAGAGCTTTGTTTGTGCCACGTGGTGTCTCACGACACAGTATTATATGCCGTAACCCCATTCAAATAGCTAAACTTAGCCAAACACTAACTTGAAAACTTTAGGTTCCACTAACTTTCAATCCTTAAATTTGTTGTAAACCCTACACCATTACAAGTGCACAATGCTAAGTTCCACTACCTGCCCACTGTGTAGATGCTCTTAACTGTTTTTAGATAGATTAGGTGGTATCTAGCACGTGCCAGTTGGAGTTAATTTGACGCTATAATTCTTAAATTTAGGATTTTTCACATTTAAATTCTAAATTTGATTCTCAAATGCTTTGTTAGTTGTACCATCGAAGTAATTTTGAATGAAAATTAAGTGGTTCCTATTATAATTAAATATGGTGCAACTATTAAAATATTTAACAATTTAATAAATATTTATGTAATCACTTCTACCATATTTAATTATATTGGGAGGGGTACTGAACAGGGAGGGGTGGTGGTTTAGTTCGCCTTGGAGGTGGTTTTTTGGAGCTGCTCGTTCAATTAATTTGGCAAGGGATGTTCTACTGAAATATGGGATATGGGGTTAGGCTATAAATATAAATTTAATATTGGGATTTGGCTCTAGGGGTGATGCTGTCAAGGTCTCTTTTCTTGCATTTTGCTTGGGTGTTTGCATTTTGCTGTCAAGGTCTCTTTTTTTGGGTTTTTCTTGGGAGATATTCTGAGGTTTTTTTCTTTGTGATGTTCTTTGAGAGGGGTATATAGTGTGTTAACTTCTATGGGAAGCTTTGGGTGGATACTTATGTATCTCCTGTAAGGGTGTGATTGTAGCTATCTTTGCCTCCATGGCTTATCTTACTAATAAATATTGCTTTGCTATTCAAAAAAAAAAAAAATTCATATATAGCCACTTTTGCATATACATTAACTAAATACTACAACCGTCACAGTTAATTTTGACCTTAATCTTTATTCTGATAAAGCTATTTCAATTATAAAAATACAAGTTCTCCCAAACAGCCTCTTAATTAATGACTGTGTGTATATAGGTGTCATGGGATGAATTAATGAAAGAAAGTGATGGATCTCACTTATTCAACCAATTTAGGTGCTTGGGTTAGTAAAATTGTTCTCCATATTTAATTACTCCGTATCAATTTATCATTAGAATGTTAATTATGTAATTTCATCAGTTCATTTACTAATTTAATAAAATTATCTTATTTATGTCATTAACACAATCAATTTTTTTCTTCATAATTACTCTTGATTTTTTTATCAAGACCCCCACTTTTGATTTTTTGGTCAAAACCCTCTATATATTTTCATTGGATAATTTCCTTCTCCATAATTTTAGGACTTCTATTGCTTTATATGTAATTTTTTGTGCGTATAAATTAACTAAACCAACAGCATGTTCCACATTTCAAATAAGGTCACTGAAAGTAGAACAAACAAAGTGCCGTTTTACCCATTAAGAAGTGCGTTAATAGTAGTAGTCACTACAACATATTTGACTTTTTGTGGTGCGCAAAGTGCGTCACAAATAATCAAAACGCGTCACAAATACTTTTTTGTGACGCGGTAACACGTCAAAATTGGGGTCACAAAATCCCTAGTCGCAAATAATTTTTTGGTGACGCAGTCAACGCGTCACAAATAAAAATATTATTTGTAACGCAATAGTGCGTCACAAATAATAAAATACGGCGTCACAAATAAACTGCTATGAAATCATGCGACACAAATAAGAGTATTTGTGACGTACTATACGCGTAAGAAAAAGTGATTATTTGTGACGCATACTATGCGTCACAAATAATAATTTTCATTTTAAGAATATTAATTGTGACGCCTGTATATGCGTCACAAATAATAATTTCTATTTTAAAAATATTATTTGTGACGCATATATATGCGTTACAAATAATAATTTCCATTATAAAAATACTATTTATGACGCCTGTATATGCGTCACAAATACACTGTCAGAATTTTGTATAGTATTTGTGACGCATTATAATGCGTCACAAATGCTATAGGAAAATTATATATATATTTTTTATTTTTTTTTCTAATTAGGTAATTTTTACATGCTATATACCTGCGCTACATGCCTGCGATAATTTCAATATTTCAAAAACACAACTACGAAACGCATGAACAAGAAATAAACATCCAAAATACTAATTCATACAAATAAAAATTTAAAGATCAAGTCCAACAACAAAAATGCTAATTCATACAAATAAAAACGTAAGTATTTTCCAATACAGCACTAAAATTCAAAGCATCCAACATTTGGGATCACAAAACACATCCAACATCTTCCACCATCAAATGTAACTCCAAACCTGAAATGTGAAAAAAAAAAAATTACACTTTAGCCAATCCAAGAAAAATATAAAATAAAAAAAACTCAAAAAGCATATTTATTTTGAAGTCTATCTAGGCAAATAAAAAAATATAACTTGTGATGCGTTATTTAATAATCGGAAGTTCGTTTTACATTCCGTATGTTCCGACAACTATAATTAGGCGTGTTTGGGTTGCTAGTTAAGTTTCACGTCTATCGAAATAGCGGTTTAAGGTTTCACCCCCCCCCCCCCCCCCCAAACCCCCAAAACTATAAGCTTTTTCAAGCCTAAGTATGTCAAAACTTGTTTTTCACGCGTTAGTTGATAACCGGAAGTTCGTTTTGCATTCCGTTTGTTCCGACAAATTTCTTTAGGCGTGTTTGTGTTGCAAGTTAAGTTTCACGTCTATCGGATCGGCGGTTTAAGATTTCACCTCTCCAAACCCCAAGAACTAAGCTTTTTCAAGCCTAAGTATGTCAAAACTAGTTTTTTACGCGTTATTTGATAACCGGAAGTCCGTTTTGCATTCCGATTGTTCCGAAAACTTTCTTTAGGTGTGTTTGTATTGCTAATTAAGTTTCATGTCAATCAGATCGGCGGTTTACGATTTGACCCCCCCCCCCCCCCCCCCCCCCCCCCCAAACCCCAAAAACCAAGCATTTTCAAGCCTAAGTATGTAAAAACTTGCTTTTTACGCGTTATTTGATAACCGGAAGTCCGTTTTGCATTCCGTTTGTTTCCACAACTTTCTTTAGGCGTGTTTTTGGTGCAGTTTAAGTTTCACGTCAATCGGATCGGCTGTTTACGATTTAACCACCTCAAACCCCAAAAATCAAGCATTTTCAAGCCTAAGTATGTCAAAACTTGCTTTTTATGCGTTATTTGATAACCAAAAATCCGTTTTGCATTCCATTTGTTTCTACAACTTTCTTTAGGCATGTTTTTGGTGCTGTTTAAGTTTCACATCAATCGGATCGGCGGTTTACGATTTAACCCCCCCAAACCCCAAAAACTAAGCATTTTCAATCATAAGTATGTCAAAATTTAATTTTTACGCGTTATTTGATAACCGGAAGTCCGTTTTACATTCCGTTTATTCTCACAACTTTTTTTTTTGTGTTTGAGGTGCTAGTTAAGTTTCACATCCAACGGATCGGTGGTGTATGGTTTCACACCCCTAAATCCCAAGAACTAAGCTTTTTCAAGCTTAAGTATGTCAAAACTTGTTTTTTACGCGTTATTTAATAACCGAAAGTCCATTTTGCATTCCGTTTATTTCCACAACTTTCTTTAGGTGTGTTTTTTATGCTAGTTAAGTTTCACGTCCATCGGATCAGCGGTTTACGATTTGACCCCCCCAAACCCCAAAAACCAAGCATTTTCAAGCCCAAGTATGTCAAAACTTGCTTTTTATGCGTTATTTGATAACCGAAAATCCGTTTTGCATTCCATTTGTTTCTACAACTTTCTTTAGGCGTGTTTTTGGAGCTATTTAAGTTTCACATCAATCGGATCGGCGGTTTACGATTTGACCCCCCCAAACTCCAAAAACCAAGCATTTTCAATCCTAAGTATATCAAAATTTACTTTTTACGCATTTTTTGATAACCGGAAGTCCGTTTTACATTCCGTTTATTCCCATAACTTTTTTTTGTTGTGTTTGAGGTTCTAGTTAAGTTTCACATCCAACGGATCGGTGGTGTATGGTTTCACACCCCTAAATCCCAAGAACTAAGCTTTTTCAAGCTTAAGTATGTCAAAACTTGTTTTTTACGCGTTATTTAATAACCGGAAGTCCATTTTGCATTCCGTTTGTTTCCACAACTTTCTTTAGGTGTGTTTTTTATGCTAGTTAAGTTTCACGTCCATCGGATCAGCGGTTTACGATTTGACCCCCCCAAACCCTAAAAACCAAGCATTTTCAAGCCTAAGTATGTCAAAACTAGTTTTTTTACGTGTTATTTGATAACCGCAAGTCCGTTTTGTATTCTGTTTGTTTTCACAACTTTCTTTAGATGTGTTTTTGGTGCTGTTTAAGTTTCACGTCATTCGGATCGGCGGTTTACGATTTGACACCCCCAAAACCCCAAAATCAAGCATTTTCAAGCCTAAGTATGTCAAAACTTATTTTTTTACGCGTTATTTGATAACCGAAAGTCCGTTTTGTATTCCGTTTGTTTTCACAAGTTACTTTAGGCATTTTTTTGTTGCTGTTTAAGTTTCACATCAATCGGATCAGCGGTTTACGATTTGACCCCCCCAAACCCCAAAAACCAAGCATTTTCAAGCCTAAGTATGTCAAAACTTGCTTTTTACGCATTATTTGATAACTGGAAGTCCATTTTGTATTCCGTTTGTTCCCACAACTTTTTTTTTTTTGTGTTTGAGTTTCTAGTTAAGTTTCGCATCCATCGGATCGGTGGTGTATGGTTTCACACCCCCAAACCCCAAGAACTAAGCCTTTTCAAGCTTAAGTATGTCAAAACTTGTTTTTTACGCGTTATTTCATAACCGGAAGTCTATTTTGCATTTCGTTTCTTTCTACAACTTTATTTAGGTATGCTTTTGGTGCTAGTTAAGTTTCCCATCCATCGGATAAGCGGTTTACGATTTGACCACCCCAAACCCCAAAAACCAAGCATGTTCAAGCCTAAGTATGTGAAAATTTATTTTTTTACGTGTTATTTGATAACCGGAAGTCTGTTTTGCATTTTGTTTGTTTCGAAAACTTTCTTTAGGTGTGTTTTTGGTGCTGTTAAAGTTTCATATCAATCAGATCGGCGGTTTACGATTTGACCCCCCCAAAACCCAAAAACCAAGCATTTTCAAGCCTAAGTATGTCAAAACTTGCTTTTTACGCGTTATTTGATAACCGGAAGTCCGTTTTGCATTTGTTTGTTCCCACAAATTTCTTTTGTCATGTTTGAGGTACGAATTAAGTTTCACGTCAATCGGATCGGCGGTTTACGATATGACCCCCCAAATCCCAAAAACCAAGCATTTTCAAGCCTAAGTATGCCAAAACTTGCTTTTTACGCGTTATTTGATAACCGGAAGTCTGTTTTGCATTCTGTCTGTTTCCACAACTTTCTTTAGGCGTGTTTTTGGTGCTGTTAAAGTTTCACGTCAATCGGATCGGCGGTTTACGATTTGAACCCCCCAAACCCCAAAAACCAAGCATTTTCAAGCCTAACTATGTCAAAACTTGCTTTTTACGCGTTATTTGATAACCGGAAGTTCGTTTTGCATTCCGTTTGTTTTCACAACTTTCTTTAGGCCTGTTTTTGGTGCTGTTAAAGTTTCACAACAATCGGATCAGCGGTTTACGATTTGACACCCCCAAACCCCAAAAACCAAGCATTTTCAAGACCATGTATGTCAAAACTTGCTTTTTACGCGTTAATTGATAACCGGAAGTCTGTTTTGCATTTCGTTTGTTTTCATAACTTTCTTTAGACGTGTTTTTGGTGCTGTTTAAGTTTCACGTCAATAGGATTGGTGGTTTACGATTTGACCCCCCCCCCCCCCTCCCCCCAAACCCCAAAAACCAAGCATTTTTAAGCCTAAGTTTTTGGGGTTTGGGGGGTCAAAATGCAAACCGTCGATCCGATAATAACGAAACTTAACTCCCACATCCCAGACGTCTAAAAAAAGTCATAGGAAGAAATAGAACGGGAATCAGACTCCCGGTTATGCAGATACATCTTTTTCACCAAGTAAGCTCTCAAAAATTAAGTTTTTGTGATTTGGGCGGTCAAAATGCAAACCGTCTATCCGGTAATCACAAAACTTAACTCGCATATCCTACACATCTAAAGAAATTTTCAAGAAGAAACGAAACGGGAATAGGACTCCCGGTTATCCAGATACACTGCAAAACAACTTTTCACCAAGTTGATTATGAAAAACTAAGTTTTTGTGGTTTGGGGGGTCAAAATAAAAACCATGGATCCGGTAATCACAAAACTTAACTCGCACATCCTAGACGTTTAAAGAAAGTTGTAGGAAGAAACGGAACTTGAATCGGACTCCCGGTTATCCAGATACACTACAAAACAACTTTTTCACCAAGTAGATTCTGAAAAACTAAGTTTTTTTTTTTTTTGGGGGGGGGGGGGGGGGGGGGGTGTCAAAATGCAAACCGTCGATACGGTAATCATGAAACTTAATTCGCACATCCAAAACATATAAAGAAAGTTGCAGGAAGAAATGAAACTTTAATCGGACTCCCGGTTATCCAGATACACTACAAAATAACTTTTTCACCATGTAGACTCTGAAAAACTAAGTTTTTGGATTTGGGGGGTCAAAATGCAAACCGTCGATCCGGTAATCACGAAAATTAACTTGCACATCCCAGATGTCTAAAGAAAGTCACAAGAAGAAATAGAGCATGAATCAGAGTCTCGGTTATCCAGATACACTGCAAAACAACTTTTTTACCAAGTAGATTCTGAAAAGCTAAATTTTTGGGGTTTGGGGGGTCAAAATGCAAACCGTCGATCCGGTAATCACAAAACTTAACTCTCACATCTAGGACGTCTAATGAATGTCGCAGGAAGAAACGGAACTTGAATCGGACTCCCGGTTATCCAGATACACTTCAAAACATCTTTTTCACCAAGTAGACTCTGAAAAACTAAGTTTTGGGGGTTTGGGAGGTCAAATTGCAAACCGTCAATCCGGTAATTATGAAACTTAACTTGTGCATCCCACAAGTCTAAAGAAATTCACAGGAAGAAACAGAACGAGAATCGGACTCCCGGTTATCCAGATACACTACAAAATAACTTTTTTACCATGTAGATTCTGAAAAACTATGTTTTTGGGATTTGGGGGGTCAAAATGCAAACCGTCGATCCGATAATCACAAAACTTAACTCGCACATCCCATATGTCTAAAGAAAGTCATAGGAAGAAACGGAACGGGAATCGGACTCCCAGTTATCCAGATACACTACAAAACAACTTTTTCACCAAGTAGATTCTAAAAAACTTAGTTTTTGGGGTTTAGGGGGTCAAAATGCAAACCGTCGATCCGGTAATCACGAAACTTAACTCGCATATCCCACACGTCTAAAGAAAGTCGTAGAAAGAAACAGAACGGGAATCGGACTCCCGGTTATCCAGATACACTACAAAAAAACTTTTTCACCATGTAGATTCTGAAAAACTAAGTGTTTGGGGTTTGGGGGGTCAAAGTACAAACCGTCGATCCGGTAATCACGAAACTTAACTCGCACATCCCAGATCAATGGTACAATCTCTGGGAATTAGACAAACACTAGACATCACTCAAAAATTTATAACTCTCTGTCCAAAATTCTTGTATGATTTTCTAAAAATAGTAAACAAATCTGAAAGACTCTAATCTTTTTAGGAGATCTTATTAATACATTAAATTTGAAGCCAAGAATGCTTGATTAAGGTTCTGATTTACTCATTTCAAGAAGGTGTTATTGTTCTGAAACTCTGGACAGATTATAGTTGCTTCACAAAACTCATGACGAAACTACTTTAAACATGAAATCTCATTAAAACAAAAATCACAATGGTAAAACCTTGTATTATTGACACTCTCCAATTGGTTTGATTCAATTACAACAGTTCATTATTTAACTAAAAATCTTTGATCAAAGTTGGTTTATGAACTCACTGCACTATTGTCAAGTTCACCTTTTATTTGTTAACTTTAGCTATCAAGCCAAGTTTGGCTTAACCTAAACTACTTCTCCTCCCATTTGATGGTCATTGGTGACTAAGGACACTCATACTTATAGACCTCAATGAAGTATGAAAAAAATTCATGAACTCAAAATAATGAACCTAAACCATGGAGGTAAGTTTAGATTCATTGACCAAACATACTAATATCAACCTTAATCCTCTTGTAAATCATGAGCTTACAAGGAAACTAAAGGATTTCAAGTCAATAGATTCAAGTAAGACATTGAAGGTCTCATGAATCCTAATAAATGAACATAATTAAAAGAAAAAAAAGAAATCAAAGTTCAAGTGATATCTAAGTTAACTCCATGATTTATTTAACCTTAATCCTTAGGTTACTTTGATCCAAACCAATAGAATGAAAGATCAATCACAATATTAGTGGTGTGTGATGAAAGGAGGTGGGAAAGGAGTTTTTGAAAATGTGTAAAAGGTCCTAAAGAATTCTCTATATTGTGATTGAACTTGAATTAGAGACTAATCTACTAGAGGTTACCTCCAACTATCCTCAACTCTTAGGTTTTTGAAGGTCTTTCAAAGGTGGTTCTAGCTCTTTTTCTTCTAACTCATACAACTTCTTCCTTAAACTCCTCTAAAACTTGCTCCTAATTGTGTTTAGAAAATTTTAAGAGGTTTAAAAAAAAAAGAATACAGATAAGGTTATAAGATTCAAAAAATCCAAGTCCTTTGTAATGGGATATTCATCCCCAATATATAGGCAAACTTTGGAGGGTTATTTTGGTAATTTCATAGTAAAAACCCTAATCCCGGATGTCCTTTTGAAGGTACAAAATGTACTATTTCAAAGCTGGCAACCACAAAAGCGCGACACTCAATGGAGATGGAAGCGACACTCAGTAAGTGCCAGAACGACACTCACTGATTGTCGGCGCGACATTCACTGAATGCCGATGCAGCACTCAATGATTGTCGCAGACAACTCAGCGGACTGCCGTCTTTTCTGGAATTCTGATTTTCGCAACATTGGATGTATTTTTACTGCTATCAGTGAACGCCGTTGCAGCACTTGCTGACTACCATACGGAAATCAGAGAGTGCCACAACGGCAACTCGTGACTGTCGCAATCTGTGCTATGTGCCATTCTCTTATATTTTCTCTTTTTCTTCTTTCTTTCTTTTTTTGTTTGAATTGCAGAACCTTTCGTAGAGCTTGAATCACCTTTGGAAGTCCTAGATTAGTCAGACATTGTCATCATCGGATTTGGAGGTAACACTCCCCTTAATTCGACGTTTGGTCAAAATCGGGGTGTCTACAATACGTAGGCAGCTTTAAGAGCTCGACCATACCCTTACTTTACCACATTCTCGGTTAAAGATCAAGATTACGCAGTTATCAGATGGCATTTCAAGAATTCTTTTTTTGCACTAAAATTCCACGTTTGTCAAAAGGACTGTGAAGGTCCAAGTTTTTGTCGCACTGCCTTCCATAAAATTTGAAAGCGCGGTACGTGTATAGATATCTAGATATTTTCTTTGCTTAGCGACTAAGTGATCCAAATTTGGGCCAATCGCACCATAGGAGTCACTTTCTGATTGGAGGAAAATACTCTTCACATTAAAATAAAGGGATCCATGTAATTTTGTCTCATTCCGACACTGGATTTTGAAAAGTGCACCTCGATTGGCGCGTTCTGTCATAACTGGTGCCGAATGTGGGCGAAATAATGTTTTAAAAATCCAATTCCGACTTCAAAATTCTATGTTAATCGAGAGAACCTAAAGGTTCAATTTTCAACTGCATAGTTTTCTGAAAATCCCGGGGAACGCGGCGCACACACACAATATCTAGATAATTAATTACTTTATTAAAATTCTTTTTTATTTAATTCTTTTTTTTTAAATCAAAATTTTCCCTATAAATAGGAGGCCCCCCCCTTCCAAAAAATTTGCTAATTCACTCTCTCCCTTAGGCTTCGTTTGGGAATCCCTAACCTTTCTCCTCTCCTAAGCCCTGTTTGGCTACATTAACCAAATAAAATCCAAACTCCATCATAAACACCTCTAATGTCATACATACAGTATATGTATGGGTATTATTCATGCATATGGGTACTATTCATATGTATGGGTACTATTTATACATATGATACTATTCATATATATGGTACTATTCATACATACGGGTACTATTCATACATACAGTATATGTATGGGTACTATTCGAAGATCAACGGTATACATCTTGACTATTCCGGCTATTCCGGACCCAACCATGATATCCATTTAAGTTGATTTTGTGTCAAAATATGACTTGGGCCTTCTTGGATTATTTCTGCAACGTTTCTCGGATTTCTTTCATTCTTTCTCAACAAACATCGATTGAACTTCAATAGTCGCCTATGCACAGATAACATCCTCAACTCTTACTCTTAGTGGTGTCACTACAAGAAAAAACCCTTTTTATGACTTTTTTTTATTTTGGGCTAATGACTATTTTAAAAAAAGAGTCATAACAAATACTTTTTTCTGACATATATGACTCGTTTTGCAAATATAGTCATAAGATTGGTAAGTGGTGTTTTATTTACGACCATTTTTTTTATTAGTCATAAATAATAAGATTGTTTATGACAGTTTTTTTAAAATTGTCATAAATAATAAGATTTTTATGACAGCTTTTTTGAAAATGATCATACATAATAAGATGGTCATAAATAATAAGAGTTTTTATGACAGTTTTTTGAAAATGGTCATAAATAATAAGAGTTTTTATGACAGTTTTTTTGAAAATGGTCATAAATAATAAGATGGTCATAAATAATAAGAGTTTTTATGACAGTTTTTTTTAAATGGTCATAAATAATAAGATTTTTTATGACAGTTTTTTTGAAAATGGTCATAAATAATAAGATGGTCATAAATAATAAGAGTTTTTATGACAGTTTTTTGAAAATGGTCATAAATAATCAGAGTTTTTATGACAGTTTTTTTTAAAATGGTCATAAATAATAAGATGGTCATAAATAATAAGAGTTTTTATGACAGTTTTTTGAAAATGGTCATAAATAATAAGAGTTTTTATGACAGTTTTTTGAAAATGGTCATAAATAATAAGACTTTTATGACTTCATTTTTTGGTAGTCATAAATATTCTTTATTTTTATGACTCTTTTTCTTTGAATTCTAGAATCAAACGTAAGTACTGTTTTGGGAAAAATAGTGAAAAAAAGACAATATGCTAAGATTTTTAAAGTTAAGATTCTTAATTAGGGAAATGTCCTCTGTACAAAAATATTTTGTGAAATTTTACTTGGCATACATGAATATTATGTGAAATTTCACTAAATCTTTACATGAATATTAAGTGAAATTTCACTTAAATCGACCTTTGAGAGACTAGTTTTTAAGAAATTACTTTTTGAAATTGGACTATTAACACTTGATAGTTACTTTTAGTGTCACAAATTTAGATTTTATGAAGAATCATATTAGATTTTTTATGACAGTTTTTTGAAAATTATCATAAAAAATAAGATTTTTTATGACATGTTTGTGAAAAGTGTCATATATAATAAGTATTTAGAAAAGTGTCATAAATAACAAGACTTTTATGACTTCATTTTTGGGTAGTCATAAATATTCTTTATTTTTATGACTCTTTTTCTTTGAATTCTAGAATCAAAGTACTGTTTTTTGGGAAAAATAGTGAAAAAGACAATATGTTAAGATTTTTAAAGTTAAGATTCTTGATTAGGGAATTGTGCGATGTATAAAAATTTTAAATGAAATTTCACTTGGTATACATGTAACACCTCGTATTTTCTTTATATAAATATTCATTTAAAAAAACAAAATAATGAGACAACCTAAATTTTTGTGTATACAACCATGGTTATTTATTTATATGTGTGTATTTATTTTATTCATTAATTATTGTGTGAAATTTTATAGAGCTAAGTGGTGGAGTTAAGTTGTAAAAACTTAAGTTGAACAAGTCATTGAAGAATTGATGTGTTTATTTTTTTGTAGTGATTATAGGCACATGAATGTGTTAATTTGTGTTTTTAACATTTAAATTAAGTACCCGGGTTATGTACACCCATTGGGTCACTCATTTTAGAACTTTAGAATGTATTTCGGGCCCATATAAAGCCTTTTTGTGAGGCCCCTAGACAAAAAACGGGATTTTTAGCCTTTTGTGTGTTTGTGTTATAATATATGTAGGTGTATCATATATACATACATAATATACCTCCTAGGGTTATGATAACTAAAAGAAAAGAAAAGGGAGACATGAGAAAAATAGAGCAGTCAAGAGAGAGAGAGAGAGAAGAAGAAGAAGAAGAAGAAGAAGAAGAAGAAGAAGATAATAAGAGAAGAAAAGAGGAACCCCAAATATTGTTTTGCAAATCTTCATCAACATTGAAGTCCTAAATCGGTGAGTTAACTTGTTGTTTTCTTTCAATCTCGTTTGATTGAAATTTAAATGGATAGATTATGAAATTAGTATGGTTATGGGTTATGAGATTTAGGTTTTTATTTACAATGATTGAAGTTATGATTTGAGATTTATAGATGAGCCTTGGATATACATTTGAGCAATTATTCAATTTTCGGATTTGGGATTTTCACGGATCAGATTTTAGTAGAAATTTTCTAATAAATCATACGTTACAGTTTTCGTGATTCTGTCCGCCTAAGCCTGTAGGAAACGCAATTCTGGACAACTTTCGTCCAATGGTATTTTTCCCAATTCTGCACCGTTTGGGCAGAAAATTCATATTACAGTAGCAGTTTTATGAATGTTAAAATAAGCGTATTTGCTATATCATATTTTTGTGTGATTTCGTGTTCGTTAATATAAATTAATTTATTTGTACACAGAAAGATATGAGTTCTCATGTATAGTTGAGCTTTGTGAAATTATGACTGTGTGATTTTGTGTGGGTTATGAATCTGTGTGAACATGTAGCTGTTAATATAATTTTAACGGAAATTTGAGTTGAGATATATGAATCTCTTATGAAGTAGAGTTTTGTGAAAAACGTGGATGTATGAACGATAGAAAATCCTTAGAGTTCACCACTGCTCCTTATGATTTTAGGCGGCGACTTCGTGGATGACCCGTCCTTGTGTGTTTAGACGGCGACTACATGGATGACCCATCTCTTCATTATTTTAAGCCTTATGCCCGACTTGTTGGTCTATTTCATGTGTATCTAGACATTGTTTTATTGACGTCAAGAACGTAAGGACTAGCCTTTCGGTGTATACTCAAATCCCAGTGATACCCCATGGGAGTTGGGACCGGAGTGGGAGTTAGTATTACGTTAGGAAACACATGGGATATATGTGTAGGCTGGACCATGGATGGGTGGCCGAGGTGGTGAACATAAGGTGTAATAAAATAAAATACTTTGTGGTGTTTTATTCTTGCGTTTAGAAGTTGAATTATAATTAATTACCTCTTATTGTGGTTGCATCGTAGAAAGTTGTGGACGCTTAGTCATCGAATTTTTTAATAATTTTTCGTGTTGTAATCGTTGTGTATGAGAATATTGTCTTGAAGTGACGTTTTATTATCTAATTTTAACTTTTAATATTATCTTGAAGTGGACTCAAGGCTTTAAATTTCAAAGGGAAAAGAAGGCTAAAACCAATTTGGTAATTCGTAAAGGTAATTAAATCTGAATAAAAACATGGTAGATATAATGGTAGCTATTTAAATTGTACTTAGTATATATGTTATGGTTAATGTATTGATATAATGTATGTTGCAGTTATTCAATTGTTACTGGGTATGTTTTCATTGTTTGAAATTTTTGGAGGTTCTATTTATAGAGGAGACTCTGTCGAAAGTTTTAGAAATTCTAGGTCAACATTCATTCCAAGATAAGTTAGTTTTATCACGACTTGTGATTGCAGTAATTTATTGTTTGTCTAATATTTGTTATACATTTATTCATAGGGACCAAAGCAACCAGGAAATTATGAATGTGGATACTATATGTTACTTTTCATGAAAGTGATAATGGAGAATCCATCCAAATCTATCAAGATAAAGGTATTATCATAGTATTCTTTGCAAATGTGTCGCCAAATTTTCTCTTCTTCTTGTTTTACTTTGATTCATAAATTGTGGAATTTTTTTTTTTCATATGTGTTGGAGGTGGTGGTGGTGGTGTTGTGGGGAGGGAATACATCCTTAACATCTCATTCTTTCCTGAACTTTTTCAGATGAAAGAGTTGTCTCAAAAAGTGAAATATTAAAGCCACGAGCTAAATGTACTTCAACTTGAGTTCATTGAGTTCATTCAAGAATACATTTAAGTATTGAAAATTTTAACATTTTTTCCTTTTTCCAGGTAATCTATATTTTTACAATTTAAGAAAATTATATAATCGTTATATAGAATCTAATACATTGATTTCATTTTTGTTTCAGTGTTACACAGTTAGACTACATGGAACAAATATTGCAAATAAGTTGATGTACTAGCGGAGATTGAAGAGTTTAAATAGACACTAATCTTGTTTTTATTTATTTATTTATTTATTTTTATTTTTTTTTTAACAATGTTACATATACATTATTGGTTTGTTGGTTTAATACATACTTAGTGGTTACTGTTACATTTTTCTTGTACATAACTAATTATTAGATTGATTATTGAAAAATTTTGGTTGGAAGGAAGATAATATCTGAATATGGTTCTTGAGTTGATTTGTAACATGCATGTTTTGATGATGTATTTGAATTGTGTAATCTTGATTGTTGGATTATCAACAAAATATTTTTTTTCTTTAAATGTGTTTTATATTATATATGACTGTTTCATAAAAAACAATCATAAATTAACAATAGTTCTACTAAAGTCATAAATAGAGTCATTATTTATGACTTTTAAAATATTATTTATGACTGTTTTGAAGATTATTTATGACTATAAAAAGATTATTTATGACTTTTTGAAGGTTATTTATCACTATTTTAAATATTATTTATGACTATTTAAAGGTTATTTATGACTTTTTTGAAGATTGTTTATGACTTTTTAAATGGTTATTTATGACTAATTTGAAGATTATTTACGACTTTTTAAAGGGTTATTTATTACTTTTTTAAAGATTATTTATGAATTTTTTAAAAGGCTATTTATGACTTTTTTAAAGATTATTTATGACTTTTTTAAAAGGCTATTTATGACTTTTTTGAAGATTATTTATGACTGTATCAATTAAAAAATAGTCATAAACAATTTGAAACACTCATTTTTTATGACTATTTTTTTAGAACTGTTGTAAAAGTAATAATTATTTATGACTTTTTTAACAAACTCGAACTTATTTATGACTGCAATGTTATGACTTATTTTAAAAGCTTAAAAAAGAGTCATAAATATACATTTATGACTCTTTTTTAAAGTCATAATAAGGGTTTTTTGTTGTAGTGTGTGGCCTCCCTATAAACCCACTGGTCAGTCCCTTTCGGTACACTTTTTCATTACTCGGGCACTAACCCTTACTTCCGGCACATAAAACAAAAAGACAAAAAATTCATAAAAACAAAATATACAAAAAACTCATCGTGCAGTCGATCTACTCCGACTTTTACTCAAAACACTTTCTCATAACTTACTACTTTCTCAAGGTTAAAGTCTTGGACTACACCATACAGGTTAAAGTTCCTAGCTACACTGACTTTACTCAAAATTCTATTTTACACACTAATGGTCTAGATCGACCAAAATGCTCACACACATATACACAGTACAGAACTACGTACGGCCTGATTCTCGAGTCGAGATACATATGTAACCCTTACTAGGGTGTGGCCATAACCATCCACTATTTATACTTTCGCACATTCTAAATATCTTTTACTCTTGAAACAAGATATATATATATATATATATCAACGATCGCGTGTCACAGATGCTCGAGGGTGCCTAACACCTTCCCTCGACATAATCGAGTCCCGAACCCCTTCAAGTACTTTGGTTTCGCATGACTATTCGAGTCACACTTTTAAAGGGCCTTACTTTTCCAAAACGTTTTTCAAAAGTCAAAGATGATTGTGTCGATTGGCCGGGCGCGACTCTTTTGCATGCCTATTGGCGCAACGACCGCAACCCTCGAATGGGCCGCCCCCCACTTTCAGGGCGAGCGCGACTCTAAAACTTATACTTGGTCCTTCCTGTACTTTTCACACACCTCACCTACTTTTACGCTTCTTGGCGTAAACGGTCGCGATCCTTGAAGGGACCGCCTCCCACCTTCGGGTGGGCGCGACATCTCTCTCTCTCTCTCTCTCTCTATCTATCTATCTATCTATTGTAGTATAAGAAAAGAAACTAAAAGAACTCATTTGAGTTGGTGGAGTTTAATTCTTTGCTTATGAAACTAGGTAGTCAATTCTTGGTTGGACCTTTTCCAATTTGTTCGTTCAAGAGATGTGCTGTTTATTCTAACAAAACTAAGCAACCTTTTTCAATATTTACAGAAAGTTAAGCAACTGTAGTCTCTATTTCTACATTATGAGGCCTAGGGACGAGTGAAAATGTAAAATCTCAGGTAAATGTTCTCTTTTAGAATTGCTTGCAAAAATAACCTCCAAGATTCTTGGATTTAGAAAACAAAATCTTCACCTTAATGAGCCTAGTTGATTAGTTTGCTTAATTAAGCTGAGGATTTTGATAATTTTTTGTAGTAACTCTTTTCCTTTCTTTCCTTTTTGAAGTAGCAACTATCAAAAGGTTGATTGAGAATATTTCATTACAGTTTTAAGTATTGTCTTATTGTAAGTGTGATTAGTGTAAGCAGCTTCAAAGGTTGGATTTTCTGTGGAGTTTCCAACAATCTCCCTTCAAACATTCATGGAGTTTATTTAGCTTATACTATAGTTTCTGCATTCTGTTAAATAATTACTTGTAAGTGATACTTGAAATCATTTGTAGTACATATTCTTTAATGACATCTAGGTAGGTAAAATAGATGTAGGTAGGTACATATTCTAAAATCAATGGTGAAATTATATGGAAGTGTATATGGTGGATTTAAAATGTTAATAGATGGCTCTAGTTTTTGCTTTGCCTTGTTGACATTGAATAAAGAGTACATGATTTTTAATAGCTTAGAATAATGAACACTTTGGGTTTTTAATGCTAGGACCAAGCTCAAGGCAAAGGTGGTGGTGAACAAAACTATGGTGGAGGTGCATTTTACATGACAATAAGTTTATTCTTTGATGATTTAGTAGTGACTTTTTGGTAAGTTGAAATTAATTAATTGAAAAAACACAATAAAAATATGTGTCTTATTGTACTGCTTGGTTAGAATCAAACTTCTAGTTTTCCGTATTGCAAGAAGTTACAACAACTGGCATATCGATTTAAATGTGCATTTTTTTCTTGGCTGTATACTTGTACAGTGCAACCTCGCAGCTTTCACGCCTTCTTCCTGAACCTGCCGACTATGATCGTGGTAGATTCTGAACGTGTTGGATTTTCTAATGCTATTTTTATTCAGTATGTTTAGTGTAGGCACGAGCTTTAGCTAATTTCAATTTATGCTTTGTTCATTATAGGATGTGAGTATAAAGGAGAAAGAACTCCCATCGAAGGAGGCTGGATTAAAGAGGAAGGAACAGGTACATTGCATTTACTTATGGTTTTACTTGGGCATTAAGTTAGAACCAAGTTGCATTTTAATTGAATACTATTATGGAACCCGTGCAATTCACGGGAGGGTAAATAATTAAAATTTTCACCAATCAAATAAAGTAAAAAGATATTAAAAAAAAACACTTTCATATTAGTTTTCTTATGATAAAGAATAAATTGACCAAAATTTTAGCAACATATATATAATTGGACATTATCAAAATGATGAATTATCTTTATTATAAATATTAGTGGTATGCGAAAAGGGCCATTGTATAAACTCAAGTCAATACCAAAGGATATCCATTCCTTGAGCACATATCAATATTACTGTAACACCCATACCCGAAAAAGAAGGCTAATATGGTATTAATATGTATTAATTAAAGATAATAAGCGCATAAGATGGTTTAAGGTGGGGATATGAACCCACAGGTAAAAAAAATGTTCAAATGCGGACACAGATGAAAGTCCTGTGAAAGGCAGGACTGGTATAAATGTGGGGCCCAATAAGGGTCTAATTAAAATAATTTGCATTTTGACGCCATTATATGTTTATATGATTATTTGTTTTAAAGTTTAAAGATTATATTATGTCTTATGATTGGTAAAGGGCACCAATTTGGATACCCATGTGAGGGCGTATTTGAAAATGATTCAAAAATTGTAGGTTTAATAGCAACCTCATAATTTATGTGGGAGCACGTTTGGGACCCACGCGGGACTTAGATTAAATCTATTTAGAAAAAGTGGGTAGTTAACATAATTAACATGTGGGTTTTATAATAAAGGTTAAAGAAAGTTGGGGGAGGTAAATAGAAATAATGAGAAAATGTGACAACACATATGCATGTCTTGCATATGTGTCTTACAAGTGTGAAATAAGTTGAAATTTACAGAATTGAAGAGAACAAAAAGCTCTCAAGTCGGCGATGGGTTCCTCGACGCCGTTTTCTTGCCGTTTCTTCGTCGTCCGACGTCGGATTCACGAACCGAGACCATTTTTGGACTCGTGGAGGTAAGAGGATCCCATGCATGTCTTTTATTTTCAGTTTCATTTACATTTTTCCGGCAACCATCCTTGATAGACGATGTTTGATGTATCAAAACTATGTAGGATTGTCACCGGTTAGGATTTAAGGTGAAATTAGCAAGAGATTGGGGAATTCTAGGCTTAATTGCGTATAATTTGAAGAGGTGAGTGTTCGAATCCCAAAATTGGGTGTTTAGATGTGTTAGTGTGATAATTGTTAGTTTAGAATGCTTAATTCATGCCTATATAGCTTTGATTATGATGAATTTGGGTAAAAGCATGTCAATAATGTGAAATTGCTATGCTGAAATGTTAAGTTGCTTAATTGCTTATGAGGATTAAAGGAAAGTTAAGTAGTGGCCATCATTTATAGGTCCCATTTGTAAGGGATAAAAAGGCCCTCAAGAGTGGGGCGTGGTGATGACCACAATGAAATGCCAGTGATGCCTTTGGGGTCACAAGAGAATGTGTGTTGTGCTATATGCGCCCAAAAGTGAGATGGATCCAGGGTGAGAAGGACTTGGGGGTGGTGGCTAGAGTTACTTGACTTTTCAGAGATAATTTTGTTGATGTTTATAATGATTGTTGCATTTACATATTTTGCATTCTAATAGCATGACTAGTTCCCTCACTAAGCTAAAGCTTAAACGAAAAATGTATTTTCTGTTGTGGTTATTGAATAACCATCTGTAACACCCTGAAAACCAAGCTACGTGGACAAGGTTAGCGAGTCAAATAGTACAACATA
Source organism: Hydrangea macrophylla (assembly GCA_033977485.1). NCBI lineage: Eukaryota > Viridiplantae > Streptophyta > Magnoliopsida > Cornales > Hydrangeaceae > Hydrangea > Hydrangea macrophylla. Next base: position 84,398,235 of record CM066982.1, on the reverse strand, counting down.
AAGCATGAAATAGTCCAATGTGGACCAATCCACAAGGCGGAAGCAAAAAGGAATCCTACATGGATTCCAAAGAAAAGTCAAAAGTCAAGGATTGACCCATGAGGACCAAACGGGTCAAATATGGTCAATCAACATAGTTTTGATTTTTAAAATGAGTTTAAAATAAAGTCGGGTGGAGCCCCACTGAGAAAAGAAATAAAGGTTTGAGTTTCACTTTGAAAGTTTACAATAGTATGAGCTTTTGGAAATTTATGACCAAATGGCCCTTAAGAAAAAGAAAGTAGTATTTTTCCCATAAAAGAGTAACCATGGGCTAAGTATAAACCAAATTAAACTTTGAAAATTTTGAAGTTTTTGAAAATGTCATTAATCACGAGCAGAGGGTCTTTCGACCGGTCCGAGGGGCACCTTCGACCGGTCAAGTGCCCCTCTGGAATACAAGGTTCTTGCAGAGTACTCTTCGACCGGTCGATTGGTCCCATTGGACCAGTCGAAGGTACCATGTACAGCTTGTACAAAAGTAACATAAAAAAAACACAAGTAAAGAAAATAGCATTGAGTTCCAAACAGACTCGAGCTTATTAGACATTGATTAACAAGGATCCAAGAGGATCAAATAACAATTCAAGATCAAGAAGGAATTTACAAATAATTTCTTGTAATTCAAATCTATGAATGAGATAACAGTAACAACAATTATAATGTTCCTACCATGAACTACATCATTGGAACATTAACAAATCACAAGACTTCATCATAAGGAATCTTCCAAAACTAGATGCCATGCGTCGGATAACTCTTGGGCCTTGCCCTAATAAACAATTCCTAAAAAATAGAGTTTATAGATTCATTAAGCACGACAGCTCAGTAGAAAACATTGTAGAAGTGTACTACTACACCTAAAATCATGCTATGACATGCGGTGCAATGTTTTGCCATCGTGGCAATATAATTAACTGAAAGGCCAAACCGTGCAACTTTTCCAATTCCAATTTCATAACCACTCACTCTCAACACCGGATGTGAACCACTCCAACGTGAGTGTAGCATACAAGATCTCTGGTAGCTAGCCGAATATGACCTTGCGTTTTCAAATGTTTTAAGGATCACAAACAACCTTCCTTACTTCATACCCGCTTCCAGAATTTCATCAAATTACAACCCCAAACGTGGATTCCAAAGACATTCCCCAATCATGGGAATTATAACAATTTCATATGCCCCAAGCTAATGCCATGAATGCCTTGCCGACATGGCAACTATGAAATGCTACTAGATGCGGTTATGCTTTATCAATGTCATTTCTATGATTATAATGCTAAGCAATAAATATGGTAGTTCATGATACCAAAATTACATAAATCATGGATTCATATAAAGCATCATCATCATCATCATCATCATCATCTAGGCATTAAGAAAACTAATATCACCAAGAAGTAATTAAAGTCATAGCAACTCACTTAGCACAAAAGTTTAGGCATGAAATTAATTAGGCACATAAGGACAACTAATCATGTAATTAATCACATCAAAGAGTTCAAAGTCTAGGTTAACAAGTATTAACTCTAACCTATACATATCAAACCATGAAGTTAGAAATAATAGTGCACTTAAACAATGAAATCTACCTCTTGAGCATTTGGGAAAATACTCTCACCAAAGAGATCCAAAGGGGAAAAATCATCATCACTAGCAAAACCCATAAGCTATCAACACCTAGTTAAATAAAATCACATTAGGAATGGGAAACTAAGGTGTATCAAGAAAATCAAAAGTACTTCTTGAGTATATAAACAAGAAGTACCAAACCGTCGACCTTATGGACGATCTGAGAACAACGATGGGTAGACCTTGTTGAGATGATCAATTTTATCTCTAATAGCCAAGCTCTAAATATTACTTGAAAGACCACAAATGAAGCTTGAAGATAGAGCTACAATGGGGGTTTGTATCCTCCAAAACTAAGAGAGAGATGAGAGATATATAGAGAGAGATGTGTATATCAAAATGAAAGAAAAAGAAAAAGATAAGGAGAGAAAAGAGAGTTGAGTGTAGGGGAAGTCTCCCAAAAGTGGGGATTTGATGGGTTACGTGTGGGTAGGTATGGGTTAGGTTTGGGTAAGTATAGGTTAGGTTTTGGTATATAACATACCCAACCACAAGATATATAATTACACATGTGTACCCACTAACCAAAAAGCGATACCAACATGTATCAAATTTAAATACACTGCCCCAAAACAAGACCCACATTGGTCCAAAATTACCAAAATACCCTTAAATAAATTCTGAGTTTCTACACCATCGAAGGTACCGAGTGGGAGAACGAGAAGAAATAATTCGTGCGATGGGTTAGGAGTAGAAGTTGTGTATATGTGATTATGTTCATATGTTTAGGTGTTGAATCTCAGGTTGCAACTTTTGTACTAAGAATGTTAGGAACAATTTATGTTTTGGGAGTTCTTGTAATATGTCAAGTTTTGCCATGGTTAGTGGTAGAATAGGGTGTAGAACTTCTTTTATAGTTCACAAGTTGCATATGTGTAAGGAAGTCTTGTTGGGTAGAGCGGTTCTTTTAATGTAACATTAACTTGGGTTTCCCTAGTTTTTGTGTTGAAACTTGTGGTATGTTAAAATGTGGATTTTTTATGCAAGTTCATAAACTTAGTTGGAACTAAAGTGTTTTGGTGTTTCAAATAACTTCTCAAAGAGTTTGAAATGGTTGGGAAACTCCTATGATGTTTAGTTAAAATTTTAAGCACTTGGGAGTGATTCCCAAATGGTTTTGGATGTGACTATAAGGATTTGGCATGGTTTAATCAAGTTTTGACTGAATTTTTACTCATGTTTAGTTAAATGTTGAGGTGAGATGCAAGTTTGTGTTAATATCTTGAGTTTAATGGTTCTTAGTGTTTGAGAGAACTTAAAAATGCTTTTGGGGTAGTTTTTGAAGTGCCTATGAGGTTTGATTGGGTTTTGGGTATGTTTGGAACTTTTTGAATAGGGGAAATCTACTAAAAATTGTCTTCTGCAGAATACGAATCGATCTGGGTCTAGTACGGATCGATCTGGGGCATATGGGGGAGCAGAAAATGACATTCTGCTAAAACCGAATCGATCCGGTTTTGGGATGGATTGATCCGCTGGTCTGGTGTCAGCCTAACGGCTTTTACAAAAACAAGCATAACTCTCTCTAGAAAATTCAAATTCGTGCGTCATTTTTTGCGTTGAAACTGGGACTCAAAGACTTATATTTTGATATAAAATTTGCTATACTTTATTAATGACCATTTTACTCTTGGGTGCTACTTTGTCATTATAAACTTATTTTAGGAGGTTCAATCCATGGTTTTCTTAGTAGTTTGAGAATAAGTTGGTGTGTGGGCTTTGTTACACGTGTCCTAATCTGCCCAAGGCGGGTTGGGGTGTGAATTTTTGGTATCAGAGCAATAGGTTAGAGCCTTGGGGGCGAGTAGCGAAAAATACATGTAAAAAGCATAAAGGGATGCGAAGCTATGAAGATCATGCATACATGTTTATTTATTATGCTTAAACGTTGTTTAGCATGCATCACACATTATTTGTAGTAACGTGTATGTGAATTACTATATGGATATCAGGCTTAATTGTCTAGTGGTAATGGATTTGGGAAAAGGACATACCTCATCACTAAAAGAGAAACAAGTGAAAAGTGTTGTAGAGATAATGATAAGAACCATGGGAGGGGCACAAGGAACTCCAAATCGAGAGGTAAGAATAGAACTGCCAATCACAGAAGAGATTCCAAAGGAGTTCCGACAACAAGAAGAATGTAAAGGATTATGAGAAAGTCAAGGTAGGATTAAAAGGGCAAATGTAGGGAGTTCCTCAGTAAGTGGTATTCCGAAGGTAAAGAAGTCGCATTATTTAATGTGCAAAAAGCGACATTGGGGGGTATGCTACCTGATTTGCTATGCTTGTAGGCAACTTGGGCACTGTGCAAAGAATTGTCCGCATAGGGGTACAGGGTTTAGGGAAAATTGTTTTGGATGTAGACAACAAGGTCATCGGGAGCAAGACTATCCTAATAAACAACAAGAGGGTCCAAGCTTTTCGACACCTAAGACTACCTCAAGATCTGTTCAACCGCTAATGAGGGAAGAACAACAAGAAGATAGGAGTTCTTAACTAATGCTTACGTCACCACAGACAACAAGTAATATGTAGGGTTACTTATTTATTTGTTTATAACCAATGTAAGTATTTCTGATTCTGAAAGAACCATGTATTGATTGCATCGTAACAACTGTTGAATGATCAAGTATATTATCAGGAATCTTGGAAAGTTGGCTTAGTTAGTAATATTTTAATCGGAGTATCCGTGATTGGTTCTGGCATACCAAAGGGGGTAAATGATATAAGGGTAATACAAGACCGTTAACAGTGGTTATATTGAAGTACTTTAAATGGATAGTTGTGTATGAATGGGCCGCAATCAGAAATTGTAGGGTTGATAGTGTAATGATTTCTTACTGAGTCATATGGAGTTTTATTTTCAAGATAGTCAATATGATGTTGACATTCAATATCGTTAGAACTTGTCGGCTAACTGAGGAAAAGTTGTTAGAAGTTTCTACGAGTGATTCATGTGCACAAAGAAAATGTGGTATAAGGGCTATACAATATTATTAACCATAGAATAGTGTTGATAGCTACTCAACGTTTGAGGAAGCATTGTGTCACGCCCCGACGTAGCATAAATAAGGAAAGCGTTTAATTTCCTTTATGGACTCGTAGGTCGCGACAGTTTGAAGGATCGATTCCGTCCCAAACGTCGAACAACAAAACATAATAATCAGAGTAAAGCAATCAAGGCTTACAAAAATTTTTCTAACTTATTACATCTTATGATACGGGGTCAACTAAGGCACAGACCGCCTTAAAATAAAACAATAACTTAGTGTCTGTTACAATCATCCTTATATAACAAAACAGTTTAAAACTTAGACATGCAAACTTAAAGCATAAATGAACAGTTCTCTTATTCCAAAAGCAGCCATTCTCAATTAGCATAGTCGTACGACTCCTCCTGGTTATAACCTGAAAAGCCTGAACACGAATGTCTAGGACGCATCAACGTCGTCAGCTTCAAGAAGCTGGTGAGTATTAAAAACGTGACTTTAAATGTAAAACATACCCATTTACCTTTTTCCATTATCAGTTTGTAAAATCAATAGTTAAACCGCCAAAAGAATTCATTTATAAAACAACAAGGAATATATTAAAGGTCGTTCATTCATAAAAACATATACTCGTGTAATGAGACAATGCACCACACTCATCTTGCCGACTCTTTTCTCTCGACAGCCACAACAACCCACTATCTTACTCCTGGTATCTTTGAAACACTAAGATAGCCACACTTTAGCAACGGGGCGCCAGGGAGTGTCCAGTTTGCCTCACACTTTGGTCCGGGGTACCAGGGAGTGTCCAATGCCTCACACTTTGAATACCCTAACCGCCATGCAAATACCGGGGCAACCCCTCACGCAGTATCCAGACTCGAGTATCAGGGAGTGTCCGTAGGCCAAACTTTAGCACTACCATGGGTGCCAGGGAATGTCCGAGTTCGGCTTCACACACTTTAACGCTTCCATGGGCGTCAGGGAGTGTCCATATTTGCCACCGTCGCATTTCAAAGATACCCTCTCCACAACCACAACCACAACCACAACTACAACCACAACTCAAACTCAATTACAACCATAACCACGACTCAATCCATAACCACAACTCAACTCAAACTCTAACTCTTTTCACACTGACCATTACTCTTTTCCACACAGACTAACACCCCCATGCATGTACCACTGACCCCACATGAATGATATGCACTTAAACGAAAGCAAAAATGCTGAATTAAAAGAACAACACGCGTACGAGGATTGATGAGTCATACTACAATGTTTTAATCATTCAAACATAACTAAATAGAGTTCTAATTAACTAAATTTCCCAAACAGAGTCTTAACAGTACTAAAAAGTTGAACCAAACAGTCCCTTAGCATAAAACAAACAAAACCAGAAACTGCCAGACCTCGCGCGCGCGGGCCGCTCGCGCGAAAGATCGCTCGCGCGGACCGCTCGCGCGATATGCCCAATTTCCTTTTTATAATATAAACTTTTCTGTCTGCCTGAGGAACCCAAGGTCGCGCGCGCGGATCGCTCGCGCGAAAGGGTTATCGCGCGACCCTCGCTCGCGCGATCTGCCTAAATTTCAATATATATATATAAACTCTTATGTCTGCCTGGGAAAGCAAGGATCGCGCGCGCGGGCCGCTCACGCGAAAGATCGCTCGCGCGGGCCGCTCGCGCAATTCTCGCGCGCGCGATCGTGGCGCGAGATGAAGCTGAGGCTTCATCTTCTTCGTCAGATTACTCTGTTTCAGCAGTTCAGGGTCCAAAATGACCCATTTCCAATTCTGTAAGTATGTATATTATGTTATATATGGATCTCTTCCTTTTTCAACAAGGATTAAGAATCTATGATTAATTTAACATGATTCTAACTATAACTCTCCAATTTCATGAAAAACTAAAACATGTCAAAACTTATTTTCTTATATACTTTCTTATATGAACAAATTAGGCTCTAAAACTTTGGATATAGTATATATGACATGTAATCTATCATATTCATCTAACAAAATAGGTTTTGGTTGAGTTTGGAAAATCTCCATTTTTCAAGCTATGAACTTCAACGTACAAACATCAATGGTGATTTACAACATTAAACAATTACACAGCAATTAATATGAAATTACATTCTTAGTGAGTTTAGAATACTCACTGAGTTTGAAGATTCAAAATAGATGTTGAGAAAGAAAGGCCAATTAAGAAATCCACTTAAGCTTAGCTATGGTGGATTGAAGCTCTTCTCTCTCTCTAAAATAAACTGTGTTAACTCTCTGCACTCTCTCTGGAATTCAGTAAGTAGAACTCAATGTGTGTGTGTGTGTGAGTGTGTTGTGTATGTATATATGTAGATAACCAAACTTGGGGGCCAAGAACTATCAACTACACTCAACAAATTGGTTTAGTTCTTAATTAATGAAAAACTATAATAAACACTGATATATACATACGTATATTACTCATATATGCAGATTAAACACTGCAATTGTCTCCCAAATAAATTGAAAGGTCAAGTAGAGTACTAGGGGGCAACTTGATGTTGTTTGGGAATATTAGCTTTTGGTCACAACAATACACACACACACAAAGCATTGCCAAACAAGGCCTATGCTAATGATCACTTGCCATAAATGGCAATAAAGCAAATGTCCAAATCGGTCACTTCCAAAATCTGTGGAAGTTAAACACAACATGGACAGTTTTGGACATAAGCTGGTATTTTCGGGGCGCGGTGGTCACCACAAAAATACAGGAATTTCATTTTAACGTAGGAAGTGATTTTCTGGTTTCATAAAAATACAGCTTGAAATAAAAGAGAACATTTCCACCGTTTTGAAATACAGATTTGAAATTCAATACAGGTGTTGCTAAACTTTTTATAAAAATTACAATTTAACCCCAACATGAATTTTAATATGAAATAACACAAGGGATAATAATTAGAACATGAGAAATGTATTTAAATGAAGCAGTCAATACCAAATGAAATTTAATATGACAATGCAATTACAAATTAAATATGAAAATGCAGGTTATTACACCCTTCCTCCCTTAAACAGGATTTCGTCCCCGAAATCAAGACTATCTAGTCCTGAAATAACTCCGGGTACTTCTTCCTCATATCAACTTCAACTTCCCACGAGGCTTCGTTCTCGTCATGGTGATTCCACTGAACCTTTACCAACGGAATATCCTTATTCCTCAACTTCTTGATACTCTGATCTAGAATCTTCACAGGTCTCTCCTTGTAAGAAACGTTATGACTCGTCTCAATATCGTCATAACTAACCACGTGCGAGGGGTCTCGTATGTACTTCCTCAGCATACTCACGTGGAATACATTGTGAACCCCAGACATCTTCGGTGGTAGCGCAAGTCGATAAGCTACTTTCCCGACACGTTCCAAAATCTCGAACGGTCCGATGAAACGCGGAGCTAACTTCCCTCTCTTGAGACCAAAACGTACCACTCCTCGGGTTGGTGAAACCTTAAGAAGTACGTGATCTCCAACACTGAATTCCAAATCTTTCCGGCGTCGATCCGCATAACTCTTATACCGGCTCTGAGCGGTTCTCATCCTTTCCTTGACTAAAGAAATCTTCTCGTTGGTTTCTCTAACCAAATCTGGTCCCAACAATTCTGTGTCCCCAACTTCTGCCCAACACAAAGGGGAACGACATGGTCGTCCGTACAATGCTTCGAACGGAGCCATACCGATACTCGTGTGATAACTATTGTTATAAGCAAATTCAACCAACGGCAAGTGCGTCTCCCAAGATTCTTCAAAATCGATCACACAAGCCCTGAGCATATCTTCCATGATCTGATTAACACGCTCAGTTTGTCCATCTGTCTGAGGGTGAAAAGCAGTGCTCATCTTGAGCGAGGTTCCTATAGCTTCTTGCAGACTTTCCCAAAATCCAGAAGTAAAACGCGCGTCACGGTCTGACATAATCGACACAGGTGCACCGTGAAGCCGCACAACTTGTTGTATGTACATCCGGCTCATCTTTTCCACCGGGTATGTCATACTGTAAGCAATGAAATGAGCAGACTTCGTCAATCGATCCACTATTACCCATATGGCGTCATGATTCTGCTGCGATCGAGGCAATCCTACTACAAAATCCATCGTAATGTGCTCCCACTTCCAACCAGGAATAGGCAGCGGTTGCAACAATCCTGACGGTCTCTGATGTTCAGCTTTGACTTGCTGACACGCCAAACACTTGGATACAAATTCGGCCACGTCTTTCTTCATACCTTCCCACCAGAAATTTCTCTTCAGATCTTTGTACATCTTAGTTCCTCCCGGGTGAACTGTATACCTTGATTTATGTGCTTCATCCAGGATATCCTTCCTTAGCTCTTCATCACTTGGCACACATAATCTATTTCTACACCGATATCCTCCATCGATTCCCACCTTCCATTCGGTCGGGTCTTTATCTGACATCTTCACGAACCATGTCTGAAACTTCTCATCTTCTTTTTGAGTTCCAATAATGCGGTCGATAAGAACAGGCTGTAGGATAAGACATCCAAAAAGTTGTCCCTCTCCTCCTTCAGCACTCTGTACATCGAACTCTGCCAAAGTCTCCAACGCTCGCCACTCTCTAACCATTAAGGAGGCAATCGTCTCACGAGTCTGTCGACTCAACGCATCAGCGACCACATTAGCTTTACCGGGGTGGTATTCCAATGTGAAGTCGTAATCTTTGATTAGCTCCATCCATCTGCGCTGCCTCATGTTCAACTCTTTCTGTGTGAACAAGTATTTTAGGCTCTTGTGATCAGAGAACAAATCAAACTTCTCACCGTAGAGATAGTGTCTCCAAATCTTGAGTGCGAAAACTACTGCTGCCAACTCCAAATCATGAATAGGATAGTTTAACTCATTCGGCTTCAGCTGTCTGGATCCATAGGCAATAACTCTGCCATCTTGCATAAGTACACACCCTAACCCTTGATATGATGCGTCACTAAAGATAGTGAACTTCTCATCAGGCTTGGGTATTGCTAGTACCGGTGCGGTAGTGAGTCTTCCTTTCAACTCTAGAAAGGCTCGCTCATGCTTCTCTGTCCACTCGAACTTCAAATTCTTCTTCGTCAACCCAGTCAAAGGTGCTGATATCTTTGAGAATCCCTCAACGAATCTCCTGTAATAGCCTGCGAGTCCAAGAAAGCTCCGAACTTCTATAGGGTTGCTCGGTCTAACCCAATTTGATACAGCATCGGTCTTGGACGAATCTACTGAAATTCCTTGAGATGACACCTTGTGTCCCAAAAATTTCACTTCTTGCAACCAGAACTCACACTTACTGAACTTGGCATACAACTGATGGTCCTTGAGCGTCTGCATCGCAATCCGTAGATGTTGCTCGTGTTCTTCTCCTGACTTAGAATAGATCAAAATATCATCTATAAAGACGATGACAAACTGATCCAAATAAGGTTTGAACACTCTGTTCATCAGATCCATAAACACTGCCGGGGCGTTCGTCATTCCAAACGGCATCACCAGAAATTCATAATGACCATATCGGGTTCTGAAAGCAGTCTTAGGTATGTCTTCCTTTCGTACCCTCAACTGATGATATCCCGACCTTAGGTCGATCTTGGAAAATGTCGTAGCTCCTTGTAGTTGATCAAACAAATCATCAATCTGAGGCAAGGGATACTTGTTCTTGATAGTCACGCGGTTCAATTCTCTGTAGTCGATACACAATCTGAGTGTCCCGTCCTTCTTCTTTACAAATAACACCGGTGCTCCCCAAGGCGATGTACTTGGACGTACAAAACCTAGGTTCTCGAGCTCTTGAACTTGTTCCTTCAATTCCAGCAGTTCTGTGGGGGCCATTCTGTAGGGAACCTTGGTGATCGGTACGGTACCCGGTATAAGTTCAATACAGAACTCTATACTTCTCTCGGGCGGCAAACCAGAAACGTCTTGAAATACTTCTTCGAAGTCCTTGACTACAGGTATAGATGAAGCTGCCACCTCTGTACTGACGACTTCGACGTTGGCTAAACATCTTGTGAGGAACATATCTCCCGAGGGGTTACATTGAAAATCAAAGGGTTGATTCTCATTGTCGGGGAATGTAATTCTCTTCCTCGCACAATCCAACTTCACTTGATTCTGAGAGAGCCAATCCATTCCTAGGATTATGTCGAACTCCTTCATCGATAGGACGATCAACCTTGCAGGGATTTCACGGTCTCCTAACCGTAAGGGACAATCCTTGCACACATGTCCTAATCTGACTGCAGCTCCTAGTGGCGAAGTAGCCTTCAAAGCTTTCTCTAAGCGATGAGGTAAGATACCCAATCTCCGAATTGTATTAACAGATATGAACGAAAGAGCAGCACCCGTATCAAATAACACTTTAACATGAGAGTTAAACAGAGTTAATGTACCTTCCACTGCTTGTTGATCAGGTTGAGCTTCTCCATAATCTCCTTCTCCGTACACAGTTCCATCATATCCAGCGGCATCAGGAATAACAGCATTCAAGCGAGTCTGGCCCTGTTGACCATAAGTCACCTGTTTAGGAGCAGTGCAGAACCTACTGATGTGACCTGGTTCACCACAGTTGAAGCAGACTATCCCTTGCTGAGCAGCACGCATTGGTGCCTTGCAATCACGAGCTAGATGTCCAGGGTTGCCACAGTTGAAGCACTTTCCACTACTACTTCCTTCTCCTATTCGGGGTTGAGTCGGATAGGTAATAGCCTGGGTCTTCTTGCTTCCGTCAAAATTCCTCTTCTGCCCTTGGGTACGATTCATTGGTGGTCTATTCCCAAAATTACCCCTTTGAGGCGGTCGGAATTCAAATTGTTTACGGTTCACTCGAGCATCCTCTTCCAGATCGGTAGCCAAACCAACAAGTCCTTCAAACGATTTATCTAGGTGGCCGAGAGTTAGGCGACGAATCTGCGGTGTCAGCCCTTGGTTATACTTCCGGATCTTCTTCTCTTCAGTATCAACCAGGTGTGGAGCAAACCGAGACAGTCTTTTGAACTGTGTGGTGTACTCTTGCACCGACTTGGTTCCTTGTGTCAGGTCCATGAATTTCTTCTCTCTTCTGTTCCTCTCCGTAGCCGGGAAATACTTCTCCAAAAATCTCCCTTTGAACGCAGTCCACGTCATCCCCATTGCAGCTCCATTCCCAATAGTAGCTATGACTGAATCCCACCAATCTGCGGCAACATCGGTCAACTGAAACGTAGCCAATCTCCTCTTGTCCATCTCGTTACACTGGACAGCTTCAAACATGCGGTCCATCTGTCTTAACCACTGTTCCGCTTTCCAGGGTTCCGCGGTACCCGCAAACTGTTCGGGCCTTAGAGCACGGAATCTCTCTAGCAACTTGTCCCCAGTTTGACGGTCTCTTCGGTTGTCATTCGTATTACCGATTCTTTCCAACCGTCTGATAAATGCTTCGAACATCCCTGTAGGATCGGCAGCCTCGGGTGCTCCCTCGATCAGGTTCATGTTCCTCCTGACTCCTCCAGCCATTCTATGCATGATAGTGGTAGTAGAATGAGAAACATGCATGCAACGGTGCTATGAAGCAATTTAAATGACAACAACATTCAAAAGGGCATATTTTATATATATCACTTCTTGTCAAGTTGATACAAAAAGCATGTATGGTCAGATCAATGCCTACCCTATCTGTATGGGTTAGGACGCATGCAAGAGTTAATGTTACAAAAATGGGTCATCGCCCTACACTATAATGCATGTAATTATAGCTTGCAAAAAGAGATAGAGCTAATAGTCAAAACAGTCAATATGTACAAGGCCATATCTAAACAGTCAGTCATCGCCGTAGGTAGCCATCAACAGGTCAAGCGAGTCGGCCTGATGCAGTCGCTGAACATGGGAGGGGCCTGCCCCAAAGTTACAGCTGTGAGAGGTCATCAGTGAAGCAGGTCCAGGGACATCTGCCTCAGGCAAGGCTGGCTCAAGTGCAAGTGCCTCCTCAAGGTCGACTGCAAAGTCGTCCCATCCTAAGCCGTCCTCCTCGGCGTCCTCAGAAATAGGAACGAACGCAACGTCAACGTCATCGTCATCCTCAGCAGCGGGGATGATCGGTGGAGGTACCTCCAGCTGTGCAAGGTGGGCCTGCACAACCTGAACCTCAAGGGGAAGATAGAAGGCATCGCTATTAACTAAGCGAATCATCTCAACGAGTACTAAGCGCTGGATCTCTATGAAGTAAAGAATCTCGAGGCGAGCACGAGACAGGTCGACCAGTCCTAATATGTGAATCTGATACCAGAGGTCTAGCTCGACGGTAGCAGTTGCACGCTGCCCAATAGCAGTGAAATAAAGGGTCGCCGAAGCCGGCACTATAGCTCCTACAGTAACCCAATGCCCTCCAAAAGCATCAGGTACAAACAGGGGCTGAGCTGGATCCATACCTGAAAAGGTGCTACTTAAGTCAGAACAGAATAATCTTAGGCGTTTGGGTCCTGAGTCTATCCTCCCTGTCGTATCATCGGGTGTGTAATACTTAATGGAATGTGGAATCGGGTCTATACTGGTAAACCCTAACCTGGCTAAACTATCTTGTGATAAATCATAACCTGGCTCTGATACCACTAAATCCTGTCACGCCCCGACGTAGCATAAATAAGGAAAGCGTTTAATTTCCTTTATGGACCCGTAGGTCGCGACAGTTTGAAGGATCGATTCCGTCCCAAACGTCGAACAACAAAACATAATAATCAGAGTAAAGCAATCAAGGCTTACAAAAAAATTTCTAACTTATTACATCTTATGATACGGGGTCAACTAAGGCACAGACCGCCTTAAAATAAAACAATAACTTAGTGTCTGTTACAATCATCCTTATATAACAAAACAGTTTAAAACTTAGACATGCAAACTTAAAGCATAAATGAACAGTTCTCTTATTCCAAAAGCAGCCATTCTCAATTAGCATAGTCGTACGACTCCTCCTGGTTATAACCTGAAAAGCCTGAACACGAATGTCCAGGACGCATCAACGTCGTCAGCTTCAAGAAGCTGGTGAGTATTAAAAACGTGACTTTAAATGTAAAACATACCCATTTACCTTTTTCCATTATCAGTTTGTAAAATCAATAGTTAAACCGCAGAAAGAATTCATTTATAAAACAACAAGGAATATATTAAAGGTCGTTCATTCATAAAAACAGATACTCGTGTAATGAGACAATGCACCACACTCATCTTGCCGACTCTTTTCTCTCGACAGCCACAACAACCCACTATCTTACTCCTGGTATCTTTGAAACACTAAGATAGCCACACTTTAGCAACGGGGCGCCAGGGAGTGTCCAGTTTGCCTCACACTTTGGTCCGGGGTACCAGGGAGTGTCCAATGCCTCACACTTTGAATACCCTAACCGCCATGCAAATACCGGGGCAACCCCTCACGCAGTATCCAGACTCGAGTATCAGGGAGTGTCCGTAGGCCACACTTTAGCACTACCATGGGTGCCAGGGAATGTCCGAGTTTGGCTTCACACACTTTAACGCTTCCATGGGCGTCAGGGAGTGTCCATATTTGCCACCGTCGCATTTCAAAGATACCCTCTCCACAACCACAACCACAACCACAACTACAACCACAACTCAAACTCAATTACAACCATAACCACGACTCAATCCACAACCATAACTCAACTCAAACTCTAACTCTTTTCACACTGAACATTACTCTTTCCACACAGACTGACACACCCATGCATGTACCACTGACCCCACATGAATGATATGCACTTAAACGAAAGCAAAAATGCTGAATTAAAGGAACAACACGCATACGGGGATTGATGAGTCATACTACAATGTTTTAATCATTCAAACATAACTAAATAGAGTTCTAATTAACTAAATTTCCCAAACAGAGTCTTAACAGTACTAAAAAGTTGAACCAAACAGTCCCTTAGCATAAAACAAACAAAATCAGAAACTGCCAGACCTCGCGCGCGCGGGCAGCTCGCGCGAAAGATCGCTCGCGCGGACCGCTCGCGCGATATGCCCAATTTCCTTTTTATAATATAAACTTTTCTGTCTGCCTGAGGAAGCCAAGGTCGCGCGCGCGGATCGCTCGCGCGAAAGGGTTATCGCGCGACCCTCGCTCGCGCGATCTGCCTAAATTTCAATATATATATATATATATAAACTCTTATGTCTGCCTGGGAAAGCAAGGATCGCGCGCGCGGGCCGCTCGCGCGAAAGATCGCTCGCGCGGGCCGCTCGCGCGATTCTCGCGCGCGCGATCGTGGCGTGAGATGAAGCTGAGGCTTCATCTTCTTCGTCAGATTACTCTGTTTCAGCAGTTCATGGTCCAAAATGACCCATTTCCAATTCTGTAAGTATGTATATTATGTTATATATGGATCTCTTCCTTTTTCAACAAGGATTAAGAATCTATGATTAATTTAACATGATTCTAACTATAACTCTCCAATTTCATGAAAAACTAAAACATGTCAAAACTTATTTTCTTATATACTTTCTTATATGAACAAATTAGGCTCTAAAACTTTGGATATAGTATATATGACATGTAATCTATCATATTCATCTAACAAAATAGGTTTTGGTTGAGCTTGGAAAATCTCCATTTTTCAAGCTATGAACTTCAACGTACAAACATCAATGGTGATTTACAACATTAAACAATTACACAGCAATTAATATGAAATTACATTCTTAGTGAGTTTAGAATACTCACTGAGTTTGAAGATTCAAAATAGATGTTGAGAAAGAAAGGCCAATTAAGAAATCCACTTAAGCTTAGCTATGGTGGATTGAAGCTCTTCTCTCTCTCTAAAATAAACTGTGTTAACTCTCTGCACTCTCTCTGGAATTCAGTAAGTAGAACTCAATGTGTGTGTGTGTGAGTGTGTTGTGTATGTATATATGTAGATAACCAAACTTGGGGGCCAAGAACTATCAACTACACTCAACAAATTTGTTTAGTTCTTAATTAATGAAAAACTATAATAAACACTGATATATACATACGTATATTACTCATATATGCAGATTAAACACTGCAATTGTCTCCCAAATAAATTGAAAGGTCAAGTAGAGTACTAGGGGGCAACTTGATGTTGTTTGGGAATATTAGCTTTTGGTCACAACAATACACACACACACACAAAGCATTGCCAAACAAGGCCTATGCTAATGATCACTTGCCATAAATGGCAATAAAGCAAATGTCCAAATCAGTCACTTCCAAAATCTGTGAAAGTTAAACACAACATGGACAGTTTTGGACATAAGCTGGTATTTTCGGGGCGCGGTGGTCACCACAAAAATACAGGAATTTCATTTTAACGTAGGAAGTGATTTTCTGGTTTCATAAAAATACAGCTTGAAATAAAAGAGAACATTTCCACCGTTTTGAAATACAGATTTGAAATTCAATACAGGTGTTGCTAAACTTTTTATAAAAATTACAATTTAACCCCAACATGAATTTTAATATGAAATAACACAAGGGATAATAATTAGAACATGAGAAATGTATTTAAATGAAGCAGTCAATACCAAATGAAATTTAATATGACAATGCAATTACAAATTAAATATGAAAATGCAGGTTATTACACATTGGGTATGTTATGATTGTCAATCAAATAACTATAGTATGATGGGTAGTAGATAAGTGTTGAATTGAACAAGCTTCTATTTTCTGCGAAATTGATATAATTTGACTATTTCATGTTGTGTCATCGTTAAGTTACCGTATAGCGAGGAGGAAAAGTCAAAAGTTTGTACTTATCAGAGTAAGAGTATACATTGAATTGAGTTGAGAATATTTTGACAATGGGAGTTTTGCATATGTATATGCATATGGGCTATTTTGACAGTGGATGAAATCTTGAATACATTACGAGAAGACTAATTGAACAACTTGCTTAGTATAGGGTAATTGGACCACCAAAGGTTAGAACTATAATTAAGTCTTTGGGTAGTATATTAAAGGGGGTTATTGACATTACTATGAAATGACAAACGGAACAACTAGCTAGATTGGGTATTGAGAATTGGGATTGAATGAAGCTACAGTTAAGAATAAATGTTAAATAGCGAATGAATAAAATTGTTGCAATAGGGAATGAATAAAATTGTTGGATAATCTTAGAGATGTCAGTACTTGTTGACTAAGATCCGAGAATGGTTAATGAAAGATCAAGGTAAGGGATATTACAAGAATTTTGGTACAAGATTAGAGCAGATGATGATTGCAATGATATTTAAAGTAACCTGAGTACCATTTGTGACTATTGATGATATAATCTGAATATTTGGGATGTAATGAAATGAACTTGTGATGGAATTATATATTAGCCATTCTAATGACACCGGAGGAATTTGCTAAAGGTGAACACTTATGCTAAAGACTAGGTTATATTTTGATAGAGTATGATAACGAGACTTCCGATGCTTTGTAACGATTAAAAACTTTGTGAAAAAGAAATGAGATGATAGAAGACTAGATGTTGATAATATTTGTAATCGAAGAACATGTTTGGTTATTGGTTCAGGGTAGGTGTGAATGCTTATGAGAGTTAAAGAGTTTATTTGAGAAGACAATGATCATAGCTAGATTCATTAATATTGAGAAATTTGCTAGTTATAATGAGGTACCATGTTATAGATTGAGTTATATGGTATTGTAATGATTGCATATGCTTCACAAAAGATTGAAACTTGATGAGTATATTCTTTGACGTAAGGTTTGAAATAGGCAAAGAAATGTCTATAGGTAAGAAGCTAATAAGGACTACAGGGATTTGAAATATGACTTATGTAACAGAAATCGAGTACGTGGTAAAGAAAATAGTTAGAAATCATGGTAAGTAATGATAATGAAAACCTAACACTGGACAATTGAAGTCAAGTGGTTGTTGAAGCTGCTAGTTAGTGATCGATGAGGAAAATACAATATGTGAATTAATTATGTGAGGTGAATTGGTGAAGATTTAGTATTGCTAGAAGCTGAAATTACTCGGGGGAGATGGTCATAGTTTGAAATCAATCGACAGTATTGTGTCAGATTGTAAGAAGTTAGCCTAAGAATCCGTGTTGTTTGTTTGCTCCATAAAGGGGATATAACAAGTTATTGAAGAAGAATGATTAAATTTTGCGTTACGGGCAAGATGTGTTGAATCCAGAAGTTATATATATATATATATTCTGAATGAAGATAGCTCAAGAAAGGAGATTCAAAAGAAATATTGAAGTCGTAAATGAGATTGTGGAGAATAAGTTGTTAATGATTGAGTATGGAATGGTATTGATTACACTTTACTATGTATGATGACCTGATAATCAGTTACAAGGGGTATAAGTCTTTTTGAAGATTGATTTGGAATCTGAGTACTATTAATTAAAAAGCTGGGATACTGTGACAATTGTCTTAGATGTACTTGTAAAGCACTTTATATGACGTGAAGTATAAGGATAAAATAAGGCAAAGATACCGAGGGTTTGCGGGGTCATTGCAAATGATATTGATGAACAATGGAAAAGGGCATGTGTCGTGATGAATTTCATGGTGGGATTGTCAAGATTGGTATGATTTAGATGTTGATATATAAATGATAGTAAACATTGTTGACCAGGTCAATTAATGGTTATTAGTTAAAGTTGCGGATTTGTAAGGGTTAATTGAATTATATGTGAAAGGAAATTGTGAGATTATGTAGGCATTGATACTTACAATTTTCGGAATGACGTATGTAAATATATTAAAATTTTGACATTTTGCAAGAAGCAATGAAAATGAAACTGAGTCGTGGTAGAACGAGTCACTGCAAGTTAATGATTAGTAGGAAAAATGTACTACAGGTAATTGAGTTCTATTCTCAGAAAAATTAAGAGTATCTATTGTGGGGAATGAAATGTTCATAAAAATGTTATCTTTGGTAGGTAATATGAGTTAAAGGATTGAAAGGGATGCGAACTGGTAACTTGTGACTTAATGATTGAGGTTGTAGTCAGAAGTAACCACAGGGGTTTAATGTGCTTCAAGCCTTCGTGTTACAGTATTAATTGTCAGATTTGAATCAGGACAGTGCTTGTGAACTATATGAAGTTTGAGAAGGAAATGTGTATATTCATTGATACTACAAGATGGGAAAAGTTTGGGGACAAACTCCTTAAAAGGGAAGGAGAAATGTAACACCCTTACCTGGAAAAGAAGGCTAATGTGGTATTAATATGTATTAATTAAAGATTATAAACGCATAAGGTAGTTTAAGGTGGGGATATGAACCCACAGGTAAAAAAAAATGTTCAAATGCGGACACAGATGAAAGTCCTGTGACAGGCAGGACTTGTATAAATGTGGGGTCCAATGAGGGTCAAATTAAAATAATTTACAATTTGACGCCATTATATGTTTATATGATTTTCTGTTTTAAAGTTTAAAGATTATATTATGTCTTATAATGGGTAAAGGGGGCCAGTTTGGGTACCCATGTGAGGGCGTATTTGAAAATAATTCATAAATTATAGGTTTAATAGAAACCTCATAATTTATGTGGGACCACATTTGGAACCCACACGGGACTTAGATTAAATCCATTTAGAAAAGGTGGGTAGTTAACATAATTAACATGGGGGTTTCATAATAAAGCTTAAAAAAAGTTGGGGGAGGTAAATAGAAATAATGAGAAAATGTGACAACACATATGGGTGTCTTGCATATGTGTCTCACAAGTGTCAAATAAGCTGAAATTTATAGAATTGAAGAGAGCGAAAAGCTTTCAAGTCGGCAACAGGTTCCTCGACACCATTTTCTTGTTGTTTCTTCGTCGTCCGACGTCGGATTCACGAACTGAGACCATTTTTGGACTCGTGAAGGTAAGAGGATCACATGCATATCTTTTATTTTTAGTTTCATTAACATTTTTCTGGCGACCGTCCTTGATAGACGATGTTTGATGTATCAAAACTATCTTAGGATTTGAGGTAAAATTAGCAAGAGATTGGGGAATTCTAGGCTTAATTGCGTATAATTCAAAGAGGTAAGTGTTTTAATCCCAAAATTGGGTGTTTAGATGTGTTAATTTGATAATTGTTAGTTTAGAATGCTTAATTCATGCATATGTAGCTTTGATTATGATGAATTTGGGTAAAAGCGTGTTAATAATGTGAAATTGCTATGCTTAAATGCTTATGTTGATTAAAGGAATGTCAAGTAGTGGCCATCATTTATAGGTCCCATATGTAAGGGAAAAAAGGCCCTCAAGAGTGGGGCGTGGTGACGACCACAATGAAATATCGGTGACGCCTTCAGGGTCCCAAGAGAATGTGTGTTGTGCTATATGTGCCCAAAAGTGAGAAAGATCTAGGGTGAGAAGGACCCGGGGGTGGTGGCTGGAGTTACTTGACTTTTCAGAGATTATTTTGTTGATTTTTATAATGATTGTTGCATTTACATACTTTGCATTCTAATAGCATGATTAGTTCCCTCACTAAGCGAAAGCTTAAATGAAAAATATATTTTCTGTTGTGGTTATTGAATAACCATCGCAAATACCGAACGGGAGAACAAGAGAAAATGATCCGCGCGACGGGTTGGGAGTAGAAGTTGTGTATATGTGAATATGTTCATATGTTTAGCTGTTGAATCTCAGGTTGCAACTTTTGTACTTAGAATGTTTGGAATAATTTATGTTTTGGGAGTTCTTGAAATATGTCAAGTTTTGCCACGGTTAGTGGTAGAATAGGGTGTAAAACTTCTTTTATAGTTCACAAGTTGCATATGTGTAAGGAAGTCTTGTTGGGTAGAGCGGTTCTTTTGATGTAACATCAACTTGGGTTTCCCTAATTCTTGTGTTGAAACTTGTGGTATGTTAAAATATGGATTTTTGATGCAAGTTCATAAATTTAGATGGAACTAAAGTGTTTTGGTGTTTCAAATAACTTCTCAAAGAGTTTGAAATGGTTGGGAAACTCCTATGATGTTTTGTTAAAATTTTAAGACACTTGGGAGTGATTCCCAAATGGTTTTGGATGTGACTATAAGGATTTGGTATGGTTTAATCAAGTTTTGACTGAATTTTTACTCATGTTTAGCTAAATGTTGAGGTGAGATGCAAGTTTGTGTTTATATCTTGAGTTTAATGGTTCTTAGTGTTTGAGAGAACTTATAAATGCTTTTGGGGTAGTTTTTGAAGTGCCCATGAGGATTGGTTGGGTAGCCTGACGACTTTTACGGAAACAAGTATAACTCTCTTTAGAAAATTCAGATTTGTGTGTCTTTTTTGCGTTGGAACCGGGACTCAAAGACCTATCTTTTGATGTAAAATTCGCTATACTTTATAAATGACCATTTTACCCTTGGGGGATACTTTGTCATTATAAACTTGTTTTAGGAGGTTTAATCCATAGTTTTCTTAGTAATTTGAGAATAAATTGGTGTGTGGGCTTTGTTACAAGTGTCCTAATCCGCCCGAGGCGGGTTAGGGTGTGACAATTCCTCTCTTGCATTTTTGGTTCTTGTGTTTCCACATGATTTGACTCCTTGCCAAAACTTTGCACCATTATACTATTTTTAGTTAACCATGTGAGTTTCTTTATTCGAATTCAAATTTCCAATTATCCTATAATTCTGAATCTTGATAATACTTGCATGATAGTGCAATCATGTTTATTTTCCTCTGTTCATCATGCTTTTTTAGCAAATTGATATTCGACCTTCCTTGGACTTGGTCAAATCTGACTTTTCTATTATTGTGGATATTATCTTGGCATGTAGAAACTAGTTCAGGATATGTGACATGGTTACAATCAACCAATGCTCGTGAAGGAAGGCTTTATAAGGAATCGTTTGAGACAAAATAGTTTTTGATCTGCACAACCAGGCTCGATTGGAGACCGATGACTTGTTGAGGAGAAAAAGTGGACTGAGCATAAAAGTGGTAGAGAACTTCAGTGCCGCTGCTGCTTCCTAGACTGTTTGAGCAAGAAATTTGCGAAGTGGTCAGTCAGTTATTTAATTTTTCTAAAGATTTTAAATAGTGGTTTTCCTGAACAAGTATACGATATTTACAACTAGGGATTTGTTTATATAAGCTTCTTTCTACAACATATGTACATATACATAAGTGCAAACACATCTAAAACAGCAACTAGGCTATCCAGGTCATTCTTCGTCATTTTAGGTCATACTTTATAATTGATGAGTAAACTGTATTTACATTAACTTTGATATAGTTGTTGGCCTATAAGAGATCTTTCCTCATTAGTAAATCACAATAATAATGCATTTACAGATTTATGAGTGAGTGCTTTTGAACCCTTACAATTATGCTTGTTAATCATAGCGAGGAAGCATATTCGTTGTTAATCATGAGTTTTTTTTTCTTTTTCTGCTCGAAAAAGAAAATGTATTGGTAGGCTAAGATATAAAATACAAAAATAAAGATAACAATAAAATATAGTGAAATTTGCTCATTGAGTGTGTTACGAGTTATCAGTTGTGAATTCAAAATTTTCAAGCAGATGAGACATGTCAATACCTTTAAGAGAGGTGTTAACATGTCTTATCTGCTTGATATGGAAATTGGTTGCAAGAGAAATTAGTAAGTCTAGTTTGAAAAAAAATGTTAGAAAGATAGCATCATAACACCCACAAAGAGCTGTCACTTTGAGAAACTTCTTGGGAAATGGTCCTGAAATCTTCTTGTTTTGTTACAAAATCTTCTTGTCTCCTTTATTCTCATATCAATCCTAACTTTCGTTATGTTATGAGCCTTTTCGTCAACAAACTTAAAACCCCTAAAACACTCTCTTATTGACAAATTGAAGCAATGTTTTCCCTTGATGTTGAACTAGAACCTTTAAATCTTGGCTAAATTTCTGCCTCTTCTCATCAAAATATAGTTTCCAGCCTTTCTTAATACACTAAAGCCCGTAAATTCACAAGCTTTCCATTATCGTTAAGCTTTATAAATCATCAATTGTTGGATGCTCTATTGTAGCTTGATGGTGCTACCCATTTGGATAATTAAAGCTTGTAGTGAATTAAGTTCACACTAGTTCGATATTGAGTTTATTTGATTGTACCTTTTGCAAACGTGATTGTGATCGTAAATGATTTTGGTTTACCATAGTTTTTCACCAACCTCCCTTGAGGTTATTTATTTTAGTAAAATCTTTCCACTTATAACGATCATTGAAGAAACTTAGTGATCAAATTCGCTTTTTAAAATGCTTATGGTTCGTTTCAAGAATCCATTTTTTAAAATTCTTAAAGTTCTTTACAAAAATCTGTGAAAGTATGAAAAGACATCTAAAATTGCTACTATACACTTGATTTGAAATTGCTACTATTTAGCAATTTTTTTGTTCTTGTTATGGGCTTGTGGTATTTTGCCTTCTAGGTCTTTGTTCTTCGGCTTATAATTTTAGTTTTTTGGCTTTCTGTTTGGCATATATGAGGCTCTCTGGTTTTTGTTTTATAATGAGTTTGCCTTTGTTCTGTGGTTGCTTCGTGACGTTACTTAGTGTCCGTTGTTCAGAAATGTGTTATGTGGTTGCTTCGTGACGTTACTTAGTGTTCATTGTTCAGAAATGTAAAAACATTGATGTTGTAATATTTCTTGTGATTTGACTTGTGTGTGTTCTTAATGTTGTATTATTTCTTGTGATTTGACTTGTGTGTATTCTTGCTCAAGAATAGTTTATTCTAATCTTCCTCAATCAGCCCATAATCAGTTTTGTGACCATTTAACATTTTGATTTAGGTGGTTCCAATGTATTATATACCGAATATCTTTACAACTTAGATATGTAGCCTGCTTTTGAGGCGAAAGGAAGCAAGGTTGTGAATAACCCAATTGAGGCTCACATTGTTGCAGAGGTATGCTCTTTCAGAGTTCTTAGTATATCTAAGTTTAATGGACACAAGACTTGGTTTGGTTAATAATAGAGTAATATATGATACTATATTACTATTACTATTATAATTCATTAAGAAATATGTGTAACAAATAAATAATGTTTGTAGTATTTGTTAACATTTGAGTAGTTGTATTAGTGGTTTGACTGCCATCATTCTTGTCGGGAGGTATAGGGTTCGATTTTGTTTAGCTCCTACAAAATGTGATTTTTTTTCAGCAAAGGGCTGTGGGCTGGGTGGGCTGGGCTGAATTAGGTGAATGTCAGATGGGGTGGGCTAGTACACAAAACTTCCCAGAAACCTGCACTGGGCTACAGCCTAGCTGAGCCCAGTGCTAGGTCCGCCCTTGTTTATGAGGCTATAGTTAGAGCAAAAGAACAAATTAAGAAGAATTTGAACAATGTGGAGTCGAGATATAAGCGCATTTGGGGCATCATTGACGAACGTTGGAATTTACAACTCCATTGACCACTTCATGTGGCAGCATACTTTCTTAATCCAAAGTAAGTTACTCTAATGTAGGATACTTGTATAGTATATGAATCTATATATTATTTATAAATTTCCAATTGTTTGATAACTTACACTTTACTTGAATTTAAGGTTTCATTATGATCCAAATTTTCAAGCGGATTTAGAAGTAAAGATGGGGTTGTTTAGAACCATTGAGAGAATGTATCCTTGCCTATAATAACAGTTTTTAGTCTAGTATTGGGATGGCACCATATGAGGCACTATATAGGCGTAAGTGTCGATCATCGATTTGTTGGACTAAGGTAGGGGAACAAAGTCTAGAAGGACTTGAGATGGTTCAATTGGCAGCGAATAAAGTAAAGGTAATACAACAACGGTTGAAAACGGCCCAGAGTCGATACAAAAGCTATGAGGATACGGGATGAAGGCCACTAGAATTTGAAGTAGGTGACTGTGTATTCTTGAAGGTTTTACCTTCTAAGGGGATTACGAGGTTTGGGAAGCGAAGGAAGTTAAATCCTAGATAAGTTGGACCATTTGAGTTTGTTGGAAAAGTGGGACCAGTAGCTTATTGTCTAGAGTTACCACAAAAGTTGGCTAATGTACACGATGTATTTCTTGTGTCGATGTTGAGAAGAGTTATATCTGATTCAAGTCATGTGATTACTCCATAGCCATTGGAAGTCAGAGAAGACTTAACGTATGTTGAATGTCCGGTGAGAATCCTAGATAGAAAGGATAAGGTATTATGAAACAAGACAGTTCCATTGGTAATGGTCTTGTGGCGGAATCACTCAGTGGAAGAAACCACGTGGGAAGAGAAGATGAGATGCAGGCAAAGTATCCATTCCTATTTGAGGCATGAGGTATTAAAAGTTTGGGGACAAACTTCTTTTAGGGGGAGAGGATGTTATACCCGCTCCCGCGGTATTTATTTATATTATTTTAGCATGCATGGTATGCTTATTGTTATGTTAATTAACACATGTGAAGTGAGTGATGACTCACTAGTTGTTTAAGGGTGTCTTTTGTGAATCCAGTATTTGGCCTTAAAGGCAGTCCAGAAGGTGGGCATGTGAGAATTCCCTACGGTTGGAAAAATAATAACTCATTATTATGTGCTTAAATATTTATTTAGGCATATGTGAATATAATTGATTATTATATTATTGATAGCGATTCTTTGGGGTCATTAGATACCTAGTGAAGATGAAATTGAACGTGTTACATAATTTGGTAAGCTAATTAGCAATTTCGTAAAATCATGTAGAAGCTTGAGTTTTAGCAGCCAAACGAAACTTAGTCGGAAACTTATATAATTTTGAGGTTTCACTTGTAAAGCTATGCATTAGCTATGTAGAAAGTTTCAGAGACTGATTAAGAGTTTTGAAAACCCGTGGGGAAGTAAACACAATTTCTGGAAGTATTGCCTATATATATAGTTTGAAAACCTTTGGGGAGGTAAACACAATTTTCGGAAGGGGGATTTGATTGCTTCGAGCTTCTCGATGCCAAACGACGATTATTCGTCCGCTGGTTTTTCACCAAATTCCGTATTTGAACTCTTCGAGGTAAGGCCGTCATTTTGATACCTATTAGACCTTGTTTGGTTAAATTTTTCCAAAAACTCATTTTCTATAATTTTCATAAAAAGTTGATAATTGGATTTTTGATCGATAGGAATTGTATTAGAAGAACTACTGCACGTTCTTTGTGCTTGGGTTTTCCTTGGATCAGCGTTTAAGAGCGTAAATCGGAGGTGAGTGATATTAATCTTGCTTTTTAGATGGTTCTATGGTTTAATGCATTTGAAATGCTAGGGACTCTATATAGATATCATGTGTAGTTTATATTGGGCAAAACTCATGTGTAAAGTAGGCCCAAGGCATGTTGAAATGAAAAGCATAGTGATTTGTTAGTTGAGCATGTTTATGTGCCTACGTGGGTTAAAGGGGGATTTGTGTTAATTCACCGTGAGACGTCCTCTCGAAGGGGGAGGATTAGTAGTGGCGACGATCACTTGCCAAGAAAGGCATTAACGCGACATGTCGAAGGGGCATGGGTCGTGATTGAGTCTTAAGACTTTGGATCGGTGAATGTGCACTTATTCCATAGAGACCAATAGTTATGTGTTATGATGGATTGAAACATATTTATCATCCGTATGCTTGATTTATATTAGTCACTAAGTGTTAGCTTAAACAAATCCATATATCTGTGATTATATAAATAACCATTCAGGGGCAAGGACTGGAGGAGAGAATCGCAGGTAATGAGTCAAGGGAAGACTGGGATCTACTTATGTTTATAGAACTTGTATCATGTTTGTAATATATGTTTAACTTATGTCGGTTGTTTAACCGTGCGATTTGTAATAAGAATTGGTTTATATGTGTGTACGACACTTGGTTCACCTTCGGACCTAGTTTGCCGAGGTGCGTGAAGCTTGTACTTTTGGTACTTGTAATTCGAGGATTTATGGTTTCTTGTATAAATGGTTTGTATGGTTTTACAAGTTATTAGACTGGTTATCAAAACTTTTGAAATGATTTGGTTTGAAAGGAGTTGGTTTTGAAATGGTTTTGTTTGGTTTGGTTCTTTTGGTAAAATGAGTATTATTTTATTAGTGGTGTTTGTGCGGAAACGCCGGGAATTTACGACGTTTAATAGAGAAGTACCAGTAATTAACGGCATTTGCGAAAAAGCGCCGGCAATTGTGAATACGGTCTTTTGGAGGTTGGGTTCTGCCTAGACCCCATTTGACCGACCGAGCAGGATAATTCGACCCGTCGAAATAACCCCTGTTACAAATTTTAAACTCCTACTTTCAATGTTCGAAACAACTTCTAATTAGGCATGGGGTACCTTTGGGAACCCATTGACCTACGAAACTGTTACTTTTGAAAACAAAACTCGTTAAGGCGTGTTTGGGCATGTGTTTAATAGAACCTTTGAAAAACTATTTGGAAGTTGATTACATTGGAGCAAAACTTTTATTAAGGTCATTTTGGGAACTTTAATCATTGTTGGTAAGCCTTGATGGCGTGTCACACAACCTGGGACCAGCTTGTTGGTTCCGAGGCATGATAGAGAATTTCTATGTATTCCCTTTAACCATACTTGAAATTTTACTTTCAACCGATCGAAGTTCTTTCGAGCGATCGAACATTTCAAAGTTCAAGCGATCGAACCATGTTCAATCGATCGAAACCCTACCGACCTGCATTTATAACGTGGTCCCTACTTCAATCGATCAAACCTCTTTTCAATCGATCAAAACTGGCCGATCTAACTTCGAGCGATCGAACTACCTTCGATCGATCGAATCTATAATTAACAGAATTCTAGGTTTCATGCAAATGATGCCACCTGCACCCCATCCTCCCCATATATACAATGTGTTCGTGTATGTTAGTGTGTTTGGAGAACCAGGGAGCTAGAGAGAGTTGTGTGTTTGTGTTTTATTAGATATACATATATACTCACATTCATATATATATACACACCTATATATGTATTCTATGAGGAAGAGAGAGAGACATGCAGAAAAAGAAGAAGAAGGAGAAGGCCAAGGACAAGGAGAAGGAGAAGAAGAGACAGAAACGAAGAGAGGAGTCGGAGCTCACACGTTGCCAAACGCTCCCTTAGCGATGTTCGGTGAGTTCTAAACTCACTCAGTAGCTTAGATGTGATGTTTTACATGTTTTGGACGTATAACATTAACCCAAAACACGCCCTAATCTATTATGGACGTTCACTGCTAGAACTTGGAGAAGACGAAGTTCGAGCAATCGAATTAGGTTCAATCGATCGAACTACACTGTGTTTTAATCGATCGAAATGATTTCAATTGATCGGGACCACATTCACTTCAATCGATCGAGAACACTTCAATCGATCGAATCTTAACAGAACTTGGATGTTCCTTTAAGTTTATAATTCATAATGCTTAGCTGTTTAAGTTATATTCCATGTTCTATTATGCAATATTATGGATTACGGAGGTAGTGGGATATGATAATGAGATTGAGATAATTATGGTGAGAAACGTAGTCGGGTTTGGAACGTTAGTAACAATAAGATGCGATAACGAGATAAGGTTCATGTTATCATGGTGAGTAGCATTGGATAATTCTGGTGTTTGAGCCCGTGGGGTATTGGTGACCGTCAGTACAAGTAGGTTAGTATCATGAGTTTGTCGTGAACACATCTGCGTGGGATGTGAGCGTTATGTATTATGCTAGCAAAAAGTACTGATGCATATTGATCATGAACGAAGGATACTCGCAAGCGTTCTTAAAAGTGGTGAACATGAGTAATGGTGCGTCCATAAACTAATAGTTATATTGGAACGATGTGTGGTGCTCAATAGAGTTCTTAAAAGTGATGAACAGTAACAATTCTTAAAAGCAGTGAATAGGAGCACTAGTATGTTATGATGATATAACCAGTTCATGATAGTCAGTCGAGTGTTG
The DNA here is from genome assembly GCA_033977485.1 of Hydrangea macrophylla. Lineage (NCBI taxonomy): Eukaryota > Viridiplantae > Streptophyta > Magnoliopsida > Cornales > Hydrangeaceae > Hydrangea > Hydrangea macrophylla. The sequence goes on along the minus strand of CM066982.1, from coordinate 84,369,677 downwards.
GTACAATCAGCCTTAGTTTTGGGAGCTGATAAGGGTTGGAAAATGACAGTTCTGAATAAAAGAATAAAGCAGGATATTAGTAGTATGATTTCTTAATATTTCTCATAACTGGTAATTATGTTATTTCTATGAGACTGTGTTAGTTAGTCCTCACTCAGCTTTTCGTAAGCTAATGGCCTTTATTGCCTGGACATTCCCCGTCCAGACTATCCTGTCCTTAACAATGCAGGTGATGGAAGCTACAGTGATGGCTACAACCCGGAGCTGGATTATGCAGAGGGTGGCCCTACTAATGATGGATATGCTGGAGACACCTACTACGCTGACGACTACCCTTACGCCAGTTGAAAACTTGAAGATAGTTATGTAGTTTATATTTCTATTGTTCTGTCGAACTTTACTAGTTTAACGGGTACTTGGGCATATGTTGTCTCCAGACATGTTGTTATCTTGAGGACCACTCTGATGTTTGTAATAGTGTAACTGCTTTTATATCCAGTTGATTATGTTGCTGTTCTTGGTTATATTGTCGACTAGTACTGTGTGGTGTGGATAATTAGTGACTTTCACTTGTCATTCCCTATGGACCTAAAAAGGAAATTTATTTTTCTCTATTTTTGCTGCTCTGGGGCGTGACATAAGAATTGTTAATTATGTGACATCAATTTCACATAACTTCATAAGAAATTTTATACAAATAAACATTGCTAAGGAGGAATCAAAATGCCCACAAATAATTTCTCACTCCAAACTAAATTCATCCAAACAAACCTTAACTATTCTGACCAAAGTCACCAAACAAGCCTTACAGGCCCAAAACAAGCCTTAAAGCCATGAAATCACAAACTCAGCCTCGCAACAAAACGCACACGTGAAATCCTTGGAATCATAATCCAAAGGCCAAGATTTGATAGCAAACCTTGACCCTATAATATTCCGATTGATATTTAGTATCCAGTATTAAGATGATTCCTCAAACAAATTTGGAGTAGACCATGCCATAGTAAAAAGGTGAGGAGCCCTAGAGTTTAACGATGCCGCAAATCAAGATCTCTCTCTCCCTCACACGAAGTTCCAACTCCACCATCGCTGTCCACCGCCTCACCGTTCTCCTCTCTAACTTCCTCCCTCATCTCTGTACACCACCCCCACCCATCTCTCTCTCTCTCTCTCTCTCTCTCTCTCTCTCTCTCTCTCTCTCTCTCTCTCTCTCTCCCTGTGTGTGTGTGTGTGTGTGTGTGTGTGTGTGTAACGTTCTCTCAATCTCTAACATCATTTCAATAATTCTGAATCACTCTCTGTAACAACATGTAATTTCATTTAATTTCTAATTGCATTTCTCATATTTTAAATTTTATTACTTGCTTCTATTTTATTAGCAACTCTTTGGGGTCAAACTATAATTTCTATAAAGTCAAGAAATACATATGTTATGTTTTCACAACTGAATTCATAAGGCAAGAAAATACCTATGATGTGATTTCAAATTTGTATTTTCAAAACGGTGAAAATGTTTACTTTTAACTGAAAAAATAATTTTTATACAATCGGGAAATTATTTCCCTCGTTAATATAAATTTTCTGTATCTTTGCTGTGATCGCTGCCCCACGAAAATACCAGTTTATGAACGAAAACTATCCGCGCCGCTTTTGGACTACAGATTTGGGAATCTCTGTCAATCAATATTTAACATATGCGTTATAACCATTTAAACCAACCAATCATCATGGTGTTGAGCTTGTTTGGGAATGCTCAATTGGTGAGTATTAATTTTGTGTCCATAAGCTATTTTCCCAAACACTACTAATTGACCCCTAAACTAACTTAGTTAACTACTAAATCAATTCCCAGCCGATTGTATATACATATGTGTATGTTATGTATATTATGTATTTAGTAAATTATAGGAATTATAATTTGTAGAGTGCAAGAGGTGGTTCTTGGCCTCCAAGTATTTATTTTGTTATATATACTCTCTATCACACTCACAACAAACATTCTAGATGTTTACAAACTGAATAGAGAGAGCTGCAGAAAAGAGATTTACAGAAATAATTATAGAGAGAGAAAGAGAGAGCTTCATCTCCATAGCCAAGTTTGAATTGGGTTTCTTGCTTTGAAGTTCTTTCTCAACAAACTCTAAATCTCTTAACTCAGTGAATATTATTAACTCACTCCTAATGTAATTTCATGCTTATTTACTGTTGTGTTAGTTTAATCTTGAAATCACCACTGTTAATTTTGTCCATGGAAGCTCAAGCTTGAAAACATAATTTTTCCAAACTCAACTAAAATTTGTTTTTAGAGATGATTATGAAAGATTACAGTACATAGAGACTACGGTTTAAGTATTAGAGCCTGATTCATTCATATAGCGACATATATTAGAAACGAAGTTTCGTCACCTCTTGATTTTTTGTAAAATCCGAGAGCTACGTTTCGATTTGTGCTAAATCACTTTCATATTCATAATCCTTGCAGAAAAACAAAGAGATTCATATATTATATGTTATGTTTAAATTCGAAATTTAAAATTGGTCAAAGATGAGTTTTGAAGCTAAAATAGGGGAGAATCCTGGGGAAGACGAAGTACCAGGATTGATCCCAAAACAAGACCAGGACCGGTCCCAATTATGACCGATCCTGCAACCATGACCGATCCTGCATAAGTATCAGGACCGGTCCCACATAAGTATCAAGACCGGTCCCACCCCCTGTTATAGAATGATTTGTCTCTTTAATATAGTAACTGTAGGAAAACTTTTGGGTGCTGTGTAAAGTTGTACTTACTGTATAAGTGTTGTACCTTACTATTTTATTAGAAAATCGACTTCTATAAATCAGATTATAGTAAGATGGATTTATTTACATTGATTCTGCTTTCCAGTAATTTACATTTTCTATATAGAGTTACATGACATACATATGAGTCAAGTTTACATGCATGGTGAGTGATGGTTAGAGTGAAAAGACTAAGTGGATGAGATTGTGATTAGACACTCCCTGGTACTTGTGTACTAAAGTGTGATGAAATGATGATATGGTTTAGAGTATCTTGAACTGCGACGGTGACAAATTTGGACACTCCCTAGCGCCTGTGGTACTACGTAGCGCTAAAGTGTGTGAAGCCGACTTGGACACTTCCTGGCACCCGTGGTAGTGCTAAAGTGTGGCCTACTGGACACTCCCTGACATCTGTGGTATGGCTAAAGTGTGAGGCAATTGGACACTCCCTGGTACCCCGTACTAAAGTGTAAGGCAAACTGGATACTCTCTGATACCCCTGTACTAAAGTGTGGTCACCTTAGTATTTCAAGATACTGGAGCGAGAGAGTTGGGTGATGTGCTGTCGAGAGAAAATAGTCGGTGAGATGAGAATGGTTGCATTGTTCCATGCACGGTCACATGTTTTATGGATTGAAGATTATGACACTATTCTTACTATTTTTGAATTCATTACTATATTTCTAACATGTTGGTTAATGAAACCTGTAAGAAATGTAAATGGTAAAGGGTATGAGTTACATTACAAGAACATGTTTTTAATACTCACCAGCTTCATAAAGCTGACGGCATTAATGCGCCCTGGACATTCGTGTTTAGGCTTTTCAGGTTATGACCAGGCAGGTCAGTATGACTATGCGAATTAAATACAACTACCTGAGAAGAGGAAAGTGGTTATTACTGCTTTATATTATGAGTTGAATTTGTAATAAGAATTACTGTAATAGATATTATTTTATTACAAGGCGGGTTGTGCCTTTAATTGATCACGTGCTGTAATAATGATTAACTTAATTGAAAAATTTTATAAGACTTTATTGCTCTTACTTTGGTTTAAATTATTTTATTGTTCGACGTTTGGGACGGAATCGATCCTTCAAACTGTCGCGATCTACGGATCCATAAAGAAAATTAAATATTTTCCTTATTCATACTACGTAGGGCATGACACTCTCTAAGGGACATTTTTGTCTCAAAAATTTGCGAAAGGCTTATTTCTCCAATGTATAGCGCTTGGAGCGTTTAAAAAATTGCACCTCGGCATGTCTTTTTTGCTAATTCTCCCACATTTAAAACAATTTTTGAACTTTTATTCACCAATTAACCGAATATTATGGCGACAATATAATCATTCATAAATTATGTTTAGTTCATTGAAGCGAAGAGATTAACAGAATTAAAAATGTAGGACTATCTGATATAAAGAAAAGCCTCAATGCCTCAAAGAAGTTCATATTAACTATTATTATCATTAAAATATGTGTACTATTTCTTTTTTTTCTTTTTTTTTTGTTGTTGTTACTCAGAGCGGATGGTTGAGAGGGTTATTATAGTCCAATTTTTTTTTTTGAACATCATACTTCGATTAAACAAAAACAGCGATGCAGCATCGCAAATTACATTTTCACCATCTAAAACCTCGAACGAAAGAAGACCAGGTTCTAATTTGAAACAAACTCCCTTTGAGAGTTTCATGAAAGGAACCATCAAAAAATCACCCCAAAAAAGAACAACAGCAGGCACAATATAAATACCCCTTGCCTATTTCAAATCCAAAGTCAGCTATAAATGACAAGAAAAATCAAGCATTATAGAAACCATGTGCAATCCAAGCATTAGTCCAATTTTTTTTTGGAATATTTTATTTTGAAACATGTTAAGTACACCGTTTTGTGAACCTAAACTATCTACTTGTTGATGTGTCGTGATAGTTTTGAAATTAATTTAAACTTTGTTTGATACTTGATGAATAATTTTGAAAATCTACATTAGTAGGTGGATTATTTAGGTGTCCCGTTTAGGTGTACTTAGCATACTCTTTTTAATATGGTGAAACCAACAATTATGTGTAAGAATAAGTCTTTGGCACAACCAAATCTCACAAACACAATCTACAAATATTACAGGGTGATGCTAATGGCAAAGCACAATGTGCTAATGCCAAAACACAAAGTGTCACTAAAAGCTTTAGTGACACATATTTAAGTGTCACTAAAACTTTTAGTGACACTTTGTGCTTTGGCATTAGCACATTGTGCTTTGGCATTAGCACTAGCCATATTACAATATATTTATTGTCTATCTCTCTTATATGGACCCCACAGTATCAGTGGAAACCAACCCACCCACCCACCCCCCCCCCCCCCCCCCCCCCCTCAAAAGAGAGAGATAAACATATTGTGTTATTTGTGAAGTGTGTGCCCAAAACCTACTTATTATACTCACAAATATATAAAAATAGACACCAAAAAATGCACATCGAAGGCCCACATAGCTAGATTTGTCATTATATGCACATCATCGAAACCCAATCCCCTGGCCTATAAAAAAAATCTTGAATATATCAACTAGATGCAAGTGACAAATTCACTTTCTATGATGCATTCATATGCCAAGAATAGTTTATATGTAGGTCACATTCGGAAAATGTTTATAGTGACATGCGGACCATTGTTAACATTAAGTTTTGTGAACAAAAATCTGGTCCCAATACAAGTTGAGGGGTCGCAAGAAGTCGATCGAGCCAGTGGGCCAACCTGGCCACCTTGGATGAACCCACATGCATTGAAGGTGAACCACGTCTGGTACAAATGCATTGCACTGTTCGACTTATCTTATCGATCCTCTGTATCACTTTGAGATATTAATGGTTCGTATTCTCCACTTGCAATTTAGGGGCAACATTTGGGTCACCTAGCTAGAATTATTGTCAAATGAACCATTAAATTCATTTTGGTTTTTTACTAAATTATTCAATGTATATCTTGCACGTTTTAATCAGCCCATGCATCCTCTCTCTCTCTCACGTTTTAATCAGCCCATGCATCCTCTCTCTCTCTATATATATACAGTCAGCTCTAAAGAGGGTTCTCTCCTTAATAAAGACAGCTCTAAAGAGGGTTCTCTCCTTAATAAAGAGAGGGTCTCTCTTTTAACCGTCAGATCCAATTTTCAAATATGCATGATCCGACGTCGGTCAAAATAGAGGCCCTCACTTTAATAAAGAGAGGGCGCCCTCTCTGGAGAATTTTCGTATTTATCAATCAGGCTCTAAAGAGGGCTCCCTCTCTTTAATAAAGAGAGAGTCTCTATTTTGGCCGTCATATCTAGTTTTTAAACAGGATCCGACGGTCAAAAGAAACAAAGAGAGAGAATCTAATTTCTGAGTTCTCAGTCTCCATTTCGTAATAGGTACAATCTCATCCCTTTACATGTATCTGTGTGCGTATATATATATATGCGTATATCTGTTTATCATTTTCTCTATCTACAATTATCTTGATTTAGCTATCGATAGAAAAAGTGTCAATTAAGTTGGAAGTGAAAGGGGAGTACTCTTACAATATTCAGGTATGTTTGCAAACCATTGTAGTGTAATTTTTTAACTTTGATTATCTTATGCGAGGAAGCATTAATTTCATTTTGCTTTTTACTATGATTTTGTTTACAATAAATTTATGTGGTAGTGTGTGTAGGCGTACCAGAGTCCACTTGGACCCAAAGAGATTGTGATAACCTGATCTAACTTCGGACTCAAATGACGATTATTAAAAAGCGATAAATAACAATGATGGATCTTAACTCTACTCTGATGCAAGTAAGCAATTACAAATGAACACGAAAAAGAAATAAACGAACACATGAATTTAAAATACCTCCATGAACATCATCTTCATTGATCGAACTTAAGTATCAATTACAACCACTCAAGAACAATGAAAAACTCACAATCACTCAAGAACAACAGCAGTATCGTCTGAGACATATAAATAAATCTACCTGGGTAGAGATGGCGTATGTGCTAGCCTCCTTTAAATGTTGCACATCCTGCCATATTTATAGACTGAGTAGATAACTGTCAATGCACACTACACCATATGGCCTCATTACTAACGGATATTTCCGTTGGAAAAAAGCTTTCTAACGGATATATCCGTTAGTATTTTAGCGTTAGTAATATTACTAACGGATTTACTAACGGATATATCCATTAGTAAAATTATTTTTTCTAACGAATATATCCGTTAGTAAATCCGTTAGTAAATGAAAGATTTTCTAACGGATATATCCGTTAGAAATCTAATTACTAACGGTTGTTTTCCGCTGATTTTAAAATATTTGTATTACATACTAACAGTTGTCAACAATTTCTAACGGATATATCCGTTAGAAATGTTAAAAAAAAAAAACAAAAAAAAATACTAACGGAAATATCCGTTAGAAATATTCATTAATCTAAAAAAAATTTATTTGTTTATATGCTTCCCAAATATTTTTTTTACACCTAATTATAACAAGCATATTAATCTATACCAAACACACACCAAAAAAAAAAACAAGATCTAAATCCAACACAACAAAAAATAATCTAAAGTAATCACAACAAGTAAAGCATTCATTCATGTTTAACCAACATCTCTAGTACTCAACACAACAAACATAATCCAAAATAATCATAACAAGCAAAGAGTTCATACATGTCTAACAAAGTCTGAAATTTAAAGAGTTCTTCCATTCAAACCTAAACTAACATCACCATAGCAAGGCCAATCAGCAATTGACATAAATAAAGCATTACACGCGATGTGCAAATGGACATGAATGAATTAATATACAATCCTCTTGCACACTACTGAAAAAGAAAATTATTGAGTTAAAAGAAAACCATTACATATCGAAAGGCCAATAAACTCTTTTCACCACCATAGCTTCCTCTTTTACTCATGGCGTCGCTGCCCTCAAAAACCTGTGTCAATAACCAGGAAGACAAGGAGAGAGACCTTAGATATATATTTTATCTATGTATGCATTTTGGAATGCTTATGTTATGTGCTAATGAAGGGATGAATGAGACTTTGACATGTTAACATCTCAAACAGATAAGAATCATAGTGTGAACTTTACTTGCTCTAAAATTAAACAAACGGAGAGGGGCAATTAGGATACAAGTTCTATGTTAACTATGCCAAAAAGCTTTGCAACCATACACAACGTGATTATTGACTCGATCCATCAGACCATAGATATATTATGAGTTCATCCACTTAGGCCCAAAAAGCCAATGTTGACGGTGTATGATAAAAATGTGATGAACAGTAACATTGGCATGGTTAAGAAAAAGGATTGTATCCAACATATATGAATACTGCTAATTCAAATAGCACTAATAATTTCTAATTGATTGTCCATTAAAACCAGGATTGCAAAAAGTCTCTGAAAAGACAAAATATAACAAAAAAAATCCCAATGAAATAAAGCTTATACCTCAATGAAGCTAGACTTGAGCCGAAGTTAGTAGTTGAGGCACAGCTTTCCCCCGGCACTTGTTCGAACCAGATCTGAAAAGCCAAGAGAGAGAGATCAGAAACTCAGATCTGATTGCTCTATGCAATGTATACAGCAATATTGAAAAGGGAAGATAGTGAAGTGTCGAGAAAATTATATCCCCCATTTGATTCACAGAAAATTACATCTTCATCGGCAAACAGACAAACGGACATAAGAAAATAAATTAATGAAAGTGAAACTAAATACACTACAAGGAAAAAAGTTATTTCATCTGGGGATATGTTCCACAACAAACTCTATAAACCCAATCCGCACTTCATTTATATCATCAAGTGTGTAAGTTTCTTTATTACCCAACATTTTCATCTAAAAGATTCAATACCGAACGTGCTCTAAGTAATCAAGTAATTCATTTTCTATACTCTGGTACTATTCCTATAAATTTCCCTTTGAGGTCTCGAACTACTTCTCACATCTGGAATAGCTTTTACGTATGTCTTCACTGTCACACATCGCAATGTGTTTCAAAACTTTGTCTCAACTTTCACAAGAACCAGCATTGACATATATGCACAATTTAACAAATTTAAGGTTTATCTAGACCACCTACGAGCAATATACTAACATCTTAAACAAAAAATACACCGGAATTTGTAGAACAATATTGTTTGAAGAAAAGTATGCACTAGCACTCAGCCACATCCCAAAATTTTTCATAAGGAAGCATAGGCTATAAATGGACAAATGTAATAACCTGACATTCAAGTTTACCAAGACCGTATATGATCAATCCATTAAATCTTAACAAATTAACATTGGCAGTTTTAAATCATAGAAATCATAACTAACAGCTGCAGTAAATCTTACGAAATGTGAAGGTGTTTTTTTACGGTAAAATGTCCTCGGTGCTGTGATGACAATAATTGATGTTACCATAATATATGGCCGCTATAACACCAGGATGGAGCAAACTACAGAGCAAGAAAGAAACAAAAAACTATGTCCATCATATTCGGGAATATGTACCCTATATATGACATCTAACAACTAACAAATGGTCAAACACGAAATCTTCTCTATAGCTGTGTTTATAAATCTTTTTAATATTCATGATGTGTTATTGTATTACCGTGTTGATTATTACATAACCCATCTCAAAAGGACTAATCAACCTTTTACCCCAAAATATCTGTACTGACTCGAGCAGGACAAGTTTCATTTCAAATATAAGCAGCTTTCAAAGCAAATGCAAAGCATCTTGTTCCCAAATTGTGAATTTCTGCAGAGCTTGTAGCGGGTTTTCCGGCAATCATGTCAATGTTCAATGGAAAAAAAAATCACCACTATCTTCGTTTATTTTTTTTTTTCGCTTAAACCTAACAGACTAAGCACCAAAAGTGATTACTAGCGCAACAATAAATTATTGGGTTAAATACATTTACACCCCATGTACTTAGGCGCGTTTTCACTGTGACCCCCTCAACTTTAAAACGTGACACTAATGCCCCTGAACTATTGGGTAAAGTGTCAAAGTTAGTTTTTCTGTCAAATTTGACCGTCACGTGCCACTTAGGTGAGTTAGAGCCCAGAAAAAAGTATGGCTTTGTTTTTGGTTTCTAAAAAGACCATATTGCCCTCTTTTCTGGACCCTCGTCGCCGATGATATTTGTTCCATATGTTGGTGATTGAAAACCTCTCTCCAGCCAGATTTGTTCATCCTCTTTCCTTCGTGTCGTTCTCTTCATGCGTTCACGAAGCTAATAATTTTCACTTCAGTGTCCTCAACGCAAAAACACACACTGTGATAGCTGATTAGTGGGGTCAATCTCTTCAAATCTTTAGGTATTTCAGTTGCGTTTTGAATTCTCTTCAATTTCTTTTTTCTTTTTCTTTTTTTCTCTCAGTACTCAAAAGCCCCAATTTGAGTGGAGTAGTGGACAATCTTAAAATGGGGGATGCTTACAGTACAATAGTCAATAGCCAACGCTATTAAGTATTTGCATCCTTACCAAAGTCAAAGCAATAATAGAATGTATCAGGCGACTCTATTTAAAGCCTATTTTTAATGTTTGTTCGAAGTATTTTGTTTCTTCAATTTTGTGTTGCATATGACGAGGAAAAATACAAAACAAAAATACCATGGAAATTATGTTAATATTTTTTTTTCCTATTTTTTTCATCCTAGATCTGAATCTCGCAATTATTGCAAACAAAGCACTTCCTATCCTTAGGAACACACAGTCACACACACACACAAACAAACAAACAAAAAAACTGGGTCGGGTGTAAAAATATAGGTTTTTTTCATCCTGATTGAGTGTTAGTTTGCCATTAGGCTTAATTAGATGGGTGCAGTTTAAAGGGTTTGGGTTAAATTAATTTTTGCTTAGTTTAATTAACATAGGATTAGGGCCAAATAAACATCCACCAATGCTTATTTAATTGATGATACTACGGCCTTTTTGCAACTTCTGTTAGCTTCTGTTAATAAAAGTAACGCGACACTTTACCCGAAAGTTGAGGGCCATTAGTGTTACGATTTGAAGTTGAGCGGATAACAGTGACAACGCGCTTAAGTACAGAGGGTGTAAATGTATTTAGCCCTATAGTATTTGAACTTTTAAAATTTTGAATTCCTACACACCTGTAATGGGTATTTCACAAATGCAGATTCATAACGGCCTTTGCAGAATCTGTGGAACCATATAGTAAGCACTGGAAGGGCAATGAGAAAGGGACCTGTCTGAGCAGCATGTTTTGTACTCATCAATCCCATTAGAAGCAGCTGTGAAATAGCCAATGTAGCAATTACACGTCCATGGACATCAGGCCAAAATGCTGCAGCACTTTCATACTCCTGGTTGTACGTGTAGATATTTATAACCTGCATTGTCATACAAATTCCTTAGAAAAAAAGAAAAAAAAAACTGGACAACCAATTACCTAATGCAATGCTACCATAAATTCCTTGAAACATTTCAAGTGTACGAGAAACAGAATAAATTTTGAGAGGAAGGTATTTATATCTCATAAATCCAGCACAATAACATATATAGATGCCACCCACAATGTAGAAGTAACTGGATGTCGGACAACTAATAATTATTATAACCATAATGAGAATGGAAATGTTCTAAAGATCTGGTAAAAATGCTAAATCTGCCATTATATTGCTAAGTGTATACTTAGACGTCATTAATGTTGTTTAGTATCACACCATTCAGGAACGCAAATTAAGACTATCTTTATCAAAGACTCGATTTGAGGCAATAGATGATTCCTAGGGGAAAAAAAATATTGGGATACCTTTTTTCATACCCAACTTCAAGCTGGAAAAAATGGAAAAATACACCTAACATTAAGAGAAAATTCCTCAAAAATTGAAATTAGAATGAAGACAACTTTTTTCGTAACAGGTTTTTAGTCCGACTTGGGTACTTCAAGCTATTAAGAAGAGTCCATATAACATAGGTGACAGATAGAGTTTCTTAATTTTTGGGGTGAATAAGCCAATTTATAAAATGCTAAACAGAAAGCCGAGAGGCACATGCCATCTACCAACAAAGAAGAAACCATTCACAAGGTGAATGCAGAAAAAATAGTGTTCATGCACCCGCAAATGAAGCGCACATGTTACATAGAACTCACAGAACAAGAAACTGTGCAGCCACTGAAGTAAATATCAGGTTAACGTGCGAGTGAAGTCTGCTTGGTAGTAGAAACTCGGAGAGACAGACAGAAGGGGGAATCTAAGCAAGGATAATTATGTCATCTATTTAGCAATTTCTCAAGACATGCACATTGCAGAATTTTAAGAGTTGAAGAGTCTGACGCTTCGTTTTGCTGAGTATACGATATGACTGCTTTCTCTTATTTACAAGAGACGAGAACTAATTGACTGTTAAGACTACCATTTAAACTGTTCATTAACCATCTTAGTTATACATACACTCAATAATTGACCAATGACGTACCACAAATACTTGAAGTTTTAGTGCAACAGTTGTATGCATTGCCAAAAACAAAAACAGAAGAAATAAGCAATGCCGCAAGTTAAAAGTAAGTTAGAATTCTTTTGGCAAATATTGATAATGTATTTTTGTTAATATGTAACCCACTAACCACGTTGACCACTAGCAATATTTTTAAAATAAATAAGAACTAGGATGTAAAATGAATGTTACCAAAGAGAAACATTTATCACGTCGCATCGAGCAAGTGTCGGTGCAGTGTCAAATTTAAAAAAATTAAAATAAAAAATTTCAGAAACATCTCCAATTTGCCATATTAATGCAAATGCAATTGACTTTTCTTTCTGAACCTAGAGAACCAAAACTTAGGCAAAACTTAGTTCATTCGACAGTCAGTATGCCTACACAAAGATTGGGACAATCCCTCTAGCACCTTTGATCATCAAAGTTGCATAAAGAAACGAATGTGCAAAAAGAAACTAATGGTGATACAGAGAGAGGGAGAGAGAGAGAGAGAGAGAGAGAACTGTAATACAGTCTAAAAGAAGGGGAAAAGAGAACTTCATTACCATCTGACTCAAGAACCTGAGCTCTCCTTTTGCGTTTAGCATCTGCCCTCATTTCGCGAGGAGGAGATATATCCCCTAAAGAGAAAAGGAATGATTAGAAGTACAAAGGTCGCAATTGAAAAACAGATTTGGAGAATAAGGTCACTTACTTATTTCATAATGAAGACACTTCAGGCCCCAATCTTTTGCAGCCTCATTGATGGCCATGTCTGCAACAGCCTCATTGAATCGCTAGAAATTATGCATTAATCCATGTCTAAAGAGAGGAGCAAGTGTTAAATAGCGATTCATAATATATACTATATTGAAATTAAAAGGTCAAATTGTTTTGGTGTTAGCTGTGAAGATTTGAATAAGGAAGATGATTTCAATTTAGACAAAAACATTGAGTTGGTAATCCATGTGAATAAGTACTAATACGAATTTTATCTCAAGAATGTATAAAGTAATACAAATTTCTTCTCAAGAATGAACTAAAAACTCACCTACTTTGTCTCTATTTGATTCATATATAGGCTTAGCGAGGGAAAAGAAAATCGAGCACTAGCGAAATGTTGTTCTCTGTTTGGTTAGTGAGTAAAAAGTACGGAAAATATAAAGAATAATAACTAAAATAAATAGTAGATTAGAAAACTTGGAATTTATGAGTCCTACTATGTTCGAAATATTTAAATTTCTACTATTATTATTCAACCATAAGATGGCCCAGACCATATATGTTTCAAGCAACCACAATGCAAAAATTGTTAATCCACAATTCTAATTCAGAATCTACAAGGATTAGCCATTAAAATATTAGCATCTCCTCATTCTAGCAAGATGCTGAAACTCTCAAAATAACAAAGACATTACAAAGCCTCCACATTCTCATAAGGGAACAAATGATATATATATATATATATATAAATAAAATATGTCATTCAATTGCTTGCAAATTTATTAGTCTTAAACTCTTAACAAAGAGATACCAAGCACTAAGTGACACACACAAAATTATGCCATGGGATATATATGTCACAAATAGCTAAGCCTTGACATGTTGCCAAGCTCCGGAGGTATATGGGTCCTGTTAATTTGTTGCCATGAAGGTACCTGGTGCAGTAAATACATGCATCAATTCTGTAACTTAAAACATAATAATGGTATTTAAAAGGTTAGAAAACTCACAGTTTTCCACTAAGATAAATTTCCAAGGATCGGGGGAATTGTCCCAACTAATTCATTCTCACTTAAGTCCCAGAAAGAAGCCAACAATTTGGAAGTCCTAAAATCAAATACATAGAGGCACACCCAATATTAACTTGTCTAGGATCCCAAATGGTCAGGGCCGGCACACTGAGGCACCCCCAATAATTTCTCGTTTCTTTTGGTCTTTTCTCCCCCCCCAAATGGACCAAGAATCTATCCATCAAATGTTCATCACACTGTGCGTGTATATATCTGTACACACATAAAAGGCTTACATATAATACATGAGGTAATTGTGTAGAAAAAGTTAATATTAGTATCTCACAAATGTGTCACATGTACTACAAGTTACTTGTGTGCATGGTAACTATCATTTTGAGATAATTAATTCATACATGAAATCAGATACAAACTAATACAACTTCAAAGAAACATCCAAAAGTACTTACTTATCATACATGTATACCAATACAAATTGTTAACTTGGAAAAAGGTTGGTCCATTCATATTATGGCAAACTATCTACAGCATGAAAAATACATTTTAATTTATATGTATACATGTGTGTGACTAGTTTTCAATTTGGGCCACCAAAGTTTTGTTGGCCAGAAAGAAACATTAACTCAAAATGTGGGATTTGAGTGCAAGGCATTTAATGAACTACTAAACTAAGAGGATAGTCCAAATAAAATAATTCAAAATTGATAATTGCTCTAGTCAATGTTTTTGAAGCATATATACGTATAAGACCTATTGATTAGATTGTCTGAGTTGACATATCATGTACTATATGGTCTGTGGGTAGCATGATATAATTAATGCAATGTAAGACTACCACATATCAAATTAATTTATATATGATTTGTAACCATATTTCCATTTGATATATTTTTGGCATTCCTAAAAACAAACTTAAAACATTAATTTCATCCAAAAAAAAATTAAAATTGTGTTTTTTTTTTGCTCAGGGTAGTGGTAGAGAATGGGAAGGAAAATAGATATACAAGGAAACAAGTACATACTTTTTCATCTGAGTTTCTTATATATTTGCCAAACAACTACCATTACAACATAAAAATTAAGGAATGAAAATACTTTTGCTCACCCAAAAAATGGTCCACCAATGCTCACCCATGCATCACATTGGCCAATGCAGTCGGACCCAGGATTAAACAAATGATGTTTAATCCTGAGTCCCACTGCATTGGCCAATGGGATGAATGTGTGAGCATTGGTGAACCATTTTTTGGGTGAACAAAAATGCTTTCTTAAGGAATATAGAAACTCACACTCATTGTTTATAGTCAACTATACACTTATTTTTCCTTAGATAGAACTATCTGAGGAAAAAAAAAACAAAAAAGAAGAAAAAAAAAAGGACAAAGCAGAAACTGAAAATCAAGAAAGAATATGTGAATTTGTAATTCGTTTTCCAGAATTTGACATAAAAATCCTACATTTCTCACATGATAAGACTAATCAAAGAAAAAAAAGAAGAAGAAGAAAAAACCACAAGATTAAATGTTTATTCCTTGCCAGAAAAGGGTAACAATTGGAGAGAATGCATACAAAAGTGCGTGTGTGCGTGTGCGTGTGTGTGTGTGTCACTGTGTGTCACTGTGTGTACGTGTATTGTTGTTATGAGTTGCAATCAAATGGGTAGGTAAATTCTCAATTGTCGTCTACCTATGAGATCTTCATATATAGTTTTAATATAGCTTTTAGTGCACCTTAATTCCTTGGTTAAATTCAAGTACATAAAGAAAATACATCCCACTAGCCTATTAGAAATTAATAACATCATACATGAGCTCTGTTTGGCAGCCTAGAAAATTTAGGAGAATGGGAAAGAAGAAGAAGAAGAAGAATCTTAACATTAATTATTGAACTACACTATACTAGCTAGTAGTATACATAAATCAAGCACTACTTTTAATTAAACACACAATCAGACAGACACACAAAAATTCACGCAGACATA
Organism: Hydrangea macrophylla; assembly: GCA_033977485.1. Taxonomy (NCBI): domain Eukaryota; kingdom Viridiplantae; phylum Streptophyta; class Magnoliopsida; order Cornales; family Hydrangeaceae; genus Hydrangea; species Hydrangea macrophylla. Next base: position 84,353,675 of record CM066982.1, on the reverse strand, counting down.
GAAAATCATGAACAAAAAAACAACTAAAACTATTGTGTAAAGTACAAAATGAACAAAAAATCAGATTTGGGGCAAACCTCTCTGTTTTGGGGCAAACCAAGAGGAAGGAGGAAACCCTAGATTTCCCAAATCAACATCCAAAGAGATGGAGGTTGATGATCGGTGGCGGCGCGCTGATTGCAAAGGGAACAGAGCACTCGGAGAGAGAGAGAGAGAGAGAGAGAGAGCGAGCTTGAGATGAGAAAGAGATTAGACAGAGGGAAAGCTTGAGAGGGCGAGTAGTGATCGACGGGAGCGGTGAGTTGTGATCGACGGGCGGCGAGTGGAGATCAATGGGCGACGAGCTGTGGACGACCATGTGAGATGAAAGAGGCAAGGGCTTCATGGTTGCTGAGAGAATAAAGATGAGTGAGGTGTTTTAGGGTTTTTTCCCCCCCTTTTGAGATTACTCTTACTCTTTGTGTTTTAGACTTTTTGTTTGCTAGTGACTTGTTAGGTGTCTTAATTTAATGAGTAATACTTGGGGCACAACTAAAGTCACAATCTTTTGTTCATAACCTTCATTTTGTGTCTATCTCTCTCTTGATGGGTCCCATAGTGCCAGTGACCCCACAGTGCCCACTAGAAGAGAGATAGACACAAAAATGGAGGTTGTGAGCAAAAGATTGTAATTTTAATTGTGCTCCTAGTATTACCCTAATTTAATTCTCCCGCGCATGTGAAAGAATCTCCCGCCAATAAATAGTCTCTTTCTACTTGTATTTTTTTTTTTTTTTCTTCTTTGTTGCATTATTATATTTAATTTAAGTTTAAAATATTTCTAACGGATATATCCGTTAGTATTGTTTTTAAAACCGTTAGAAAAAATATAAGTCTGTAGGAAGGGTCTTTACTAACGGATTATCTTCATTTCTAACGGATATATCCGTTAGTAATTACTCACGGATATATCCGTTAGAAAGCATAAAAATTGTCCGTTAGAAATCTAGTCATATGGTGTAGTGGCAAGTAGGGTTGGGTTATGGCCCCTAATTCCTAGGTATGAACAAGTTACTGCACCCACTCCTTATCCCATGATTAACTCCACGATCTGTCTTATGATCCCCACATCTGCCACGTTGCAACTTTATGTAACTGCCTTTTGTCCAGCTCAGCGCAATCCATGCACATGTTTGTATCCACGCTTAACTGCTAAAAGGAAAATATGCCCTCATTTACCGACTTCCTCTTATTTCGATCTGCTTGGTGATCGTTGGCTGACATATCTTGGTCTTGGTCTTACTCTTCATGGGAATTCCACTAGTGTTCATCGGGCTCCGTGACCGATGCCTTTGCTTGACTGTATTTCAATCGTCCCATAGGTTCCTCATCAACCATTCTCCAAGCCCGAAATTACATTTTCTTGCTTACTTGCTCCACTGGTTACTGTCCCTCGGCCTCGCAACTGCAGAACCCTCATGGGTGGTCATCGGTCTTTATTGACCGATGTCACGGCTATCATTGCACCTACTTTGCAACCTTTGTCTTGCTTGTTGAGGCCGAGGTATCTCTTAGAGAACCCAGTATCATCCCGTTCTCGGTCTTAACACCGATATATATATATATATGTATTGGGTGTGTCATCCCTTCAGGTAGGTGATACAGATATTGGTCTCTTCTCTGTGCTCGAGGTCCATTCTTTGGACATCTTCATGCCTGTTCCTGTGAAAACATCACTATGCCACATGACCGTCATGTAACCTGGGAAATCCCAAATTAGGGTGTAAATAATGCCCCCCAAATCTCTCATCAAACGTCGTGCAGGTGTTTGACGAGACCTTTGAATTTGAAACTTGCTACTTTTTATGGCTGCAAATGATGGCATACTGCTCCACGTGTCACTACCCTGGTGGTTTATCCTATCTCGTTTCAAGGACCAAAGCATGCCTCTTGGGAATCCGTTTCGAAGTAATGATGACCCCTTTCTTTTGCCTATATAAGGCACCATTACTTGTTCTCCTTTTTACCCTCGTTTTTGCTTTCAACTTTCCTGGTGAATTTTCTTCGTCTTCCATTAACAAGCTTCCATAGCTTCTTCTTCTGCAACAAATGCTTCATAAGCTGTCGGTGCCACTTCTGCTTCTACTGCCACCGATACTGCACCGTCTACTAAAACCACCAATGCCACCGCTATTAAACGGACCCTCGAAGCCACTCCTGGGTTGATAAACCCTCGGGTATTAATTTCCATGCCTTCTGGTTCCTCAACAATGCTTGGTCCTGCTTTTAAATCCCTTCCTCCTCCATCTCTAGATCCCTATTTTTCTTTAGTTATAGAAGAAAATGAATTGCTTTACCAATTACCCACCTTTTAATGGGGTCCACAGTACGCCCCTTCAAATCCTTTAAGGAATTGGCCTCTTCCATCTGCTGATTGGATTTCTTAGGTAGACCGAGTGATTGAGGTAAAAAAGGACTTGTGGAGGGCCCTTGATATCTATGACGCCATTATGCTTAGCCGAGAGAAATTTTTCTTGGACAAACCTCTTTTCTTTTCTTCGCTATTCTTATGGTCGACCTCAGCCAATGCTTTCCTTTTCCGCTGCGGTCCTATGAGCCCGACCATTCAAGATATCTATTTTCTCACTTGTCTTCCAGCCCATGGTGATGAAATCAATCCTAGTCTCTCTCATTCCCTTAAATTTGAGCACCCTAAGACCGATAAAGGTAAAGGGTCCACATATATTACTGCCTTAGGCCAATTTATCCCGGCCTGTTGGGACAAGGCAAGGTCACTGTCCAGGAACACATTGTCTTCCTGATCTATTGGCTTAACCACTTTGTTTTACGCTTAGCCTCCTATGGTGTTACCAAAGAGTACCACTATATCACCCATGCCTTATCCTCAGGCCAAAAACTTTCATTTGCTCCCCTTGTTCTCTCCCATCTCTATCGTGGCATCCTAGAACTCATCTTTTCTAACTTCAAAACTTCAGGAGGAGCTCTCTAGCTCCTTCAATGATGGCTCCAATCATATTTTCTTGAGATGAGCATGGTCGATAATTTTGACCTCTACACTCTACCAGAGCATTCTTCTATTTTTGCTTTTTATTTTGCTGGTTTCGGCCCAAAGGGTCTTTCCTTTGATCACTTATTCTCTTTCTTCTACGAACACATGGGTACCTAATTGCCCAATCAATTTTTCCCTTAGCCGAGCTGGCTCTTTCATGGTTCTGGCCAAGCTCCCAAGGCTGAGAGATGAACATGAAGCCATCTGGGCTAGCTTTTTAGTTGGCCGTGAAGTTAGCTTGTTCTAGGAACTTGGGATGCCAACCTTTTCTAACGGTTTACTTCTGCTTGAGATGGAATAACCATTCGTGGGGACCAGTCATGGCGTCGGTAAGTCTTCCTTCTTATGTTTCTTTTCTCCTGCCTTGATTCATTATAACAATACTCGTGTCTCTGGAAATCAGGCTTCCTGTGATACTCCTGCTTGGGATAAGTGAGACGACTTTGAATCGGCCTCCTAGGGATTGGGGGCCGATACGCCTTTTATTCCTTCGGTGCAGATGGAGTGTTTACTTTAGCTTTACACATAGGAAATAACCCCTGATCGATCAACTCAACCATCCATTGTAATGTCGGGATCCTGTCGGTATCTATTTCGGCCTTATCCGTTATAACTTTAAAGTCTAATCTCGCCTTTGACTCCTACCCGTCCCCTTTCAAGCTTGCTTCAGCAAACCTAGCAACTCCAAGGTCGATCTTTTTCCTTGGCCTGTGCAGGGTCGTAAAGTCGGGCGCCACCATGTTTGCCCCTACCACCGCCAAGTATGAAAATAATTTGGGGGTAAATTTATATACCAACTAAAAGCTACCCCAATTAGAGAATTGGGGAACAACTTCGTAAAATATCTCCTCGGTGGCTCATTTCTCCACTCTAAAGTAGGAAATGGCCGAGATGTTCTACGGTCGATTGATTAGCTTCACCGGAGTAAAGTTGGGCACCTTATATCCCCTCGGAAGAGGAGTTCTCTCAATTACGTCGCTATGCGACCTCCTGTACGTGGGGCCTCTGTGTTCTACGGAGGAGGCCACCAAAATCCTAGTGGATGACTTCGGTGATCTACTCTAGATCAATGCTCACTGTTGGGGCTAGGGCAACCATTCTTAGGCTGACCTCATGCCCTGGGATCGATCTTTCATTCCTAGTGGGCTCGTCATTGGTTTCTAAAGTGTCTCCAAACAACGGGTTAATTTTTTTCCCACTGTTAATCTGAAATTCGTCCAGTTTGGCCGATCATTGGCTCCTTGATGGTGATGCTTGCTCGGGCCAAAACCTGGGGTATGTTCACGGTCTCTCCTAAAACCTCTTTACCACTTCTTTTCGAAGGGGTAATGTATTTTTCAGTCTGGGAAGGAGATGGAGCATTGTTACTTGCCCCCAACCCAACCTGCAACAACAATGTTGGTGGTATTGTTGGCTATAAAAGACCACTCGCTTGGTGTTCCTTCCATTCTTTCATTTCGCGAAACATCTCACTTACCTAGGTAAAAGTCTGGTCTTGCCTAATGGACATCTCAGTGAAACGTTTGTTAAAGTGCTCTAGTATGCTATTACCCATATTAGACTAGTCCGCCTGACTGGCTACTAGGCTGTCTAGGGATTCTATATTTCAGGTAGGCTCGCGTGAGCCCACCTCTTGGGAAGGACCCCTGGATCTTGTTCCTTTTCCAGCCAACGACACTGTCCCACCGGGCGTGCCAAAATTGTTTACAATAAATTTTTGTGGTATTGTGTATAGGCGTGCCAGAGTCCACTTGGACCCAAAAGGATTGTGATAACCTGATCTAACTTCTGACTCAAACGACGATTGTTAAAAAGTGATTAATAACAATGATAAGTCTTAACTCTACTCTGATGCAAGTAAGCAATTACAAATGAACATGAAAAAGAAAAATGAACACATGAATTTAAAATACCTCCATAAACATCATCTTCATTGATCGAACTTAAGTATGAATTACAACCACTCAAAAACAATGAGAAACTCATAATCACTCAAGAACAACAGCAGTATTGTCTAAGGGCATATAAATAAACATGCTTGGGCAGAGATGGCGTATGTGTTAGGCCCCTTTAAATGTTGCACATCCTGCCATATTTATAGACTGAGTAGATAACTGTCAATGCAAGTGGGGTTAGTGGGTTATGGCCCCTAATTCCTAGGTTTGAACGAGTTACTGCACCCACTCCTTATCCCATGATTAACTCCACAATCTGTCTTATGATCCCCACTTCTGCCACGTTGCAACTTCATGTAACTGCCTTTTGTCCAGCTCAGCGCAATCTATGCACATGTTTGTATCCACGCTTAACTGCCTAAAAGGCCCTATGAATATGCCCTCATTGACCGACTTCCTCATATTCCAAGCTTCTTGGCACTCGTTGGCTGACATAACTCGGTCTTACTCTTCGTGGAAATTCCATTAGTGTCCATCGGGCTCCATGACCGATGCCTTTGCTTGACTATATTTCAATCGTCCCATAGGTTCCTCATCAACCATTCTCCAAGCCCGATATTACATTGTCTTGCTTACTTGCTCCGCTGGTTACTATCCCTCGGTCTCGCAACTGCAGAACCCTCATGGGTGGTCATCGGTCTTTATTGACCGATGTCACGGCTATCATTGCACCTACTTTGCAGCCTTAGTCTTACTTGTTGAGGCCGAGGTATCTCTTAGAGAACCCAGTATCATCCCGTCCTCGGTCTTAACACCGATATATATATATATGTATTGGGTGTATCATCCCTTCAGGTAGGTGATACAGAAATCGGTCTCTTCTCCGTGCTCGGGCTCCATTTCTTTGGCCATCTTCCTGCCTGCTCCTGTGATAACAGTGACCGTCATGTGACATGGGAAATCCCAAATTAGGGTGTAAACAGATTTATTCTTGTACAATATATTTTTTCTCCTCAAAATACGTACTGAATATTTTTTTTGCAAGTGGAGCCTTTGGCCATAACTTTACCAGAAGAAGAAGAAAAGAAAAGAAAAAAAATAGCTCATTAGATGAATAATTAAACAATCAATACCACTCTTAATATATATACGAGAGTTGATGTAGAATTGCGAATAAAAATCCGTTCATCTATAGCACGGACTATCAACTATATATCTATACACATAAATTATTATTATTATTATTATTTTATTTTTTATTTTTTTATTTAATTTTTTTTTTTTTGCTGAAAAGGAAAGAAAAACAAAACAAAGACAACAAAAATCAGCACTAACCCACTTGATGGTCTTCCTCAAGAACAAAAGGAGGAATCTCATTAACTGGGATGTACTCAAAAAAATTACAATTCATAACCCATTGAACTAGTTTGTGTGCTACACCATTAGACTATGGAATTTTCAGTTGTTAAGGAATATGGAATGTGACATGATTAGACTATGCCACATGATTCATAGAAATCGATTTTATTTATTTGTTTTTTGGTTAAAATCAATCTCATTATAAAAAAAAATTGACATATCAGTTATTTAGTTTAGTTAGTTACATAATCAAGAGAACATTTGTATTCCTCCTCCTTTTCATTTTCTTAAAGTATTCATAACATTTAAAAACTATGATAATTTTAATACTTTTTCGATTCACATATTATTTTAATCTAATTCGTTGCATGCACATGTTTAGGACTAGTTTAAATTAATTAAAGAAAAAGGTTTATATTTTGCTACATCAGAGCATGCATGGTAGCTTAGGTATAAAATATGCATATAAACTATTGATATTTGTAATGAGATAAAGACAAGAGAAAAACATAAACGATCGTATACAAATGAAACCATATCTATTGATATTATCCAAAGGGATATGCAATTATAAAAAATCTATGAGTTGTATGAAGGTTGTATGAAGGTTGTGTCTATCTCTCTCCTGTGATGTCATACAAATGAAACCATATCTATTGTATGAAGGTTGTATGAAGGTTGTATGAAGGTTGTGTCTATCCAAAGGGACACAACCTTCATACAACTTTCATACAACCTCTCCAAAAAATGTGTCTATCTCTCTCCTGTGATGTCACTGGACCCCACAGTGGCACAGGAAAGAGATAGACACATCTTTTGGAGAGGTTGTATGAAAGTTGTATGAAGGTTGTGTCCCAAGTATTACCCATTAGCCAAATAGATCATACATATATAGTAACTAAATCGGCCAATATCTCAATGCATGAAATATAAATATCTTTCAAGTTGGAGACGTGCACATTCATTTTACATATCATTCAAACATGATGGACCACCCAATTAGTTCCAACTCTCCTAATAATTTATTCAATTGAAATTATCAAAATACCCCTAGAACTTCATCTATAAGTTTGAAATCTTTCCCTCCCATTCTCATCATTAATTCCACTAGCTCCAACACAAACACACACTTAGAGAGAGAGAGAGAGAGAGAGAGAGAGAGAGAGAATGGAAGCTTCGTCTTCTAACCATTTTCTTGCTATTGTTCTTATCATACTAGTCTTCACTTCCTACACAATCACTGCCGCCGGTGTTGTCGGAAAATCTAGCAACGAGTTTATTAAAACGTCTTGCACTACGACCACCTATCCAACTCTTTGCTACAACTCACTCTCAAGTCATGCAGGTCTCATCCAAACAAGCCCTAAGCTTCTAGCTCACACTGCCCTCTCCGTCGCCCTCGACACCGCCGTGTCCACCTCCGACATGATGGTAAGGCTGTCCCGAAGTCACGGGATGGGCCTCAGAGAGGTCATGGCAATGCGTGACTGCGTGGAGATGTTGAGTGACTCGGTGGACCAACTCAGAAAATCTCTAGGGGAGATGGGTCAACTCGGAGGGTCAAACTTTCACTTAATTATGAGTGACATACAAACTTGGGTTAGTGCCGCCCTGACCGACGATGACACGTGTACCGATGGGTTCGGTGGGAAGGGCATGAATGAAAATATGAAGATTGTTGTGAGGGGCCATGTAGTGACGATGGCTCATATGACTAGCAATGCCTTGGGTTTGATTAATAATTATGCTTCTCTTCAAGGATAAGCCCATTTTTTTTAACTTAATTAGCAATTAGGGATTATAAGTACTGTAATGATTGCGTGGAGTTGCTTATTGGTTACGTTTAGACCCTTAAGGTTAGCGTATATAAAGATTATGCTAGAATATTAGTAGTTTCACTTATGTACTCTACTAGTTTTTGTATGTTTATGAGGATCACGGTACTAGTCTGGTGACAAAAGCCCACCATCCTCACTCAAGTAGTGAGTGTTTAAATCCTACTCTCCTATGTATAAAAAAAAAAAAAAAAAAAAGAGTGTGTATTTATGTGTGATATATAAAGAGATTGATACGAAAAGGAAAACTATCCTTGTATTAATGAAAGAAATTGCAAATTTAATTAAGCTTTTTCGATTTTCTCATGTGTCCCATTACCAAAGTAACAGTTTTTTTGGGGCTTCCAAATAAGGAAGTTTTTTAATTTGTTTTGGTGAAAATTTTCAACTAATCTTTAGTACTCCATCATCTTTTAAAGAGAGCATTTAAATAAGACATTTCAAAATGAGATAAAATTAAAACTCTTAATTAATTTCTGACGGAGAAAGTACCAATTTTCATATTTATAAAGTTCACCTGGTGTTTTCAGAGATATAAAGCACGTGGTCTGTTTATTTGAATTTCTTAATTTAGTTCAGACTGGTACAAGTGAAGTCATTTATGAATAGATGTACTTCGAAGTTAAGTGAGATATTGGTATAAACCATTTTATACTTAAGTAAAGGTTATGACACACTTAAAAATACAATTTTTGAATTGTTTTAAAAATTGTTTTTTGAGTGTATCCCAAATACAACATTTTACACATATCTCTTTTTGGGATTGTTTTTTTTCTTAGGGGACCTATTCTCTATCTCTTGGTGTGGTAATTAATTTTGCCCTAAACCCCACCAAGGTGGGTCGTATATGCATCCAATTTAAATAAATACATGCATCTTTGCTGTATATATATATATAGAGAGAGTATTACTAGACCCACACAGTGAACCACACACTATTTTCACACACAGCTTTAAATGTTTGTAACTTGTGCTATTTGAATTCTTTACATCTTTTTGCACCCCATTTATGACTTATACAGTATATGGTACATGCATTTAAAGTTGTGTGCGAAAAAAGTATGTGATTTACTGTGTGAGTCTAGTATTTTCCATATATATATATATATATAAGAGCGCAAAATAACATAATCCTCTGCATAGTCATCAAAATCATTTTGTATTGACCGATTGAACCATGAGTTGGTAAGTCATTCAATTTAATTAGTTTTATAGATTATGGCATCGTTTGTTTGTCGGATAGGATAAAAGAGGTACTACATAAAAGTGTGGTTAGTTATCCTAGGATAACTAACCACATAGGATGAAACGATACAGTATTATTTTTATATTGTGTTTGATTTGTGCCGGATTATACTGAGTATAAAACTAAAAGAGTACAATACTGTGTTTGGATAAACATGGTATAAGGCTAGATTAATCTACAGCTTTACCAAAATGCCATTAAAAAAAAAAAAAAAAAAAAACCCCCACCAAATTATTTTTTTTCTAACAACAAATCAAATTTATTAGAAAGCCCAAAAGGCAATGATAGGTACATCAACCCCTTACATAAGAAATGCATATCCACCACGCTAGGATTCCCCACAAAACCATAACAGAGCCTTGCAAACTTAAATAACCCACCTAGAACTTGACCTGTCAATGCACCAGAAAAACAACAGAGAAAATCCGTCAAAAACTTGCACAAAGGGGCACTCATGTGAATTTTGACACATTGGCTCCGGCTCGGATATGTTAATTGGAGACAAGCACCCATTACAGTTACTTCTCGAGGATTAAACATAATGATTTAGAACCCAAGCTATCCTTATAGTTGCAGTTCTTGAAACATTGCCCCCTCAAACCAGTTACATTCATTACTATGCATAACTTGAGCAGCATCTTTTCTTGTAGTCCCTTAGCCAGGTTCAGCAATTGATGAAACATAGAACCAGGCGCCAAGCTCGATCTTCCACTACTGCTGAGACATCCAAGCAAAAACACAGCAATTGCAACAGTGGGTGTAAATCACCAAGACACATCTCAGATTCAGCTTACAATAAGAATCCTTAAAAAATCCCATTTTTCCGGTAAGACCCTACATACGAATTCAACAACCATGTGAACACACGCAACACGAATTTCCACACACGAAAAAAAACACACACCAAACACACCCCAAAAGGAGTAGAAAGCACTCCCACGATCAGAAAAGTAAACCCGAAAGAAAACACACACCAAGAAAGTCTCTCCACCCACCCCACATTTTGGCAAAAAATAAAATTTCTCACAGGAAATTGATATTAAGACAACTAAATTGATATTAAGACAACTATCTTCCACAATCTATACCCAAAAAAAAACCTACTTAGCATTCCACAATATGACCCACGTGAGGATCTGTGTTCTACAATCATGTACAGATCTCTTGAAGACCATATTTTGCATATAAAAAAAATCTAATGCACACAAAATAAATCAAAATAGAACAATGCAAACATGTTTTTGACAAATTTTATACAAAAATAAATAAAAATTAAAAATAAAAATCAATCAGATCTCCATGAGAGTTTGACAATAGAAAAAAAAAATCAAACAATATAAAAGGACCAGATCGAAGGAAACATGCATTGATCTCCTCGAGAGAAACATGTATGAATAAAAAAAATCAAACAATACAAAATGACCATATCGCGGAAACATGTATGAATCAAAAAAAAAATCAAACAGAACCTTCGAAGTAAATGTCTTTCCAAGATCAAGTAGTTGAACAGATCTAAACATCTCGATTTGGTCTCTTCATCTTCAATCTTCAATCTTCATCTCCGAAATCATATTCGTCTTCGTCATCTCTCTTCGAAATCATCATATCATCTTTCTTGATGATATGATGGAAAAAATGGGTTTTGGGGTGAAGTGGAGAGGTTGTATCCTGGAGTGTATCTCGACTGCTTCTGTATCTATTTTGGTTAATGGATCACCTACACCCGAATTCAGGCAACAAAAGGGATTGCGTCAAGGGGACCCGTTATCACTGTTTTCGTTCAACATTGTTGCAGAGGGGTTAAGCCTAATGGTTAGCAGAGCGAAAGATGTTGGGTTTTGCAACGGATTCGAAATCGGTGGTCGTGGGTTAAGACTGACTCATCTCCAATTTGCTGATGACACACTATTTTTCTATGATGCGCAATGTGATCATATTCAGCATATCAAGCAAATCCTTAGATGTTTTGAGGTTGCTTCGAGCTTAAAAATTAAATTTTCCAAGAGTCTGTTGGTGGGTGTTAACACACAAGATGATGTCATAGCTCAATGGGGCGGATCGGATTAAATGCAAATGGGGCCGGACCCCGGTAACCTACTTGGGTGTACCGATTGGGATGCGAGCGGGTCTTTTAATGCGTTGAATCCTGTTATTTCAAAAATCGAAAGAAAACTCGCGTCGTGGAAAAACATTTTTTTGTCAATTAGCGAAAGGGTAACACTCATTAAATCTATTATTAGAAGCATACCACTGTATTTCATGTCGATCTTTTGGATTTCGGCTGGGGTGACTGAGAAAATAGTGGAGTGGTTCCGGTGTCAAGAAGAAAATGCATTGGGTGGATTGCAATTTTGTGTGTTTAAGTAAAAAGAAAGGGGGACTAGGTATTAGTAGAATTTCCATTAAAAATCACGGTTTGCTGACCAAGTGGATTTGGAGATTTGGCTTGGCAAATGGTTTGTTATGGAAGAAAGTTTTGTATACGAAGTATAATCTGCTTGACTCAACTTTGATCCTAGATATTGAAAGTTGTAGTAGTGGTTCTCAATTCATTAAAACCTGCCGCTCTCTGGCTCTTAACCAAAATCCTTACTCAAATGTGATCCGTGAAGGTTTTGGAGTGGCTATTGGAAATGGTGAATGTACTAGATTTTGGGATGATGTGTGGGTAGGAAATAGCCCATTAAAAAGTCAGTTCCCGAGAGTCTATGCATTAGCATCAAATAAGAAAGGGTTTGTGTGTGAGTTTGGGCAATGGGAAGGTGATAGGTGGACTTGGAATGTTGAAGTCAGACAATGATTTTTTGACTGGGAGGTAACCGCGTGGAGTTCTTTTATGAATTTGCTGGCCGCAATGATCCTCTGTCGGTCAATGGAAGATTGAATTATCTGGAAATTTGATCCCAAAGGGCGATACAGTGTTAAGTCCTTTGTGAAGGCCGTTGAAGACCGGAATAATCCAGATTTGTGTGGTCAAATGTCTGTCTGGAAAGAGGATGCACCGCCTAGAGTGCAGGTCTTTTGCTGGAAGATTCTTAAAGGTAAGGTTCCAGTCAAAGAATTATTGGGCCGTATGGGATGTCTTCAAGGGGGAGACCTTTCATGCAAACTGTGTAACAATTAATTGTATTGAGTCATGTGATCATTTATTTCCTTTTTACGAATTCTCGTGGCAGTTATGAGGAATTTGCCTCGACTGGTAGGATATCAAATGGTGTGCACCACAATCTTTGGTTAGTTTGTGGAAACAATGGACTGATTTATGTCCAGAATACCGCTTCCGAAATTCATGGTACTTGCTATTTTTCGCAGTGGTTTGGTCAATTTGGTTGTGCAGGAATTAGATGGTGTTCAATGGCAAGACGGAAGAGTTAAATAATATTAGGGATTTGATTAGAGTCAGGCTCCTATGGTGGCTTAAATCGCGTGAAAAAGCAGTTAGTTTGTCTTTTTCAGATATGCAAGTAAACTTTATCGAGGCTTATGCCGCTAGTATCATACGTAAAAATAGAGTTCCTTGTTCTTGGTGTCCTCCTCCAGTAGAGTGGTTTAAATTCAATACTGACGGGTCAGCCCTTGGGAAGCCGGGACCGGCAGGGGTAGGTGGTGTTCTAGGTGATGAGCATGGTGTTGTCCATGGGCTTTTTTCGATAAACATTGGGATTCAAGACTCTAATGGGGCTGAACTAAGAGCAATTTTGGAGGCTTTGGAAATGTTTGCCGTGTTTGATCATGGGAGGGCTTATAGTGGAGAGCGATTCCAAGACGGCACTAGCTTGGGTTAATGACTCAGAAGGGGTGGCGTGGAAATACCTTGCAATTTTGAATAGCATTCACAACTTTCTTAACGTACTCGGTGAGGTCTGTTTTGTTCATACTTTTAGAGAAGCAAATATATTTGCAGACGGTCTAGCTAAACAGGGAGTGTCACGTGTGATGCCGTTTAAAGCTCTGTTGTAAGGAAATCAAATCAATTCGTTCTGCAGTGGGGTGGGTCTTGTTGCTATGATAGGAATTATTCTAAGGGAGGGAATACAGGGACAAAGGGGTTGGGTGTGGTTAAGTTTTGTGTGTGTATATTATCTTGGGTGTGTGTGTGTGGTGGGGGGGTGTCTTCTGGTTTTTTTTTTTTATTACGGGGTGCATGTGCTTTTTTGGAGTGCTCCATTTCCTGGCCGAAGTTGGTTTTTTGTGTGAATTTTGGTGTACGTTTTCTCCTTCGCGTGATGGGTTCGGTGTGGTTTTCTCATTTTGTGGGGTGTGTTTGGCGTCCTCGGCTGGGAGCACATTTGTATGTGTGTGTGTGTCTACAAACACGATATGTGCTACCTTAGATATGGGTGATATTTCAAAATCATTGACATCATGTAACACTTGCTAGCATTCTCTACAGATAATTAAGTAAAGCTTTCCTCACTCTTATCTTCAGTTTTCTCTTATTCTGGCCATGCCAGCTTTTTGAATTGCGCTTTTTGTGCATGCTGCTATGGGCGTGTTTATGGCTTTAAGGACTAATTCTTTTTGGGTTTGCTCGAGATGTTTGTGATGTAATAAAATGTGTGTTGCTTAGCAAAAAGTCACGATGTCAGGGCCAAGGACAAAAAATTAGACTTGGTCTTGGTTTCTTGCTGCTGATGCCGATGTGGGAAGTGGACTTGATTTTTGATTACAACCAACTTGGTCGCAACTCAAGGGCTATGACACTGCTGCTGCCCATTTTGTCTGTTGCTGCTCATTGGGTGCTATGCTTGACTAATCAGATTTGATGTCATAATCAACACTGCTCAACATGCAAAATCTACAACGTATGAGTTCGTTAAATTGTTGTGGAGTTCATGATCAAGATCAACAAAGGCAGCGTTGCAGATAGCCAGAGGCCAAATGTTGATGATTTGGGGATGGCTTGAGTACTGTGAATTTGATGGCAATGATCTCGGTTGCTAATTGGAGATGTACATTATTTTATTTATTTTTTAAATGGTTGTTTTTTTGGGGTGTTGACACAAATTGTTTGATTAATTTCTGGGGGTGTTTTCTTATTGTCTCTTATTGGGGAGTCATCTTCCTTTGTTGCTGGAAAGATTTTTGTTGAGGGGTTGTTTTTGTTGTCAGTTCTTTGTTTGGGGTCTGTGTAAGATTTCGACAGGATGACTGTTGGGGTATTATTTTTCATTAGCCTGTTTGGCTCTTTAATAAAATATTGTTGTGAAAAAAAATCTGCGTGGATTTGGTACTCTCTCTCTCTCTCTCTCTCTCTCTCTCTCTCTCTCTCTCTCTTCGACGATCTTGATCGCAGTCTCACTTCTCTTCTTTCTCTCTTCTCTCTTTTAAATCTATGAACAGTAGGTTTGATTAGATTTTTGGGCAATATATATTTGAGGGGTATTCTTGTCATTTGCCAGAATAATCCCACTAACCCCTTATCCCTTTGTTTTTAATACCACCCCCTACTTGGTATTATTTAATCCCCCTAAGTGGAATTAAGTTTAACTACTCTGGAACAATACTTGGGTTAAATAATATTGGAAAATAGTCATTAGACTAAAATAATACTGTGAGGGCTCAGGGAATTGAAGGATACATGATCCTTTGCTTAATTCTGATGGGGTTTGTTGTTTTGTTTTTATGTTAAAACTAGTTTCTTGGAACATTAGGGGGTTGGGTCGTCCGGAGAAACGGAGTGCCATGGGTAGATTGGTTGGGGCTGAAAATCCAATTTTCATGCTCATTCAGAATCAAAGTGTGATGTGGCTGATGTGAGATTGATGAGACGCGTGGGAGTAATAAACTTAACAAAATGGAGATCGTTAAATCAAGAGGTGCTGCTGGGGGCATTATAACCCTTTGGAATGATTCATCTGTCCTTTTGGAAGAGGTTATCTGAAATGAGAGATTTCTGATATTAATTAGGTCTCTGGTGGAGTTTCAATTTCGTTGCGCTATTTGTAACTTATACGCGCCGAACGAAGATTTGGACAGAGCTTTGATTTGGGAGGAGCTGTTGGTTCTCAGGAATCAATTGGTTATGCCTTGGTGCATCGCTAGTGATTTTAATGTTGTTAGGACTGCATCTAAACGACACGGGGGCCCTTTTAATGTCAGAGCAGTGAGGGAGTTTGAGGTTTTCTTACAATAAAGGGAGCTGGTTGATTTGGATCTCAATGGAAGAAAATTCATGTGGACGAACTATGTAACAACCCTAATATTCTAAGTGCTTTTAGTAATTTTTATATTATTATTTTTCAAGTATTAGACATTAGCTATATGTATGTATCTTAGAGACACCTAATAAAAAATAGTTGTAGTAGTGTGTATGGGTCGTTAGTATGTTAAGTAGTGTGCTAACATAGAAATTCAGTACCCAGGGTCATGGGTACCCATTTGGCTAATCATTTGTCCCTTTAGAATGCATTTTCTGGCTCATATAAAGCCTTTTTGTGAGGCCCTTAAACAAAAAAAAAATGGGATTTACATAGTAGTGTGTTTTTATTGATAAGTGTGTGTAGGGGTTGTGTATGCAACAGTTTGTAAGGGGTTAGGCTAGATCATAGGATTAGATCATTAGGGTAATAAAAAAAAAGGAAGAGGAGAGAAGAAGAGAGAACAGATGTTTGTGTCTGTTTGTGTGTGTGTGTGTGTGTGTGTGTGTGTGTGTGTGTGTGTGTGAGAGAGAGAGAGAGAGAGAGAGGAAGAAGAAGAAGAAGAAGAATAGTAAAGGAAGAAAAGAGGAACCCCAAATATTGTTTTGCGCAATCACCATCAATATTGAAGCCCTAAATTGGTGAGTTAACTTGTGATTTTCTTTCAATCTCATTTGATTGAAATTTAAATGGATAGAATATTGAATTAGTATGATTATGAATTTATGAGATTTAGGTTTTCTTTTATAATGATTGCAGTTGTGATTTGAGATTTATAGATGAGTCTTGAATATACATTTGAGTAATTCTTCAATTTTCGGGTTTGGGTTTTCACGGATCAGATTTGAGTAGAAAATTCATAATAAATCATAAGTTATAGTTTTCGTGATTCTGTTCTCGTAGACCTGTAGGAAATGCAATTCTGGACAACTTTCGTCTAATGGTATTTTTCCCAATTCTGCACCGTTTGGGCAGAAAAATTCATATTACAGTATCAGTTTTATGAAAGTTAAAATAAGCGTATTTGCTACATCATATTTTTGTGTGATTTCGTGCTCGTTAATATGAATTAATTTGTTTGTACTTAGAGAGATATGAGTTCTCATGTATAGTTGAGCTTTGTGACTGTGTGATTTTGTGTGGGTTATGAATCTGTATGAACATGTAGCTGTTAATATGATTTTAACGGATATTTGATTTGAGATACATGAATCTCTTACAAAATTGAGTTTTGTGAAAAACGTGGATGTATGAACATTAGAAAAGTCCTTAGAGTTCACCACTGCTCCTTATGATTTTAGGCGGCGACTTCGTGGATAACTTGTCCTTGTGTGATTAGACGGCGACTATGTGGATGACCCGTCTCTTCATTTTTAAGCCTTATGCCCGGCTTGTTGGTCTATTTCATGTGTATTTAGACATTGTTTATTGAAGTCAAGAACGTAAGGACTAGCCTTTCAGTGTATACTCAAATCCCAGTGATACCCCATGGGAGTTAGGACCGGAGTAGGAGTTAGTATTACGTTAGGAGACACATGGGATATATGTGTAGGCTGGATCATGGATGGGTGGCCGAGGTGGTGAACATAAGGTGTAATAAAAGGGAATAATTTGTGGTGTTTTATTCTTGCATTTAGAAGTTTGAATAATTAATTACCTCTTGCTGTAGTAGTATCGTAGAAGGTTGTGGATGCTTAGTAATCGACTTTTCTAATAATTTTTGGTGTTGTAATCGTTGTGTGTGAGCGTGAATGTGATAACCATAGACTGTGTGTTAAGTTTTGGATTATGGTTGGAGGATTTTGATGCGAGTATTTTATGAATTTATTCTGTTAGTAAACTATGGGTTTGATGGTAGTATGACTGACTCTTGAATTGTAACGGACATTAATTCAGAAAGTAATTATGGGTATGTTTAGAACTATGATAATTATATTTTACAGGATGGTGGGCCCACTAACTTTTATGCAGGGCTGGCTCACCATAGATATTCGATGGGTAAGTATTCAATTGGTATTAGGGCTGTTCAAAATCCACCCAACTCACCCGACCACCCGACTCACCCGTAGCCTTATTTTTGGTTTTTAAACAATGTGGGTGGAGTCACGGGTCTTGGGGGTGAAAACCCGGCAGTTTCGGGTGGAGTCACGGGTCTAGGGGGATGGAAGCTCGATTCACCCGACCCGACTCGAAAGACACTTAATTTTTTTAAAATATATATATGTAACATGCTTATATCAGTAGATACATTATGCATTATATAGTCTTTAATATATATATATATGTGCAAAGATTCTCTAAAGAGGGCGCTCTCTCTTTATTAAAGAGAGGGCCTCTTTTTTGGCCGTCAGATCGTGTTTAAAAATCGTGAAATGACAAAATTGCCCTTAATGAAAACAAGATCCGACGGCCAAAACAGAGACCCTCTCTTTAATAAAGAGAGGGCGCCCTCTTTAGAGCCTGACTGTATATATGTAATGTACTTATATCAGTATATGTATTATGTATTATATAGTCTTTAAATTATATGTATATATATGTTATATTCTTATATCAATAAAATATATATGTCACTAGTAGAGATATAAAAATATTAAAACCATCAAACTAGCACATGACTATTTAGACAAAGGCATTCACAGCAAACATAAATAAATAAAATACAGACAAAGTCATGTGTAAACCAAATACTTAATTGAGACAAATGAGATAGTCGGGTTTCACCCGACTCGACCCGACTCACCCGACCACCCGATGAGTCGAGTGCACTCGACAAAATGAGTGGAAGGAGGAAAAACCCGACTATGTTCGGATGGATGAGCGGATGAGGGCCATACCCGACTCACCCGACTCATGAACACCCCTAATTGGTATTATTCAAGTTGGGAACCACTGCCACCACATTGAAGGAAACTACCATTCTGTCCTGAATGTGCGTGGAACTACTGTTCTAACCCGACATCAATTATGTGTGATGACATTGTTTATTTTCTATGCAACGATATTGTATGATATGAGATGGTTATGTTTTTCTTTTTGAGTACTTTTAGGAGTCTATGGGACACCGTTGTTCCCTAAGACTCGTTTTATATTTTTTTGTTAACTCATACCAGTATTTTATATACTGACCCAGGTGCGTAATGCATTTGGGGCGTTTCTATATGAAACGTAGTCGAATGTATGTGCAGGTTTAGTATTTGGAGATTTTCTTTGGAGCTTCTGTTTGGGTGAAGAGATTGTCGTAGTGTTGTTTATTATTAGAGTTGTACTTATTTTTTTTGTACTTTATTTTATTTCTGGCAGTGTGGACCACAAGTGTATAATTGTAATAAGGATTATATATTGGGTATTGCGAACATTGTAGTTGCTCTGACCAATGGATGTATAGATTTTATGCTTATTTATTTTCTTTCCGCTGAACTCTGTAAAGCGGGTTTTATTGAATGAACATAATATTTCTTTTATAAATCGAAAGGATATAATATGTGGAATGGAGTTTAATTTCTTTTATAATGAAAATGAATGTTTGGGAATTCAAGTTTAATAATAAAGAGTTTTTTTTCCTTAAACACAAATTCTCATGTCCTTATTTAATGAGTATAAAATACTATTTTCAATCATTATTTATTAGTCTGTGTGAGGCCGGGTGTCACTCTCGGTGTTTTGAAAATTGAATATTAGTCTGGATATATAACACCCGTAATCGTGTTATTGCATTTCATTTCATTGTCTTGCATGATAATGTGATGTGTTGTGCATTTTGGCACATGTGTGAGTGAGTTTTGACTCACGAGTCGATTTGGGTGTCTGTGTTAGAGAACCCTTTGAGACGGTGTGAACGAGTGTTTTGTTGTTGTGACGTCTCTCCGAGATTGAGACGGTCATTGTGGAATACCTTAAATGTTTATCTGGAAGTAAATGTTTACCTGTGTATTTCAATATCTGTATTATTTCTGGTTTAGAATTTATATCTGTTGCTAGTTTTAGCATCTTGGTGAGGACGAATTAACACGCTATTAATTTGGTAGGCTAATTAGCAATTTCATAAAAATCATGTAGAAATTCGCGTTTTAGCAACCAAACGGAACTTAGTCAGAAACTTTTATAATTTTGAAGTTTCACTCATGAAGCTATGAATTAGCTGTGTAGAAAGTTTTGGAGACTGTTTATGAGTTTGGAAAACTCATGGGGAGGTAAACACAATTTTAGAAAATGTTGCCTATATAGAGAAAGCTATGACTTTCATAATTTTCATAACTTCTAACCTAAATTCCAAAAGGGGGCTATAGGGAGATTTGGAGCTTAGAGCTTTGCGGCGCCAAACGACGACCTTCCGTCCGTTTGTTTTCTCCTAGATTTCATATTCGAACTCCCCGAGGTAAGAGCTTCGTTTTGATACCTCTTGGGCCTTGTTTGGCCAAGTTTTCTGAAAAGTTATTTTCTAGAATTTTTCATAAAAGTTGATAATTGAATTTCTGATCGATAGGAATTGTACTAGACGGACTTTTACACGTTCTTTGTAAGGGGGTTTTCTTTGGAACGAATTATAGGAGCGTTATTCGGAGGTGAGTGATTCAACTATGTTTTTGGAATGATTTCTTGACATGTATTCATGTTGTGTATGAATAGCATGTATTAATTCATAGATATATACTGTGTAATTCATATTGGGCATTTGTATTGATAAGTAGGCCCAATAGCACGATGAAATGTTTAATTTCCGCGAGCATGGTGATATGTATTTGAGCATGTTAAGTTGCTTATGTGGGTCAGAAGGAGCACGTGGTCACCGTGACATTTTGTGGAGCCGATATTGGCATTAAGGTCGCACGATTGAAGAGAAGAATCGTGGGTCTTACCCTTTCGCGTGGACTTATTGGCGAGGAGTCGCGGATTGGGAGTATGGACGGGCACGTGAATCTCCGGCGACTAGTATGAAATGTAGAGATGTGAATACAAGCATGTTTGTCATTCATATGCATATGTTGTTTTATTCACTAAGCGTTAGCTTAAATAAATCAAAATATGTGTGGTTATTTAAATAACCATTGCAGGTATTAATGTCGGTGAGGAATCGGAGGCGTGATTGTGGGGTGTTGGGAGTTCACTTTGATGGCGGCTCATCGTAATTATCCCGTAGTTTTGAAATCGAGAACGTTTGTTACCTTGCTTTCATAAGGAACTTGTAATAAAATTGAATAGTAGATTGTATTGGAATCTATAGATTAGAAGCTCTGGATATGTTTTGAAATGTTATTATATATCGCGTATGTCTTTTCATATGTTAGAGTCATGAAAGAACTCATGAGCTTGGATTTAAGTACGTAAAGGAGTCGATAGTTCATGTTTATGCAAGTCTTGGTGCATGTTTGAGATTAGTGCCAAACACGTCCTTAACATGTTCAGCAAACGTTTTCCTTCAAGTGGCATGTTGATATATATGTTTAAATAACTTTCATAAAGTTTCGGAAGAATTGGAATTGGATATGACACTTTTTGTAGGGTCGAAAGTTGGACAGAAACAAGTGGCTTTGCTGTCAAAGGACTTTCAACCGGTCGAAGGGACCCGTTCGACCGGTCGAATGCCCCTCTGCTTGAAACTTCAGTAAAGGCACTTGGTCGAAGGGACTTTAGACCGATCGAGAGGGAGGTTCGACCGGTCGAGATGCCCCCTGTCAGCTTGTTTGTTCTCCTACTTCCAAATTTTTTTAAAAGTTCTAATTACAAACTTAAGCTTCTTTTGGGACCCTTTTAAGGGAAAATTTGTCGGATCAAATTTTGAAGCCTCCAGGTGACAAGTGTATTTTTGGTTGGCTCCAGTACGTACTAGAACGAGAGTTATGTTTCTTTTTTGCTGCGTGTGTTCTTAAAACTAAATTTTTGGGAACATTAATGAATTGGTTTAGTCTCGGTGGCGTGCCACGGGCTTCGGTTCTGCTATTGTGGGACCGGGCTGTGACAGGATACATGCTCTTGATTAAATATTTGGTTGTCTAAAAATTGAGGTGTGACAAACTATAGGGCCGATGCTAGGCTGGACAGATGTGTGGGTTCTGTAGAGTGGCTTCAACGGTGGCCAGAATTAAAACTTTGGAGCTCACACAGATGTCTTTCGGATCATTGCCCTATCATTTTGGGTGAAGATGTAATCAATTGGGGGACTAGACCGTTTAAACTCTTTAATCATTGGCTTGGTGATGAGGAAGCAGTGAGGGTCTTGCAGGATATCTGGAAAGGTCCAATTCATCAACGATTGAATGAGGTAAGCTTGGTCAGAAAATTGCGGACTTCTCGAATCGCCTTAAAACTTCAAACCTAGATTAAGGGATGGCATAAGGGGCCCAATGTTAAAGCTATTGAAACAAAATTGGAGATGTTAGACAGGAAGCGGGAATCTTCCTCTTTATCAGACTTGGAGTTACAGGAGTTGAAAAAGTGGAGGTTTGAACTATGGAAAGCATTCCAGGTGGAGGAGAGTTCGTGGAGACAAAAATCGAGAGTCTGGTGGTTTCAAGAAGGGGATAGGAACACTGCTTTTTTCCATGCTATTACTTCAGGGAGAAGGAGGTCGAACACTATGAAGTCGTTATCCATAGACGGACAATTTTTAGTTACTCAGACCAGATTAAGGCTGCAGTGGCGGGTTTTTTCAAGAGCCATTTCCAAAAGATTAGCGAGTTCCTACTTTAGATGCAAAATTATGCGTTCAAGAATATTTCAAGGGAATCTGCAGTGAGGTTGGAAGCTTAGTTTACAGAGGATGAGGTAATTGCGGTCCTGGGGGAGTGCGACTCGAATAAATCTCCGGGGCCTTATGGTTTCAATTTTGAGTTTATTAAAAGTAGATGGGATGATGTTAAAGGAAAAATCATGGCTTTCTTGTCGGACTTCCATGCCAATGGGGTGTTTCATAGAGACATTAATACGACATTCATTGCTTTGATCTCAAAAAATCATTCTCCAATGTCTCTTGGGGATTTTGGGCCAATTATTAGCTTGATCGGCTGTATATACAAAATCCTATCAAAGGCCTTGGCAAATAGGCTTCGTTTGGTTATTGATTATGTCATCAATTGCCAACAGTCTGCTTTCATTAAGGGGAGGAACATTCTGGATTGTATTATCGTGGCTTCGAAAGTGGTTCATCCCATGAAAAAATCTGCTGAAGGTGGGGTTGTCTTCAAAGTCAACTTCGAGAAGGCGTATGATTCTGTTAATTGAAATTTTCTTATTTTTGTGCTTAAAAGTATGGGTTTTGGCAACAAATGGGTGCAATGGATTACCGAGTATGTTACATCTGCCACTCATTCGATTCTTGTAAATGGGGTGCCTACAGAGGTATTCGATATGAAGAGGGGATTGAGACAGGGGGATCCGCTGTCTCTATTTCTGTTCAACATGGTAGCAGAGGGTCTGAGTTTGCTTATCAAGTCACCAGAGTCGATGCAAATCTTGGAAGGCATTCCTATCTCACTTGGGGGAATGACTGTATCCCACCTACAATTCACGGATGACACACTCCCATTTTGTAAAGCTCAAGTTGACCAAATTTTATCGTTCAAGAGGTTGCTCCGCTGTTTTTCAGCTGGTATTAGGTCTTAAAATTAACTTCCATAAAAGTGCTCTTGTGGGGTGTGATATGGAGGAATCATTGCTGAGCTCTTGGGCAGTAGTTGTCAACTGTCGTTCAGAGAGTTTTCTGTTGAAATACTTGGGGTTTCCTCTTGGCTGCAATCCGAATAGGATATCCACTTGGGAGTTCATAACGGATTCCATGCACTGTAGGCTCGCCTCATGGAAATGCAAATTACTTTCGATTGGGGGTCGTGTTACTCTTATCAAATCTGTATTTAGGAGCCTACTACTTTATTTTTTATCCCTAAAGCAGTAGCGAAGGATATAGAAAAGATCCAAAGAGACTTTTTATGGGGAGATGCCCTTGGAAAAGAAAAAATCCACTTGGTGGCTTGGGAAAAAGCATGCAAAAGCAAATTCAATGGAGGATTGGGGATTGGTAACATTCTTGATACGAACAGAGCTTTGGTCTCTAAGTGGATTTGGAATTTAGGGTCCATCAAATCACAACCGCTCTGGAAACAAGTCATTTGTTGCAAGTATAGATGGTAGTTTGATAAAATTATTCTAAACATTCCCCATAATATAATTATGTCGTCGTTCGTAAGGTCAATTTTTAAGCTGATCAATGGGATAGATGTTTATGTTGATATTATGAGGGAGGGTCGTCGGAAGCTGCTTGGCGATGGGGCCGACATCAGACTATGGGAGGACATCTGGATCGGGGACTTGGAACTTAAAATTTGATTCCCTAGGATTTATGCTTTAGCTTCTAATAAATCGGGTGTCATCAAAGAGTTTGGAGATTGGGCTAATAGGAAATGGAAATGGAATATTCCACTTAGAAGACAACCTTTTGGGTGGAAACTTGGCCAATGGAATGATTTTCTACAGTGTTTGGATAGCGTGGTGTTGGGCGAAATGGCTAATGATGGATTGTGCTGGGTTTTTGATTTTAAAGGTATGTATTCTATGAAATCCTTTTGTAGAGAATCTGAAAGAAGAAGGATCCCTTCAGCCCCACAAGGGCCTTCATGCTGGGGAAGTGGTGCTCCACTTAAAGTTGAAATTTTTTGGAGGCAAGTGGCCCAAGGTAGGGTTGATGTTAGGAAAACTTACGATCTCTGGGTATGGATATTCAACCCAAATCCTTGTATTGTATCTGTCAAGGGGAGATGGATACGGTTCTTAATCTTTTTCTTCATTGCAACTGGTCTTGGTCCCTTTGGGGAGCAGTACTGAATCTCTGGGGTGTATCGAGTTGCTGTCCAGGTTCTATTTTGGAGTGGTGGAATCAGTGGGAGGGCTTATGTCCATCAAAGGCAGCTAAAAGAGGGTGGTTAATGCTATTCATGACTACGATTTGGTCGATTTGGTAGTCAAGGAACGAAGTGGTGTTCTCCGGGGTCAATATTTCGTGGGATGATTCATTTGAATTGGTTAAACAACGGCTCGTTTGGTGGTTCAAAACCTTAATTAAGGAGGTTAACTTATCGATTGGCGACAAGCTGCTTAATATTAAAGAGGCTTGTCAATCCCCCACCATTGTGCATCAGAATGTCATCCTTGATTGCGTTCCTCCACCACTCAATTATTTAAAGCTAAACGTCGATGGCTCGGCCATTGGAAAACCAGGGTTGGCCGAGATTGGTGGTGTACTCAGAGATCACCATCGCACGGTCAGGGCGGTTTTCTCTGCCCCAATCGGTGTTCAAGACTCAAATTATGCAGAGCTTAGAGCGATCTTGGAGGGGTGGAAACTCCTAGTCTCGGCTGGGGAGTGTAAAAGTTTCGATGTGATTGTCAAAAGTGATTCGGTGGTGGCAGTGTCTTGGGCTAATAGTGCGGAATGCCCTTGTTGGTGGTATGTGGGCTAATATAATGAGATCAGAAATTTACTAAGGCATTTGCAGATGAATAGATCGATCACCATTGTACACACGAGGATGGGTTCGAATGGTTTTGCGGATAGCCTTGCTAAAGCGGGAGTCCACAAGCGTAATTTCTTGGTCGCTTGGGTGTGACTGATATCTTTGGTTTGGATGGTGCTTGGCATACGTCTGCTGGGGTACCACTAAAATGCTTATGGGTTAACTTGGTTGTAGGGGTTTCACTAGTGGGGTTCGTGTTTTCCGCTATTTAGCTGGCGTGCTCAGCCCGCATATAGTGTACGTAGCAGTGTGTGTATGAGTGGGGGAGAGGGTTGGGGTCTTTTGGCGCGTGTTCTCATTTCGGGTTGGTTTTTCTGTGGCTGGAGTGCTTCCAACTCCGTTTGATGTGTGTTTTGGTGTGCGTTTTATTCGTGTTTGGGGCTTTCTAGTGACGTGTCTCATTTTGGTTTTTTACTCTTTAGCAAACCCTTCTTGATCTTCCCTTAAGTAGATCCTGAAATGTCTGAAAAGCTGCCAAAATCATAAGGTGTCTTTTATTTATTAGTTCATAATTTAGTGTCCTCTTGGCTTTGGTGCAAGAGCATTGGTGTCCATAGGTGGATTTGATTTTTGGTTCTGAATTTGTGTTCATCTTATGTGCTACCTTCGACTCATTTTCTGGTTTCAGCTTTCCAGATATCTATGTTGTCCTTGGTGTCTGTTCGGATTTTGCTCAATCCTGCGGTGTTCCTTGTTTCCAATTGTGTGTTCTCGGTGGATTGACTTTGTTCAGCACAGTTTATGTAGATTTTGGGCAGTGGATCTAAGTTGGCCTGTTTTTATGTCTGGTTTATCCCACTTTTGGGTAATCTTCTCTGGCGGGGCTTTTGGAATCCCTTAAGCAAACATATGGGGGAAAATTGAAATTGTGTTTGGTGGGGTTTATAGGATTTTGGTATATCATGTTTTTTTGGTAGCTTTTGGACTGATCAAGTTTATAGTTTGTTAATGTCCAAAATAAACAACTGTATCAGCAGTGGTGTTGGCATCTAGACTGTTGCTTGTCACCAGTAACATTATTAACTATTCATTCACCACATGAGAATTTGAGAGTGCTTTTGGCGGCTAATTTGTTGTTTATCTTCCAAACTCAGATTGGGATATGATGACCTTCTTTGCTGGTTTATCAAAAAAATTTGAACTGACTGCTAGTTTGGTCTTCTTGGGTGGCTCTTGTTTCCTTTGCCCATATGTTGGTTGTGTGTACAATGTGATTTCGCCCCTGGGCTTTCAGCTTCTTGTTTTCATAGTTTGTTTGCAGCATGTTGGAAAAAGGTCAACATTTGTTTTTGTTTGGTTATCGGATTCTATGGGGGTTTTTCCGGGGTGAAGGTTTTTCAGTTTTATACTTATGTTAGGATAATACAATCATTTGTATAGCTTGCTTGAGACTTTTGTTGGGGGGCGTAGGTTCTTTTTTTGAAACTTCCAAATAGTGGTTGTTTCAATTAAGGATCCTACCTTTGCTTCTTCTTTGATAGTTCAGGGCTTTCCCATGTTTTGTGCTTATTTGTTGTATTTGGTGCTCGGGCACCCCACCCTCATTATCAATGAAATTTGACGTTTCAAAAAAAATAAAAAATAGTCAAATCCCCCCAAATAATCCGTTAAACAAATGAGCCCTATAATTAGATTGTTATTGCAATTTAATCGATAAAAATTAGAGTACCAATAAGAGCATCCACAGTGGGTAGTAGAAACTTAAGGAAAAATTAACTTACGTTTAATGTACGAGAGGGAATATTTGCACTGGTTTAGTGACCAAACGGTACTCACAAAGCCATTTGGCACGAAACGACGTTGTTTAGAAGTTTTGTACCCCAAAAAAAAAGGACCCTCATGGCACATACTGTGTGTGCCGCGCATGTGGGATTTTTTTCACTAAGAGATAGCTTTGTTTATGCCACATAGGGGTGCAACTCGGGCAGGACCCAAAGGGTTTTGTCTCTACTCAGGTCCAAGCTCAAATTCAAGCAGTCTACCCAACCCTGAGCCCGAGCCCGACATACGAGCCCGATTTATGAATTGGTACTACAACCCGAGCCCGAATTGCATTTTTTTTTGTGCAAATCGATTTTCAGTATGTAAATAACAATATGTAGAGTATCCAATCTATTTTTTTTGTTAGATTTGGGAAAAAACATTCATCCATTAATTTAGTGCTAGAATAATATCTAATAGTGTATTATTATCACTAAAAAAATACTAGTATAATATAATGTTAAAATAATACATAAATAGAATGCGAGCTCTGGCTTAGGTTCCACAGGTTAGCAAAATTCTGTCCAAACCCGACCCGAGTTGAATTCGGGCTTGTATTTTTCTGCCCAATCCCGCTCATGGTGAAAGTACCACAGGCCCAAGCCCAGTAATTTTTTAGTCAGGCACGGGCGGGCCAACGCTGACCATGGGTTGGCCCGCCCAAGTTGCACCCCTAGTGCCACGGGGTATCTCGCGGCACACTATGTATCGTAAACCCTATACAATAGCTAGACTTAGACGAATTTTTAATTGCTGGCGGGTCCCAGTGTGCCACATAGATTTTTCACTCATTTTGTGGAAGTTCTTTGTGTCCTTTGGTGCCCCAAGCATTATTCTAATTTAAACCACAGGGGATAAATGCAA
Organism: Hydrangea macrophylla; assembly: GCA_033977485.1. Taxonomy (NCBI): domain Eukaryota; kingdom Viridiplantae; phylum Streptophyta; class Magnoliopsida; order Cornales; family Hydrangeaceae; genus Hydrangea; species Hydrangea macrophylla. The sequence continues at coordinate 84,326,020 of CM066982.1, read as the reverse complement.
ATCAGCCAAAGTACAAAAAGTATAAGTGTATTTAAACCCAACTGTATATTTACGAGTAATATTTGGGGCACTAACACTTATTAACACACTCTATCTCTCTCCTATTGGCACTTTGGGGTCTGCAATGATCCCACAGTACCACTAGGAAAGATATAGAGTATATTAGTAAGTGTTAGTGGAAGTTGTTTGTGCCCCTAACAAGACCCATATATTTACAGACCAATGAACGATTAACCAATCACATTAACAGTTTTTAACTTTTTACGCAATTGTTTAGATTGCTAGCTATTTGTAGACCCTATCAAAGAATTATCATTAAAATTTAAAAATATATACATAAATATATATACTACTATATACTCCATCCGTCCCTTTTTTTGAGTCCACTTTTAGGAACTCAGCTTTTAAGGGGACAAAAAGAATCTACACCTACTTTCCACTATTGCCCCTAATCATTACAATAACTTTTTTAGTTTTGTCTTGGTGTAAATTTCAAGGAAGGTGTAGATTTCAAGGAAGGGTAGTTTTAGAAAGTAAATAAAAATTGTTTCCCAATTTAGGAAAGTGGACACTAATTTTAGAATATCCCAAAATAAAATATATTACTCAAAAAAAGGGACGGAGGGGTATATATTTATACTTTTTCCAGTAAGAAAAATCTGCAAATTATTTGTGTTTTCAGCCATACAACTTAATTAATCAGGGTCCCACTAGGCAACCATCAAAGCCCAATAGACCACCAGTTATTGAAATTTGGAACATGAGTAAGTCTTAGGCACCGAAAAAGTGCCTTAAAATTGTGCACCGAATTATTGGTGTCCTCCATTTTAGTAAGACTCGCATCTTGTACGTATGGGATCCACCGAAATGGAGGGCATCAATTATTCGGTACACTATTTTGGTGCACTTTTTCGGTGCATGTAGTATTATTGTTAAAACTTTGAAGGGTTAATTACACTTACATCCCCTGTACTTTGGGTCAATTTCACTTTAACCCCTTGTAGTTCAAAAAGTGACACTAACGCCCCCTATACTTTAATGTAAAGTATCACCGTCAGAAATTCCATTAAAGTTAACGGAAAAGTGACACTTACACCCCCCTGTACTTGTAAAAGACCAAAATGTCTTAAAATTTCTCCTTCTTTAGCACAGGAATTCTCCAGCAAGGCCCCAAACAATGAAATCAAAACTAAAATCAAAAACCAAAACCCTAAATCAAAACCCAATCAGACCACCACTAGAAAAGTAGAAGAAAGAGAGGTCGTTGACTTCGGCCATCACCACCAGCGATCATTTCTGACCACCTTCAAATCCGTGAAAATACGAGAGGTAGAGAAGGGGGTTTGAGAGATTGAGATAGAGAGAGAAGCTAAATTCTAGGACTGGTTTTTGTGCAGAATGTATAGAGGGTGTTCTTGATTTTGGTATGTATGTTGGGTTGATCAATTTTTTTTGGGTTGATCAAAATTTTCAAGTTGTTTGATGTTTTGGTATGTTTTGGGTTGTATTTAAAAATTCGATCAACCCAAAAAAATTTGATCAACCCAACATACATACCAAAATCAAGAACACCCTCTATACATTCTGCACAAAAACCAGTCCCAGAATTTAGCTTCTCTCTCTATCTGAATCTCTCAAACCCTCTTCTCTACCTCTCGCATGTTCACAGATTTGAAGGTGGTTATAAATGGTCGCTGGTGGTGATGGCCGAAGTCAGTGACCTCTCTTTCTTCTTCTTTTCTGGTGGTGGTCGGATTTGGTTTTGATTTGGGGTTTTGATTTTTGTTTTTGGTTTTGATTTCATTGCTTGGAGCCTTGCTGGAGAATTCCAATACTGAAGAAGGAGAAATTTTAGGGCATTTTGGTCTTTTACACGTACAAGGGGTGTAAGTGTCACTTTTCTGTTAACTTTAACGAAATTTCTGACAGTGACATTTTACATTAAAGTATAGGGGGTGTTAGTGTCACTTTTTGAACTACAGGAGATCAAAGTGAAACTGACTCAAAGTATAGGGGGTGTAAGTATAATTAACCCTTAAAAGTTTTAACAACAATACTACAAATACCGAAAAAGTGCACCAAAATGGTGCACCAAATGATCGATTCCCTCCATTTCAGTGGATCTCATGCGTACAAAATGTGAGTCCTACTAAAATAAAGGACACCGATTATTCGGTACACCATTTTAATGCACTTTTTCGGTGCCCTAAAACTTACTCAAGTTTCAAACTTCAGTGACTGGTGGTCTATTGGGCTTGACGGTTGCCTAGTGGGACCCTGAGTAATTAAGTTGTAAGGCTGAAAACACAAATAATTCGCAGATAGTATAAACATATATAGTAGTATATGTATATTTTTTAAATTTTAATGATAATTCTTTGATAGGGTCTAGAAATAGCTAGCAATCTAAACAATTGCGTAAAAAGTTAAAAACTGTTAATGTGATTGGTTAATCGTTCGTTGGTCTGTAAATATATAGTTGGGTTTAAATTACACTTATACTTTTTGTAGTTTGACTGACTTGCATTTACTCCTGTGGTTTAAATTTTGACACTAATACTTATGTGATTTTGATTAAAATATAACCGTTAAAATTTGTTAATAGAGTAAGCTAAAATGACCAAATTATTCACAAGTCTTCATAAAAATGTTAAAAACAAAATTTGTTTACTTCAATTCGTTTAGGAAGAAACATATAGTTTTGAAGTGGGTGAGAAAGAATCATTGACATGCATTTTTTAGAATGTTCTTGGTATAGGTCATGTGCTTGACCAAAAAAAAATTGATCTATGACTTATTTTCCTTTTAATATGACTTCTATGGGCAAAAGAGTCATTTCACCGTTCAAATTAAGACTCCTAAGTTTAAAACCGTTAATTTGGATGGAAAAAAGTCACAGTTGCACTTTAGTCTAAACCATAAAGGATATTAGTGTAAAAATTTAAAACACATGAGGTAAAGTGCAAATCGGCCAATACACATGGACTATAAGTGTATTTAACTCTACATAGTTTTATCATATGTTTTATCATATGTTTTATCAAAAGATATGAATATACCATATTTGAACTTGCACGAATAGCTTAGTTTAACCGCTTAATTTATATCACTTGTCTAAAAATAAATGGAAAATATCTATCTAAAAGTGCTAAGAAATAAGCCTAGTAAAGCATCTATAGTTAGTGGAACCTAGCATTGTGGACTTGCAATGGTGTAGGGTTTATAATAAATTTAAGGATTGAAAGTTAGTGGAACCTAAAGTTAGTATTCGACTAAGTCTAGCTATTGTATAGGGTTTACGGTACATAGTTTTTTTTTTAATACTTTCACAATAATACAAAAATGTCATTTCAAAAAATTTTAATAAAATAACTTCTCCTAACTATCCACCCCACTTTCTTTTTACTACTTACACTCACATAGTGAGTGTGACACTGTTTGGTTGGAAAATTATAAGTGTGTGCGAGCGTGCCAGGCAAGCAAATTGCCAATGTGTATGATCCAAACTGCGCCTCACCAGGGAGATTGTGGTGACGTTCGATGCCTTAAACAGGACTTTAATTGTGTAAAGATGTTCTTAATTGAAGCACTTCGAACTAATTTAAAATAACTACTCCTAAGTAAATTAATGAAGGAAATAATACAATAATAAACTATTTTTGATTAAGTTAAAGAAAATACAATCTAAACTTGAAGATGACTTCGAAGGTGTTCTACTCCTAAATTTAACTATCTAAATAACAATACAGTAAATGTATTGAGAGATATATGTTGATGTTGATCGAAGGATCCCTTCTTGAACACAAAATCCTTCTATTTATAAACGTCGAAACCTCCCAGCAGTCTTATTTGAATGTTCCCTCTTCTTTTCAAACTGATAACTGCTCCTATACGTGGCATTTCCTTGAAGTGACACCTGCTTTTTAGTTATTCCACCATGATCAACACGTGTCCCTTAGCAGTTAACTATTTTGAACAGAATGAATCAACAAAACTGTTCATATCTGTTCTTGCGCCATATCCATTTCAACCAACTGCCCTGCCACATCGAATCTCATGTGTCACTTCCACATTGGTTGGATATTTTTATCACAAACATTACCCCCCGCGCCATTTTCCTTTTGATTCAAAAAAGATAATGGTGATCGTGGTTAGATCATGTTAGATAGTTGGAACTTTCATGCACCCCTTTCGTTGTAGTTAAATTGAAGATCAAGTTTTCATTTGTCTTCACACATACTGCTGCATTTGCTTAATCCTTGAATTCCCAACTTTGTCTCTTCGAATCCCCTTTGTTAATCATGTCTTCTTCTCAATCTTCATTCGATACCAATGATTACTTTCCTCTAGACCTTCCTGATGAAGTGATGCTATCAACCAGACTCCCTGAAATTTCTTCTCGAACCAATTGGGATCTTCCTGAAATTCCTCCTGAACCTTTCACCTACTCGAAATGGGGAAAGTGGTATGAAATGTTGAACAAACCAAGTACTTCCTCTACAGGGCCAAATTCTTCTTTGAACTCTTCCAAATCAATTTATAATAACCAAACATTCCCTCCTGCTTGGGAACAACCTATTTCCCATGGTGAAGGAGTAGGATATTATAAAGGTATGAAGCTCGAAACCCCAGTTACAATTCCTTCAGTTATTCATCCAAACTTTGACTATCCTGAAACTGAAGGGATTATTCGAAGCAGAACAATAAAACCCTACTATCCATTTTCGAATCATCTCTCACGAGAGCAAAATCTGCTGAATGCATGGTTGATATCTTCAACCAGTCCTCCTGGTGAGAGACTTCAAAGTGGTAATGTCTTGATTCCTCAAGGCAGACCCCCTATTCACACATATGTGAGAGCATCTCATGAAAATTTTTCTAATGAGCATTATTCTTCAGCCTTCCTTTCAAAATGCAAATTTTTCGAAAAAGATTATGAAGAAAGGGTACTTCTCTTCGACCATTCTGTTCTAGGCTTTCCTGACATCAAAGTTCAAGTGGTGGATCCCACTGAAGATATTGGTGATCCTTTTTTGAAATTAGACCAATTATGCAGGCATGGTCCCATTTTCGAGCATATTCCACCTATTCTATCACCTTCTCCATGCTTGATCATTCAAGCCCAAAGGCTTCTAGTTGCCTTTTCACATCTCCCCTTTTCCATTTTACAAAATCCAAAAGCTCGAATTAATTTCGAATGGAGTTGCCATATTTTATGCCATGAATGGAATATTTCAACCCTTGTTCGAACCCAAATGGATTTTACCCTTCGAACCCTGACTTCTCATATAAGGTGGCATTCTCATCACCAAGAAAGTATCCATCATTTGAATTATCTAACGGATCTTTATGAGAAACTTAAGGAAGAACCTAATGCACTCCTTGATGAAGTTTCAGAGTTTAAGGAGAAATACATCTATGGTTGTGGAAGTTCTGATGAAGAAAGCAATGTTTCTCAATACTCGAAACCTGATCTCGAAGGACGAATTGCATATCTAAAAGAAGAAGCCAAAGCTGCTGGCATATCTCTTCGAGGCAAGACTCCATTAGCCAAGGAACTTCGAGGTCTTCGCAAAGCTTTGTTCAGGATCACCTCACGACTAAATCAGTATGAAGAACAACTCAGGGATGCTTATCTCACCCTTCGAAGCGAAGATGAATTGGCTTTACAAGCCAGAAACCTATGCCTCGAAATAGAACTGGAAGCAGAATACTTTGCTTATTACTGGGCCATGTTTCATAATTTAGTTACTTATGGGTTTCCCCATTTTTACCAATTATGTTTATGAATTGTAACTACATTTCCCTTTCAATGAAATGAATTATGAAAAATTCATGTTTTTATTAGTTCATTTTGAACCAGTATGTCTTTTCCTTTAGTGCAACGGTCCAAAAGGAGTAACCGAACCTAACGGCTATTTTTCAATAAATGCATCTTTTCCCAAACGTCACCAAAGGCTATAAATAGGTAAGCCAAAAAGGAACAAAAGACCTTCAAACTTCTACAAATCTACTTTGCTTTCTTTTTTGCAATCCAATCACTTCATTTCTAAAGATGACTACAACTGGTGACAACACTCAACTTCAGAAAATATGCGATGATTTTGAACAGATCCTCAAAGACGAACAAGAACGTTACTTGCAAGGGCAAGAAACTTCTCTGATTCATGAAGTTCTCGTTCCCATTACTTTTCCCAACCATGAATCCTCAATTGCCGTAGGTCCTTGCCTGAGCACACCAAGCCTGAGACTCCACGTTTAATACCCCAGATTAGGAGAACAACGCTTGACCTACCAACAGGATCTTCCAAACCCCAAGTATGACTGGAAGTTTCGACATTGGCCTAAACTTGCAAAGGATTAGCCTGAGTGGGTAGATAGAATCTTAGAGAACAAAAGAGAGATTCTAACCACAACAGGAATTTACCAAGCTGTTCATCTTTCAAAATTTCCCATCGAATCTAGTCCTAACTTGTCACAGCCCGGTCCCACAATAGCAGAACCGGAGTCCGTGGCACGCCACCGAGGCTAAACCAATTCATTAACGTTCCCAAAATTAGGTTTGAAGAACACACGCAGCGGAAAACAAAACACATTTTTAAAACCAGAGGTTCAGTCGACTGCTCAGTCGACTGCTCAGTCGACGGAGTTAGGCAGGGATTTAAATGTCAATTCCAGTCGACTGATACTGGGGGTTCAGTCGACTGCTTAGGGGTCCAGTCGACTGCTGAGGGGTCCAGTCGACTGCTTTTGTTAAAATAAGAAGCAGTTGCTATCAGACTCAGGGGTTCAGTCGACTGCTCAGTCGACTGCTCCCCTGGCAGCAGCCCAATCTGCAGAATTCAAGTTTAAAAGCTTTCTAACTTCCACCAAAGATCAATCATTCAATTCAAACTTAGTCCAAAGTAATTCTAGCTGTATTAAAGCATTACCAAACATAATTACAACATGTTATAGTCTATTACAACGTTCTAGATCCGTTCTATCATACTAAGTTAAACATGGTTTAAAACAACCAAAATCTTATTACAACATTTCTATTATTCCAAAACTACAAGATTATCTTTCAAGTTGCCTCACAAGCGAACTCTCAAACCACGTACTCACTTCTGCGATTCCTCGCCAGCATTTACACCTGCAATGGTTATTTGAATAACCACACATATTTCGATTTGTTTAAGCTAAAGCTTAGTGAATAAAACAACATATGCATATGAATGATAAACATGTCCGCATTCACATCTCTACATTTCATACTAGTCGCCGGAGACTCACGTGTCCGTCCATATTCCCAATCCGCGACTCCTCGCCAATAAGTCCACGCGAAAGGGTAAGACCCACGATTCTTCTCTTCAATCGTGCGACCTTAATGCCTATATCGGCTCCACAAAATGGCACGGTGACCACGTGCTCCTTCTGACCCACATAAGCAACTTAACATGCTCAAATACATATCACCATACTCGCGGTAATTAAAACATATCACCGTGCTATTGAGCCTACTTATCAATATAAATGCCCAATATGAACTACACAATATATCTCTAAAAATTAATACATGCTATTCATACAAAACATGAATATATGTCAAGAAATCATTCCAAAACATAGTTGAATCACTCACCTCAGATCTACGCACTTATAATACGATCCAAAGAAAACCCGTGCACAAAGAACGTGCAGAAGTCCGTCTAGTACAATTCCTATGGATCAGAATTCCATTTATCAACTTTTATGAAAATTCTAGAAAATAACTTTTCGGAAAAACTTAGCCAAACAGGCCCTAATAGGTATCAAAACGAAGCTCTTACCTCGAGGAACTCGAATATGAAATCTGGGAGAAACCAGACTGACGGAAGGTCGTCGTTTGGCGTCGTAAAGCTCTAAGCAATCAAATCTCCCTCTAGCCTCCCTTTTGGCCTCCTCTTTATGGAATTAGGTTAAGACTTAGAAAAATCTAAGTTCATCTCTATCTATATATAGGCAACATTCTCGGGGAATTACGTTTACCTCCCCACGAGTTTTCCAAACTCCTAATCAGTCTCTGAAACTTTCTATACAACTTATTCATAGCTTTACGAGTGAAACCTCAAAATTATAAAAGTTTTCGACTAAGTTTCGTTTGGTCGCTAAAACGCGAATTTCTATATGACGTTTCCGAAGTTGCTAATTAGCCTACCAAATTAATAACGTGTTAATTCGTTCTCACCAGGATACTAAATCTAACAACAGAAATATATTCTAAAACAGAAAATAATACAGATATTGAAATACACAGGTAAACATTTATGTTCAGATAAACATTTAAAATGTTCCACAGTGACCGTCTCATACTCGGAGAGACTTCACAAACAATAAATTATCAATCACAACAGTTTCAAAGGGTTCTCTAATACAGACACCCAAATCAACTCGTTAGTCAAAACTCACCCAAACATGTGTCATAGGACACGCCACATCACATTATCATGCATGACAATGAAATGCAAAAAGCAATAACACAAATGTGGGTGTTATATAACTTATTAGCTGCAGCCCTCTATTTTTGGAACCCTATTTTCAACCATTTTCAATTTTGATTTGGTCCAATAGGTCCCACTATTCTAGACATTTGTCATTTATTAGGGTTTTTACCTCATGGGGAAGATGCTCACCCCTATATGGCTGAATCTGATAGTCCTCTAATCAATACTGATTCTAAATCATTAGGGTATACCAATTTCTTGACTACCCATAAAAAATCATCAGGAGCAGTGACAGACAAGGAATACTACTGCTTCCTTTTATATTGGCTTTCGAAGCATTTATTTTGCACTTCTTCTCAGAGGGTTGTCCTCAAATTTTCCAACATTGCTAGAGCTCTGGCTGCTGGTCGAAGGTTAGCTCTAGCACCTTTTGTTCTAGGATCTCTCTACAGGTCCTTTTCTGATTTGTGCTTCGACCCCTTTATTCTTACCCAAGGTGGTCCTTTCTGGATATTACAATCATGGCTATATGCTTATTTTCCAGAAATTCACAACTTAGAATCCTTATCCTACACTGTGGTTCATGGAATCTTCTTTGCCTTGTTACCAAACGTTGAGAAGACCTTCAGAGAATCCATCTCCTTCTTTTTCAATCTCCCTGCCATTAGACCAAACAAACTGTTCCAACCATTTGCTGTCCTCTACAGTCCTGAAGACAAATCTCCTCTTTCTCATCATTGGCTCTGTCAAATTTTGGACAGAGCAGCAAGTGCTCTCGAATTAAAAGCTGCATGGGGTAGTTTCTTGATTAGTAGGGATTTATTCTTTGGGAACACCCTTAGTCTCAAGTCTCAAGGTGAACTATACCTTCCCAATTAGTTTTTGAGGCAATTTGGGCTTACTCAATCAATTCCTTTCCCAATCAGGAGTCAAGCCAATATACTTATGGCTTATAAAACTCACTCGAAAGTGCCAGAATCAGTGGTAACTGCTGTATTAGCAGTTTATCAAAACAGAGTCAGCAATTTGGAGTTTACTTCTTTACCAGTTTACACCACCTGCACCCCTGCCTTCTCAAGTTGGTGGGAAAATTTGATGTCAGTAGAGATGGATAAATGCCAACTCTTGAGATACATCGATTCGAAGCAACCAGGTAATAAAATTTTCCATTTAACCCTTCTTCCCTTAAATGATGAGAAGAAACCTGATTTATATTTGTTTGAATTTTACAACACAGGAGTAGTAATTGGAAAAAACTCTTCACCAACAACCAGAGCTTCGAAGGTCAAGCCAAACGTTCTGATCCCTTTAAAGACCTCAAAAATTTCAGCTCCTGCTCCTCCATCCTCAAAACCAAAAAGAAAACTAGTCCTTCCAACAGAGAGTTCACCTCCTCCATCAAAAAATGTTGAGTCTGAAGGAGAAGAAGAAAGTAGCCCTGTTCCTGCTTTGTCTCGAAGGAAAAAAACCAAAACAACAGTTGAACCATCTGCTGATTTAAAAATCACCAAGGAAACTCCCATTCTAGTAGTTCCTATTTCGAAGGTGGCACCTGCACCTGAATTGTCGCAAACCACTTTAGAACCATTATCTCAACATTCTGACCTTCCAGAGATTCAGACATCTTCTCCATCCAGTGCTCACCTCCCAATAATTGCATACCAACCAACAGTAAGTTATTCAAACTTTTCTGGTATACATTACTTATATACACAGACACATTCTAATGAAGATGTTCTGCCTTTGTTGCCCAGATTATTCCTGAGACTGTGGCTGGTTCTTCAAAACCAAGTACAAGTTTTGATCCTAAGACTGCTCCAACATCAGCTTCGTTCGAACCTCAAGCTCCCCCAAGTGTCTCAAGCTCTGGGGAATTTTACCTATCTCTTTCTCCCAACTTAAATCCTGAAGAAGTTAAAGAATTTAAAGAAGGTCTGAAATCTGTTTTGAAGATGGGAGATACTACTGTGACCAATGTCCAAGAATTCTTCCAACAAATGACAGGTCAAAGCAAGCCAAAGATACCTTCTATAGATCCATTAGCTGCACTTGCTACATTGAGATTATTTAGTAAGGTTTTGTCACGACCCATCCCACTATGCGTGGAAATAGGACACGTGGCACGCCACCCAGGCTCATCCAAACATCATCTAATAATACGCAGCGGAAAGAACTTCTATAAAACAACCCTGGTAGTTTAAAACTTAGGAAACGCTCCCTTCTGTGTTTATAAAATCTATTGAAATCAGAGTTATAAAAAGTTTTGGCCATAGAAAACACATTCAAAGAAATCAGTTTTGAAAAACAGAGGCTCAGTCGACTGCCCCGTCGACTGCACCAGGGTTCAGTCGACTGCTCCGTCGACTGTGTTAAGCAGAACCAAAAATACATCATACTGCAAAGAGGTCCAGTCGACTGCTTTGGGGATCCAGTCGACTGCTTTTCAATCAAAGGAAGCAGTAGCTCAACTAAACAGTGTTCAGTCGACTGCCCAAGGGGTCCAGTCGACTGCTTCTCTGATATTCACTTACAGTATCTCAAATACACGAGATCCAGTCGACTGATCAGGGGGTTCAGTCGACTGCTCCTCTGCTGGCAGCCCTGTGCTGGAATTTACAAGTCCTACTACTCAATACCAATAACAATCACAACCACAACTGATTTTAACGCATTAAAACATAATTACAGACATTCAATTACACGATTACAGTACTGCAGGACTAATCTATGGTTCTATTACAACATATTACCAAACCTTACACAAGTTTAGGATTTAAAACAAAAACATATACAAGTGTTATCCCCGGCGTTCATCGGCCTCACTCATCGCGCTTCTTCTTATCCTTCTTCTTACCTGCAATGGAGTACATCTCCACTGCTCAGCTATATGCTGAGCGTACAAGTCTAACATGTGCAATATATGATGAAACATGCTTTAATCTCATAATCATACAATAGTCTCTAGGAAGAAAAATACACATTCATCCGGTAGCGGCAAGTCCAAGCCTTAAACCGCGATACCAATGGCAAGTCCAAGTCTATCAACCATTGTATCCACAAGTGCCATGGCAAGTCCAAGTCTATCAACCATGCACAGTAGCCGTCGCTACTAAATTCTCAAACATCGAGAAGCTTACTCCGGCATGAATTTGTATAAGACTCCCCTTTGACCCACATAGACAACTTAACGTGCTCGCGGAAATTTAGACATGCTTTTTACAATTTAGCGCGTGCATAATTAACGGGCCTACAATTAACACATGGATTTCGCCCGGATCACAATTTCGTCGTCGAAATATAAAACATGTATTTCCCTATATTTCACAAGTGAGAACTTCATACCTCGTGCGATTTCCTCCAAACTTTGAAGGATCGACTAGGAGGCTAAATAAACGTCGGATTTCGAATTTGGTACGATTCCTACAAGTTTATACCTGTTTTTCCCAAAAGTCCAAAATTAAGATTTTTACAAAACTTGGCCAAACATGACCTAAGTGGTATCAAAACGTAGATCTTACCTCCACGAGTTCAAATCTGAAATCTGGAGAAAATCTGACGGACGAACGGTCGTCGATCGGCGTCGCAAAGCCCGAAGAAAACAAATCTCCTTTCTCTCTCCTCTCTCTAGATATTTGTGTTTGGATTTGGATGAGATTTCAATCTCATCCTCATCTATATATATAGGCAAACTTTGTGGAAATCACGTTTACCTCCCCGCAAGTTTCTCAAACTTCTAATCAGCTCTCGAAACTTCGCACACGTCCATTTTATGCCTTTACGAGTGAAAACTATAAATTTCAAAAGTTTCCGACTAAGTTTCGTTTGGGTCCAAAATACGTCCGAAAACTATATTCTGTGGAATCTCTACACAACCTACCTCTTTAATTAACGTATCTCTCACGTTCTCACCACAGTTCTCAAAATGACTATCATATTCAAATTACCAGAATTATACTACACAGGTATAATTACTATTCATAGAAATACCAGATAAGGTCAAATAACATTTAAATCATATAAATGCCATTTACTCATGATTATGCAATATGAATTGCCATGCTCCTGTGTCCTCACTGACACCTTACCGTTGACTCACAGTCAACCTCAATCCACCATTATCAATTAACATTGATAACCTCTCAATCTACAATTATGCATGATAAAACTATAAATTTTTGGAACGGGTGTGACAGGTTTCGTTTGAAATATTCGAGGACAAAGAAGTGCAAAGAGCTATGAAAATTTTGTGTCAGTTTATGTTAGACAGTTCTGCCATAACTGTTTCTGACAAGGAAACCATCTTTGTATTGATGTCTACCTTTGATTTCAACTGTTTTTTACTTGAAAAGGTCATCGAAGAGAGGAAACAACTAGAAGTTGATATGGAATACACAGCAGAGAAGACTCTCGAGATGGACCAATTATTGACAGAATTTGATAAAAACACTACCACAATTGAAAAACTTTCAAGCAAGGTTGAAAAGCTTAGAAAGAAACTCGAGGTTGCAGAAATTGAACTGACCAAGTTGAAAACGAAGCAAGGGGATACTGAGACAAAGCTGCTAGCTCTGAAGACTGTAATTGAATCAAGGCCTTTGAAGAACCAAGAATCGATTTCAAGGCAGAAATTCATTCTGAGCCAGTCAAAATTGTACTCTAGGTCTTGGGACAATTTTAGATTAAAGGCCCAATTCATAAATAATTTGTTGTGAAAGATAAAATCAATAGGACTTTGCAATGTACCAACATCTGGATTTTGTATCTTAACTTTAAATATAGAATATATGTTCTTATTTTGTGAATGTTGCATTCTTTATTCTAAATTTCTTGCTTCCCAAATAGTGGGATAATATTGCTTCAAAAATTTACCATTGATCTTTCTGATATGGACATATCCATTCAAATTTCTTAAATGGTAAAAAAATCCTCCTTTGAAAACCTTGTGAATTTGGAATGGACCTTCCCATTTAGGGGACCATTTTTCAAATTTTGGGTCTTAGATCCAATAGGCAATATTGTTTTCCACACTAAGTCTCCCTCATCAAAGGTTCTTGGTTGTACTTTTTTATTATATCCCTTTGATGCTATTCTCTTCTGTATCAAAATATTATTGAGAGCTTTGCTCCTTTCTTCATCTATATCTTCTAATTCAATGGCCATGGATGTTTGATAATCATCCAAAGATAACTGATTCTGCTTCATTAATCGAAGAGAATTAATCTTTATTTCAATAGGCAGAACTGCCTCATGTCCAAAAGTTAAAGCATAAGGAGATACACCTGTGCTTGTTCGCTTCGAAGTCCTATATGCCCATAAAACTTCAGGCAAAATCTCATGCCACATCCTTGGGTTACTTTTTATGACTTTAGCCATATTTTCTTTTATGACTTTGTTGGTGGCTTCAGCCTGTCCATTTGATTGAGCATAATATGGGGTTGATTTTGACATTGTAATCCCCAACTTATTTGCAAATGTAATTACATCTCCTTCGAATATAGAAGCATTATTAGATACAATAGTTTGAGGGATACCAAATCTGTACACTATGTTTTCTAAAAATTTTATGACCATTGTTTGAGTCACAGTCTGCATAGGTTCTGCTTCTACCCATTTAGTAAAATAATCTGTGGCTAAAATAATGAATCCATGACCCTTCGAAGAAGGAGGACTAATTTTTCCTATTACATGCATCTATGGCCCAGCCTCTAAAAGGCCAAGGTCTTACTACATATTGAAGGTCAACAGTTGGTAAATGCTTCAAAGGACCATGCTTCTGACATTCTTGACATCTTTTGGAAAATTCAATACAATCTTTCAAAATAGTTGGCCAATAAATGTTATGTCTTCTAAGCAACCATCTCATCTTAATTCCAGATTGATGAGCTCCACATAATCCCTCATGAATTTGAGCTATAGCTTCTAATCCTTCGAGATTATTTAAACATTCCAATAATAATCCATCACTCCCTCTTTTGAACAGTTTTCCAGTATATAAGATGTAATTTGCAGATTTTAACCTTATGCCTCGATTAGGTTTTTCACTGCATCCTGAAAGATAATCAATGATTGGCTTTCTCCAATCATCATAAACTTCTATATTCAAGATATCAATAAAAGGTAATCTATCTACCAATACTGGTAATAATTTCCTATAAGTCACTTGTTCCATTTCAATATTTTCATCATTTGTTTTAAATCCAGATGCCTTCTGAGCTACATCATTAGCTTCTTCATTAAAACTTCTAGGAACATGCAACAAGTTTAGATTATCGAATTTGGATAACAAATCCATTGTAGTTTCATAGTACACCTTCAATGCATTACTCATACATTTATATGTCCCATTCATATGATTTATGACCAACTGGGAATCTCCAAATATATCTACAAATGTAGCTTTAAGATTCAACAAGGTTTCGAGACCCATGATAAGAGCTTCATACTCAACTTGATTGTTGGTACATTGATTCGAATTTAATTTATAGCCATATTTGGTTTTAATCTTTTCAGGTGATTCAATTACAAAACCAATACCTGCAGCAAACTCAGTTTTTGAACCATCAAACCATAATTTCCATGGACTAATGGTTATTTGCCCAATTTCATACTTCCCCTCTGTTTCGAGGCAATTTGGATGATCAGCCAAAAAATCTACCAATGCCTGACCTTTTACTGCCTTTTGTGGCACATAACACAAACAAAATTCTGATAATGCTAAAATCCATTTACCAATTCGATTCCTTAAAATAGGTCGAGTCAACATATATATTTTTTTTTTTTTTTTTGAACGGCAAATCAGCATTTCATTAATAAAATGGAGTCAACATATATTTGATTAAATCGAATTTAGCAATCACATAGACTTCAGTAGGAAGAAGATAATATCTTAATTTCATTACAGCAAAATACAAAGATAAACATAGTTTTTCCACAAAGGAATACTTGCATTCGACGGGATTCAAAAACCTACTAAGGTAGTACACAGCCTGCTCTTTCTTATCATCATTGTCTTGGGCTAATAAGACCCCAATTGATGCTTCTGCTGCTGAAATATATAGCTTCATTGGCCTATCTTTTCTTGGAGGCATTAATACTGGTGGCTTCACCAAATAATCCTTCAAGGCTTGAAAGGCAGTTTGATGTTTGTCTTCCCACTTTAATTCTTCATGATCCTTCAATTTTAACAAAGGGGAAAAAATTAAAGTTTTTCCAGCAGTATTGGAAATAAACCTTCGAATGAAGTTAACCTGACCTAAAAACCTTTGCAATTCCTTTTTTGTCGAAGGGGGTTTACTTCGAATAATTGCTTGTGCTTTATTCTTATCTACTTGAATTCCCTTTTCATGTACCAAATATCCTAGAAAATTTCCAATACTAACTCCAAAAGCACATTTTAGTGGATTTAACTTGATTTTGAAACATCTCATCCTTTCAAATGTTGACTTCATGTGACTAAGATGATCATCAAATGTTTTTGATTTAACAATTATGTCATCTATATAACATTCTAAAAAGGTTCCAATTATGTCATGGAAAATAGTATTCATGGCTCTTTGGTAAGTAGCCCCTGCATTTTTTAGACCAAAAGGCATTTGTATCCATTCGAAGGTACCTATGCTACCTGGACACCTAAATGCAGTCTTATGAATGTCCTCTTCAGCAATGCATATTTGATTATATCCGGAATGGCCATCCATCATGGACATTATAGCATTTCCAGCAGATCTATCAATTAATACATCAACTATTGGCATAGGATATTCATCTTTAGGAGTAGCTAGATTAAGATTTCTGTAATTGATACAAACTCTTAATTTTCCATTTTTCTTCATAACTAGAACAACATTCGAAAGCCATTCAACATACCTGGCAGTTCTAATGAATCCTGCCTTGAGCAATCTTTCAATTTCTTCTTTGATCTTCATAGTGACTTCTGAAGTCATCCTTCGAGGTTGTTGCTTTACTGGTTTGTGGCCAACTTTGATAGGCAACCTATGTTCTACTAAACTCCTTTCAAGTCCTGGCAACTCATCATAATCCCAAGCAAAACAATCTTTAAATTCCTCTAACAACTCGACTAATTTATACTGGTCATCCTTTCCAAGTTTTGAACTTAAGTAAGTAACTCTCTTTTGTTGATCTGATCCTAAATTGATTTCTACTAAAGGGTCTTGTGAAGCCTCTTGTATCGAATTTTCGGGTAATACAGATAATTCTTCTTTGCCAATATCTTTTAATTCCTATGAATCTTCCTCAAAGACATAGTCTGACCAATTTATGGTCGAATCTTTCTCAATTCTTGACTCTAAATCTGCCATCATTAGCTTTTGTAAGACCAATCGAATGGTCTCTTCTACATCTCCTATTTCCATAGGTATATGAGTCATTAAACCATCTTATCATCCAATGGTTCCAAAGAACCAAATGGCATTTCAGCCAAAATGTCCCAATTTTCTTCTGGAGATTCATCTTCTGATTCTTTAATGTTAATTGGCTTGACATCATCTTGATATAATTGAGCTTCGACACAATTGGAACTTGTATGAAAAGGCTGAACATCAGCCTTTACTGTTTCAATTTCACAATTTTCCTTCACAAGCAACAGTTTCTGATGCATTGAAGAAGGAACACATTTATTAGCATGAATCCAATCTCTTCCTAATAAGGCATGATAACTAGGATTTGCATCTACTCTAAAGAAAGCAGTTCTGGATTTGTTAGATCCTACTATAGTTTCAATAGGTATCACACCTTTGGTGTTTTTCTTATCACCAGTAAATCCTGATATCATAATGTGAGTTTTTATCAACTTTGTATTTTGTTTATTGATCTTTTTTAAAGTATTCTGAGGAATAATGTTGACAGCAGCACCATTATTAACCAGTATCTTGTTTAAAAGGACACCATTTAAACAAGCCTTTATGTATAATGGTTTAAGATGCTTAGTCATTTCTGTTGATGGTTCTTCGAATGAATAAACAAAATTACAATCACTAAAAACAAACTCAGGAAGATTTACCTCTGAGACATCCTCAATAGAAACTTCTATTTCCATTTCTTCATTTAATTGTTGATCTTCTGTTGCTTCGAAGATCTTTGGTAGTATGAATATGGCAGTGTTAATTTCCATATGTTCTGGAAATGTGCCAAACTGAATAAGCATTTTCTCATCTTCAGTATTTTCCTTTTCGAGTTTCATTTCAGCATTTCCCAAAACCTGGGATTCTACCATTGTCAGTGCTTCATTCTCATCATCAATACTCATTGCCTTTTCCAACTCTAACACTTTAGCTTTAACAATGCTTTCTTCAGACATAGTATCAGACTCAACCCTTGTACTTCGATCAAACCTGGGATTAGGCCTCGAAATATCACTGGACTCCCTTTTGATTTCATCTCCCAACTCTTGATTTTGAGCTTGCATTTTAGAAAATTCTTTTCACATTGTGAACTTCCTCTGCAATCTCCTTTGTTGAGTCCTGTTTATCATAGGGACCATATTCTGGTTCTTTTCCTTGGGATGTTACAGTACATGCCATGTGTTTTTCTCAACATGAGGAGGTTTGATCATCCTATTCTTGTTTTGCAAACTTTGTTGTTCCATCATATTTTTGACTCTATCATCTTGCAAGACAAACCAGTTTGGTATTCCTGATACCAATGCAGGTTCACATATTTGAGACGTCTCACCAATCTTTGGTGTTTTGTTCCATGCTTCGATGTTTATCTCAGCCTGTATCATATGTGCTGGTACCAATTTTGATGGTAC
The DNA here is from genome assembly GCA_033977485.1 of Hydrangea macrophylla. Lineage (NCBI taxonomy): Eukaryota > Viridiplantae > Streptophyta > Magnoliopsida > Cornales > Hydrangeaceae > Hydrangea > Hydrangea macrophylla. Next base: position 84,307,786 of record CM066982.1, on the reverse strand, counting down.
AAATTGAGTTTGTCTCTCTCTCTGCACCCCATAATGTTTCTTTGGTGCGTGAGAGAAACCTGGCCTTACATATTGCAAATTTCTTGATGGTCGAGCATAATTATTAGCATGAAAGTTTCTTGAAAAATTGGCTTTAAAAGGGACCATTGGCCTTGGAGCATACCTTGCTGTCATAGGACCAGTGTATGTTGAGGCTTGATAAATTGGTCCTCTAAATTGTCCTCTTCCAACATTCATGATTGGTTGAAAAGGAAGTTCACAGGAAGTGCTTGCTTTCTTTTGCTCGAACAAAGGCTGTTTGTTTTTTTCTGCCTGTTTTGACCCCAACCCTTTCATCATAGATTTCAGCATACCTTTTGCCACAACCAATGCACAAATTTTTTGCATATTCTTGGTTAAAAACTGAAAACTCAGGATTTTTCTTTGTTATCTCTTCGACCCTTTTCATTTGGTCTTCTGACTTTGCAGTTTCCCTATCCTTGATCACAGTTCCAAGGGAAATGTCATGGACATTAATGGACACCTCTTGTACTGCCGGGAATGGATCTTCATCAACCCCCATCTGTTTCTCAGGGAACCGTAATTTCCCTTTCTTAATAAAATCTTGAATCCTGTCTCGAAAAACAGTACAATTATTAGTTGAATGGGTCCAAGTGTAGTACCTGTAAAATCCGTACCCCTTTGTTAATGTAACTTCCTAAATTTCTAAGTGTGACCATATATATTAATTACGTATTTTAATATTCGTATGGCTTAACTATCCACTATAGGATATATCATATATTCGCTATCGCATAATTTTACAACTATAAGTTATAACATATATTTTTGTTGTCACTAAATTATAAATTATATAAATCTGCAATACTTTATTTATGTATTTCCAAATTTCTGAGCCCGACCTTATATGTTAATATTATATTTTTAATATGATTAATTGTTGCCTAATATTATAACTATGAATTTTATTATACAGTTTGGAACTGCTAATTTTATAATCATATGTATAATGTATATTTTCAGTGTCATCTAAATTTAGAACCCCGTATATTAATATATTGTGATTTGTCATTTTGAATTTATAACAGTAGGATATATGTATATATATATATATTCCATATTTATTGTCGCATTAAATTATAACTGTATGTTTCGCTGTGGCTTTATTTATCACTATGTATTATATCACATACTCGTGGTCACCTAATTTATTATTATAAATCATTTAATGTAATTGTCGTCGCTTATTTTTGTAACCATAATTTATATATAATTTTCGGACCCAATAGTTCTGTGATTTTAATTAGGATCATAATATATAATATCGACATTTTTATTTTAACCCCGGAACATTTAGTAATATTCAGATTGTTGACATTTTCGTCTAAGACCCAGTCGTATTAGACTTGGACTATAAATTATAGACCCGGACTGACTTTGCATGCATACCCGTAAAATTTGTGTAGAGATTAAATTGCACGGCACGTGGTCCTAGGCTACGGCTAAACTACAAGTTTCCTTAGTAATGAGAATCTTATCATTAATACCTATGTACTACCCAACAAACCTATACCCATTGGTTAACTACTCTACCCAAATAAACCCCCATAAGACAATCCACACCACACCCTAACCGTCGGCCCATCTCCCCAAGATTTCCCCCAGCAAGCTCACTTCACCTACTGCCACACTTCACCAAAGGTCACACGCCACTCTCTCATTAAACCTCACTGCCAACCGTCCCTTCCCACCACAACTTCCACCGCCACTGCTCCCCTCTGTGACCCGTAACTACTAAACAAGCACACACACACGTTTTATATATATTGTATATATGTACATATGTTTTGACTAATATTAATATTATATATGTAGGTGTGTGCATGATTGTAGTATATATATATAGAGTGAACCCGAGAGAGAAGGAGTATTGCTGAGAGAGAGAGAGTTAGAGAGAGAGGAAGAAAGACCCAAACCAAACCACAAACACCCTCTCTGCCCCTCACCTAAGCACACACACCACACAGACCAGCAAAGGAGGAGAAGGAGAGATAGAAAACTAGAGAGAGAGATCAAACTAGAGAGAGAAAGAGCCGCGGGAGAGAGACCCGAGACTGTGCTGGTAAGCTTTACACCCCCTCTGTTTATTCTTGTAGTCATTATGAGCATCACACACCCACTCAGGTCCCCCATACATTAACCAAACAGAGCATTAAGCTCTGGACAAGCTTGGACGGCCATTAAAGCTCGTACCGAGCTCGGATTTTTGGTCCGTCACCAAAACCCATGAAAATAACACCAAAATGACCCTAACGACTCCCTTAACACGCTCGATGAACGGCTCAAAGCTTGGGTCGCGTTTGGACGACCTACGGTTCGATTATTCTTTGGAAAACGCAACTGTTTTTGCCCCCCTACCGACAGACCGTTAGGAGTTAGGCTTCAAGACTTATACCGTTGGATCGGGCTCGTCGAGACACTCGATTTCGACATAAAGTTTGCGTAATTTCGTTAAGAATTGAGGGAGTTATGACCGGTCAAAGTTTTGTGTACAAAACTTGTATATATACGATATGCATGTATATATATATTCCACGATCTGGAGAAATTTTTGGGAAGAAAAAGGGTTAGGCTTAGGGCCTGTTTGGGAAAGCAGATTTTGGACTAAGCTTTTGTACATTAACAAGTTAAGTTGCCAAACATGAGGCTTAGGCCTTAATTTATAATTGTTTCAATCGTTAATATTGTTTTATTAATATTAAACATTAATTATTAATTTTATATAATTATGGAATATTAATTTATAATATTTCCTATATTGTGGAAAATAGTTTTTAAATATTATGTATACTTATTATTTATTTGGTTTTAAGTAAATTGTAATATTCTGGAATATTATTTTATAATATTTATTATATTATGAAATTATTATTATTATTTACTCTTATTATTTATTTGGCTTCAAATGAATAATAAATGTTAGTTTTTAAATTATGATAAATAGATAATAAATATCTATTGGCACGTTTTAAAATCCGAGAAATTGTATATTATGTGCTAAGGATATAAAGGACTGTTTTATAATTTAACAAATTATAAAACTATGTTCTGGGAATTTTCAATAATTATCAAGGAACCATTTATGTAATATTTTAATTATTTTAAATATCAAACGAGTTCTGAAAATTATGAGAAAAATATTACTAGCCTATTTTAAGGTCTAGTATTTAGTAAAAATATTTCTAAGGACATCTTGTTTTCTAAATTATATTTTATAATTATGGGACTCCGAAGGCTATAATTATATAAATAGCGCTTCAATAATTCATAAGAAATAAACCGTAGCTCAGAAAAATACGCGGACAATTCCCACAGTCTTAGAATAATGTCTAAAACATCCCCTCAAAATTTGGTGACCTTTTGACACGGTAAAAAAAAATACAGCTTATCTCTAGGGCCCAAATTGGTATAGAAAACCCAGCCTTTTATGCGACGGACTCCGATTTGAGTCTAGTCAATGGCGTTAGACTCAAAATGATGTCTGGATCATCATGTTGAGGTTTAGGAACCCACCCGACACAATTACCATTATGCCCCTAATTTTAGTAAGCTTATTAATCAATGTTCTATGTAATTTACATACTTTGTAGGAACCGCAGTTACGCTTGCTCTTACGCACCCGCATCGAGGTGAGTCGTCCTAACTCACTTGGTGTATTATAGAATTATTCTATGTGTATTATGTGAATACCCAGTGCGTCCTGTGTGGACGTAGCTGATATGTATTATATATGTGAATGTCCCGATTTACTGTTTATATGATAAACGCATGTTTAGTTAACTATACTCCACGCTTGGTTAATGATCGTTGGTATTCCTGCTTATTAAGTTTACGATTATACAATCACATGAACATTCATATGAACGTAATCGAGTTATAATGTCAATGTTGACGTCTGCATGGTTAGTCAAGGGGACTAACCCAGTCATGTTGTCATACATGTTGAGTGGATCGCGGAGGTCCGTATGGTACAGTCAAATCAATGGGAACAACGATGAAACTGCTATAGGGCCCTGCTAGGCGACGATAGCCAGAGTTTCCATTGAAATCATTGAAGTGATACATGAGTTGAAGGTTGAAAATGCTATAGGGCCATGCTAGGCGACGATAGCAAAGGTTTGTTGGTTGATACGCTATAGGGCCCTGCTAGGCGACGATAGCAAAGTATCCATCTGAACTCGAATACAATAGTTACCTTTCAAATGCTATAGGGCCCTGCTAGGCGACGATAGCGCTGTAACTATTCTATTCTCCCGGCAAGGTCACGATGACCCAAGAGTCCAATGATTACACTCTTTTTAAAACCAAAACTGCTATAGGGCCCTGCTAGGCGACGATAGCAACGTAATCATTCTACTCTGAGCTAACGGCGTTACACTGGTAATGTAACAAGTCACATGAGTCAGTTGTACGTGGTGTCTGTGGTCGAGTAAAGTCGAATATATCGATGATGTATCATGTCGTATTTCATTCATATTATCATATCATAAATCATACGTATTGAGATAATGCTTATCAAATATTCAAGTTCGAGATATTGTTGTACTTGTATATTATTGTTTGTATTAGGAGTGATCGGTTAGGTCAACTCACTTAGCTTCAAAAGCTAACGGCTCTCCTTCCTGCCCTGGACATATCACGTCTAGATTTCACAGGTGACGACTCTCAAGACGAGGTCTACCCAAAGGGATATGACAGATGTACAAGTTGAAGCGAAGAACTCCGATATAGTCTTATTTAGAATTACTTAATTTGCTTTATTGTCTTCTATCTGAGGTAATGCTTTAGATATGTATTGTGATCAGAATAGATAGCCCTGGACTGCCTTTGTAGATCTTTTATTTAGACTCATGATGTAATATCCAGATCCCAGGTATTTGAGTTCTATTGAAGAACACCAGTAGATGTTTATATGCTTCCGCTTACTCTGTTAACCATGTGTAGACGTAGAAAAGACAATCAGTTAATGTAACTCGTCATTCCCTATGGGTCCAGAAAGGAAATTTTAAATTTTCCCTATTTTTGGCTACTCCGGGGCGTGACAGGAATTTTGGTATCAGAGCACTAGGTTTGGACGTGCTCGCTGATTGTCCTACACATTAAGTTATAAACTTTAGGATATCTCTAACTAAGTACCGATGCTAAGATAGCTTCTGTTAAGCAGATTGGACATGGATGCCTCGCCAAATAGTTACTACGTACACCTAGTCAACCCTACTCGAGAATAGAAACAACCAAGCACCGATAAGGGTGACCGATTAGAATAGTTTCATGGAAACTTAGGAAGTTGGAAAGATGGATTCCATAGCATCTGTAAATAGTATTGTAACCTTAACAATATATTCCCAGAGCCATACACCAAAGCCTGATTCGTACGGGTAGATATGTCGAAGTCGTAGCACCCTAGAATCAGTAGTCGTGTTAGAATACATCGAGACTTGGAACCCTCGATTTGAACTCATGAATTAGAGCTAATATAAGATAGCCAATTCAATCAAGTTAGTACGAACATTTTATTACATAGACAAACCATATATAGATTGCTTAGCACCCTTAGACAAATCCACTAGAAGCAATGATGAACTAGCAAGGACCTGCTATAGATGATAAGAAATGTCTAGCTAAGGATTTAGAGGCAAACTTTACTGTAGTAATTATAGACAAGTCTCATAGTGAACAATCAAATCCCTCCTACTCATTCGACTCCCTTTGAGTAAATATTTACCTTCTCTTCTAATAATCATGTCTTCTGAAGAAGGTACCTATGTATTTTGTAAAGTGGCTCTGATTTCTGTCAATAATTATTGTGATACACTCCTTGATGAATAATTCATTTCCTTGAAATTAGAAATTCCTTCAGTCATCATTTCTCGAGTATGTACTCTGATCATTCGGATTATTGATAAATCCATTTGGGAATACGCTTGATTTCTAATACTGTAAAGTCATTCTTTTTGACTTAATATTCTACGAACTAATTCTTGCAAATTCACTATCCTTGAAATAATCCTGAATGAGTTTGATTACTAATACCGTAAAGTCATTCTTTTCGACTTATCATTCTTTGACTAAAATCTTGAAAGTTCATTATCTTTAAAATAAAACTTCCACAGTCATTAAACTCTCGAGTATGTAACTTTGATCATCCTGATTCTTGACAAATCCGTTTGGAGACAAGTATGATTACTAGTATTGTAAAGTCAGTCTTTTGACTTACTATTCTTTGAACTAAATCGTTCAAGTTCATTATCCTTGAAATTATTCTAAATGAATTTGATTACTAGTAATGAAAAGTCATTCTTTTTGACTTATAATCCTTTGAATAAAATTCTTGCAAGTTCATCATCTTTGAAATAATTCTAAATGAGTTCTCTGCCTTTGTTCATGCTACGAACTCAGAAACGTTGTACTCTCTATACGTTTTGACCTCTTACTATTTTCTCTCATTTGCTACCTTATTCTTTATCAATGAAGTTTCGTTTGAACTATTTCACTTATGCAATACTTAGTCCTTCTTTCATAAGTTGAAGGCCTTATGCTATCAATTACGTACTTTCATCACCTATGAATTTTAAGATACTATGGATACTTCTATAGTAATCGGTCATTCAATCATTGTTAGATCTAAATTTTATTCTTGAAGGGATCACGTCAATTATACTATTGTACTTCTATATGTGAGAATTCATATGCCCTTTTGGATTCCACTTCATTTTGGATCAATCTGTTAAAATCGTTTCAATCATCACATTCTAGTTACTATGATTACGTCGAATACTATCATGAGAGATGTAATAGGTTGTAACTACCTTGCATAGGATATGATAGAAATCTTATAGATACAAACTCATATGTAGGAACGTAAGAATCTCCTTAACCTCTGCAATGGCTCAATCATAACCAGCAACAGAGAACCAGTCGGAAAGACTCAGCGACATGATACCTAAGGAGATCGATCCCACCGGTGTATTTGGAAGGCTGATACAAAGCTTATGGAGGACGGCTGACAGTACTAGTGCAAGTGACTACGGAGACATGTTATTCAGACAACTCCATAACACCCACTCAGAATTACTTTTGGAATCACTCAAGCCACAAACTGCTGCACTACCCAGGCCAACCCTACTGCAAGGACAACCCAGAACAGCGAACAATGATCATGGTGCATGTTTCAACTGTAGAAACTCAGGACATCGGCCAAGAACTGTCAAGCTCCTAGGACACCTAACCAACCAAACGTTATCTGTTATAACTGTCGCAAGAGAGGACATCTGAGCAAGGACTGCAAAGTACCTCGAGATGAACACTACGGAGCACATGTGGAAGGACAATTTAGACAAGCTCAACTCAATACCACCATCCCTAATATAGCTGGATTGGACACAGAAGAACAACGAAGACTCGAAGAACGCATGAAGAACAAAAGGAAGTCCGACCCAATGGCAGAATCGGTCCGACGCAGAACACGCCAACGTTGCTTCAACTGCGGACATCACTTCGACGAATGCCCAGCACCGAGACAAATCGGAGGATATGGATCACAATGTTACAAGTGTGGTGGAACAGACCATATCCGCAAGGATTGTGAAACAATGAAGAACACCAATCGAGTCCCGTTAATGAACTCAGAAGGAGAAGGGAAGGACAATTGTCACAAATGTCAAGAGGACGAGACTGCGTCACACAACCGGTTCAGCATATGACAAGATGAAGAACCACAGATTCGAAGGAGGCTTTTCCCTTACGACTCGAACTTAGAAGACTTTTTTGTGCTAGATATCTTAGGATCTAATTTATGTTATATGTTTGTTCGGACTAGTAGTCTCGTTTTGTTTGTGTTTCATGTATGTTAGTAGAAGTTGATACAATCTATGTAATCAACTATGTAATGTTTTAACTTGTCTATGAATCTACTCTTGTGTATCTAGTATTATTGCGATGATTAGTGTCATGATATATATAATAGAGGTACGACCAATCGATGGATAGTACCTATAAGTAACTAACGAGCATCGCATTCCACCTTTAGACCAACGGTCAAACCAGACGCGTTAACCTGACAATAGAAGGCGTCTTACAAGCTCACATCATCAACACACCATCAACAACATCGAAAACACATGGGAGAGTTTACACCATCAACTGTGAAAGCTCGTGGCACAGTAGGAATAGAAACACAACAGAACCCACTTGTCGCTGATCAATATTCGCTAACTACGAAGAAGTCAAGTTTTGGCATGACGTCATTCAAGGCCCTATACGGAAGGCCATGTCTATTGTCATCATGTCAGACATATCAAAAACGAAGAGAGGATACAAGCAACCCCAGAGTTGACATAAGAAACAACGCAGGCCAATGAAGAACAGACCAACAGTTTGAAGTCGGAGATAAAGTGCCATTGAAAGTATCAATTGCTCAAGGCAACGTGCTACTGGACCAAAAGGAAGGAAGCTATCACTGCGACACATTGGATTATTTACGATCGAATCGCCTGCCAACTTGCGTACGTTTACCACCAACGATGCCAGAAGATCACAACACTTTTTGGAGTGAATACGCTAATCCATAATTTTCTTCGTACCAACACGCTGAGTAATTGTATTCATTTTTTTTTCTTTTTTTTATTGAACTTCTTTTGAGTAAATCCACTGTTTTTCTATCATTGGTTGCGTTGGATCCATTATCTTTTGATGAATATTGGGACGACCTTTATTGTTCCACTAATTGACAGTCATTCGTTGTCCCCTCTGATTTCACTTAACAAGATTTTGGCTCATTCTGTTCAGTGATAAATTCAATTGTGAATTCATTTGCTTTTTAATGCTATAAGTCACCTCTTTGGACTTATCATCATGAAAAATCGATTCCAACAATTCATTTATAAACCAATCGCTGTATGTCATTTGGACTTATGATCTATTAAATTAATCTCTATAAATCATTTGGACTATCAACCGTTTGACTAACTTTTGCAATGTGTATCCCTTGACACTATTGCAAAGGAGCTCCCTGTATTCGTTCGCCTAAGGGACTCCAGCATATTGCACCCCTTTGTAAACTAGTCTTCATTTCTTTTCGTTTCACAAATCTTTCTTATTGGTAACCTTAATTATTATCATTAAAACTTCTCCTGAATTATTGGCTCATGAGACAAGGAATTCTTATTTCATACCTTGGAGGCCTTACGCCTTTAGTCATTACATTACTATGATTGTCCCATAGTAATCATCTGATGATTATTCTCAGATACTCATTCTACACATTGTGATCGTACGAGTAAGTGATCACGTACCTTTTTCGTTTTCTAACTCAGTACATAATGAGTATTCATTTTATTATAAATTCAACTTCTTACAAGTAAACCCAATCCTACTTCAATTACCAGTAACCCCTTATATGCTATGTATTAATTAATGCACAGGGAAATTGCTTCAGGCTTGTGTCATCGCCTACGATGCCGAAACTCCACAACGATTTCATGTCGACACGCAAAAGAACCCAATCACACCAACACGGTTAAGAGGAAGCCACGACTCCTACAAGTTTTCGAAGACAATCGTGAGACCAACTAGACTTCTCCACCATCGCATCAAGAAGCTGAGAGGTAAGAATCTTGTTGATTAAAAGACGCAGAAGAAACAAACCAGTGTAACGAACAACTACTCGAATATAGTCCACAATCATTGAGGGAAACTCTAGATACATCAAGAATCGTCACAAGATGAGAGGCGCGATGCTTCAATTGTGGAAAGACTGGACATGTGCGCAATGATTTTTATTTTATTTTATTTTATTTTTTTTTTCGGAACGAGGAATTCAGAACAATGTCCCACCACCACGAAGATCTCGAAAGAGAGCTCGTAGATCAGCAAATCAATCCCAGCAACAAACAAGATGAAAGACCGAAGGTGCCTTAGTCGATGTCAGAACTTTGAATTTCACATGGTACTGAAGTAGCAAAGAAGTTGGGACGTTCGAAAGAACTCGTGAGAAGACTTGATTAATTGACTAATAGAAACCTCGCAACCTTAGAATCTAAAATAAGGTCGGAACTTCGTAAGTTGGGTAGAACTAGCCACTTCTAGATTTCGGGGACGAAATCTCTTGTAAGTTGGGTAGATTGTAGTACCTGTAAAATCCGTACCCCTTTGTTAATGTAACTTCCTAAATTTCTAAGTGTGACCATATATATTAATTACGTATTTTAATATTCGTATGGCTTAACTATCCACTATAGGATATATCATATATTCGCTATCGCATAATTTTACAACTATAAGTTATAACATATATTTTTGTTGTCACTAAATTATAAATTATATAAATCTGCAATACTTTATTTATGTATTTCCAAATTTCTGAGCCCGACCTTATATGTTAATATTATATTTTTAATATGATTAATTGTTGCCTAATATTATAACTATGAATTTTATTATACAGTTTGGAACTGCTAATTTTATAATCATATGTATAATGTATATTTTCAGTGTCATCTAAATTTAGAACCCCGTATATTAATATATTGTGATTTGTCATTTTGAATTTATAACAGTAGGATATATGTATATATATATATATATATTCCATATTTATTGTCGCATTAAATTATAACTGTATGTTTCGCTGTGGCTTTATTTATCACTATGTATTATATCACATACTCGTGGTCACCTAATTTATTATTATAAATCATTTAATGTAATTGTCGTCGCTTATTTTTGTAACCATAATTTATATATAATTTTCGGACCCAATAGTTCTGTGATTTTAATTAGGATCATAATATATAATATCGACATTTTTATTTTAACCCCGGAACATTTAGTAATATTCAGATTGTTGACATTTTCGTCTAAGACCCAGTCATATTAGACTTGGACTATAAATTATAGACCCGGACTGACTTTGCATGCATACCCGTAAAATTTGTGTAGAGATTAAATTGCACGGCACGTGGTCCTAGGCTACGGCTAAACTACAAGTTTCCTTAGTAATGAGAATCTTATCATTAATACCTATGTACTACCCAACAAACCTATACCCATTGGTTAACTACTCTACCCAAATAAACCCCCATAAGACAATCCACACCACACCCTAACCGTCGGCCCATCTCCCCAAGATTTCCCCCAGCAAGCTCACTTCACCTACTGCCACACTTCACCAAAGGTCACACGCCACTCTCTCATTAAACCTCACTGCCAACCGTCCCTTCCCACCACAACTTCCACCGCCACTGCTCCCCTCTGTGACCCGTAACTACTAAACAAGCACACACACACACGTTTTATATATATTGTATATATGTACATATGTTTTGACTAATATTAATATTATATATGTAGGTGTGTGCATGATTGTAGTATATATATATAGAGTGAACCCGAGAGAGAAGGAGTATTGCTGAGAGAGAGAGAGTTAGAGAGAGAGGAAGAAAGACCCAAACCAAACCACAAACACCCTCTCTGCCCCTCACCTAAGCACACACACCACACAGACCAGCAAAGGAGGAGAAGGAGAGATAGAAAACTAGAGAGAGAGATCAAACTAGAGAGAGAAAGAGCCGCGGGAGAGAGACCCGAGACTGTGCTGGTAAGCTTTACACCCCCTCTGTTTATTCTTGTAGTCATTATGAGCATCACACACCCACTCAGGTCCCCCATACATTAACCAAACAGAGCATTAAGCTCTGGACAAGCTTGGACGGCCATTAAAGCTCGTACCGAGCTCGGATTTTTGGTCCGTCACCAAAACCCATGAAAATAACACCAAAATGACCCTAACGACTCCCTTAACACGCTCGATGAACGGCTCGAAGCTTGGGTCGCGTTTGGACGACCTACGGTTCGATTATTCTTTGGAAAACGCAACTGTTTTTGCCCCCGTACCGACAGACCGTTAGGAGTTAGGCTTCAAGACTTATACCGTTGGATCGGGCTCGTCGAGACACTCGATTTCGACATAAAGTTTGCGTAATTTCGTTAAGAATTGAGGGAGTTATGACCGGTCAAAGTTTTGTGTACAAAACTTGTATATATACGATATGCATGTATATATATATTCCACGATCTGGAGAAATTTTTGGGAAGAAAAAGGGTTAGGCTTAGGGCCTGTTTGGGAAAGCAGATTTTGGACTAAGCTTTTGTACATTAACAAGTTAAGTTGCCAAACATGAGGCTTAGGCCTTAATTTATAATTGTTTCAATTGTTAATATTGTTTTATTAATATTAAACATTAATTATTAATTTTATATAATTATGGAATATTAATTTATAATATTTCCTATATTGTGGAAAATAGTTTTTAAATATTATGTATACTTATTATTTATTTGGTTTTAAGTAAATTGTAATATTCTGGAATATTATTTTATAATATTTATTATATTATGAAATTATTATTATTATTTACTCTTATTATTTATTTGGCTTCAAATGAATAATAAATGTTAGTTTTTAAATTATGATAAATAGATAATAAATATCTATTGGCACGTTTTAAAATCCGAGAAATTGTATATTATGTGCTAAGGATATAAAGGACTGTTTTATAATTTAACAAATTATAAAACTATGTTCTGGGAATTTTCAATAATTATCAAGGAACCATTTATGTAATATTTTAATTATTTTAAATATCAAACGAGTTCTGAAAATTATGAGAAAAATATTACTAGCCTATTTTAAGGTCTAGTATTTAGTAAAAATATTTCTAAGGACATCTTGTTTTCTAAATTATATTTTATAATTATGGGACTCCGAAGGCTATAATTATATAAATAGCGCTTCAATAATTCATAAGAAATAAACCGTAGCTCAGAAAAATACGCGGACAATTCCCACAGTCTTAGAATAATGTCTAAAACATCCCCTCAAAATTTGGTGACCTTTTGACACGGTAAAAAAAAATACAGCTTATCTCTAGGGCCCAAATTGGTATAGAAAACCCAGCCTTTTATGCGACGGACTCCGATTTGAGTCTAGTCAATGGCGTTAGACTCAAAATGATGTCTGGATCATCATGTTGAGGTTTAGGAACCCACCCGACACAATTACCATTATGCCCCTAATTTTAGTAAGCTTATTAATCAATGTTCTATGTAATTTACATACTTTGTAGGAACCGCAGTTACGCTTGCTCTTACGCACCCGCATCGAGGTGAGTCATCCTAACTCACTTGGTATATTATAGAATTATTCTATGTGTATTATGTGAATACCCAGTGCGTCCTGTGTGGACGTAGCTGATATGTATTATATATGTGAATGTCCCGATTTACTGTTTATATGATAAACGCATGTTTAGTTAACTATACTCCACGCTTGGTTAATGATCGTTGGTATTCCTGCTTATTAAGTTTACGATTATACAATCACATGAACATTCATATGAACGTAATCGAGTTATAATGTCAATGTTGACTTCTGCATGGTTAGTCAAGGGGACTAACCCAGTCATGTTGTCATACATGTTGAGTGGATCGCGGAGGTCCGTATGGTACAGTCAAATCAATGGGAACAACGATGAAACTGCTATAGGGCCCTGCTAGGCGACGATAGCCAGAGTTTCCATTGAAATCATTGAAGTGATACATGAGTTGAAGGTTGAAAATGCTATAGGGCCATGCTAGGCGACGTTAGCAAAGGTTGGTTGGTTGATACGCTATAGGGCCCTGCTAGGCGACGATAGCAAAGTACCCATCTGAACTCGAATACAATAGTTACCTTTCAAATGCTATAGGGCCCTGCTAGGCGACGATAGCGCTGTAACTATTCTATTCTCCCGGCAAGGTCACGAGGACCTAAGAGTCCAATGATTACACTCTTTTTAAAACCAAAACTGCTATAGGGCCCTGCTAGGCGACGATAGCAACGTAATCATTCTACTCTGAGCTAACGGCGTTACACTGGTAATGTAACAAGTCACATGAGTCAGTTGTACGTGGTGTCTGTGGTCGAGTAAAGTCGAATATATCGATGATGTATCATGTCGTATTTCATTCATATTATCATATCATAAATCATACGTATTGAGATAATGCTTATCAAATATTCAAGTTCGAGATATTGTTGTACTTGTATATTATTGTTTGTATTAGGAGTGATCGGTTAGGTCAACTCACTTAGCTTCAAAAGCTAACGGCTCTCCTTCCTGCCCTGGACATATCACGTCTAGATTTCACAGGTGACGACTCTCAAGACGAGGTCTACCCAAAGGGATATGACAGATGTACAAGTTGAAGCGAAGAACTCCGATATAGTCTTATTTAGAATTACTTAATTTGCTTTATTGTCTTCTATCTGAGGTAATGCTTTAGATATGTATTGTGATCAGAATAGATAGCCCTGGACTGCCTTTGTAGATCTTTTATTTAGACTCATGATGTAATATCCAGATCCCAGGTATTTGAGTTCTATTGAAGAACACCAGTAGATGTTTCTATGCTTCCGCTTACTCTGTTAACCATGTGTAGACGTAGAAAAGACAATCAGTTAATGTAACTCGTCATTCCCTATGGGTCCAGAAAGGAAATTTTAAATTTTCCCTATTTTTGGCTACTCCGGGGCGTGACACCAAGAATTATGCCACTTGCAGTATTTCTTACCTTTTAACTCATCATTAGAAGGTAATTTTGTTCCCTCAGACAACCTGATAACTTTTCCTTCTAATAGATGATCAAATATTTCATCTGATTTATATACATCGAATGAGTATTTTTTAAATGATCCTTTAGATTTGTAAATCTCAGCAGAAATATTTTTCTTTACAAGACTCTTACATGTGAAAGGTTCTTTTCCTATTATTTCTGCAGCATCTATCTCATAATTAGGATCTTTATAATATGTTTTTATTGAAGAAGCATTCCTTTCATTTTCTTCTTCCAATAAAGCTTCATATCTAGAGACTCGAGCAGTTAACTCAACAAGATCTCTAAACTCTAAAGCATCGAATTTCTTTCTAAGTCTAAATTCGAGACCATTTTGAGCCAACTTAACAAATTCAAGTTCAGGCAAAATGATTTTACATTTTGTCCTTGCCCTTTTAAACCTATTTATAAATTGAGTGGCCTTCTCATCAGGCTTTTGACATAGTCTGGCCAAGTCAGCCATTGACACTTCTGGTTCTGTTTGAAAAAATTGAGTATAGAAAGATTCTTCCATCTGTGCCCAATTATAGATTGAATTAGGAGCTAAATTAGTAAACCAAGTGAATGCAGTATCTGTTAATGAACTAGGAAACAAACGAAGCCTAAGATATTCATTATTTCCTGCATCAGCACACTGACTGATAAATTTTGCTATATGTTCGACCGTGGATTGACTTCCATCCCCAACGAACATAGCAAAGGTAGGAAATTTAAATCCTCTAGGGAATTCGATCCTATCAACCCAATCAGGATAAGGTTTCCTGTAAACTGGAGTTTGTACCCCCCGAGCCATGGGTCCACAAACTTCATGGATTAAATTAATCATATCATTCCTATCAACCATATTGAATGGTTGTTGATAACCTGGATGACCCAAGTGAGGGTTCAATGGTGATATTGGAGGTGGCTGAGGATTATTATCCATCCTCCTAGGATTTTCATTCCTTCGACCTACTCCTATTCCAGTAGGGTCCGGCTCGAATATATGATTATTGTTTATTCTCCTATTTTGGCCTGTTGTGTTTTCTCTAGGCCTTGGTTCTTCGAAATTTACTGATCTATGAACATGATCTTGACCATTCACATGGTTCCCTTGCATCCCTTCGAATACTAGAAGAGTATTATTAGGGACAGACATATAGAAACTCTCTTGTGAATTTGGCCTAAAAGGAGGCCCATTTACATGATTCATAACATTTGGCTGAAATGAGCCATGAACATGACCTCTTTCACTCTATCGAATTATAGATGGATTTCCACTTGGCACCATTACTGGTGAAAATTGCGGTAAACTATTGTTAAGGGAAGTAATCAAAACATTAACGTTCTGAATCATATTCCCCAAATGATCAAATATTGGTGTCAATTGACTCACCAAATTGTGTTGACTTTCTGAACCAACATTCCCATAATTTGGAATTGAATTTAAATTTTCAATTCCTATTTCTGGGTGATCATTGGTTACATGATTGCCAATATTGCTGCTCTAAGGATCTTGGTGTGGAGAACCACCAGTTTCAGCAATATTAACACCAACGTTGACATTATCAACAGACCTATTGCTTCGAAGGTTTTATGTTTACCATCTTATGACACTCGTGTCCCACCGGGCGTGCCAAAAATGTTTGGTTGGAAAATTATAAGTGTGTGCGAGCGTGCCAGGCAAGCAAATTGCCAATGTGTATGATCCAAACTGCGCCTCACCAGGGAGATTGTGGTGACATTCGATGCCTTAAACAGGACTTTAATTGTGTAAAGATGTTCTTAATTGAAGCACTTCGAACTAATTTAAAATAACTACTCCTAAGTAAATTAATGAAGGAAATAATACAATAAGAAACTATTTTTGATTAAGTTAAAGAAAATACAATCTAACCTTGAAGATGACTTCGAAGGTGTTCTACTCCTAAATTTAACTATCTAAATAACAATACAGTAAATGTATTGAGAGATATATGTTGATGTTGATCGAAGGATCCCTTCTTGAACACAAAATCCTTCTATTTATAAACGTCGAAACCTCCCAGTAGTCTTATTTGAATGTTCCCTCTTCTTTTCAAACTGATAACTGCTCCTATACGTGGCATTTCCTTGAAGTGACACCTGCTTTTTAGTTATTCCACCATGATCAACACGTGTCCCTTAGCAGTTAACTATTTTGAACAGAATGAATCAACAAAACTGTTCATATCTGTTCTTGCGCCATATCCATTTCAACCAACTGCCCTGCCACATCGAATCTCATGTGTCACTTCCACATTGGTTGGATATTTTTATCACAAACAGACACTCCTCTAGTGTAATTTAAATTCAAATTGATAGTAATAGAGTTGGGTACTTTGTGTGCCTATTTAAACACAAAGTCATCCATTGTAGAAGAGGTCTCCAACACATCAATACAAAGTCCATTTTTGATTTCTCTTCCTTGGTCATTATGTAGGAGTAGTTCTAAATAGCTACAATGCAGGGCGTAGTTCTAAATAGCTACAATGCAGGGGCAAATGGAATAAAGGGCAAGAGGGGTCAAGTCCCCCCAAGTTTTCAAAAAAATTTACATTTGCACTAAAAAAATGTACAATTAGCCCTTCCCCACCTAAAATTTACAATTAGCCCCCCTAACATTATAAAATTATCATACTAAGCCTCATTTCTCTTATATTTTTGTGCTAATTATAAAAGCTCTCCTCCCAGCCTCTCATGTTTTTTGGATAATTTTTTTAGCATTAATCTATATCATCTACACAAAATATATATAAATAGGCTAAATTTTTATTTATTTTTTATTATTTTATTTGCGGGGGGGGGGGGGGGGAGCACTGCCCCCGAACCCCTGTACAAACCTCTGTCAAGTCTCCCATGTATTGATTTAATTTCTAGATCCGCCCCTGCTACTATAACTTTTCTTTTATTTCCTTTCAATGTAATTTCCTATTGCTTATTTTCTTATTGTTTACATCATACACAATACATTATTGTATTTCAAAATTCTTTATTTCTTTCCTTTAAGCCTTAAGTACTGAACACCTTCAAAGTAGTGACGAAGGTTAGAATCCATTTTCAATTGTTGTCTTTTACCTTGCCTTTTATATTCCTTTAAATTCCAGTTATAGTT
This sequence comes from Hydrangea macrophylla, assembly GCA_033977485.1. NCBI lineage: Eukaryota > Viridiplantae > Streptophyta > Magnoliopsida > Cornales > Hydrangeaceae > Hydrangea > Hydrangea macrophylla. The sequence continues at coordinate 84,289,962 of CM066982.1, read as the reverse complement.
TACCATTTATTTTTTAATTTTAATTATGTAGTTTAGTCATTGTTAGAATTTATTTATACAAACTATAAGCTCTTCCTTACAAATTTCACCCATCTTCACTCGATTATCTGACACCATAAAAGTCTTTGGCCTAACGAGTTGAGTCTCTTAAGCTCGGCTTGATAAAGGTTAGGCTAGGTTCACTGATCATTTGAACTCGTGAACACAATTGATTAAGACTCGTGAAAATGCTCGTAAATAGGTTTAATAAAGAGCTTGTACAGTGACGTATATATATATAATAAAAGTATCTAATTTTAGAAAAAATATGACATATCTCGTAAATAGGCGCAAAAAATATGACATATCTCGATAAATGATTATTTTATTATTAAATTATATAGTTTAAAAGGGCGCAAAAAAGCTCGTTAAATTAAAGCTCACGAACACTTGAAAGCTCGAGTACTCATTTGAGCTCGCGAGCTTGGAGAAAGCTCGTGAGCAGTCCTGGTGAGGCGTATTTAGCTCATACAATGACATTGATAACTTGCTTATATGGCATGCTCGTACACACAAAATTACACAAATATCCTTTGAAGAATAAATAGCCAAACATTAGGCTTAAAGTCGAATCACATAAAATCTCTGTTGACTTTATCTTTCTATAATTTTTTGATAAATAGGTTGCATGTATGTTTTGATCCAACAGATTCTGTATAAAAAATAATAATAACACTCCATCTCTTTCTCTCTCTGATACATGCACTGTGTGATAAGTGTACCCTTGGTAGAGTGAGAACCGTTATGGGCAAGACCCAAAGCGTAAGAAGATAGAGAGAGAAACAAGAATAGAATTCATTAGAGAGAGAAAAGAAAGCCAAAGCTACAGACAGAGTAAGAGAATTCTAATGAAAGTTGATATGCCATTAATGTCTTGGACCACTCATATGTATAGTCATACAACTCTCACATGTGCAGAAATATAAATGCATACATAAATTAAAGGGAAACTAACTATATGCCTAATAAGATGGTAACTACTAGCTATACATGCATGCTTAGTTACTTGAGAAAAGGGTGAGGTGGCATAATGGTGGCAAGTGGGCCAAGTGGGTGGCATGGGGATAGGGTAGTAAATATGCAGTTGCATGGGAATAGGCAAGTGGATGTGGTTGCATGAGAACAGGGGTGATGGGTTATGGTTGTTGGCTTGACTGTGCAAGGTGGCTTGGTGGTTGGTGATGCATGGCTTCAAATTGCATGGTTTTGCATATATCAATCCATCCCCCTTAGAATGACCTTGCCCTCAAGGTCATTATACCACATTCTCCTCCGAGATCCCAATTTCTCATTATTTGCCGAACATGCAAAGAAAGACCACTCCAATTTTTTGGCTTGATATAAATGTGGCGGCAGTGGCGAGAGTTTGACGACAGGCAAGTTGAAGGAAACACAACCGACAACAATGATATAAAACTTGTACCGTGAACCTCTCGTACTTGGTTGCGTCTTTCTTCTTCAATGACACTCGTTTCTTACATCTGGATTTAAGCGTAAGAAGTGGAAGAGAATTCAACTGGTGATAACGACCTGAAACATGTGGCATGAACGTTTTGCACGTGGTTGAGTCTTTCGTCTTTGATGACGTTTTGTTCACTTTCAGTTGTACATGTTTCTTTTGTTCGGCTTGTGTTGGCTTCCGTGGGATCGCCTTCTTAGCTTCCGTCACCTTTTGAAATATGAGTTTGAATTGTTGAAAACCTTCGGCAAGATGATGATATCCTTCTCTTGATCATTGAAGCATCAACATCAACTTCCTCAAATCATCTTTAATTAATGCAACAGTATCAGAGGAAGAACCCATAGCCACAAGATCTTGCAGCTCTGATACCATTGATAAGTGTACCCTTGGTAGAGTGAGAGAGAAGAGCACCGTTGTGGGCAAGACCCAAAGCGTAAGAAGATAAAGAGAGAAACAAGAGTAGAATTCATTAGAGAGAGAAGAGAAAGCCGAAGCTATAGACAGAGTAAAAGAATTTTGATGAAAGTTGATATGCCATTAATGACTTGGACCACTCATATGTATAGTCATACAAATCTCACATGTGCAGAAATATAAATGCATACAGAATTAAAGGGAAACTAACTATATGCCTAATAAGATGGTAACTACTAGCTATACATGCATGCTTAGTTACTTGAGAAAAGGGTGAGGTGGCATAATGGTGGCAAGTGGGCAAATTGCGTGGCATGGGGATAGGGTAGTGAATATGAAGTTGCATGGGAATAGGCTAGTGGATGTGGTTGCATGAGAATAGGGGTAATGGTGGTTGTTGGGTTGACTGTACAAAGTGGCGTGGTGGTTGGTGATGCATGGCTTCAAATTGCATGGTTTTGCACGTATCACTGTGATACATAGAATATGTTGTTTGTATAGATTAGCAATAATTAGTGAATGTGAACTTGATTCAACTTAAGTAGTTCCCTCACAGATTAATATTTAGATTTTCTAGATTATTAACTATGTATATATATGTGTGTATATGTATATGTTTTTTTTTATTGAAAGAGGAAATTTCATTGCCAAATCAACTTATTACAACCTCTACAGAGCGAGAGACTGAATACAATCAGGAAAAACATCAAAGAAACAAATATGTGATCGGTGGATAGAGGGGAGTCGAGCAAGCACATGGCCAACCTTGTTGTCCTCACATTCGACATGAATGATATTTGAAGCACCAAGCTGAGTAACATTCTCAAGAGCCGCATCGATAATGTGTCCACACGGATGAAGATCCGATCCCATTCCATTAAGCATATGCACCACATTCAGGGAATCCAATTCGAGGGCATCACATTCCAAACCCGCTTCCTCCAAAGCTTCACAAGCACGAAGGACAGACAGACAGTGGGGTCTAAGGCTCCAAGACCAAAAAGGAAAAGTCCAAAACAGACTTGACCTCGGTGATCCTGGAGCACCACGCCAATTCCATAGCCATTGAGCTCGTCAAAACAAGCCCCATTACTCTTAAATTTGCGCCAGCCATTTGGGGGTGCTTGCCATGTAATCGTTCGATTAATCGGCACAGAGGATCCAGTACTACTCCTACCATTCAAATGAATCTAGGAAACTTCATTCTAGTACCTATCCGCAAATTTCCGAACCCCATTTAAAGTGTTACGGGCACCCTCCCAAATTTATTTGTCTTTATCATTCCATTTGTCCAAGCAGTAATGAGGAAGAGAGAAGCTCTGTCCACCGATTCGATACCCAAAACATGATCCACCCAATCACCTATTCAAGAAGAATTGAGCTTCTTCTGGGTTGCCAGCTACAAGGTTTATTAAATTGAAGGGAAGGTTAAAGGGTGTTTTCGGACAGGGTGCTTCTGGGTTTCCAAAATTTTCATATTGGGTGATAACACTACAACATGAGTTTTAACTTTTTTGTGGCGCGCAAAGTGCGTCACAATTGGCATCACAAAATCCCTAGTCGCAAATAATCTTTTGTGACACGCTAGTCACAAATAATCTTTTGTGACGCGGTCAACATGTCACAAATAATAGCAGACAGCATCATAAATAAGCTACCATGAATACCAGATATACGTGCCACAAATAAGAGTATTATTTGTGACACACTATACACGCCACAAAATAATGACTATTTGTGATAATGTATATGCGCCATAAATACTCAATAACTTTTATTGATTTGAGTAATGTTACAGACACAACACATTGCACAATACAAAGCACAACAAGGCTTTAAACGCTTTGTACCCTGTGTTATTTGAATTTTTCACACTTTTTCTATGCACCACTTACACAGCACAGGGTACAGGGATTTAAAAGATTGTTGTGCTTTGTGTTGTGCAATGTGTTGTGTCTGTAGCATTATTGATTTATTATTATTTTTTACGCATAGTAAGCGTCACAAATAAAAATTGTCATTTTAAGAATATTATTTGTGACGCCTAAATATGCGTCACAAATATTCTGTGAAAATTATGAATAGTATTTGTGACACATTAAAGTGTGCCACAAATGGTACAGGAAAATTATTTTTTTTTCCCTAAATTGGTAATTTTTACGTGCTATATATATACCTGTGATAATATCAATATTTCAAAAACACAACTACGATACGAATGCACAAGAAATAAACATCGACATACAATTTAAGGATCAAGTCTAACATCAAAATAAAAAGTCCAACATCCAAAATATTAATTCATACAAACAAAAAGTTAAAGTTTGTTCCAATATAACACTAAAATTCAACACATACAACATCTGTAATCACGAAACACATCCAACATCTGCCACCATCAAATGTAACTCTAAACCTGAAATGTGAAAAGAAAAAAAAAATTACATTTTATAGCCAATCCAAGAATAATTATAAAATGAAAAACTTAAAAGGCATATTTATTTTGAAATCTAACTAAGTAAATGAAAAAAAAAAACTTGTGACGCGTAATTTGATAACCGAAAGTCCGTTTTACATTCCATTTGTTCCACAACTTTCTTTTGTCGTGTTTGTCAAGTTAGGTTTCATATCCTTCGGATCGATGGTTTACAGTTTCATACTGTCATACCCGCCCCTGCGGTATTTATTTATATCATTTTAGCATGCTTGCGGTTGTGTTAATTAGCATGTGTGAAGTGAGTGATGACTCACTAGCTGTTGGAGGGTGTCTTTTGAGAACCCAGTATTTGGCCTTAAAGGCAGTTCGGAAGGTGTCAAGAGAGGACACAGGAACATGGAAAGGCATGTTGCATTGGCATAGCTAAATGACATTTATGTGATTTAAATGTTATTTGACTTATCTGGTATTTCCATGAATAGTAATTATACCTGTGTAGTATAATTTCTGATAGTTTTGATCTAGTTTTAGATCGTTTGAACGCTGTGGTGAGAACGTGAATGATATGTTGCTTAAAAGGTAGGTTGTGTAGAGATTTCGCAGAAAATAGTTTTCGGAACGTAATTACGGCGGCAAACGAGACTTAGTCGAAAACTTCATAAATTCATAGTTTTCACTCGTAAAGTTATAAAATGGACGTGTAAGACGTTTCGAGGAATAATTAGAAGTTTTGAGAACTCACGGGGAGGTAAACATAATTTCCGAGAATTTTGTCTATATATAGAAGTTCCAAGATATTTCTTCATTACAACTTTTCTAATTTAAAAATCAAAAGGGAGATTTGGGGGTTTTGGGAGCTTAGAGCTTGCAGACGCAAATCGACGGACTTCTGCCCGTTTGTTTTCAACCAAAATTCGTATTTGAACTCCCCAAGGTAAGGGCTACGTTTTGATAGTCTTTAGGCCATGTTTGGCCAAGTTTTTATAAATTTCTAAATCTAGGAATTTGGGGAAAGCACGTTTAAACTTGTAGGTTTTGCGTAGGATCGGAGATTTGGTGTTTAATCGGGCTTCTAGTCGTTCCCTCAAAGTTATACGACGATAGCTCGAGGTATGAATTTCTAGCCTATGTTATATAGGTGAAATACATGTTTTATATTTCGATGACGAAATTGTGATCCGGGCAAAATCCATGTGTTAATCTTAGGCCCGTTAATTATGCACGCGCTTAAATGTGAAAAGCATGTTAAATTTTACGCGAGCACGTATATGTGTTAAATGAGTATGTTTATGTGCCTATGTGGGTTAAAGGGGGATTTGTGCTAATTCACCGTGAGGCGTCCTCTCGAAGGGGGAGGATTAGCAGTGACGACGGTCACTTGCCGATAAAGGCATTACGTGACATGTCGAAGGGGCATGGGTCATGGTTGAGTCGAAAGACTTTGGATCGGTGAAGGTGCACTTATTCCCTAGAGACCATTAGTTATGTGTTATGATGAGATTAAAGCATGATTTGTCATATATGCATATGTTAGAAATTGTGCACTCAGCATATAGCTGAGCAATGGAGATTTACTCCATTGCAGGTATGAAGAAAGGAAAGATGGAATGCGAGGAATGAGGCCGTTGGGGATCAATCGGAGGAATTGGTGTATAGAACATTTTTGTAACCGAATTATAGAAGCTCTGTATTATTTTTGGATTGATGTATTATTCTTTTGAAAGCCTTTTTAAGTTGGTTGGAAGCGACTTGGAATCTTGAGTTCGCGTCTTGATGTTTAACAAGTTGAATTTCGTGTTTTATAAATTGTTGAAGCACTTATGAGATTTTGATCCAAACGAACCCTCAATTTAATTAGTTAACGTTTTCCAAACTTAGGCAAGTTGTTATACTTGTCCTTATAACATTGCTAAGGTTTGATAAGATTTGGAATATGTTTGAAGGGTTGCAAAGGAGTGGGGTTGTTTGATGCCTTAAGCAAATTCTGCAGCTTTGGGTAGGATTCTGCTAAAGGGTCATTCGACCGGTCGAAGGGGGTCGTTCGACCGGTCGAAATACCCTCTGCCAGAATTTTTAAACCCATTCTTCCAATGTTCGGAACAACTTCTAACTAGGCATTGGGGGTACCTTTGGGGACCCTTTGACCTATGAAACTATTACTTTTGAAAACGAAACTCGTTAAGGCGTTTTTGGACACGTGTTTAATATAACCTATGAAAAACTATTTGGAAGTTGGTTATTTTGGAGAAAAACTTTTATTAAGGTTATTTTGGGAACTTTAATCATCGTTGGTAAGCCTTGATGGCGTGCCACGTAACCTAGATTCATATGTATGGATCCGGGACGTGACATCTAGTGGTATCAAAGCAGTAGGTAACAAAACTTTGGGAACGTTCGACGTCGAGTGGAGTGTTGAGTGAATTGACACATATTCTAGAATGCATCCACATATTATAGAGATGTTTGATGCATATGGTATGTTTTTATACATACATGACTATGTTATTGGCATACATGCATAGTATTTATGCACTCGTGAATCGGTGGAATCATGCGGACGTAGAACCGTGTGGCGAAATAAAGTTTCTGTGGGTTATCATAGACCTTGTGGGGTGATATGAGGGAGAGATGATATCTTGATCGTGGTGAACAATTGAATTTTCAAATGAAAATGAAATAATTTTTGGATCGTCGGTAATTATTTAAATTGATAGTAATAAGTGCTCTTTGAGGGCTTTAACCGAGAACGGAGGTGGAGTAGTGAATGTCAGGGGAGATTTCCTTATAGTTCACGTAGAGAATGAAAAGTGATTGTTCGTAGTCGAGTTTTGGAAATGGAGAGTGATTGATAAGAGTTCCGTCTCAAATATGGGCTAAATGTCGTGACGTGAGAGAATAGAGATGGACAGTTGGGGTTTATGACAGAAAGATAGTCCAGCGGAGTGTATTGCTCATGCATGGGGTAGGTGAGGAATCTCTCACCTTTTCTTACGGTGTGATTGTACGGGTTATCTTAGGGTTTTCTCTTATACGGTGTGTATTGGGTAGTTGAAGAATCTTTTGACTTGTAGTACGGTATATGGGATGATTGGATGGTTGAGGAATCTCTCAACCTATCGAATGGTAAGTATTATAGTTGTTGAAGAATCTTTCAACGTATGTGTAGACACCCCAATTTTGACCTAACGTCGAATTTAGGAGAGTGTCACCTCCGTATCCGATGATGACAAGGACCGAAAAATTGAAGTATTCCAAGCTCTTCAGAAAATCTCCAAAACGCGATAAAATTTCACAGAAAGAGGAAAAATACCAGGTATTTAGGGGAATTCAGAAAAAAGACATGATTTTTGGAAAGGATCTTCAAAGATAATTTGTTTCAAAAAGAGAAAAAGACCTAAAAAGGGGAATCTCACCAAAACACGGCACACGGCGGATTCCGCGGCACTCCATGAGTGCCGCGCGGCAGTCAGAGAGTGCCGCTGCGGCATTCTCCGAGTGCCGCCACAAAATTCTGACTGCCGTTCACTTTTTAAGTCTGTATTTTGCAGTGCAATACGTATGCGTATGCAGATAAGAACAAAAAACTGATAAAGTAAGACTGACAAAAACGCGGCAATTAATTAAATGACGCGGCAGTCGATGAAAGCCGCGCGGCACTCACGAAGTGCCGCAACGGCAATTGTAGAGTGCCGCAACGGCATTCACGGACTGCCGCGGCAGGTTTCTGACTGCCGCGCTGGGCAGCAGTCTGTGTAATTTCAGAAAGTACACATTGCACCACCAAATGAGAGAATTACACCTGTTTTTTGCTCCGAAATTCACCAAAAATACCTGGTATTCTTGCCTATAAAAGAGAAGGGATCTTGTTGGTAAAGGAGGACCAAGAGAAAAAGGCATTTGGGGGGGAAAACATATACAAAAAAAATACTTCCATTACACCCACATTTGAGAAAGAAAAAAAGAGAGTTTTTGGGGGAGCTTGAAGGAGAGTTTGGATAATCTTCAAAAGAAAGCTTTGAGGATAATTTGGAGGTGATCCTCTAAACCTAGATTATTAGCTTACTCTTTTTTTTCTCTTGAAATCTTTAAATCTTAGAATATTTCATCATCTTTCTTTGTTTTAAACTTAGTAGTCTTTTGTTCCCAATACTTCTTTCTATTTTTTGTCTATCTTCTTCTCTTAAAGGTCTTGGAGATCTTCAATATCTCTATTGATCTCTTGAGCATGATCCTTTGAATCTCATGTAAGCTCACGCTCTACATGAAAGTCAAAACTTGATCATCATTTTATTTCACATAGATAGGACCCAAGTCCATATTCATGACTTGGATCCTCTAAACTTGGTGTTTCATGGAATCATTTCCATATTCCTTTGAAAACTACCAAGTATTAGTTGCACCTTCATCTCCAATGACCATTAAATGGTAGGATAATATAGTTTTGAGTCTAAATCCATCTCCATGGTTTAGATTTCCCTATCCTTTAGACTTCATGAAGTCAATCCATACTTCACTTGAAATCTACAAAGAATAAAGGTTTGTAGTCTCCAATGGCCATCAAATGGTAGGAGAAATGGTTTGGTTTAAACCCAACTTCATGGTTTAATAGTTGGAGTTACCAAATAAAAGTTGAACTAGCAAAATAAAAACAGTGAATTCACAAACTGTTTTTGATCAAAGATTTTTAGTTCGAAATCTAACCGTTGAAATTAAGTGAAACCAACGGGAAAGTGTCAATAACACATTGTTCTACCACTGTAATTTTTGTCTTGAGGTGGTTTCATGTTTAGAATGGTTTGATCATGGGTTTTGTGAAGCAACAATAATCTGTCCAGAATTTCAGAATAGTTTCAGAACAGCAACACTCTTTTGAAATAATTAAATCAGAGTTCTAACAAAGTTTCTATGACCCAAAATAATTTTTTTCAAGTAGATTAATGTGTTAGGAAGTCACCCTAAAAAGAACAAAGCAATTCTGATTTTTTTACTATTTTTAATAAATCGTGCAAGAATTCTGGACAGGAGATTGTAAGATGCTGAGTGATGTCTAGTGTTTTCCATATTCCCGGAGATCTAACCGTTGAAACCTTGATTTTCTTTTTGTTTTGGAAACTAGACTCACAGGGGCATTTTGTGTCCAAAATTCACCAAGATCAAACCACGAGAGACGTGTTTTTTATTTCTTTTAAGTTCTGGGTTGCTCTCTGCAATTTTCAGAGTTTTATGACACATTTGACTTATTTTTGTAAATAAGGATCTAAATGACTTTTTTTATGATCTAGGACTTAAACCATGCTTTGATAATGATTAGTCGAGCTTGAATTCAAAGTTTAAGAGTATTTCATAGTTTATCCTTGTCCATGTACATGTTCAATCATATGGTTTGGCACTTGTAATTAGGATTTATTTGCTTTGGATTTAATTATATTAGATAGATTTAAGCTAGATTATTATTTCTAGCATCATATTTTGCATATCATGTGGACTAACCCCTTGTTTTGTAGCGCTCTTAAGGTACGATTTCTCAATCCCTCTCTAGTTCATTAAATTCCTCGATTTTTACTTGATTTTTCGACTTAATGCGCAACACCTTAGAATTAGGTTTGCCTTATGTGTATATGTGATTAGAGACTCTTTTTAGGATTTTCTTTTGCTCGCATGCATTACACGTTTACTATCGCTGCTGGATCCCGGGTAAGTTCACTTGTTCTCTATTGCATATCATATCGCTTGTTACTTGAATTATGTGGCTTTTGAATGATATTTTGCCATTAGCAATTTTACACCCCTTTGGACATGCTTTTGTGATGTATATATATATATATATGTATTAATTGAGGGCATACTTAGATTAATAAATTTGATTAAAAGGATGTTGAGTAGAGGCCTATCGCAAGATAGGATGAGAGAGGGTGTTTTAGTCCAACGGGCTCCTTCCTCTCTCATTCCATAATCCCCGGACCTAGTTAATCTCTGGTTTCTAAAAGATCAGTTTGCTTTTAAAGTGGTTTCTTAATTTCCCTTTTAAAAATTAAGTGGCGACTCATTTTGTTTTAGAAATTGATTTTGAAAAGCTGTGGGTAAACCAACCTGCGATATCCACAATCTGGCGACTCTGCTGGGGATCGAACCCAGAATCTCTGGTTTCGCAGACCAGAATTCTGATTTTGGGTTCACTTGAGGATTAGACTTGAAAAATGTCCTTTTAATCAAATTAATTAATCTTTGTGTGCCTGTTGCATTTCACTTGCATGTCCAGCCAGTCGATTGCACGGAACTATGACCTTGAAGGCTCGGGGCAACCCGGTCGGTCAAGTCATCATGGGACTGTGTGATCACCCTTGATCTCGTACCATGTTTTGGTATATGAAGCATCCTATCGGGTGTGTGTCAAGGGTCCCTTGTTTGACCAAAACCCAGCTTTTGCATAGTAGCTTCCATAGAACCTTTCAATCTTAGGAAATCAATTCTTGATTAGGGTTATGTGCTAGGAAGTTTTGTATGCCCGGAAAGGATTACTTGAGATGATGACGATGCTTGCCTAATAGAAGATGTGTAAACTCTTAATCACCTTTCAGCAATTTCTCCTCATGTTCCACGACATTTGGAGAACATGTTGAACCTTGATTATAAGATTACACTTCTTATATCATGTTAGCTAAGCACCATCGACCTTGTATGCATCCAAATTCATGAAAAGTACGGTGATAATCCGATCATGTGATCCTTCTACCCAAAGAATTTTAAATCCATCTTTGAAAGCGAATGGATTTTTGTAATCTTTTTTCCAAAGTTTTTCAATTGCTCTTTCAAAAAATCTTTGGAATTCACTTTCGATTAAAACTCCAAACTAATCTTCGGGAATTGTTTTTGGAAGAAATGCTTTTCAAATGAATTTCAAAGCAAGATTTCAATCCAATCATCGTTATTGAGAAACATTTTCACATCCTCATTTTTTAAATAAAAGATTCTAAATCCTTGAGAATTGTTTTGAAAAAATCTCATCATTTAAAGAAATGCTTTTCAAATAAAATTCGAAAATATTTCGCCCGACCTTTGAAAGGGTAGTGAAGATCACAATGATAGGTGAAATTGGCGCATTTTGACATGAATGAGGATTATATGTGCTTATGTGTTTTATGTGTTAGGACTAGAATTTTCCTTTCTTTTGCATATAGAGTAGGCACACACACACACATGCATTGCATCCGCATGACTTACAAAATAAAAGTTTTGCTAAAATAAAGGTAAAGAAGGGTTTTTTTAAAAAGAAATTTCCAAAATTTATTGTAGGAGCAAAAATAGCAAACCAAGGGTGGTTTAGAGGTCCTACGGCAAGGTTAGTAAGAAGAGGATACGTTGACATGGCCGAAGAAAGGAACAATGAAGAGATGACCGGGTTAAGGGTACTAGTTGAGCAGCAGGCAGAACAGATGCGAAGACAGGCTGAAAACATGAACCGAATGATGGGAATGATAGAGGAGCTGAATCGCCGGCCGCCGCCGCATGTGATTCCACCCATTATAGACCCACCTTTGGGAGGAGGAGACGGGGATTGGTTCGACGATCAAGAGGCGCATTGGAATGATGCACTGAGAGCCAACAGAGACAGGGAAAAAGATGAGAAGGAGAAGCTGCTGACCGAGAAGATAGAAAAGTTGGAGAGGGTAATGCGCAAAGCTCAAGGGGTGGATACTTATCTAATGGAACTGGAAGGGTTGTACGACGGAGTCCATGAGACGCTGCCGGCCGGTTTTAAAATGCCCATCTTTGATAAATTTGATGGCACAGGCAACCCCCGCAGTCATGTCCGAATGTGCATAGGGGCTTTTCAGCCTAGTGGGCTGAGCACTACCATGATGGCTGTCCTTTTCCAACAAACCTTAACAGGAGCCGCTTTATCGTGGTATCTTACACTTGAGCCAAGCAAAACCAGAGTATGGGAAGAAGTGATTAAGGCATTTGTGGCACAGTACGAATACAATCAGGACTTGGATGTTACTATCCGAGATTTGGAAACAACCAGGCAGGGGAACAAAGAATCATTTGCCGAGTATTTAAGCCGATGGAGAGGGAAAGCTGCGAAAATGGTGCAAAGGCCATCCGAGAAGGACCAGATCCGAATGTTGATGAAAAATCTACAGCCAGTTTATCAGGAAAAGATGAGGTTCCAGTCAATCAATACCTTTGCTGAGGTATTCGATGTAGGAACGAGAATCGAAGATGCAATCCAAGAAGGAACAATCAAGAAGGAAGAACCACAGAACCGATATCGGAGGCCTAGCTATGGGTCAAATGGAGGGCATTCGGGAGGTCACTCTGGCCCCACCGATGTCAATGCGCTTAGCGAGCCAGAGAAGAAATTCGATATCACCAGAAGTCATCCAAGGGGAGGGGAAGACAAGCCAATGAGGAAGTTTTCAGATTTGGGAGTATCATTATCAACCGCCCTCGACAGACTGTTAGCAAAAGGGCATCTCCGCCAGCTGGAACCTCGACCCCCGCCGAGTCCACTCCCGCCGTACTTCAAAGGAGATCTCTACTGCAAATATCACCAACAAAAGGGCCACTCGACCGATCGGTGCATGAGGTTAAGGCATGACATACAGGACCTCATTGACAACAAAGTGATATCCGAGCCACCTGTCAAGGCTCCCAATGTCACCAAGAATCCACTGCCAAACCATCGTGCCGTACCGCCGCCACGGGGTCTTTACTTCTTGGGAGTAGAAGAATTGACATTCGATCCGTCCAAGCTAATCACCAAGGTCGGGGAACCAAGGAAGTTCTATCAGTTACCAGAAAATCCGGAAATCTGTATGATTGGAAGCCAGCCAGGGATATGGGAGAATGAAGCAACGGGGCAGTCAGATTGGTGGGTCCAAGAAAGCAATGATCGGAACATAGGCCTGGTAGGGGAAGATGATCTATGGTACCAAAGCGACGAAGAGGTAGAAGAGGGCCCAAAGACCGTTTCAGAAACCAACGATATTTGGGCAAAAGAAGAAATTGACCACTTGACTCGGTCTGGTAGGCACTTCAAGCCACATGAATTAGAGGAAGATCACCCGGGGAGGGAGCTGGAGAAAGGGAAAGGAAAGATGAACGAGGAAGAAGAAGAGGATAGAGTCCTCAAGCAGATGAAGAAGACTCAGGCTAACATTACTGTTTGGGGATTGCTGATTGCCTCCAAACGTCATAGGCAGGCGGTCCTAGACGCCCTTAATCAGTCTGACGTGTCTATCGACACCACCCCGGAAGACCTTGTAGGGCTGATCAATAAAATTCCGACTCTGGCTATTGCTTTCTCATCAAATGACTTACCACCGGGAGGGCCCATGCTCAATAAGCCTTTGTACATCACTGTTGAATGTTTGGGGAACACCGTGCCCGCTTGTCTCGTTGACAACGGGTCTGCTCTTAATGTGTGTCCTTTCCGCACAGCCAAACGAATGGGCTTGGATGAATCTTCTTTTGTGCCGTCTCAACAAAAGGTCCGGGCATATGATAACACCCAAAGGACAGTCATGGGCATCATCTTTCTTAACCTTGCTATCGGATCAATGGACAAGGAAGCTGAGTTCCAAATCATCGATATCCCCGCTTCTTTCAATCTGCTGCTGGGAAGACCTTGGTTGGACAGTTTGGGCGCTATACCATCAACAATTCATCAAAAGGTTAAGTATGTCTGGGAAAACAAAGTCTGTGATATCCTCGGAGACAGTTGGGTTCGATCATCTGAAGCGTCGTCAAGTGCACCGGTCCTAGAGTTACAGCTACAAGAAGAAGAAGCAAAAATGGGAGGATTCGAGTTCATCAGCGTGATAGAAGAAGGAAAGTCGGGAGAGTCCCTACCACCCTATTTTGATCAATATGCTAGTCCAGTCGTCGTCGGAATCATGAAGAAGATGGGTTTCTTTCCAGGATTGGGGTTGGGGAAGAATCTTCAAGGCCTGCCAGAGGCCCCAAGAATCCCTACTCAGACTCACACTCATGGTCTGGGGTACCAGCCAACAAAGAAGGAGCTGAGAGCCAAGAAGAAGGCCGTTAACGCATCGCTGGACCCCTACTTGAAGACCCTCAACGGGTATTTTGTAAAGGAAGGAGAAGATTTCCCCTTCTGTGGTTTCCCAGAACCATGGATGGACCAAAAAGACAAATGCATGAAGCCGGGGTTCGAGATTTTCTTCTCCCAAGAATTTTCTGGGTACAAAGACCCATTTTTGCAAAAGCCTGAAAAATCTGTTGCTGCCAAGGACTGGGTTGGTATGCTGGACGGTCCTGCTATGAAAGATCTGTTAGGCGAAGGAAACGCAGAGGTCATAAAGGAGGATCCTGGAAAGACCAAAGGTGAATACATCGAGGGAATAGTGGAGGAAGCTGCCGAAGGTGAGGAAGGAAAGGCTGAGGAAGAAGAGATGGAGAAAATGACCAAGACAGGAGGTCCGGAAGAATACTTTATTACTGGCCTGGGAGGAGAGCACAAGAAAGAGTGGGTTTTTGAGTCTAGTGATAGGTTCCCCCCACACCCAGAGTCTGTAATGGCCCAAATGAGGCGTCTTTCAATTTCTATGTCTGTTGTAATCACTCCAAAGAAAATCAATGAAAGTATGACTGATTCTGCCTACTCGAACGCGCTTAATGAATGTGATGAATGTGATGATCATGAAATACCAATTGAACTGCAAAAACTAATTGAAAAAGAAAAAGAATCTGCATGTAAAATCATTGAGGACACCCTAACAATTAATCTTGGAAATGAGAACGATCCTCAAAATGTCTTCATCGGCTCTACACTTAGCAATAAAGAAAGAACAGAACTAATCAGTCTATTAAATGAATTCAAAGATGTTTTTGCATGGTCTTACAATGATATGCCAGGTATCGATCCAAAAATAGTCCAACACCACATCCCCCTCTTTCCTAATTCCAAACCCGTAAAACAAAAATTGAGGCGAATGAGGCCAGAATGGGCACTCAAAGTAAAAGAGGAAGTTGAAAAGCAATTAAGAGCTGGATTCTTGATGGTCACCGAGTATCCCGAGTGGATTGCCAACATTGTGCCTGTCCCAAAGAAGGATGGTCGTGTTAGGGTTTGCGTGGATTTTCGGGATTTGAACAAAGCAAGCCCTAAAGACGATTTCCCATTACCCCACATCGACGTGTTGGTTGATAACACCGCGGGACATGAACTTCTATCTTTCATGGATGGGTTCTCCGGGTATAATCAAATCCTCATGGCTCCCGAGGATAGAGAGAAAACCACGTTCATCACTCCGTGGGGAACATATTGCTATAGGGTCATGCCATTCGGACTCAAGAACGCGGGCGCAACCTATCAAAGGGCTGCCACCACTTTACTGCACGACATGATCCACAAAGAGGTAGAGGTGTATGTGGACGATATGATTGTGAAATCCAAGGAGAGAGGAGGACACCTAGAGGCTTTGAGAAAGTTCTTTGGGAGGTTGAGGGAATTCAAGATGAGGCTGAACCCACAGAAATGCACGTTCGGAGTCACTACTGGCAAGCTGCTAGGATTTCTCATTACCCAAAGGGGAATAGAAGTGGACCTTACCAAAATAAAGGCTTTAACCGAGATGAACCCACCGAAAAATGAGAAAGAACTGAGAGGGTTTCTGGGTAGAATACAATTTATAAGTCGTTTCATTTCAAAGCTCACCATGACCTGCGACCCGCTATTCAAGCTACTCAGAAAGGGAGAGAGATTCAATTGGGACACCCCATATCAACAAGCCTTCGACAAAATCAAAACCTATCTCCAGAATCCACCTGTCTTGTCACCACCTTCACCCGGGAGACCTCTGTTACTTTACCTCTCTGTATCCTAAGATTCGATGGGATGTATGCTGGCCCAAGAAGGAGAAGAGGGGCACGTAGAGAAGGCCATTTACTACTTAAGCAAGAGAATGGTAGGATATGAGTTAAAGTATTCACCCTTGGAGAAGGCCTGTTGGGCCTTGGTTTGGTGTACCCGTCGCCTCCGCCACTATATGTTAGCCTTCCCCGTGTTCCTAATTTCCCGGATGGACCCGTTAAAATACCTGTTCGAAAAACCCGTCTTGACCAGTAGGATTTCCCGTTGGACCATGATGCTGGCTGAGTTCGATATCAGATATGTCACCTCCAAGTCTGTAAAAGGAAGGGCCGTCGCCGAATTTCTAGCCGACCTCGCTGTAGAATCTGAGGATAAGGGAGACTTCAAGTTCCCAGATGAAGGAATAATGGAAGTGAAGGAAGAATTGTGGAAAATGTACTTTGATGGAGCAGCCAACCAGTTAGGTTACGGGGTCGGAATCGTTCTCATGGCACCAGACGGGGTCCCTACCCCATTAGCTGTCAAACTCAAATACGACTCAACCAACAATACCGCAGAGTACGAAGCCTGCATAATTGGAATGGAAGCGGCCTTGGCTTTGAAAGTCGGACGGATTGATGTCTTCGGAGATTCCAACTTGATCATATCCCAGGTCCGAGGAGATTGGAGGGTAAAACATGAGAAATTGAGACCTTACCATGACTATCTAGAAAGTCTGAAAGCGCAATTCCAAAAGATTTCCTTCTACTACCTCCCTCGTGAAGAAAACCAACTAGCCGATTCTTTGGCTACCTTAGCCTCGATGATCCAAATCCCTTCCAAAATTGCCGTGATTCCGCTGTCCATAGAAGTAAGGAATCAACCGTCATTTGAGATGATCGCAGCCATAGAGAGAGAAGATGAAATGCCTTGGTATGTGGACGTATGGAAGTTCATTAAAGAAGGAGAATACCCCGAAGGAGCCTCAGAAAAGGACAAAAAGGCGATACGACGATTTGCCGCTCAATTCGTGATCTACGCAGATAAACTATGGAAGAAGTCCTACACCGGGTATAATTTGGAGTGTTTATATGGGAGGGAAGCTAAGAGAATGATGGAGGAAATACATGAGGGAGTATGCGGGCCCCACATGAACGGGCACATGCTGGCAAAGAAGATCATCCGACAAGGGTACTATTGGACGACCTTGGACAAAGACTGTTGTGAATATGTTAGAAGGTGTCACAAGTGTCAGATTCATGCAAATTTGATGCACACCCCACCGTCGCAGCTTTATAGCATGACCACCCCTTGGCCATTTTCTGTATGGGGGATTGATATCATTGGTTAGATAGTCCCAAAGGCTTCCAATGGGCACCGGTATATAATCGTGGCGATCGATTATTTCACAAAATGGGTAGAAGCAGCCTCGTATGCGACCTTGAAAGCCAAAGATGTGGTGAGTTTCATTGAGAAGAACATAATCTGCAGATATGGAGTCCCGAACGAGTTTATCTCCGATCATGGTAGCCATTTCCAGGGGGAAGTTATCCCGCTCTTAGAGAAATATAAGATCACTCGCCATCAGTCATCCCCGTATAGGCCCCAGACGAATGGAGCAGTAGAGGCAGCGAATAAGAATGTTAAAGCAATCTTGGGGAAGACGACAGATGCATATAAGGATTGGCATGAGAAGCTGCCATTTGCCTTATGGGGGTACCGGACGTCAGTAAGGACTTCAACGGGCGCTACGCCATACTCGTTGGTCTACGGGATGGAAGCAGTCCTTCCAGTCGAGGTGGAAATACCCTCTCTCAGAGTCTTGACAGAATGTGAAGTGGCAGAATCAGAATGGATACGAGGAAGATATGAAGAATTGATGTTGCTTGATGAAAAGAGGTTGACCGCGATAAACCATACTCGGGGATACCAGAAGAGGATAGCTCGTGCTTTCAACAAAAAGGTTCGCCCAAGGAAGCTTGCTGAGGGTGACCTGGTCCTCAAAGAACTAAAAGTGCCCGTTTATGACCCCAGAGGAAAATTCAAACCCAACTGGGTCGGACCATACATCATTAAGACCCTCCTTTCGGGAGGAGCGGCTTATCTCATGGATCTGGACGGGGTTGAATTTAAACAGCCGATTAACCTCGATCGCCTCAAGAAATACTTTGCATGAAACCATTTCTTTCGAAGCCTCCTACCTTGATGAACTACGCTTGACCTGATTCCCGCTAGGGGATACGTAGGCAACCAACTTGGTTCGGTCATTTAAAAAAAAAAAAAAAAAAAAAAAAAGTGCTAAACTAGGGGCAAACTGGCGTTTGCCCGGAATCGCTTCGAAGCCCTAAAACCAGGGGCAAACTTCGTTTGCTAGCCGAAGAACCCAGAAATAAAACCATCCTTCAGGTCACCTGGCTGTCAGAATAAGTACTATAAAGAAACAAATAAGAATTCATGGAAAAGAATGAGTAGAAAACAAAAACCAAAGTAGGGAGCCAGATAAAGACATTAAAAGGAGAATTCCTCATAAAAGATTAATCGAAAGGTTAAGCGCTTTGATTAAGCATGCTAGAAATTTCCCTAAAGATAACAACATCAGTCAATCACATTCGGAAAGCGTAAAAGAGTAGGCAGGGTCCGTCAGAAAGTTTTGTGAAAGGGACAACTTTTCTCTGTTTTCGTCTGTTTTATTGTGCACGTGTCTCATCAAGTCTGTCTCACAACCAAGGCCTGGATCTCCAGAAGATACTGGGCAGTGGGCACAATCGAAGCAGGGACCCTCGAGCACGGAGCAGCCATCCTACTCGACCAAGCCTCTATGAAAGCCCTCACAATGGGAGGACGCAGAGTAGAACCCCTGGTGAAATCAGCAGCCACAGATTCAGTAGTATCTTGCAAAAGTCCAAACTGACGGACAACTCGGTCAGGAATGTAGAAAGTCGTAGCGTTCAAACCCGGCAGCCAGATGCCAGGGCGCCCAGGGAGGCGTACAGCAACAGAACGATGAGTCCACTGAGGGCAGATCCAGCAAATGTCACCAGAAGAGAGGCCTTGGAGCCAACCGAGCCATGCATCGGCAGATTGGAATAAGCAATGGATTTCCATGCGGTCGTAAGAAAACGGCCCACGGAGATGCGAGGGGTGAATGAAGAGATCAAGGCGTTCCATGAGCCAAACTTGTAGAACAAAAGGTGCCCCGGCAGATAACATAACCCCAGTAGCATGAGCATGGCCCAGCCCGATCAGAGTTTCACCGAGGACTAGCATAACAGCACTCTTCATCTCCCGCAAACCGCAGGCGATGGGTATGAGAATGTCAGAAGATGATTGGAATAGGAAGTAAGAGAGCATAGCAATCGACAAGGCACCACGTCGAATGATCTGATACTCACCATTGTAAGGGTCCCCTATGGGAGCATAAACGGAGGCGAGGCGCTCAAAATCGATATGCCTGTCACAAATAAGGGAGCCCGCCGCATTTCGAGATATGTGGAGAAGAGTGGCTAAGTCGCGGACATACCCAGCCTGAATCTGAGGAACCGTCAGTTCAGCAAAAGGATCAGTGTGGAGAATAGCGCTAAATTCCTCGAACAAAGGACAAATCTCCTGAAAGCCGAAACGAAAGACGTTGAGAGCAGGGTCCCAACACTGAATAGCAGCTCGAAGTAAGCCCTCGTTCAAGTTCATGTGTCGGAAAGAAAAGAGATCATTCAATCTGAAGCATTCAAAATTGAGCCTTTCAATACCTGAGAGAGTATCCATCCATGGGAAGAGAGTTTGAGAGCTAATGGGGGCCATTTGAAAGGAGGGTGAAAAGAGAAAGAGATGTTTTGCGGAGTGTTAGAAGAGGAGGGGTATAAGTAGGGAAATAGAGCTGCCCACTAGATCGCGGCACTCGATAAAGTGCAGCGGCACTCCATGAAGTGCTGCGCGGCAGTTCGTGAGTGCCGCACGGCATTCACTGACTGCCGTTGCGGCATTCGTTGAGTGCCGCGGAGGCTTAACCGAGTGCCGTTCTGAGTTTTTCATTGGCCAGAATCTGTTTGTAACACGATCAGCCCACCTGCAAACAAAATAATTAATTGAGAAGCAATAAAACGTGCGCATCATGCAGCACGTGCAAATACATACATTCATTCATTCATTTCATTCATTTGTATATATCAAATAAGTAAAAGAAGCAGAAGCATTCCAAGATAGAAATAAAATCGGGACCAAGCCATGGTCCCACATACGGCAAAATTTGGACCAAGCTATGGTCACACATACGGTGAATAAGCAGAAAGCATAATAAAAGGAAGCAGCCATCAAAATAAAGCATATTTGTATATTTATACAGTCATCCACCCAAATATGTACAATAAAAAAATCCTCTCAAAAGAAAGCAAAAATATAAGCAGGATCAACTCCGACCCCGACCCCGGCCGCGAGTCTGGCGAGTCGTGCGTCTGAGAGGCTCCTCCTCTGACTCAGTCCCGCTGCCTCCTCCACTCTCTCCACGCCCGCTGCCTCGGCCCCTGCCACCGCTAGTGCCCTCGCCAACGCCTCCGCCACGCCCAGCACCGCTACCTCCGGGGGCGTCGCTGAAAGAGATGCCGAACTGCTGAAGCCGATGCTGGAACTGCCCCACCTGCTGAGATAAGACTCTGTTCTCCTCCATCTGGAAGAGAAGGGATGAGTCCATGAAAATCATTGAAAAGGGATTCGGAATGCTAAGAATATGGAAAGGGTAGAGATCATACCAGGGCCCTCGACTGAACCGCGGCGGTCGCTCGAGCTCCCTCGGCCTGAAAATAAGAAACAGAAATAAAGATCAGTAAAAAGAGATACAATTTCAGTCAAAGATAGGAGTGAGAATGAATTTCTTACCATCCACTCCCGCCCAGCAACCCACTGTCGCACGCTGTGGGCATACGACAGGCCCTCCTCCGCGTAAGCGCGCAGGACAAGGTCGTAGTGAATAGGAATGGTGGGGGCGCCCTGCGAAAGTCGGGGAATTGTCGTCACGTGAGGCTCGCCAAACGAGACAATCGGCATAGTCCAGTCCCACTCAGGTAGGCCAGGGGGGCGGACCGCAGCAGGGACATTCTGCAAACAAAGGTAATAAAACATGGGTAAAGAGTAAAAGGAAGAATCACAAAAACAATAAAGGAATCATTTACTCACCCGAGTCACTTCCATCAGCGGGAAGTTCGGCATCAGCTTGGCGGCACGGAAGGCCGCGTATCCGTCAGGGTCGTCCAAGAAGCCGTGGATACCGAAGCCGGCTAGAGCAGCCGAGTAGTCGCCGCCCTGGAGAGTGTCTGTAGCTCTCATAGAGTCGGGAGGAGGGAACGGCACAAAGAATCTGGGAGCCGCTATAGACTGCCTGGTCACCCTCTCTCCCAAGTACCACGACATGCCCTCTGACCTACCATCAAGTAGCAGTCTCATCGGGTCATACCCAGCCGACTCCTGAATCCCCGCGCTAGCCTCGGGTAGCGCCCTGAGCCACGGCTGCCACTGCACATGCTCCTCCCGTAGGTTCGTCAGGAAATTCCTGAACGAAACAAAGTCATGAGCCCCGGTCTTCCGCCCGACCCTGTCCTTTGCCCACTTCAGCCCCTGGGGCATGACGAGGGCGTCCGCAGCACGTGTCTCAGGAGACATCATGCGGAGATACTCATGGGACCAAATCTGTAATGAAAAGGGAGAAGGAAAAGAGAGATTAGTATCGCAATGTAAATAAATTTCTGAAAGAAAAATAAGCGATGGAATGTAAAAAATGAATAAGATATGTATATACCTCCCACGCTCTCCAATACCCACTGGTGGCTGTCGACCTGCCCCGGGAAATGTCACCCATATGCCTGTACAGGATAGCTAAACCTGTACCAGCCCAATCAAACTCGGTGACCCGATCCAGATGCTCCAGCGACGCCACCAGGGGAGCAGAAATCCGGTCACCCTTGGTGCTCAACAAAGAGCACCCCAGCACGTACATCAAGAAGCCGCGGGCCATCTGCTCGTCTGAAAAATCGGGTTTTCCCCGGAAGGTATCCATGAACCACCGAGCTGTAACCAGGGTCTCCTCCGGGACCACTCCTAGCAGCGGCTCCATCTGATCCCACTCCTGGTCCGTGAGATACCGCAGGGGCTCTCCCCCGAATGGAATCCCCGTAATCATCGAGAAGTCCAGCGGGGTCAACGTCATCTCGCCGAAAGAGAAGTGGAAGGTACTCGTGGTATCCCACCACCGCTCGGCCAGCGCATGTATCTGCTGCAAGTCGTTGGAGCTCTTCGTCAAAAGTTTGACGAAGTCTCCAAAACCCGCTGCGTCCACCAAAGCCCTCACAGTCGGGCTCAGCTGCGTATACCACTCATGGCCATGTGCAAGGCTGCCGTGGCCCTTCAGCACTTTGGGCTGCAGCTGCAAGAAAGAATCACAAGATTCGTTGTCAGAGAATAAATAAAAAGAGAAAGCAATGAAGAAGGAGATAAGTAATAAATAAAAGGAAAGAAAGTATAGAAGTGTTCACATAGGATTTCACAGGAGAGACATTCGTTTGCAATTTAAGAGAAAATGAATAAAAGGAAACGCTCAGAATTTTAACAAAGATTCAAAAAAAAAAAGAAGAAGAAGAAAAAAAAGAGAAAGAGCAGTTTTGTCCACCCACTTTGGAAAAACATGCATATACAAGTTTTAAAGGAGATTTTGGGCCCGAGTTGCAAAAGGAATGCGTGATTGCAAATATTCACTAATCAATCATTTTGAATAAAATGGCATTAAGAAAAATCGCCAGGACGGTAAATACAGGAAAAGGTTCGTGATTTCATTTCTACGAGCATTGGATTTCATTATTCACAAGCAATGTTTGAGATTTCGATTAAATGGTTTTCAAAAGTCGTTGAACAAAATCAAAAGGGAAAATAAAGGATAAATCGAGCATAGAATTCATTTTCTATTTTATTTATTTTTTTTTTTCAAGTCCGCGAGAAATAAAGATAACAAAATTTGGATTCCTTTACGAAAAGCATGGAATAAGGTATTCGATACGCTCGAGGGCACCACAAACATGACATTTGGAACAGGGTATCTAAAAGCAGTGACAATCCTATGTTACATTCACAAGGAAGATATACGGGAAAGAAATACGAGAAATAGACAAAAGGGAAGCGTTTACCTCGCGCTTGAACGCGCGGACTGACAAATGCTCATCAGGGTCTCTCAATAAGAGAGTAGCGTCTGGATGATGGGTGGCTGTATACTTGGCCTTCTTCTTCCTAGAACCACTCGCCATAACCTGTCAAAAAAGAGAGAAGAAGAAAAAGGGAGATTCGCACGTTAAAATTCGTGAAAGTTTAGGAAAACAATGAAATAAAAGAGTTTAACCGAACCATGATCTAGCAGAACTTACCTGTGGACGTCGTAGATCGATATAGAAGCAGAGAAGAGGATGAGAGAAAATTTCTCCAGAGAGATTTCGAGATGGAGAGAGTGAGAGAATGAGAAAACATGTTGAACCCCGGCGGTTTAAGCCACTGCCCTCAAACGCGGCACTCATTTTTCCGTGCGCGGCAGTCAGTCAACTGCCGCGCGGCACTCTCTGAGTGCCGCAACGGCACTCCGTGAGTGCCGCGCGGCAGTCACGGATTGCCGCAAAAAACCGCGTGTGCCGCGATTAAGGCGGTTCAAAGATATTTACATTCCCCCCAAAAATTCAAATCAAGTCCCAAAAATTGAATTTGAGTCCCCAAAAATTGCCCCATTGCACTTTTGGCCCTCAGGGTCGTTTCATAGGTACACTTTGACTACAAATTTTCGAATTCAGAAAATATTTGAGCCCATGGGCCCCCATTTTGAAAATTGGAGATGTTTGAGCTCGTGGACGCCCAATTTATGAAAATTAAGATATTTGGGCCCGTTGGGTTCCCAATTTTGAAAATCGCAACATTCGAGCCTGCGGGCCCAAACTCATATTCCCAGGTTTTTTCGCAACGGACTTGCGATTAACCCTCTTTTGAGAATATAACGGATTTATATTCCCGATTTTCGCAACGGACTTGCGATTAACCCTCGTTTGGAGAATATAACGGATTTATATTCCCGGTTTTCGCAACGGACTTGCGATTAACCCTCGTTTGGAGAATATAACGGATTTATATTCCCGGTTTTCGCAACGGACTTGCGATTAACCCTCGTTTGGAGAATATAACGGATTTATATTCCCGGTTTTCGCAACGGACTTGCGATTAACCCTCGTTTGGAGAATATAACGGATTTATATTCCCGGTTTTTGCAACGGACTTGCGATTAACCCTCGTTTGGAGAATATAACGGATTTATATTCCCGGTTCTCGCAATGGATTTGCGTTAACCCTCGTTTTTGAGAATATAACGGATTTATATTCCCGGTTTTCGCAACGGACTTACGATTAACCCTCTTTTGGAGAATATAACGGATTTATATTCCCGGTTCTCGCAACGGATTTGCGTTAACCCTCGTTTTTGAGAATATAACGGATTTATATTCCCGGTTTTCGCAACGGACTTGCGATTAACCCTCGTTTGGAGAATATAACGGATTTATATTCCCGGTTCTCGCAACGGATTTGCGTTAACCCTCGTTTTTGAGAATATAACGGATTTATATTCCCGGTTTTCGCAACGGACTTGCGATTAACCCTCGTTTTGGAGAATATAACGGATTTATATTCCCGGTTTTCGCAACGGACTTGCGATTAACCCTCGTTTGGAGAATATAACGGATTTATATTCCCGGTTTTCGCAACGGACTTGCGATTAACCCTCGTTTGAGAATATAACGGATTTATATTCCTGGTTCTCGCAACGGATTTGCGTTAACCCTCTTTTGAGAATATAACGGATTTATATTCCCGGTTTTCGCAACAGACTTGCGATTAACCCTCTTTTGAGAATATAACGGATTTATATTCCCGGTTCTCGCAACGGATTTGCGTTAACCCTCGTTTTTGAGAATATAACGGATTTATATTCCCGGTTTTCGCAACGGACTTGCGATTAACCCTCGTTTGAGAATATAACGGATTTATATTCCCGGTTCTCGCAACGGATTTGCGTTGACCTTCGTGATCAAATCAAAAGCGCTCTCATGACTCCTATGACAGATTCTCGCATAGATAATCTTCCCTGACTAACACGCCACGAAATGCGCGTCATACATAGGGAAAATGTGATAAGCATGACATTTACATAACCAGGTTAATTCAGAAAGCACCAGATTGCTTGAGCACGTGCATCACGATAAGATAGGTGCATTCATCCGTATGACTATTTGCGCTTGTGTATGTTTGATCCTTGACCCGAACTACGTCTTGGTCTGATTCCTGAACGGATACGTAGGCAGCTCATCATCGAGCACGACCAGCGTGAACCATTGCCCCGCGCATGTTCTCTTTTTGCAACGCATTTTGTTTTTACCTAAATTCGACGGTCTGGTCAAAGGCTTGTCTTCACACAGGCTTCGACATTCACTTGTGGTACGTGTTGCTCCACAAGCTCTGCCGAAGAGGGGCAAACTGTAGACACCCCAATTTTGACCTAACGTCGAATTTAGGAGAGTGTCACCTCCGTATCCGATGATGACAAGGACCGAAAAATTGAAGTATTCCAAGCTCTTCAGAAAATCTCCAAAACGCGATAAAATTTCACAGAAAGAGGAAAAATACCAGGTATTTAGGGGAATTCAGAAAAAAGACATGATTTTTGGAAAGGATCTTCAAAGATAATTTGTTTCAAAAAGAGAAAAAGACCTAAAAAGGGGAATCTCACCAAAACACGGCACACGGCGGATTCCGCGGCACTCCATGAGTGCCGCGCGGCAGTCAGAGAGTGCCGCTGCGGCATTCTCCGAGTGCCGCCACAGAATTCTGACTGCCGTTCACTTTTTAAGTCTGTATTTTGCAGTGCAATACGTATGCGTATGCAGATAAGAACAAAAAACTGATAAAGTAAGACTGACAAAAACGCGGCAATTAATTAAATGACGCGGCAGTCGATGAGAGCCGCGCGGCACTCACGAAGTGCCGCAACGGCAATTGTAGAGTGCCGCAACGGCATTCACGGACTGCCGCGGCAGGTTTCTGACTGCCGCGCTGGGCAGCAGTCTGTGTAATTTCAGAAAGTACACATTGCACCACCAAATGAGAGAATTACACCTGTTTTTTGCTCCGAAATTCACCAAAAATACCTGGTATTCTTGCCTATAAAAGAGAAGGGATCTTGTTGGTAAAGGAGGACCAAGAGAAAAAGGCATTTGGGGGGGGAAAACATATACAAAAAAAATACTTCCATTACACCCACATTTGAGAAAGAAAAAAAGAGAGTTTTTGGGGGAGCTTGAAGGAGAGTTTGGATAATCTTCAAAAGAAAGCTTTGAGGATAATTTGGAGGTGATCCTCTAAACCTAGATTATTAGCTTACTCTTTTTTTTCTCTTGAAATCTTTAAATCTTAGAATATTTCATCATCTTTCTTTGTTTTAAACTTAGTAGTCTTTTGTTCCCAATACTTCTTTCTATTTTTTGTCTATCTTCTTCTCTTAAAGGTCTTGGAGATCTTCAATATCTCTATTGATCTCTTGAGCATGATCCTTTGAATCTCATGTAAGCTCACGCTCTACATGGAAGTCAAAACTTGATCATCATTTTATTTCACATAGATAGGACCCAAGTCCATATTCATGACTTGGATCCTCTAAACTTGGTGTTTCATGGAATCATTTCCATATTCCTTTGAAAACTACCAAGTATTAGTTGCACCTTCATCTCCAATGACCATTAAATGGTAGGATAATATAGTTTTGAGTCTAAATCCATCTCCATGGTTTAGATTTCCCTATCCTTTAGACTTCATGAAGTCAATCCATACTTCACTTGAAATCTACAAAGAATAAAGGTTTGTAGTCTCCAATGGCCATCAAATGGTAGGAGAAATGGTTTGGTTTAAACCCAACTTCATGGTTTAATAGTTGGAGTTACCAAATAAAAGTTGAACTAGCAAAATAAAAACAGTGAATTCACAAACTGTTTTTGATCAAAGATTTTTAGTTCGAAATCTAACCGTTGAAATTAAGTGAAACCAACGGGAAAGTGTCAATAACACATTTTTCTACCACTGTAATTTTTGTCTTGAGGTGGTTTCATGTTTAGAATGGTTTGATCATGGGTTTTGTGAAGCAACAATAATCTGTCCAGAATTTCAGAATAGTTTCAGAACAGCAACACTCTTTTGAAATAATTAAATCAGAGTTCTAACAAAGTTTCTATGACCCAAAATAATTTTTTTCAAGTAGATTAATGTGTTAGGAAGTCACCCTAAAAAGAACAAAGCAATTCTGATTTTTTTACTATTTTTAATAAATCGTGCAAGAATTCTGGACAGGAGATTGTAAGATGCTGAGTGATGTCTAGTGTTTTCCATATTCCCGGAGATCTAACCGTTGAAACCTTGATTTTCTTTTTGATTTGGAAACTAGACTCACAGGGGCATTTTGTGTCCAAAATTCACCAAGATCAAACCACGAGAGACGTGTTTTTTATTTCTTTTAAGTTCTGGGTTGCTCTCTGCAATTTTCAGAGTTTTATGACACATTTGACTTATTTTTGTAAATAAGGATCTAAATGACTTTTTTTATGATCTAGGGCTTAAACCATGCTTTAATAATGATTAGTCGAGCTTGAATTCAAAGTTTAAGAGTATTTCATTGTTTATCCTTGTCCATGTACATGTTCAATCATATGGTTTGGCACTTGTAATTAGGATTTATTTGCTTTGGATTTAATTATCACTACAAGGAAAAAGGCTATTTATGTCACTTTTAAAATTGCATTTATGTCACTTTTATTTCGAGTGACATAATTATTTCTTGCATAGGCTTTTTATGTCACTTCTTTAGTATTTATGTCAATTTTTAAAAAAGTGACATAAATACTTGATTATTTATGTCATTGTTTAAAAAAGTGACATAAATAATAAAGTATTTATGTCATTTTTTTTAAAAAGTGACATAAATAATAATGCATTTATGTCACTTTTTTAAAACTGACATAAATAAAAATGCGGTGGCATTTTTGTAAATAAAATGTTTCATTTTTATGTCACTTTTTTAAAAAAGTGACATAAATATAAATTTTTCAAAAAAAAGTGACATAAAAAAATTTTATGCGCGCGGAAACAACGCAGACCCTTTTTAGTACACTCTATATACCTCTCGATCTCTGAAGTCACATCTTGCAAATTTCCCTCCACAAATTTGCCCAAATTTCCCTCCTCAAATTTCCCTAGCCCTAAATCTAAACTGGAAAAGAAGAGCCTACCACTCCACTCCAGGCCGCCACTGACTTCTCCAAGGTTCCCCTGGGTCAGCTTCTCTCTCAGTCCGGTCAGCTTCTCTCTCACTAAATCCATTGAGGAAACACATTTTGTATACGCACGCTAATCACAATCTCTCAGCAGCTTCAAGCCTCAGGTCACTAAGAGAGAATCCCCATCTCTGTCTCGTAAGACTCTCGTCGCCTCCATCTCTGTCTGATAGGACTCTCTCTTTCTGTCTCTCTCTCTCTCTGAACCATAAGTTAATGATTGCACAGCGTTGTCGTTCTTTGAATCTCCACTCAAAAGGATCTATAAAATCATGTAGTGCTTGAGATAACCAGGTTAGTTTCTAGGGTTCCAATACATATATGCATATATATATATATATATACGAATTTATATCTCTGTGTGTGTGGTTGCATATATATATATACTCGAATTTATATATATACAGGAATTTCTATCTTGCTTTCAAAATCAATTGAACTAATTTCTGAGTTGGACCCAAGAATGACTTCTAACTTTTTGGATTGTATTCGAGAAATACATTTCCGCAACGAGGATTTGCTGGAGTTCCTTGCAGTCTTGGATTGCTCCCTTCTATTTTTCAATGATATTTGAGCCTTTAACAACACTGGACAATAGATTCGAGAGCTTCCTGGATCCAAGAGCTAATGAATTGTTTGTTAAGCTCTCAGGTTCCTGATCTTCTTATTTGTATCTGGAGTTGACTTGCATGTGTATTGTTTGATGCTATGTCAAGCTTAATATGTGTTAATGGTTTGATATGAGTCATATTTTTATTTCCAAATTAAATAGTTACCAATCTTTGTATTGGGTAAATGTTCGACATAAATTGTGAGAATATTTAACAGTAACATTACTGCTTCTTTTGATTTTCCACTCCATTTCTCATCCCAATTAGAGGGTCTCCATGTGAAAATTCATTCCTAGCTTTATTTTTTTTCCCTTGAAAACTAAAATGATGTTGTATTGGTTGTCTTTCACTTTCATTCTTATTTTTTCCCTTTTACTTTAAAGCTCACTTAGCTTTTATGAAAAAAAAAAGGTAAAAGAAACGTAACTAAACTTTCATCCATGCTTAGGCTTCTAAATTTTCAAAGCACATGTCTCACTAATTTCGTATTTTAAAAATTGTCATAGCACATATAAATTGTCATCATGGCACCTCTCTCTCTCACTCTCTTTCTCTGTGTGTGTGTGCGCACTTGTGCGTGTGTGTGTGTGTGTGTGTCCCAGTGTACAGGCGTAGAACTTGAACTTGGGCGCCATGGATGGTGTTGAACCGGTTATGGTAATCCTCACCCATTATTGTATTATCTTTTCACTTTTTTACAACTTCATATACTTTTACATACACACACACACACACACACACACACACACATATATATATATATACGTGCTTAATGTGTATGCCATAGATGTTGCCACAACCAACCATTTTCAATGAACCACTAATATTTTGTTGTTGTATGGAAAATGTGGGTCTCTTTTTAATGCTGAAAAGTTGTTTGATGGAATGTCTCAAAGAACTAATTTCACATGAACTTATTAGGAGAATAAAAATTGGATGTGAAGAAGAAAAGAAAATCCAATGTTTTGTTCTGATTGAGTATGTTGGTTTGAACAGGTTAATTAATAGCAAAAATTTCTTTTGATAAGTGTCATAAAGGGGTATTCAAAGAGCCTTCATTTGGTTTAAAACAGAGATCAAGTTTGCATTTTGTGTAGACTGGTCTTGGGTTTAGTTAGCATGAAAAAATAAGGCAAAAGATTTTTTTATTTCTTTTTTATAAGTTCCAGAGTATTATTGTAACATAAGGAATAGATGGAGGTCATTCATCTACGTACAATCTTTGCTTTCTAGATAGGAACGTGGGTAATTATTATAAACCCCACCTAGCCTATTCTCATTCTTTCTCTATAATTAATGTTACTAGGAGTACTATTTATTGCTTATCTTTAATTTCATCAATAGATTGACTCAAATAGGTAAATTTTTATATTACACAATGTATGTGTATTGTGTACTTGCAGGTTGGCATTGATGCTTATTTGTGGCTTCATAAAGGAGGTGAGATTCATCACCACCATCCCTATTTGATATATATGTAGCATTGTCTGTTTTTATTTATATAAGTTCATTTGGTGTTTTAATTGAGTGGGAAAGAAAAGTGACAAAATTAATTGGGGGAAAATGACAGCATATTCATGTTGCATGGAGCTTTCTCTGAATATGGAGGGTGATACGAAGTTGCAATACTTAAATTACTTTATGCATCGCATCAATTTGATTCGTCACTATAAGATCACACCGATAGTTGTTTTTGATGGTGGGAATATCCCTTGTAAGGCTGCCACTGAGCATGAAAGAGACAGGCATGGACCATTTTCCTATTAAAATAAAATATATTACTGTTTTGAGGTTATGCCCATTTGTTGTCTCTAAATTCCACTTCTTTTGATGTTAATTAGTTCTGTTTTTGGTTGATATAGGAAAATAAAAGGTACTCTAGATAGGAACGTGGGTATTATTAGTGTTATTATTAATATTTTTTTCCCGGTTTGCCTTGTTGGAATCTGTTTGTCTACTCCTCTCATTCCTTGAGGCTTTGTCTGGTTCTTGGACTTAGGGAGGAAAAAAAAAGAGGAAAAACTTTTCCTTTGCTTGGTTAACAAGGAAAATGGTGAGGAAAGTAGGAAAGAAAAGAGAACAAGTTGAGAAATAAAATAAACTAATTTTTGAACGTTGTGTGTCAATTCCCTTCCTTTACTCATATAATACAATTATATTTCAAAAAGTCCTAAATTTTAACGCTATTCAGGCATGGAAGAAAACACATGGGAAAACACGAGGGAACTAGTTTTCCTTCTTGTTTTCCTTTCCCTCACGAAGTCCATGAATCAAACGGAGCCTAAATGGGTAAACATATGTTAATAGTAGCTTGGGATAGTGTTATATGCTCAAATGAAGTTGCACAATGCTTATTAGAATTAACCAATTTTTTGGGTAAAATAAGAGCTCTGATTCTTTTGCCAAAGTCCGAATTTGGGGATTTGCCAACGATTTTGTCTAGATCAATGATTATCTGGACCAATCTTCATCTGTTTCCGCTGACATTTTTTCTTAATCTAAAGTTGAGTCCATGCACAAATACTAAACTGTTCATATGCACATAAGTCATTGGCAAACTACTATTAGAAAGTCTATTATTTTCTGGGTATAAATTTGTCTCCAGCTCATTTCTAAACCTACCTAAAACCGGATTTGGTGGATGTTTTACTGCTTTAGGTAGTGAATTTACTTTAGTGTAACTTTTAACCTTAAAAGAGCTTTTGTTTTACTGGTTTCTTAGCAGTTCTATATGCTTTCATAGTTTCATATATCCGCATTGATATTTGGTTTTTCGTTGCTCACAATTGGAGCAAAATAACATAGATGTTTACATTTTTTTCTACATGTAGAGGGCAGTGAGTATTACTCCAGCAGTGGCACATCATCTGATTCAGGTAGCTAATTTTGAATCTGAAACAATAAATTTCTCTGCAGTATTTTACAATTGTTGCCCAAATTCCATTTTCTTTCTAATGTCTTCTGAATTTCCTTCAAAGTTCTACATATCTACTCCAATTTTAGCATTTTTCCTAAGGCTCGTTTAATATGAAAATTAAGTGCTGAATTTTAATTACGAGTAATACTTGGGACACAACCAAAATACACAACCTTGGGACACAACCTTCATTTTGTGTCTATCTCTCTCATGATGGGCCCCACAGTGCCAGTGGATCCCACAGTACCCACTAGGACCACTAAGAGAGAGATAGACACAAAATGGAGGTTGTGTCCCAAGGTTGTGTCTTTTGGTTGTGTCCCAAGTATTACTCTTTAAGTACTAAGGTGGAATACCTATCCGTATGAAGCAGATGCACAATTGGCATACCTGTCCAGCCTTGAAGCAGAAAAAGGTGGAATTGTAGCAGTAATTTCCAAGGATACTGATCTAGTGGCATATGGTTGTCCAGCTATAAGAACTCGCACGAAACTTTGATATGGGCATGTGGAGGTCTATTACTCTCCTGATGACTTCTCTTTATCTTGTAACGGAGTTTTTTTCTTGTCTTGATTTATTTTGGGTTTGAACAGGTTGTTTTTAAGATGGACTGCTTTGGCAATGGCAAGGAGATAGTGCTAGACAAGGTTTTTGATTCTATGGCCGGTGTTCCCTCGTTTCAAAATTTTGATAAAGAACTGTTTACAGGTGACTTTTTTGTGACATTTTGATAAAGATAGCATAAGATTTAACTGATTTTAAGCATCTTTTTGCCAAGATCAAGCTATGATTTGTTTCTCTTATTTTTTGTTTGTTTGTTTTTTTTCCCTTTTATTAGTTGTGGAGAAGATAACAAAAAAAAAAACAAAATGTGTGCGTTTTGCTTGTGGTGTGCAATATTCTAGACTAGTTATTGCCCATGCCTAAAGGCACTATAGAACATTTCTTAGTGTACACATCTTCAGGCCAATAAGTAACTCCATATGCCTTCGGCACTTGTTAACCTTATGTGCATTTGGCATCTCCAAAAGCGAAGAGCCAAACAACCCCTAAGCTAAAAATCATTAAGTCAAACAACACTTAACCCAAAAGCATTTTAGTAAAAATTTGTTTTAACATAATTCATGATAAAATTATGTACATTGACTCTAAAACTATTTTTTACTAATTAGAAATCTTATTATTTACGAAATAATAGAGGGTGTATGTAATCTAAACTTTATTTCTACAAGTAAGGCAGCAAAATTGCTACAATTACAGAAAATAGATGACCTATCCTCCAAAAAGGATACATTCGCAAATCAGAAACTTACCCTTCCTATCCATGATTTTTTCACCGTCTAAACAAATACAATGTTCACAAACTATGGTCCCAATCTTTTACACGAATATTTCCTGTTACGGGAATGCACAACCAATATGATGAGACACCAATTATACTGGATGTTAAAGAGAGTGTTGTGAGTTTAATTCATTTTTGAGGTCCTCGACATTAAAGATGGGTCGAACTACCAAAGAAGAATCCAATCTTAGCATGTAAAACTCAAATCTAGCAACTCCAAGGATTCTTAGCCTGTCAACCTCGTGTTACTGGAATTACCGATACAAAGATAAAAGACTACACAATGATTTCAATATTGGACAATAAAAAGGGTAGTTCAACTCGGCTCATTAACAATGGTCAAAATATAAAACCCTTGAATGGTGCTTAAAATGAAAGTAGAAAAACATCACAGCAGTAAATCAATTCAGATATATGACCAAAAAAGAAAAACAACTGGATGTGGTGCCAATAGCGTATCAACCTATGATCTAATTACAGCAACAACCTCAATAGCCTCTTGATGACTCAGCTTTTTTCCTTCAATTTTTCAACCTTACTCTCTTTGCTTCACCTTTGCACCGTCCTAGACACACGTCAGGTGCAACACTCCTGATCTTTTTCTTTTCCTAAAAATTTTGCTCTTTAGGGTCCAAATTCTTGCACAATTACTCTTCAGATCGCCTAACACTGATATAGATGGAAAGAAATCACAGCAAAACAAATTCATAAACATGGCTAGTATGGACTTTGCTTTACCCAATTTATTTCAACTTTTTTTTTTGGTCTTAAGAGTCGTGGTTTTGAGATCTGAGAATCGAGTGTAGTGGTCCCTACTGTTCGTCAATGAAGGTTCCTTGGTGATCTAATTTATGATCTTGTATTTTAGTATTTGCTTATCTCCGTGACTTGACTGGGTCTTATGTTAGTACTTTCTAATCGTCGTGCATTAGAAATTAAATAAAGCTTATATTATAAGAGTTCTGAATCATCTCTTTTGACCCTCTATTGACATATTGGCAGATATGTATGGATAATTCTGTTTAAAGCTTGTAAAATTACTCTTGTTATTTTATTGTTCATTGGTCTTGTTTATGCATAGGTGTGTGGCAGTGTGTGTGTGTATTGCTAATGGGGATTACCATTTTGTTTGCATGTTTGGAGGCATTGTCTAGTCTTATTATAGATGGATGGATGCTCAAGTTCTTAAGCCATTTTAATGACCTATTAAGTTTATAAAGTTTAGTGTTCGAAACCCCTTTGGTCCTAGCTTAACACTTCTCCTATTTTTCACTTTATTAGTTTGACATGAAGGGTCATAAGAAACGTCTATGTTAGTTAAATTGCACCAAGGAAGGAAACAAACATATGCTATAAACGTACAGAATTGAACAACTCATACTTTCTGTTACACTTCAGCTGTTGAATTTCTCTTATAATCCTTTTGTATCAGCAGTTAGTACTAACTACTACATGTTAGATCATTGTTTTGTCTTTAACATCTAATTCTAGTCCATCTATACTCCTTCCAGAATAATTATTTATGATGTGAATCATTTCTTGCATGGTAATTTTGCTTGAAATTGCTTGCAGAATGACCTTCTTGTGATACATTGCCTCCCATAAGCTCAAATAGATGGACTGTTGGCTTATAACCTGAAAACAATTTTAATTTTTTCATTCTTATAGGTTCATTTAGCACCTGAAAGTAAGTTTAACTTCTAAAAATATATCAAGAGGTCATTAGAAGATGACTAAAAGGTAGAAATTAATTGTTATATGCTTGACTGGAGGAGAGGAGCGTGAGCCTTCTAACACAGCTATAAAAGCATCTTCTGCAGCCATCCTAGCAAGGATATAGGTAATGAATACCAATTACCTTACCCAGTGAACTTCAGAACCATCACTGGGTTTATTTTTCGAGAATTTTGAAAGCTGGTGCTGCTGTGCATACACACGGTGCGCACTGAGCTGACTGGTGCACGCATGATGTGCTTGCTGCTGTGTGCTACCTGGGTTGCATGTGCGCGCTTGCTGGCTGCTATGTGCTGTGCTGCACCAGGGCAGCCTTGTTTTTGTTTTTTTTCCTTTCTTTTGGGCTGGACTAATCAAGGAGATTTAAGGGGGGTGTTTTCTTTGATTGCCAAGTGAATTTAACTTCTAAAAATTTGTGCTATGCTCTGACCAGCTGGGTACACAAACTAATGGTCCTAGATTCTAATTGTGTTCATACCATGCAGGAGGAGGCTGGAAAAGCGGATTTATATTCCTCTTCCAAATTTTGAGAGTCGTAAAGAGCTTATTCGAATCAATTTGCAAATGGTTGAGGTAAAGTCGCTTCCCATCTTCTCAGGCATATGTTTGGACTTGGAAAATTGACACTTTAGCCTTAGTTTGGTTCATAGATTTAGTGAGGGAAACAAAAAGAAAACTAAAAGAAAACACTTCACTTTGTTTGGTAAATAATGAGAACAAAGAATGGAAAACACTTCCTTATTTTTGTTCCTCATCTACTCAGCAAACCAAATGCAACCCGACGATGTGTCTTTGTTCCTCATCTACTTCCTTATTTTTTTTCCTCATCTACTCAGCAAACCAAATGCGAAAAAGTGACTCTTTAGTCACTTAGGCTTGAAAAAGCTTAGTTATTGAGGTTTCAAGTAGTGAATCGGTAAACCGGTTAACCAAACGCTACGAAATCTTACTCGCACCTCAAACATACCTAAATAAACTTGCGGGAACTAACGGAATGCATAACGCATTCACGGTTCACAAAAAATGCGAAAAAATGACTCTTTAGTCACTTAGGCTTGAAAAAGCTTAGTTATTGAGGTTTCAAGTAGTGAATCGGTAAACCAGTTAACCAAACGCCACGAAATCTTACTCGCACCTCAAACATACCTATATAAACTTGCGGGAACTAACAGAATGCATAACGCATTCACGGTTCACAAAAAATGCGAAAAAATGACTCTTTAGTCACTTAGGCTTGAAAAAGCTTAGTTATTGAAGTTTCAAGTAGTGAATCGGTAAACCGGTTAACCAAATGCCACGAAATCTTACTCGCACCTCAAACATACCTAAATAAACTTGCGGGAACTAACGGAATGCATAACGCATTCACGATTCACAAAAAATGCGAAAAAAAGATTCTTTAGTCACTTAAGCTTGAAAAACTTAGTTATTGAGGTTTCAAGTAGTGAATCGGTAAACCGCTTAACCAAACGCCACGAAATCTTACTCCCACCTCAAACATACCTAAATAAACTTGCGGGAATGCGTAACGCATTCACGGTTCACAAAAAATGCGAAAAAATGACTCTTTAGTCACTTAGGCTTGAAAAAGCTTAGTTTTTGAGGTTTCGAGTAGTGAATCGGTAAACCGCTTAACCAAACGCCACGAAACCTTACACGCAAGTAAAACATGCTTAAATAAGCTTGCAGAAACTAACGGAATGCATAACGGATTCACGGTTCACAAAAAATTTGAAAAAATGACTCTTTCATCATTCCGAGTCCCCGAACACATTGTGGTCTCTCAAAACCCCCAAACATAGTTTTACTTTTTTATTATTTTATATACAACTAATTAATGAAAACTTTATCTTTTTTGTAGGTACAAAGTTTCACATTTTGATGGAAGGTTTTGACAAACAAACCACTTTTTTTGTTGGGCTAATTCTTTTTTGTTGCTTTCATAGTTTTGTTTGTACTTTTTGATGAATATGTAATATGTATATGTTAGTAGTTTTGCACTTGACTCGGATCGATTGTATACTTTTTGTTCAAACCAATTAATTGGTTGATATTGAGATGAATCGATGAAATTTAGTAGTTGAAATAGATTATATATTCAGTTGGATTTAATTTTGTACAGGGTGCATGGTATTATATATATGTACAGGGTGCTATATATTGTTTTTACAAGGTGGTATTTATGTCACTTTTAAGGCTTTTATGTAATAATTTTGTTTGGTATTTATGTCACTTTTTTACTTTTATGTCACTTTAGGTTAAAAGTGACATAAATAAAATGGTATTTATGTCACTTTTAAGTATTTATGTCACTTTTAAGACTTTGATGTTATAATTTTGTTTGGTATTTATGTCACTTTTCTACTTTTATGTCACTTTATGTTAAAAGTGACAAATAAAATAGTTTTTATGTCACTTTTAAGTATTTATGTCACTTTTAATACTTTGATGTAATAATTTTGTTTGGCATTTATGTCACTTTTCTACTTTTATGTCACTTTAGGTTAAAAGTGACATAAATAAAATGGTATTTATGTCACTTTTAAGTATTTATGTCACTTTTTATTAACAAATGTGTTAGTTTTATGAAACATTTATGTCACTTTTTCGAAAACATTTATGTCACTTTTAAAACATTTATGTCGCCTCCATTTATGTCACTTTTTACTGGAAAAAAAAGTGACATAAATACCTATTTATGTCACTTTTTAAGTGACATAAAAGGCCTTTTTCCTTGTAGTGTATATTAGATAGATTTAAGCTAGATTATTATTTCTAGCATCATATTTTGCATATCATGTGGACTAACCCCTTGTTTTGTAGCGCTCTTAAGGTACGATTTCTCAATCCCTCTCTAGTTCATTAAATTCCTCGATTTTTACTTGATTTTTCGACTTAATGCGCAACACCTTAGAATTAGGTTTGCCTTATGTGTATATGTGATTAGAGACTCTTTTTAGGATTTTCTTTTGCTCGCATGCATTACACGTTTACTATCGCTGCTGGATCCCGGGTAAGTTCACTTGTTCTCTATTGCATATCATATCGCTTGTTACTTGAATTATGTGGCTTTTGAATGATATTTTGCCATTAGCAATTTTACACCCCTTTGGACATGCTTTTGTGATGTATATATATATATATATGTATTAATTGAGGGCATACTTAGATTAATAAATTTGATTAAAAGGATGTTGAGTAGAGGCCTATCGCAAGATAGGATGAGAGAGGGTGTTTTAGTCCAACGGGCTCCTTCCTCTCTCATTCCATAATCCCCGGACCTAGTTAATCTCTGGTTTCTAAAAGATCAGTTTGCTTTTAAAGTGGTTTCTTAATTTCTCTTTTAAAAATTAAGTGGCGACTCATTTTTTTTTAGAAATTGATTTTGAAAAGCTGTGGGTAAACCAACCTGCGATATCCACAGTATGGTATGCAGTTTGAGATGTTGGACGGTTGAGGAATCTCTCAACCTATCTTACGGTATGTATTGGGGGGGGGGGGGGGGGGTTGAGGAATATCTCAACGTATTGTGAGTGTCATGGTTGTTGAGAAATCTCTCAACTGAACCTGGGTTCGAGTGGTCGTGGTACCATAAGTGGATTTGGACACAGTATGAGGATTAGTAACGGAAGCTACCAGATTGATTGGGTAAGTGGGAAGAGATATTTAAGGATTAACCTAAGACAAGGGGTTGAGAATGGAGATGATAGAGTATACTTTGATGGTTTGACGGTTTGAAACTACAGTTGATAGAAGTTTAATGGACGACATACTTCGGGAGTGATTGCTTAGACTTGATGATTACGAGCATATGAATGTAACGATAAGGACGACATAGGTCGGAGGAGAAATAGTAGAACTTCTTGATGGAGATTAAAGGAATGAAAATGAATATGATTAAGAGTTTCTTGGTGTTTTGAGGTATGGTTTGTCAAAGGAAGTAGAACAAAGGATGTACCACTATAGGACTTAAGGCGAAGGACAAGCGTAAATGATTGAACGTGATAGGAGAGTTAGAGGAATCGAGTTGATATTTGGATATCATCAATATAAGAGGACCTTTATAAAGAATCTTGTAGAGGAGGTTGTTATTACAAGGGGTTGTAATGAGGATAAACCTGAACCTGAGACCAACGGTTGTGTGATTTGATGAGTTTAGATGTTTTCGAGCACTTGCGGGTGGTTCTAAAGTGGTTGGGTAGTAGCCCCAAATGACTTGTGAGGTTGGGGACTTTTAAAGATGTTAAATGGAGTAAAATATGGTCCAGGGGGTACTTGGACCGGTCGAAAGGGGCCGTTCGACCGGTCGAACACCCCTCTGATCCAAACAGTGTTTTCGAAAACATTTTTCGTCGACTTTTACGAAAACATGCATAACTCTTTGTAGAAAATTCGGATTCGCGCACCGTTTCTTGCGTTGGAACCGGGACTCAAAGAGCTATCTTTTGGTGTAAAATTTAATCATAATTTATAAATGACCATTTTGCCCTTGGGCTATTTTTTTCACAGAAAAGTTCTTTTAAGAGGTCTAATCCATGCTCTCTTTGCTAATTATTGTATTTCAAACAAAGTGAAAGATCTTTTAATGATTGTAAAGCATCGTTGAGTATTTAAAGTGAGTGGTTATCAACGGGAGGTTGGAGTATGAGAAGTATTACGATACTGAATAAGAGCAGCTGTGGAAATGGATAGAGTAAAGAGACTTTGGGTAAGTCAGATCACAAGAGTGAAAATGTAAATTGGGAAGATGAAGCTTCAATGGGTAAGTGAACAAGAACGGTGGAAGTGGGATGAAGACTTGGGAGCACGTTGAGTACATTATCAGATATGATAATAGAATTGTAAATCGGTTAGAGGACAATGATGGATGCAACGGAATGCTATCTCAGTTGTCCTGGGATCCAACGAAGTTGGAGAGTTTTGAGAATGTCAGATTTCATCCCAAGGAAAATTTTAAAGTGTTTAAAATGTTTAAAAAAAAAAAATCAAACTTTTGTTTGAGTAAGAAAATTTTATTATATACTTGTAATAAGGTATCAAGTAAACTTTGGAGGACGAGTATCGTGGAAAGATATAGCATGCTTAATGCTTGGGACACAATA
This sequence comes from Hydrangea macrophylla, assembly GCA_033977485.1. Classification (NCBI taxonomy): domain Eukaryota; kingdom Viridiplantae; phylum Streptophyta; class Magnoliopsida; order Cornales; family Hydrangeaceae; genus Hydrangea; species Hydrangea macrophylla. Next base: position 84,249,703 of record CM066982.1, on the reverse strand, counting down.
GTGTGGGTCAAAGGAATGAGTTCTACATGAGCAGGTTATAAAGTTGGAAATTCTAAAGTAATGGATTAGTAAATGTTGTACACTTGGGCTTAGTAAGCTGGAGGTAGTACTACTAATCGAGTTGACTTGGGTATTTTCTAAAAGGAACTTGATCTTGGGTTAAGTACTTGAATAACCCGAGGTTATGAATGATTTGAGGTTTTAACGTTTAGAAACTTGATGAGATTCGTAAAGTGTGAAGCACTTAAAGACAATAGTTAAGAATGAGTGATCTTGAGTATGGACACGAAAGGTATGTGAATTGGTTTATTGAACACAGTGAGACTATGGTACTTCATTGGAAAGATTAAATTACTGAGTTGTCTTCAGATGGTTACGAGAACAGTATGAATACTTGAACAACAGGTTCTTCGAAAATAATGAATTTGGGGTCAGAATAGCAAAGATAAAGGATTAGAGAAACCTGAATTGGAGTTAAGTCAGGCTGACTAAAATTATGAAATATTAAACTATGAAATAAGGTATAGTGATTTGAGATGTTATACGAAGAATATACACTTAGTGTAAAGGGTTATCAAGAACTCAGTAAGAGTTGAGATACATAAGTACGATTAGTATGGGCTTGTGTAAAGGTGAAAGTGATATACCAGAGACTTATGGGGTTGTGATCTTCAACAGAAAAGTAATTGACTCAGGGTGTGTGTACACTATATGAATAGAATGGATTGTGGAGGGTCAAAGATTTGGGACAGGAACAGGGTATGGTCTGAGTATGGAAATGCGTCATGATGAACCTTGTGGTACATGTATGATTGACTAAGTCAATTTGGGTTTACAACGTTATTGGTTACGATGAACATTGGGGTCATTATGTTGGGAAAGTATTATGCAAAATTTTAAAATGATTTGTTTTAAAAATAAAAAGGAAGAATATGTATTTGACTTTGTTAAAAGTTTTAAATTTAAGGTGTAAAGTGAAATCTTCTACGTTAGCCGACGGTAGTTCGAGTACAGAAGTGGGAGATAAATGACAAGTGTGTTAACCTCACCGAGAGTGGTTCGGGATAGTAGGTAACCTCGGACTAAAACGATGTAAAATTTTCAATTGAGAATCTGAATGGTGTCTTACAAATCATGTATGATTGGACTTAAAATACGAGATTGGATTAAACCGAACTGGAATTTGATAAGGAATGAGAGTTGTTTGAAAATGTGTTATCGTTCTACGGGTATTCCACGATTAACAGGATAAGAGATAGAATTCATAGTATATGAAATAGTTGATTGAGGTATTGACTTACCGATAGTGTATGAATGTATGATAGTACTCAGTTTTGATTACTTTGAGATGAAGAATTGTGTATGGTTGTTAACCAGTTGAGACGTGTTGGAAACGACAGTTAGTCGAAAAGAAAGATGGGTGAAAATGAGGTGAGTTATTGATTTTGTTTTGGCTATTGGGATGAACTTTAAAGTTCAAAAAAGATGTGACAATTACAATGAAGGTATGTGTGGGTTAACGTGTGATGTCGTGATATGATTTAATGTCAAGATTGACTATTGATTTTGTTTTACTCAAGCATTGATGTTCTTATGTATCGAGATGTTTTTGTGTTGTTAGTATTCGAAGAGAATCTTCAATCGGGTTGAGACGAGGGCTTCAAGGATTTATTTTCCTTAAGAGCCTGAGGATTTATTTTCCTCGTGAGATTGTAATATCTTGGAGGAGATTTGTAGTTGGTAATGAGACCAACGTTGGAAGTCTTGTGGCTTGATGAGTTGGCATAAGTTTGGGGACAAACTTCTTTTAAGGGGGAGAGGATGTCATACCCGCCCCTGCGGTATTTATTTATATCATTTTAGCATGCTTGCGGTTGTGTTAATTAGCATGTGTGAAGTGAGTGATGACTCACTAGCTGTTGGAGGGTGTCTTTTGAGAACCCAGTATTTGGCCTTAAAGGCAGTTCGGAAGGTGTCAAGAGAGGACACGGGAACATGGAAAGGCATGTTGCATTGGCATAGCTAAATGACATTTATGTGATTTAAATGTTATTTGACTTATCTGGTATTTCCATGAATAGTAATTATACCTGTGTAGTATAATTTCTGATAGTTTTGATCTAGTTTTAGATCGTTTGAACGCTGTGGTGAGAACGTGAATGATACGTTGCTTAAAAGGTAGGTTGTGTAGAGATTTCGCAGAAAATAGTTTTCGGAACGTAATTACGGCGGCAAACGAGACTTAGTCGAAAACTTCATAAATTCATAGTTTTCACTCGTAAAGTTATAAAATGGACGTGTAAGACGTTTCGAGGAATAATTAGAAGTTTTGAGAACTCACGGGGAGGTAAACGTAATTTCCGAGAATTTTGTCTATATATAGAAGTTCCAAGATATTTCTTCATTACAACTTTTCTAATTTCAAAATCAAAAGGGAGATTTGGGGGTTTTGGGAGCTTAGAGCTTGCAGACGCAAATCGACGGACTTCTGCCCGTTTGTTTTCAACCAAAATTCGTATTTGAACTCCCCAAGGTAAGGGCTACGTTTTGATAGTCTTTAGGCCATGTTTGGCCAAGTTTTTATAAATTTCTAAATCTAGGAATTTGGGGAAAGCACGTTTAAACTTGTAGGTTTTGCGTAGGATCGGAGATTTGGTGTTTAATCGGGCTTTTAGTCGTTCCCTCAAAGTTATACGACGATAGCTCGAGGTATGAATTTCTAGCCTATGTTATATAGGTGAAATACATGTTTTATATTTCGATGACGAAATTGTGATCCGGGCAAAATCCATGTGTTAATCTTAGGCCCGTTAATTATGCACGCGCTTAAATGTGAAAAGCATGTTAAATTTTACGCGAGCACGTATATGTGTTAAATGAGTATGTTTATGTGCCTATGTGGGTTAAAGGGGGATTTGTGCTAATTCACCGTGAGGCGTCCTCTCGAAGGGGGAGGATTAGCAGTGACGACGGTCACTTGCCGATAAAGGCATTACGTGACATGTCGAAGGGGCATGGGTCATGGTTGAGTCGAAAGACTTTGGATCGGTGAAGGTGCACTTATTCCCTAGAGACCATTAGTTATGTGTTATGATGAGATTAAAGCATGATTTGTCATATATGCATATGTTAGAAATTGTGCACTCAGCATATAGCTGAGCAATGGAGATTTACTCCATTGCAGGTATGAAGAAATGAAAGATGGAATGCGAGGAATGAGGCCGTTGGGGATCAATCGGAGGAATTGGTGTATAGAACATTTTTGTAACCGAATTATAGAAGCTCTGTATTATTTTTGGATTGATGTATTATTCTTTTGAAAGCCTTTTTAAGTTGGTTGGAAGCGACTTGGAATCTTGAGTTCGCGTCTTGATGTTTAACAAGTTGAATTTCGTGTTTTATAAATTGTTGAAGCACTTATGAGATTTTGATCCAAACGAACCCTCAATTTAATTAGTTAACGTTTTCCAAACTTAGGCAAGTTGTTATACTTGTCCTTATAACATTGCTAAGGTTTGATAAGATTTGGAATATGTTTGAAGGGTTGCAAAGGAGTGGGGTTGTTTGATGCCTTAAGCAAATTCTGCAGCTTTGGGTAGGATTCTGCTAAAGGGTCATTCGACCGGTCGAAGGGGGTCGTTCGACCGGTCGAAATACCCTCTGCCAGAATTTTTAAACCCATTCTTCCAATGTTCGGAACAACTTCTAACTAGGCATTGGGGGTACCTTTGGGGACCCTTTGACCTATGAAACTATTACTTTTGAAAACGAAACTCGTTAAGGCGTGTTTGGACACGTGTTTAATATAACCTATGAAAAACTATTTGGAAGTTGGTTATTTTGGAGAAAAACTTTTATTAAGGTTATTTTGGGAACTTTAATCATCGTTGGTAAGCCTTGATGGCGTGCCACGTAACCTAGATTCATATGTATGGATCCGGGACGTGACACATACCCCCCTCCAAATCCCAAAAACATCGTTTTCTTAAGTCTGAGTAAAAACTTCTTTTTTTTGCGTTATTTGATAACCGAAAGTCCATTTTGCATTCTGTTTGTTCCCACAACTTTCTTTAGGCGTGTTTGAGGTGTGAGTTAAATTTCATGTCCTTCGGATCAATGGTTTACCGCTACACCCCCTCCCCCCCCTAAAAAAAACATGGCTTTTTCAAGCCCAAGCATGCCAAAACTTGTTGTTTTCACGTTAGTTGATAACAAATAACGGGAAGTCTGTTTTGCATTCCGCTTATTCCCACAACTTTCTTTTATCGTGTTTAAGGTGCGAGTTAGGTTTCATGTCCTTCGAATCGATGGTTTACCATTTCAACACCCCCTCCCCCCACACCTAGTTTCAAATTTATCAAATTATGGTTATTCTTTTCATTTTGGAATAGAAGTTGTCATTAAAAGAAATAGTTCTTTTATGTGTTCTGGTGTTAAAACTAATGGCTTGTATGTGATTACTCCTAATATTTCTAAAGACTCTTGTATGGAACTTAATAAATCAATCATAACTGTACCATCTAAAAGAAAAGAACTTTCACTAATCCAACCAGGCTTTGGCATATGAGGCTTGGCCATATCAATCTAAATAGAATTGGCAGACTAGTCAAAGAAAGGGTCTTAGGCGATTTGGTTCCCGAACCAATAGAAGTCTATGAGTCTTGTTTAGATGGTAAGATGACCAAAAGGCCCTTTCCCGCGAAGAGCAATAGGACCAATGCATATTGTCGGAATTAGTTCATACTCATGTGTGTGGACCAATAAATATTAGAGTAAGGGGTGGTTATGAGTATTTACTGATGACCACTCTAAGTATGGATATGTATACCTAATGCAGCACAAGTCTGAAGCTTTTGAAAAGTTCAAAGAGTTTAGGGCTAAAGTGGAGAAGCAATTGGGCACACATATTAAGGCCGTTCGATCTGATCGAGGTGGCGAGCACCTCTCTAATGAGTTTATTGATCACCTCGTACAGAATGGGATTCTGTCACAGTTGACTGCACCTGGTATGCCTCAGTAGAATAGTGTAGCAGAGAGAAGGAATCGGACTCTTTTCGACATAACTAGGTCGATGATGAGTTATTTAGAGTTGCCATTATTCCTTTGGGGTTATGCTTTGGAAACAGTTGTGTACATACTAAATCTAGTACCAAGAAAATCTGTTCCCAGGACACCACGGGAGATGTGGATTGGGCGCAAGCCTTCTTTGAAACATCTCCGGATATGGGGGTGTCCGGTACATGTGCTCAAAGGAAAGATGAGTAAATTAGATTATAGATCAGAAGTATGTTATTTCGTAGGGTATCCAAAGGGTACTTATGGATGGTATTTTTATGATCCAAGAGAACAGAAAGTGTTTATCAATACAAATGTTGTATTCTTGGAAGATGATTATATCATGAACTATAAACCTAAGGGAAGGATAGATCTTAGAGAGATAGAAGGAGAGCCCTCAGTCCAACTTGCAGTTGATAATGATGTAAATCAAGAAAATATCACTTTTTCATCCATTTCCGCACCGGTACCTCGTCGTAGTGAGAGGATCATCAGCCAGCCTGATAGATATATGTTCATAGGAGAAGTTTTTGAAGCTGTCTCCATAGAATCTGAATCTGATCCTGCCACATACGAAGAGACAATGGCTGATGTTGATTCAGCTCATTGGATTAAAGCTATGAAGGCTGAATTGGAATCTATGGATTCCAATCAGGTCTGGGATCTTGTAGAACTTCCATCCAATATTAAATCCATTGGTTGTATGTGGGTTTACAAGAGGAAAAGGGGATCTGATAGAAAGGTTGAGACCTTTAATGCTAGGCTTGTAGCGAAAGGTTATACTCAGAAAGAAGGCATTGACTATGAGAAAACCTTATTGCCCGTAGCTATGCTCAAGTCCATTAGAATACTCTTATCCATTGCTGCATGCCTAGATTATAAGATCTAGTAGATGGACATCAAGACTGCATTCTTGAATGACAATCTTGAGGAGGACATCTATATGCAACAACCAGAAGGGTTCATAGCTGGTGGGAAAGGTAACTTGTTATGCAAGTTGCAAAAGTCCATTTATGGGCTCAAGCAGGCATTCAGGAGTTGGAACATCCGATTTGACCAAGCGGTCAAGTCGTTTAGTTTTATACAGAATCTGGATGAGCCTTGTGTATACAAGAAGTGTGAAGGAAAAGTGGTAGCTTTTCTTGTTCTCTATGTTGACGACATTCTACTCATTGGGAATGATGTACGTAGCGGTGTTGTCAACGGTTAAGGTTTAGCTTTGAGGTTGAGCTATTCAAGTTTGTTTGACTTTGAGCCTTAAGGTTCATCTTCTTCTTCTCTACCTCTCTCTATCAAGTCATCATTGTGAGCTGCTTGTGTCATGTATGGTTATGTTTTATTATCTCTACTCTCAATCAGACAGTGGAGTTACAATGGGAAATATAGTAAATGCATCACAATCAAAAGGTGGAAAGTAATGATACTCTCAAATGTATTCCCAAGAAAGTTAATGGGTTTTTAACTTCCAAGAGCTAGAAGTCTAATCATCACGTGGGTAGTACTGAATACTCCCTCGGTACCTTAAAAATAGTCTATTATTGAGAACTCAAATTTTTAAGGGATAAAAAGAATCTACACCTATTTTTCACAGTTAATCCTAATCATTGCAACAACTTTGTTAGTTTTGTTTTAATGTAGATTTCAAGGAAGGGTAGTTTAGGAAAGCAAATCAAAATTTAAGAAAATGGATAATATTTTTGGGACATCCCAAAAAAAAAATATGAACTATTTTTAAGGGACGGAGTGAGCATTTAATAATGTACTCTCAAATGCATTACAATGGGAAATAATACCATTTTGACCGTCAATACTCAATAGCTTCAGATTATTTTGATGTGAATTTTGTTTTTATTTTTTTTATAAGATTTATAACAAAGTAATGATATGCTTTCAAAGTTTTATCCCCAGTGTGGTCCTCAAACACATATGACAATGGCTCGCTTGATTTTTATTGGAAGATGTTGAAATGATCGTACTATTATCTGTTAAACATTACTTTTTTTTTAATCGGTAAATTAATTAAAAAAAAATGATGTACAAATGTACAAAGGGCATACCCCAGAATAAACAACAAAGCGCAAAGCAAGAGGACAAGTGGTAAAACCACGGACTACAACAAACAAACAAACAAACAAGCTAATCAAGGGAAACACAACCCAAACAACTAGAGAACATCTATGTCCATGAAGAAGCAAAAAATTCAAGTTGGGAATGATGTTTCCACTTTGACCTAATCTGGAGATTAATATGAGAGACCAAATTTTGCAGCAATTGTTCCTAATTATGAATAGAAGAACCACAAAAAGTTCGATTGTTCCTTTCCCTCCAAAGGCCATAGATTGTAACTCCAAGGCAAAGTTTCATAATAGAATGATGGAAGCTCTTCCCCTTCCAGTAATGCGCCATCCAAAGAACAGTAGTATTCCAATCTATCCTGTTCCAAGTAAGCCCACACCTAAGCATCAAATCCTACCACACAAATGAGGCAAAATTACAAGCATAAAATTAATCGTTGTGAGATTCCATTTGGCTATGACAAAGAACATAAGCAAGCGGCCCAGGGGTTAATGCAAAGATTCTATCATGGGTTGAAATTTTATTCTGAACAGCAAACCATAAATAAAATTTTGTCGAGGAGTGCACCCTGAAAACCAAACCAGTTTGAACCAAGGGACCACAGGAGAAACATCTCTAATACGATCCCAAATCTGGGCAAACTTATACTTCCCGTTGGGAGAGATAGTCCAATATAAACAATCAGGCAAATGAGAAGGTTTATATAAATTAGACAAGAGATCCCGAACTTCATTTAGGCCAATAGAGTTTGACATAGGCCAATTCCAATCATGGTTCCTAGTATAGTAGCTACTTTTGCATTAGCTTCAATAGCAGCATCTTAAGCAATTCTATTTGTACATTTGTCAAATAGAGGGCCATAGGGAAGCCAATTGTCGAACCATAGGGAAGTATGTAGACCATTACCAATTTTATGTTTTAGTAGAGGCCTAACAACTTCCCTAAGTTTCAATAATTTCCTCCAATACTAAGAACATTGTTCAGGAGGTTTAACATCCCAAAAGCTTTTCGACTTAACCATGTATAAATGTACCCATTCTCTCCAAAGGGACTTATTATTAGGGTCAAGGAGGTTACCAATGTGCTTTAAATTCAAAATGGTATTAGTGAGAAAAACATCTTTAAAACCCAGACCAACCTCCTTCTTGGGCTTGCACACTTTTACCCAAGCAATTTAAGCACCATGTCCCTTCTTAATAGAACCGGGCCATCATTAAAGCTTTAATCTACCGGTTTAAGGACACATTTGGGAAGAATAAACATCCCAGGCCAATAATGCTGAATTCCAGACAAAACTGACTGTATGAGCTGAGCCCTACCTGCAAAAGATAAAGATTTAGATTTCCAAGAATTAACTGTAGAACAAATTTTATTGATAAGATCGACACAATTGGCTTTTCTCAATTTAGTGGTGATGAAGGGAACACTAAGGTATCTCATAGGCAAAGATCCTTTGGAGAATTGGAGTTCCTCCTAAATATCAAGAGCCATTTGGTCTTCAAGTTCAGAAAAGAAAACACAGCTCTTCATAATGTTATTTTTATAATATTATTATTACACCCTATGTCAACAAAAAGTCCTACATTTATTAATAATATTTATAAATAAATATATTTATTACCTAATTATGACATCACAGTTTGATTCCGGTTCACCCGACGGTTGAACCTCTAACCTGTAACCTGCATAATTTTCCGATTCGATGAACGGTCTGATTTTCAAAACATTGGGTTGATTACACTCATTCAACCATTTTTTTTTCGGTAGTTAAAAGAACAAATTTTGTTCTTTTCCTTTTTCTTTTGTCCACATCCCACCACCTAATTAGGTTATATATATCTCCTACAGGCCAAACAGTAATGCTAGAAGGAAAAAGTAAAAATAAGTCAAATATGGGTAAGTTTAAAATCATCCCTTCACTAGGAATGAAAATGATGTTTTTATGCCAAGTTTGCCTTACTTGCATAGTGAAATAAGAAAACATACACTTAGGGTGTGTTTGATAAAACTGAAAATTAAGTGTTGAATTTTAAGTACTAAAAATTTAAGTGATTAAATTTACAGTACCGAAAACATTGTTTCAAGTAGTGCAATTTTCAGTTAGATTGCATTTATATTCCATGGAAAATATTTGATTGACCAATTTTCCACCAAAGTATAGTGTTTGATTGGCTAAAATTTTCATAGAAAACTTTTCCCTAAATCAGTCATGTGACCTCATTTTTACTCATTTTTATGGAAAACAAATTCCTCATACCCACTAAAAAAATGAATTCCATGGAAAATATTTACGGGTTCTACCTCTCTCTCTCTCAATTGTGGCGATCGGATCTCACCTTTCTCTCTCAAACTTCAGGCAATCTAAGCTCTATCTCTCTCTCTCTCTCTCTGTCTCTCTCTCTCTCTCTCTCTGATAGGTAGATATACATATATATATATATAGACAACCCATGCATTACATAGTTCTTATTTATATAGATACAGAGTTGTACATATGCATATATATACATACATATATATATCGATACTTACATATATATATATCCAGATCGGTATATACATATGTAAATTAATTTTTCTAGAGATTTCTATGATTTTTCTTTGATATTGCTTGATTTTTGATTTGTTTAGTAAATTGGGGGTATATGGATACATATATCGTACCCCTTTAATAAGAAATTGGGGGTAATTTGGGGTTAATTTGGCTGGTAATAAGAAATTGCTAGTGACCTCCTTCTCAAAGTATTACCATTACTATATCCACTGAATAAAATAAACAATTTGCTTTTGTCCAATTGGGAAACCATTTCCCTCCAAACTTTATCTTATCTTTCTTTTGGGTAAGTTCTTGGAAATATGTTTTCTTGTCCTTTATGACTTCATATTTCCAAAGTAAAATTTCACTACTTCTTCTTAATTGGATAATTAGAGGCCAAACTCTAGACTATTTAGTTGTAATGGACTGCTAGTCCTGCGCGATATTGACGAGTCAAATGCCGGGCTATTTATCCTCTCCTTTTTAATCCCGCGAAACAAACGCGAAAGGAACAAACATAAAATTAACCACCTTGCCGTAGCAAATATTTAGTGCAATATTTTGATTACAGCTGCTAAGTGAATAGGTAAGATTGCTATAGACCGTGCATTACAATTTAGAAGTGTTCTTGTTGTGTATACATTATGAAGATCTGTAATATTCAGCATTGCAGTAGCCAGTAGTGCTGCTATTATATGTGAATGTCACTCCATGGAATAGATCACGTCAGTCTCCAAAAGAATTCTTTTCCCTCCTCCCTATCCACAGTCTTTTTTTTTTGTTTAACAGGAAATTAAAAGTGGCCATTAGATACTTCATACTTGTATGGATTAATTAACAAGGCCAGTGACCTTCAAAATTCAAAAACACAGTCGTCGGAGATGGTTTTCTTTCCTTTCCAAATGATGATATTTGGTGCTCAACCATAGAAACTTCATTAATATCATTTGCTTAAAAGTCAACAACAAAGAAAGAATGTGTCAAAGTGGCAGCTAGCATATATAAGTTTACGGATGCACCGGTCTCTATTTCATAGACTCATAGTACTGTGCAAGACAAATAGCCACATTCATATGCAACTCATAGTCTTAATATATATATATATATATATATATATTACTCCAGTTTTTAATGCCCACATCTCCAATGGGAGATGCATGGTTGTCTCGGCCAAGCAGGCTCTGTTACACTAATTAACATCTCAACAGATCGAACATCAAAAAGCACCATACTAGGCAACACATATAGTCATTAGTCACTGATACCACATTACAGGATAAATTAAGTTGGCTATAGCTTATTAATACTCTGTGTTTGCAAATATACTATGTGTTGTACTCATACTAGGTTGCAGTTTCAAAGAATATATGGCATCATATTTTCCTATAGAGTCACAGTGAAGACACGATAAATTCCTTCTTAGAAAGAGCAAATTTGATGAATATAAAATAAAATGACCGACAATCTAAGATTTTCGAATTCTGAGTTGTTCATTTTTTGTTTATATACTTTTTCTTGACCTATCTTGCATTCAAATGTAGTTTGATAAACTTGTTTGAACAGTATTGAACACCAAAAGCAAAGGAGAAGACTTGACCTTGTTTGAAAGTGCTGAACATATATGCAATTATTTTTTTCCTTGTTTGGTTTGTGATTTGGTAAGTGGATTGGTCCTATGTATCAGTATGAGCCTTCTCCTAAGTCCTATACACCAAAATTTCTAATTCTAGACTCATGTAAAGCATTCCTAGTCACTATTTTTATATTATTAAACTATAACAACTAACTAACTTTACAGACTAGCTAGACATATTTTTATAGGTTGTTTCTCCACAGGGACGTTCGCAGCAATGTGAGTATTGTCTGTTTTAAATAGCAAATTCAACAATTATGCACTCTCAAAGTATCCAATATTTTCTTATTTCCCAAACACCCATTGGGCCATTCCAATAGGAAAAGAAAAAATATATATTCATAAAACTTCACATGCATTTTACAAATCCATTAAGAAAAACACCTGAAATCAATTGGCATTAATTAATTACTATGTTGCAATCACAAATTGAACTGAGAATCTTCACATGCATCAAGTAAAACCAGCATCACAATCAAGTATTAGCCACATGCAAAACTTAACACAAGTCTCTAAAAATAGCTGCCCAACCTCAGTTATTTAATAGACAATAATAAAATAGAGCAGATTTGTTTTTGCAGATTTGTTTCTTGGGGAGCTTTTTTGCAGTTTTTGGGGAGCTTTTTGGCTAATGTTTTTGCAGATTTGTTTCTTGTGCCTTTGCTAACATTACGGTTTATGTGATGGGTACGGGGTTATTTTTGGTTTGCCTTCTCTTTTATCTTCTGATTGGTGGTTCCTTCCTGAAACTCATTAAAAAGAAGTTTGTTTCAAATTGGAACCTACAGTTTGGTCTCTGCGGCTGGTGTATTGGTCTCCTTCTTCTGGAGGAAAATGTAAATTGTGATGCTTTTTGCTTTGTAATTGATTATATAAATGAAATTTGTCGTTCAAAAAAAAAAAAAATATATATATATATATAGAGCAAATGAAGATAATACTTGTCTCTCACTTAAAATAGCTGCCCAATCTCAGTTAGTTCATTGCCACAAGTTTCTAATTCTTTCTTATCCACATTAGATAATTGTCTCCAAGAGTAAACATTAGCTCATGCTAGTACTACTACCAAATGGAGTGGCAGAAGTGCCATTCACATATAACAGCAGCACTACTGGCTACTGCAATGCTAAACATTACAGATCTTCATAATGTATACACAACAAGAACACTTCTAAATTGTAATGCATGGTCCATAGCAATCTCTAGCTTATTCACTCAGCAGCTGTAATCAAAAGATTATACTAAATATTTGCCACGGTAAGGTAGTTTAATGGTTGTTCCTTTCACATTTGTTTCACGGGATTAAAAGGAAGAGGACAAATAGTCCGGCATTTGACTCGTTAATCTCGCGCGGGACTAGCAGTCCACATTGCAACTAAATAGTCTAGAGTTTGGCCTCTAATTATCCAATTAAGAAGAGGTAGTGAAATTTCACTCTGGGCATGTGAAGTCATAAAGGACAAGAAAACATATTTCCAAGAACTTACCCAAAAGAAAGATAGGAAAAAAGTTTGGAGGGAAATGGTTTCCCAATTGGACAAAAGCAAATTGTTTTATTTTATTCAGTGGGTACAATAATGGTAATACTTTGAGAAGGAGGTCACTTGCAATTTCTTATTACCAGCCAAATTAACCCCAAATTACCCCCAATTCTTATTCAGTGGGTACAATATATGTATCCATATTTACCCCCAAATTACTAAACCAATCAAAAATCAAGCAATATCGATCAAAGAAAAACCCTAGAAATCTCTAGAAAAATGAATTTATATATGTATATATAGATCTGGATATATAGTGGTGTCAAACGGGCCGGGCCGGGCCGGGCTCGGTCAAAGCGGGCTTGACCGGGCTTCGGGCCAGGCCGGGCCGAGCTTCAGTTAAAATCGGGCCGGGCTTGGGAAGGGAGGGGGGATGTCCGCCCCGGACCGGTGGTCCGGGCCTAGCGGGCCGGACATCGGGCCGGGCCGGACGAGCTAGCGGGCTTCCTTTGATTTTTGGCCTTAAAAGTGGTGGGCTTCGGGCCGGGCATTTTCTTCATTTCGGGCCGGGCCGGGCCGGGCCATGGACGGGAGAATGTGTGTCCACCCCGGCCCGGGGTATGTGAAACGGGCCTAGCGGGCCGGGCCTTGTGGCGGGCCGGGCTTTTAGCCCGAAAAAAGCGGGTCGGGCTCGGGCCGGGCCGGGCCAACCCGGCCCGTTTGACACCTCTATGGATATATATATATATATGAGTATCGATATATATATGTATGCGATGAGGCTCTTAAGTGAATATGGTTAAGTGAACTTACCCAGTGAACATGATTTTTTGCCTAAAAAAACCCGTGTGTCAGCGAGGGCAGCAGGCGGGTCAGTTTTTTTTAGGCAAAAAATATTTCACTGGGTAAATTCACTCAACCTGTTCACTTAAGAATCTAACTGTATATGTATGTATATGTACATATATATGTATATGTACAGCTCTGTATCTATATATAAGAACTTTGTGATGTATCAGTATATCTATATATCTACATATACATATCAGATATATATATTACCGATTTGAGAGAGAGAGTGAGCTTAGATCACCTGAAGTTTGAGAGAGAAATGTGAGATCTGGTCGCCACAGTCGAAAGAGAGGTAGAACCCATATATTTTTTCCATGGAATTCATTTTTTTAGTGGGTATGAGGAATTTCTTTTCCACAAAAATGCATGAAATTAAATGAGGTCGCGTGACTAATTTGGGCAAAAATTTTCTATGGAAATTTTAGCCAATCAAACACCACCACTTTGGTGGAAAATTGGTGAGTAAGATATTTTTATGGAAATAAATGCAACCAAACGAACTCTTAAAATTTTCAGTGAATTTTTTGCTGCTTTTCAATTAAGTGGTATGTTATCAAACACACTGAAAAGAAATAAGTGCTAAAACTTTTCATTTTTAGCACTTAATTGAGTTATCAAACACACCCTTAATTAGCCTTGTTTAATTATTAAAACCTCTTCCTAGAAAGCAAGAATAAAACAGAAAACAAACAAAGACATAAAAGCCATGGACAACAAAACAGAAAACAAACAAAGGCATAAAAGACATATCTTAGGAAAGTCTCCACACGAGTAATATTTGGGGCACAAACACTTTATACAAACACACTCTATCTCTTTTTTGAGTGGCACTATGGGGTATGGACAATTTCAGTGTACCCCACAGTGCCACTCAGGAGAGAGATAGAGTATGTTTGTGCAAAGTAATTGTGCTCCTAGCATTGTTGGTCTCCACACGTGGGCAATAAGAGTAAACCTTCACTCACAATCTTCACACAACTTAATTTCTATCCGAGAAATGTTTGGGGCACATCCTTACACACCCAAATAGCATCCACATCCTAAGGTGGACTAATAAAATGAGAGATAGAGACTGCGGGGTTCACTGTCAGTCTCTTCTCATTGGTCCACCTCAGAGTGTGGATGTTTTTTGGATGTGTAAGGGTGTACTCACAATGGCACAGGAGAGATATATATACTTTTGTGGGTTGTGAATGAACATTTGTGTGAAAGTTGCGGGTGAGGTTTTACTCTTTCTTAGACCACCCTGTATATATATCTTCCTTAGAATTATTCAATTGAAATTATCAAAATGCCCCTAGAGCTTCATCTACAAATTTGAAACATTTCCCCCCATTCTCATCACTCCACAAGCTCCAACACACACACACACACACCCCGTACACTCGGAGAGAGAGAGAGAGAATGGAAGTCTCATCTTCAAACCATTTCCTTGCTAATGTTCTTATCATGTTAGCCTTCACATCCCAGACAATCTCTGGCGTCGGCATTGCCGGAAAATCTAGCACTGAGTTCATAAAAACCTCTTGCACTACAACAACCTATCCAAGACTTTGCATCAACTCACTCTCAAGCCATGCAACTGTTATCCAAACAAGTCCTAAGCTCCTAGCTCACACAGCCCTCTCCATCGCCCTCGACACCGCCGTGTCCACCTCCGACACGATTGTAAGGCTGTCGCGAAGCCACGGAGTGGTCCCTAGAGAGGTCATAGCAATGCGTGACTGCGTGGAGGAGTTGAGTGACTCGGTGGACCAACTCAGAAAATCTCTAGGGGAGATGGGTCAACTCGGAGGAGGGTCAAACTTTGACTTAATTATGAATGACATTGAAACTTGGGTTAGTGCCGCCCTGACCGACGACGACACGTGTACCGATGGGTTCGGTGGGAAGGGCATGAATGAAAATTTGAAGATTGTTGTAAGGGGCCAGATAGTAAAATTGGGTCATATGACTAGCAATGCCTTGGCTTTGATTAATCACTATGCTTCTCTTCAAGGCTAAGCTCATTTTTAAGCCCGGATTAGTGAAATTTAATTACCAATCTGGGATTATAAGCACTATAAAAATGATGGCGTGGCAGTTACTTATTGGTTAGTGTATATGAATATTGTACTAGTATATTATTATCAGAATCACTTGTACTAGTGTGCATGTGTAAGTATGAGAGAGATTGATAGGTAATGTACCCAATGGATAGCTATCCTTTTAATTAATGAAAGAAATTGCCAATTTAATTTAGCTTCTTCTGTAATATATATACCATTCTTTAATTTATAATATTATTAGTAGTGACCATCTTGGCTTGTTTGAGCTAATCAGAGTTCTTGGCCACTTTCTTGGAGGCAAGGGCGTATCCTGGATAGTAGTTTGGGGTGGGCTAGAAATACATATAGTGTGGGGTTTTCCAAAAAAAAAAAATTTGGGTCAAATTATGTTTATATTCTGGATTTTAGCATCATAAATGTTATAGTTTACTTTTACTTCTAGTCATTTTAAGAATTGGAAAAAGATATTTTGGGTTTATTTATACATATTTTTTTGATTTTGCATCATAAATAGTATAGTCTAATTTGATTCTTATCGTTTTATAGTTTACATAAGCATTTAATAAATTACACCACAAGCAAAGAGAAAAAATTTTGGAAAAAAGAGAAAAGAAAATAAATGGCATGGAAATAATAAATATGGGCTAGACTAGAACATTTTTGAAATAACAAGCACATCATAAATATTAGCTGGGTTAGAAGTTAGAACTGAGCTAAGGCTAATGGATTGGGCTTGAATACAAAGTACTGCTATGCTGAACTAGGAATATGGACTGGGCTAAAGAATGATTAATGCTAGTGGGCTGGGCATTTTGCTTTTTAAGTACAAAAAAAAAAAAATAATAAAAAAATAAGGAAGAAAAGTTGCATCACGAGGGATTCGAACATTTGTCACCCACTTCCATATCACCAATCACATCCACTGGGCTACTCCACCCATGTGATCTATATCATGTAGTAAAATAATTTTGTTTTAAACTTTACCCTGGGCTATAGCCCAGGTCAGCCCAGGGTTAGATACGCCCTTGCTTGGAGGTCGAAGGATTTGAAACCCCCTCCAAGGATCGTTGCAAGGTGGTAAGAAGGACGCAGCTCAAAGTTCTAGCGTACCAAATCCACAAGCTTTGGTGTGGATTCAAATCCTATATCTAACTTGTCTCCTTAAATTATCTGATGTGTGAGCTGTGGGTGATCAGTGCACATGACCTGTCCATATCGAAATCTGATAAAAAAAAAATAGAAAATATGAATTGGTCTCTAATTAAATTCTATCATTAATAGGAATTGATCCACCCTAAATTTTGTGAATATAAATTAATCCCTAAATTCGGTCATTAAAGGACTCTAAAAACAATAGGTTTAAAATTTTTAAGTCGCAGCTGATAGGGATTTTTTCTCTTCTTAAAATATATATATGTAAAAATTACAGTATGTATTTTTCAGATGTCTGATCTAGCTCGTGGTCTATTTATTTGAACTTAATTAGTTCACAGACACTGTTAAAATTGAAGTCCATTTATTACATGATGAGAATTGGTAAACCACTCACAGCCATCAATTGGTGTCAAACGATAAAAAAACAGAACCCACAGCCTAGTTATCAAAAACCATATCGTATTGGCCGATTAATCAGTGCGGTTCAATAACTAGACCGCTATTGTAATTGAATTGAGAAAAAAAAAAAACAAAATGTATACCTATTAAACCAGACAAAAGTACTTCAATTTAACTAGCAAAAACTGGTTGCTGGTTGAACTATTTAACGTAACGGGCAATACTAGGGCCTAACAAAATTCACTAACACTTACTAACACACTCTATCTCTCTCCTAATGGTACTGTGGGGTCTACTGCGGACCCCATAATGCCACTAGGAGAGAGATAGAGTGTGTTAGTAAGTGTTAGTGGATATTGTAAGTGCCCCAAATATAACTCTTAACTTATATTACTTTTCTAGAAAATTATGTATATATATATATGGCGAGGACCAAATGCGGGTGTGAAGGAGCGGACTTAGGGACGGATCAGTTTTAGTGACGAAAATATCACTTTTAGCGACGAAAAATTTCATCACTAAAAGCGACATTTTCATCGCTAAAAGTGGTTCGTCCGGAGTACGTCTTTTGACATCCGCTTAAGATCCGGACTGCATATATATATATTAATATATATCTACCTAAAAATACTACCAGACATGCCTCTAGCTTATTATGATGTAAGTTATTAATATCACTAAATTAAACAATGAAATTGCTAAGTTTTGTTAATGCAATACTCCCTTTGACCGATTTTTCGATTTTGAAACATGTCTTTTAAATATGTTCAATTTCACATGCACATGTACTAATTTACGTGATTCAATAAGTTCCAAAGCTAGAGCCCAACATTTTTAATCGCAAAATAGTAAAAATTTCATCGCTACAAATCAATTTTGGGGCTGATCCAATCACTTAGGTTAGTACAAATATTAAACTGAACAATTTTAGAAGAAATATATGAAATTGCATGTGTAAAGTGTCATTTGGTCTCTACAAAAATCAACAATGTTAAGGGCACCGACAAATCTCACTAACACTCATACTCACACTCTATCTCTCTCCTAATGGTACTGTAACAGTGCCACTAAAAGAGAGAAATAGACAGTGAATGTGAGTGTTAGTAAAATTTACTAGTACCCCAAATATATATTAATCCTTCAACAATATCATATGTTCACATCTTTTAATAAAACTATTCATAATATGACAAAAGATTATTATGCGGTTTAACCAATTCACCCAACTACGTACTTATCCCATTCACCGTAAACTGGTCATGTTGGTGGGTCAACATCGGATTCAATTATATATTTATTTATCTTTATTATTATTGAGGATACTACCACATGTGAATGGGTTGAGTATCACATGGGATGTTACATTTTTTTTGTGAGCATACTGTCACATGAATATCATATGGGATGCCGTATTCTTTTGTGAGCATCTCTTTGTGACTCTTTTGTGACTCTAACATTATTCTTCTCTAGATCCTATCATAAGAACTATCATTATTTTATGAGTAATGATAGGTATGCTTAAACGAGACACTTAAACTATCAACCTGCTGATGTGGATTTCCAAAACTATTCATCAGTTATCAAACAAAGTTCGAACTAATTTCAAAACTGCCATGACAGGTGTCCTATTTAGGTGTATCTAGCACTACTCTTATTTTATAAGTTTAAAACTTGTGTGGGACCCACACTTTAGTTACACATACTCTGCACTAACTTTTCCCCCAAATCACACTACCCTAACATTTCCCCCAAATCTGAATTGAAACCAAAACCCATACTAGAAGACCCTTAGCCCCTCGTTTCGTCAACGCCTAGCCGGATCCGTTGCCAGCGAGCCATCCTAGTCGCCGTCGATTTCTCTCTTCGCCGGCGCCGCCCCTTTCTGGTTTTCTTCTCTCTCTTGTTCTCTCTTCGCCAAAGCCGCCCCGCGCCCCGCCCCTTTCTGGTTGAAACTTCTCTCTCTCTGTCTCTGTCTCTGATGATTGTTGATGCTTATGATTTCTCTCTCTTTTCTGATTGTTGAATATTTGATCAATTGCTTTTATGATTTCTAACATATATGGCTGCTTAGCATATCTTATAAATTTCATTGAAGCTTTTGTTTCAATTTTTTTTTTAACAAAATTGGATATGTCGATGCAGCTATTGGGTTTTTGTGCCAAACGAGTGACTAAACTTCGTTTGGCTTTAGGTCCAATATTGTGCTTTTTTTTTGTTTCTGCATAATTCAATCAGTAATGTTGGCCTATCTTGTTCTATTCAACACTTGTCAGTAGACTCCTTGTCTTAAAGTTACTCTGTGAGTAGTATGTTGCTTATATGGACCTTCAGACCAAGGAACTGATAGATTGTTGCAAAACTTAGTTCCAATATTGACTATATGTTAGAGATCTCTAACATTATGTAGCAATGGATGCATAAATACATATAGTAATAATAATTCTTGGATGCCTTATTCTTGTCATTTGAACACTAACAAGGACTGTCAAATGGAATTTAAGCCAAGTACCTCTTCACCCTTTGCATCTTATAGCTTTGCTTAGTAAATATCCTCTATGTTAAAATCATAGAAATGGTATCTTTATGCTCAAATTCTTAATTTTTCCTTCTTAATTGTAACTGAATTTTTTTTTTGATATAACTCTCCACTCTTAAGGTGTCTATGGAGACAGCATTTATAAAAAGAAAAGAGTTTCATGACTTTTGGTGTTCTTCCAGTTGTTAAGTTCACTTTGTTCCTAGTGTCTATTAAGTAACCCCTTGTTTTTTTATTTCAGATATAGAAAAAGCAACAGAACAAATGAACACATATAGCTTTGTGGTGGTAGAAAACAAAATCAGGAGACTCTGAATGTTGTGAAGTGGGTTCGTACAGAAGTTAACATATATAATGGTGAGTTACAAGTTCTTGATCCCAAGTTATCATGTTCTTCATAGCAACAAATGTTTGAAGCTCTTGAAATTGCTTTGGTTCCAGAAAAAAGGCCATCGATGTTTGAAATTGTTGGGGCTCTTCAGTCTCTTGATTCCACTATGAACTTGGATTTGTAAATTCAACTTGGGTTTCCTTTGTCGTATGGGAAGAGCTTTTTCCCAAAGGAGAATATATTTTAGGTTGGAAAGGAAATATATGTTTGGAAATGTTTTTTCTTGTTTCCTCATTGCACTTGTTTGGGAGATATTGGTTGATGTAATGGGATGTTGTTAACATTTTTAATACTATTTATTGGTTTCAAAACTCGTGATTGCATAAATTTGGTCCACAACATTGTATTCAAACTTGTATTCATCAAACTTTATTCCACACACTTTAGACGCACTTCTAACACAATCTTTTTTGCAACACAAATGTAATTTTTTGCTAAGGGTTTTTAAGGACAAAACCATGAGAAAAAAAAATACAAGAGCAAGTCTAGACTTAAAAGTGAAAAAATGTCAAATTTATTACTCAAGTGAAAAAATATCATTACAAGATATCCAGAATATATATATATATATATATAGACTTAAAAGTAATCAATTGCTCTGTGGCAACTAGATCGGTATTAGTATTACATCCACAACTACAAGCTTCTTTCTTTCATCAGTTCGGCAAAGGAGCAACAATCTGATCTGACTCAAGCTTTACAGCAAGTCTAGGGAAACATATCCCTCACAAACAATCAACAAGCTAAACTGGTGACTTGACTTGTATTCATCACACTTCAGACCCAATGAGCTGCCCGATATAGACGAATACTTGCGCTTATGCGTTTGCAATGGCTTATAACCTTACTTTTGCCTATACTTCTTGGATTAGTTTATAGCAACCATCTACTTTGTCCTGCAAAAATTGCATAGATAAAAAAAAAAAAAAAAAAAAAAAAAAAGACAACAAATAAATGAGCTGAAAAAATTGAAATTCAATATGGGAAAATTCTCTACAATTTACACATATAATCACGGAATTAATGGGGACATAATGCACAAACCTTGCTCATTTTATGCACACCATTAGCATAAAAATACCATTTCTGTGATATTAACATAGAGGATATTTACTAAGATCACTAGAAATTGCAACTAAGAAATGATCAAAATGAGAAGTTCAAGCTATCAAATTGCATCACTATCAAATTGCATTCATAGGGAAAGAGACAAAAAAAAATGATGTCTTTTAATCTAACAGACAAGATGTATTGTTTTCTAACAATTCTGCCCACAAATGCAATATAAATCTAGGAACTAAGAAAACTTAAAAAGTTAAAACCCTAAAGATTGACAGTCAAGCATCTAACAAATGTCTAAAAGTAGACTACATCTCTAACAGTTCGGTTTAAGGGGCTGTGGAAATTACTTACCGCCAAAATCCAAGTGATAATAGTAAGTAATACTATTATTGATAGACAACAAAAATTTCAAATTAGTCACTAATATGCTAGTCAAGCATTTTTCCCACCTTATTCCAACATTGTGTACCGGATCCATTCATTCACAAAATACAATCACTAGAAACTTCAGTTATTTTATACTCCAATAAAAGCACAACAAAGTCCTCATCCTTATTTTATACTCCAATAAGCATCAACAATCATCAGAGAGAGAGTGAGAGAGAAAAGTTTCAACCATAAAGGGGTCGGGCGCGGGGCGGCTTTGGCGAAGAGAGAACAAGAGAGAGAAGAAAACCAGAAAGGGGTGGCACCGGCGAAGAGAGAAATCGACGGCGACTGGGATGGTTCGCTGGCGACGGATCCGGCTAGGCGTTGACGGAACGAGGGGCGCTGGTCTTCTCATATGGGTTTTGGTTTCAATTCAGATTTGGGGGAAATGTTAGGGCAGTGTGATTTGGGGGAAAAGTTAGTGCAGAGTATGTGTAACTAAAGTGTGGGTCCCACACAAGTTTTAAACTTATTGCTTAGGTACCCTTGTGGGTGGTTCAGTGAGTGATTCAGTGTGTATCTGTAGCATTTTTGAACTACGTACTTATCCCATTCACCGTAAACTGGTCATGTTGGTGGGTCAACATCGGATTCAATTATATATTTATTTATCTTTATTATTATTGAGGATACTACCACATGTGAATGGGTTGAGTATCACATGGTATGTTACATTTTTTTTGTGAGCATACTGTCACATGAATATCATATGGGATGCCGTATTCTTTTGTGAGCATCTCTTTGTGACTCTTTTGTGACTCTAACATTATTCTTCTCTAGATCCTATCATAAGAACTATCATTATTTTATGAGTAATGATAGGTATGCTTAAACGAGACACTTAAACTATCAACCTGCTGATGTGGATTTCCAAAACTATTCATCAGTTATCAAACAAAGTTCGAACTAATTTCAAAACTGCCATGACAGGTGTCCTATTTAGGTGTATCTAGCACTACTCTTATTTTATAGTAAAAAAAAGGGTAATTATATAGTAATTAAGCAGCTTCTCATATGAGAAGCATCTTTTAACTATTAGATGAAGATTTAGTCTCAAGATAGTAACTAAGAATATTATTAAATAAATACCAAGATTTGGTCTCAAGATAGTAACTAAGAATATTATTAAATAAATATCAAATCTTCATCTAATGACTTCCAAGGACCATATGATTCATATCTCCCATGTGTAAAACTCTTTCACACAAATAAATCACATACAATTAATGAAGTTTAAGGATGTCAAACCACCATTCATCTCATGAAAGGCATACATAATGAAATGTAAGCAATAATATCCATAACATATACTAAAGCTGATGTCCAAAATAGTTCACAGCTAATTTGATTGAAGGCATACTCCATCAAACTCTAAGAGCTCTTAGGGGATTGTATCTTTTAAAGGTGAAATTTTTCAATTTTCTATTTTTGTTTAATAATATTCTTAGTTACTATCTTGAATCAAATCTTCATCTAAAGGTTAAAAGTTATTTTTTTCATATAAGAATTAATTTGCTTCCTAGTATATCATTATCCCGAAAAAATATATATATTTTTTCGTTTTAAGAAAATCTGCAAATTATTTGTGTATTCAGCCCAACAACAAGGGTCCCACTGCCACTGGGTTAACATCAAACCCAATAGATAGCCAACTGTATTCATCCGAAGTTGTTGAAGACAGCAAGTTACATAGCCAACTCATGCATGTCTAAAAGATGTTTTGTACTATGATAACTTTAGGCTATAAATCCTCCTCGTTTTTTAAATAATGAAAATGATAGCAACTACCAAAAAAAAACACTCAAACAGAACAGAAAGAGATTTAGATCAATCAATTGAACATTAAAATGTTAGATTTTACATATACAATGTTCGAAGAGATTAATGAATTTCATCAACTTATAACAGCCTTGTTTTAATTGTTCATAACCTTTAACCACGTTAGAAAAGCTCTAACTAATGATCGAAGCCATGCACAAGATACTCTGTTTGTTTCAGCATAAAATGTTATCGGGAAAAAGTTGCTTTTGTGAATTTGCCTCTGTTTGTTTCAGCTATATGCCAAGGGCATGGCGATATATGGGTTTGTTATGTTTTCATGCTTTGTGTTAACCCAAGATTTTTGGACCATAAATTCATGGTTTAGATTTTTTAGGTATGAAATAAGTTGCTTTGTGTTATCGGGAAAAAGTTGCTTTTGTTCTTTCCTGCCTGGCGTGGACTGAATTTTGACATGGTTCCAGAATTTTCATGAGTTAGATTTTACATTTTAAAAATTAAAAAAAAAAGACTGAATTTTGACAAATTTTTTATTTTTTTGCTATGAAACTGAATTTTGACATGGTTCCAAGATTTTCATTAGTTAGATTTTACATGCACTTTAAAAAAAAATGTTAGATTTTACATGGTAATTGTTTTTTTTTTTTTTACATGCCAAATACCGAATAAATCTTGTTGTGTTGGTTTACTTGATTTTTCTTTCGTGGTTGTGTCGTTCTAGTTTTATTTATCTCCATCTTTATGAGTGTGATTTTCTTGTTGTGATTGTGGGCCCATTCCCAACATAATGATGTATAAACAGGAAACCAAAATTATCAACAAAAGATTCAACCACCTGCTTTAAATGATTTTGTCAACATGAAAAATTCTTGAAAAAAAATTGTCAATTTTCAATTCACTCTTATAGAACTACACATCATATAAGAATGAACTTCACACAGAATTCTTAAAACTAATCCTTGATAAAAAGATATTCACTCCAATAACAAGCAATAGCAATGAAGCAGGCTGAACAAAAGAAGAGAAATCATAAAGAATGAACAGAACATGCCTGTAGATTACGGAGAAGACTCCAACAAAAAGTTTAATGCTTGTTAGGCCTAGAATCAGATGATTTCATTTGCTATATAGAAGTATGTTGCATACATTTGTGAATACAAGTCTTGTAAAATTTCTCATGGTAACAGTGTAATGGAACAAAACAAGGTCACTAAGTAAAAACAGAAAAACAAAGTGCCATTTTACCCATTCAGAAGTGTGTTAGTAGTAGTCAGCAAGTTACGGCAATCCATCAATAGCTCTCTGGGGAGGACTGAGGAGACATATTACGAATCAGAGAACTTATGGTAAAGATCATTAATATAGGTACCAGCGCTCCTGAAAACACGTTAGAAAGAGAAAATATAAGGTCGCCGAAAGGAAAAAAAAAAAAAAAAAAACATTGCTGTGTATCAGTTTACTTAACTAGAATATATAAGGAACTCACCTAGTAGCAAACCAGCATTTGTAAGAAGTTCAAACTTCTTTGTTTCCCAGATACTCGGGTCTCGGTTCGATATCCTATTTAGTAACAATTTTCAGAAACTTTTCATAAACCCAACGGAAAAACTATACAGACATGACTGCTTTTTCTTTCTATCTATCTTTCTTTTCTTTTTCTTTTTTTCGGGGAATGTAAACAAATTGAGTACTGAGTTGGTACTTGTTCAGAAGTAGTGACACTAAAAAATTCTACAATTCCACCCTGAATGTTAGTCACATTGTGGCCAACACTCCCATTCTTTTCTTCACCCTTCGCATTCAACGAACAGATTAAAAAAAAATGATATGATTCAACCTCAGGCCCATTTTAATCCTAAAACAAAATGAGAAGTAGCTAACCAAATCCTATTGGACACAATTTTTTCCATTTATTTTTTTAGATTTCTATGTCAAGCTACAAATAAATAAGAAAAAAAAAACAAATATTCAGCTATTTGAAGAGGAAAGACTATAAATGAATTGTCCATAAAGTAGATGAGATCAAGGAATTAAGGATGATGGAGACAAAAGTGAGAAAAATCAGGGTACACAAATACACACACATACGTGTATATATTCTTTAGGGGATGGGGGTGGGGTGGCCGGTGGGGTGTGGTTAGGCAAGTGCATGATAAAAGGTTTGAGAAGCACATAGATAGTGCAAGGGAAGCATATAGCTCAGTTAATTCTAATGAAGTAAACTTGGAAAAACCATTAAAAGTTCTTGGAAGTCACATTTTTCTCTCCTGGAGCTCATTTTTCATTTGATTTACTTACTTTGGAGATTTGAGCAAATGCATAACTCATACCAAAAATTTCTAAATGAAAATATGAAACAAAAAATAAAGGCGAAAATCCTATATGCATGTCAAAGAGAAAAGCGACCAAAAACTCTATTAATTAACACTTTGTGAACCCTTCAAATCACCATATTTATTAGTCATAACGAACCAAAGCATATAAATCAATTGTCAGATTACCAAATACTTTAAAGTTGCTTAAAACCTCTCTACAATTTATGCACATTCTAAAATTCTAATTGCTCTTCCTCACAAAAAAAATTTCTAATTGCTAAAAAAAACCTCATCCACCCAAATCACTCATTTCCAAGTGCCTTCAGAATTAAGAAACCCTCCAAAAAAAAAAGTTTGGAACAAATATGTATTAAACAAATCAGAAAACCTGATTTTGACTAATACTTGAGAAAGCATGTGAGAAATCTTCCAAAAAAAAAAGGTTCGGAACAAAGATGAATTAAACAACTCAAAAACCTGATTAAGCAAAAACACTTGAAAATGCAGGTTACCCTCCTCATCACAAGGTCTAAGATCTTCATCACTATCTAAGCAAAATTTCTTTGCCGTTTTATGGAGACAAGTGTCGATTCTAATCCAGCAGTAATACCCTGAAATCCCTGTTGATCTAATTTGAATTCCAGTTTAATATTGTCGCCACAAATGACAAGTAAAAATTACAATTTATACAAACTGCAATCACACCATTTTGTCCAATTTAACGAACACTATGCCATAGAGTGAAAAAAAACATACGATTCATACTGGAATAGAATAAACCTTCTTACCTCTAATGAGGCATTAGTTAGAACGACACAAGACATTGACATTAGTATTGGAAGAGATGATACAAACGTGTAAAATCTCAAATAGTCCACTCGGCTCTGACTTCAACCTTCAACATGACAAAACATAAAAAAAACACTGCAAATCAGATAAAAGTTCTATAACAAATCTATAATACCAGTGAAGCAGGAAGAAGAGTTGATATCACGCTAGTAACCTAGTTCTACGATTAGGAGGGAAATGTATCCAGTGCCGATGGATTGGACGGAGAGTACATTTGGATTTCCCTCCTTCAAAACTGAAAGAAATACGTTCAGGAATCCCGCAAGAGTATTGCTACACACACTCTGAAAAGCACACCAAAATGCACAACCTTGCTTAAAAAGGTTGAACATTGTGCTGAAAAGCCTGCACACATATCAAAGCATTTCCAAACACTTGAACATAGAAGTTTCATTTCTTACATTGTAAGGGTATATCAACATAGTACATATGCATTGAAATGCATAAAGAAGCATAAATAATTTATCCACTAGCTATAATCCCTACTCGAATTTATATCCAACTCCAAGTCACGAATCCTTATTGGATGATTTTATAACCAAAGTCATGAACCTTACTTTTTTATATATTGGATAAGGCTATATAGTATGCAGACTTTTCAACCTAATTAAGACGAGTGCTATACATACATATATATAGTATATATTTTCCTGGTTGGTCATAGTTTTTTACAAGATTGTCACCTGCTGTTGCTTCAGTACCACCTAACAGAGAATACAAAGATGATGCAACCTATGATATTTCCATTGATACAATATAATATATATATACATTTACATCAATCGGTGGTCAATATATAAAACCCACAACTCAAGGCAAAACATATGCACATGTGGTAATTGACTAATAATCTTAAATCAAGGAAATACATTAATGTGAGTCTTCTTTCCTAACATGCCCCCTCAAGATGGTGCTCCCATTGGAGACACCAATCTTGGATCGAAGAAAGTGAAAACGTTGGCGGGAGAGAAGTTTGGTGAGTCCATCAGCCAGCTGATCAGTAGAGGAAACATGAGTAACACGAAGTGCACCATTCTTCACCTTGTCACGAACAAAATGGAAGTCAATAGCGATGTGCTTCATGCGAGAATGAAATACCGAATTTGCACATAAATAAGTGGTACCAACATTATCACAGTAGATGACTGGGGGGTTCTGGGACGAGATTCGAAGTTCATGAAGAAGAGATTGAATCCAACATATTTCAGTTGTGGTAGATGCAACGGACCTGTATTCAGCTTCAGTGGAGGATCGAGCAACAGTTCGTTGCTTTTTCGAACTCCAAGATATTGGATTTTTACCTAGAAATACAACATAGGCACTGGTGGAGGTAGGATCATCCTTGTTACCTGCCCAATCAGCATCGGAAAAAACATGTAGAATGAAAGGTGAGCTCTTGTGAATGATTAAACCGTGATTCACCGTGCCCTTTAGATATCGTAAAACCCGTTTGACGGCACTCCAATGAGTGGTTGTCGGCTTGTGCATGAATTGAGACAATTTGTTGACAGCGTAGGCAATATCTGGTCATGTGAACGATAAATATTGTAAGCTGCCAACAACTTGACGGTACTCAGTGGCATCGGCCAGATTAGATCCATCGACCAAGGAGAGAGTAGTCGTTGTAGAAAGAGGAGTTTGTACATCATTGGCATCAAGCATTTTTGTATGGTCAAGGAGATCACGAATGTACTTTTGTTGGGAGAGAAAAAGTCCAGTTGCAGTAGAGGTGACCTCAACTCCAAGAAAATAGTTTAAACCACCCAAATCTTTGATGGAGAACCTATTACCAAGTTGCTTCACAACCTTGTTAATCATCATTGGAGAGTTGCTGGTGAAAATAAGATCATCAACATAAACAAGAAGTAATAACATAACATCCCCATGTGAGTATATGAATAACAAATCATCAGATTGAGAGTTAGAGAATCCAAGAGATAAGAGATAATATCGTAGTTCATTATACCAAGCTCGGGGTGCTTGTTTAAGGCCATAGAGTGCCTTATGAAGTTTGCACACAAAGGATGGATTTCTAGCATCAACAAAACCTGGTGGTTGTGACATAAAAACATCCTCAGTCAAATGTCCATGAAGGAAGGCGTTGTTAACGTCAAGTTGACGTAAGGGCCAACCAGAAGAAACAGCAAGACAGAGGACAATGCGAACTGTGGTGTGTTTTACAACAGGACTAAATGTTTCAGTATAGTCCAAACCAGGTCGTTGGTGAAAACCCTTCGCCACGAGACGTGCCTTGTAACGATCAATAGAGCCATCAGGGTGCTTTTTGATTCGAAACACCCACTTGCATCCCACAAGGTTTTGATCGAGTGTAGGAGGAACAAGCTGCCATGTACCATTTTGAATGAGAGCATTGTATTCATCGGACATTGCTGCATGCCATTGGGGGTGTTTAAGGGCTTGAGTGGGTGAGGTTGGTTCGAAGAAAGGGTCACTGATTGGTTTAACGGCTGTGAAGAAATGAGGGTTAGGCTTGAAAATATTTTTTTTGGACCTGGTGACGGGTGGAGAGGGTGGTGGTCTTTGGTTAAGAGTGTGTGATGAAATTAAAGGCTGGGATGCAGTAATTTGCGATGCCATTTGTGGCGTGGGAGCTTCATGCAGAGACTTGCCAATAGAGGAACATAATGAAGATGGCGTTGAGTAATTACCATGCACCACAGAAGGACAATTTTTTGACACAGGAATAGAAGGGAATGGAGTAGTTGACGAAGGAGAAGGTGGAGATTTTGGTGAAGAGTTGAGAGGGATTTGATCATTAGGAATTAATGGGGAATGGTCAAGAGAGTGAGGAATTGGAGAAAGAGTATTATGGGAAGGAGGGACCACATGGGTAGGTGAGGAAGATATGGAAGTTTGTATGGAAAAGTAAGTATGGGCTGGCTCATTAATAGCAGGTAACCAATGCAAGATATCCTTAGACAAATTTCGAGGTAAAAGGGTGTCAAGAGACTGATAAGGGAAGGTGGACTCCACGAAGTCAACATGTCTTGACACAAAGATTTTTTTGGTAGAGGGATCAAAGCATTTAAATGCACTTTGAGTGGAAGAATATCCAAGAAAGACACATGGCTTTGATCTAGCCTCTAATTTATTTTGTGTATATGGTTTAAGCCAAGGGTAACAAAGACACCCAAATACCCGAAGTTTTCCATAATTAGGAGAATTCCCAAACAACTTTTCGAAAGGAGAAATCATGGATAAAATTGGTGTAGGTAGTCGATTAATAAGGTACGCGGCTGTAAGAAAAGCATGAGACCAGAAATGGAGTGGTAGCGAGGCTTGACTGAGCAACGTTAAACCTGTTTGAACAATATGACTATGACGTCGCTCCGCAGTCCCATTATGTTCAGGAGTGTGCGGAGGGGTAAGGAAATGCGAAATACCATTGGTCTCGAAGAAGGCTTTCAGTTTGATAAATTCCCCTCCATTATCAGAATAAAATGAAATTAATGGTCGTTGAAAATATTTCTCCACAACAGCTTTGAATTTTGGAAATATAATAGAAGCTTCAGATTTCTGTTTCATGGGATAAATCCAGATATATTTCGTGAAGTGATCAACAAATAAAAGATAATATTTGAAGCCATCATGAGATTGTATTGGAGAGGGTCCCCATACATCAGAATAAACCAATTCAAGCGGATATTTACTGCGTAGAGATGAAACTGAAAAAGGAAGCTTATGCATTTTATTACATTTGCAAGAGTTACATGACTCAAAAAGACAAACAGAAGACGACAAAGGCAAATTAGACGCACGAATAACATGACTCAAAATTTTTGAGGACGGGTGGCTGAGACGATTATGCCACGCTTGAAAAGATGCTTTAACAATAGCAAGAGCAAGAATTGGAGAGGAGGAGCTTGGTGCATTAGTAGGCCACTCATAAACGCCATCTTTATTCATTCCTTCCATCAGACGTGCCCCCGTACGAATATCCTTCACCACAAACGAAGAGGGTAAGAATTCAATGGACACATTATTAGTGGAACAAAACTGGGAAACAGAAATTAAATTCTTTTTCATTGTGGGAACACAAAGAACATCATAAAGTAAAAGAGGTTTAGAAGATGAAGGAAGGTTAGCTGTGCCAGTGTGAGTAATTTTGAGAGTTTTTCCATCTCCAATCATAATGTCATCCTGACCTTCATAATCTGAGTGAAGAGACAAATTATTAAGGTCAGACGTCACATGATGCGAAGCACCTGAATCAACGAGCCAACTGGGGGAGGATTGAGAGGGTTGAGCAGCAAAATGAGCACGAGGTGGAGCAACGGAAGGGCGAGGCTGTGCAGAAAAATTCGATGAGTACGACTGATAGGATGGTTGAGACATCCACGGCATAGTACCAAGGAGTCGACGGCAGTTCTTGGCAACATGTCCTGGCTTGTCACAAATTTGGCACACAACTTTGCTAAAATTTTGATTAGAATTATTACCATTTTTGTTTTGGTAATTTTGACCTTGACCTTGTCGCTGTTGTTGGTTGCCACTGAAATGATTGCCATTTCTGCCTTGCCTATTTTGGTTGCTGTTGCGTCTGTTATTGGAACCAGACTTGTTGGCAAAATTGGCAGTGATAGGAGCAGTATCAACTTGATTTTCACGCTTGAGATAAGCCTCATAATCGGCAAGCTTATCGTGTAACTCCTCAAAGGAAATTACGTTGTCGCGTGCACGAATGGCAGCACCTATTTCCTTGTAATCAGTCCCAAGGCCATTAAGAACATGAAAAACAATCTCGTCATCATCCAACGGGGCACCGGCAGTTGCCATGGAATTAGCAAGAGTTTTGATATTTTGCATGTAGGTAGAGATATTGTTCGTGTCTTTGGTTGTCTTGCTTAGTGTGTCTCAAATGCTCATGATGCGTCCACAAGTCGGCTTGGCGTACATGGTTTCAAGCTTGGACCAGATATCTCTCGAAGATTTTGTAGAGGCCACGAACGGTATAACTTGTGCAGAAAGGGAAGCAACAAGAGCACTTCTAAGGAGATGATCTTGTCGAATCCAAATGGTGTGTTGGGGGTTGATGGTTTCTGTGGTATGTTCTTTGATTGTTGTAGAGGGACAAGGATTGGTACCATCGACATAACCGAAGAGATCATAGCCGATGAGAAACGAATACCATTGGGTGTGCCAAGAGATAAAATTCTCTGGGGTAAGTTTGAGAGGGGCTTGGGCAGCAGAGTTTATGGAAATTAGATTATTTTCAAGGTTGGAGGAATTTGGAACAATGATATTTGATTGACTGGTTTGGGAATTTTCTTTAGACATTTTGGCAGACGTGGGGGAAGAGGAATAGATAGATTTTAGTGCTTGTTTAAGCCAAAGTGCTCTGATACCATAACAGAGAATACAAAGATGATGCAACCTATGATATTTCCATTGATACAATATAATATATATACATTTACATCAATCGGTGGTCAATATATAAAACCCACAACTCAAGGCAAAACATATGCACATGTGGTAATTGACTAATAATCTTAAATCAAGGAAATACATTAATGTGAGTCTTCTTTCCTAACACCACCCATTGTATTATCATTTTCTAAGCCACCTTTGATTTCATGTAGTAAATGATAGTAGTATCTAAAATGGATGAATTGTGCAGAAGGCGGTAGAGGATGTGGTTAGCAACATGTTTGTGTGGATATATGTGATATTCAACTCATCAAAAGAAATTAGACTCCTTCAAAGGTAGATAGTAGGAGTTTGGAGAAGTATCAATAAGGGTAGTTGGAAGTCATTTAGACACTGCATTAGATTCTTGATTGATCTATGGTATGGGGAGGGATATTTATTGGCCTCTTAACACTGTGTTTGGATTGAGAGAACTGGAGAGAAGAGAAGAGAAACTCATTAAGAGAACAGTAAGAGAAGAGAAGAGAAAGCATGGCTATGCCTAACTAGTTTGGATAGAGAGAGGAGAAGAGAAGAGAAGAGAAGAGAAACATAACATTCTCCTATTTGTTTAACTCTCATAAGAGAAGAGAAGAGAAGAGAAGAGAAAGGTTTCAAATCAATTTACTATTTTATCCTCCCATATAAATTAAACTAAACTGGTATGTTTGAAATATAAAAAAACATTCAGGGATATAATGGTCTTTGTAAAAATATTTTATTATCAATCTCTTCTCTTCTCTCCTCAATCTCTCCAATTTAGAGAGAACCAAATTTGGGCTCTTTTTCTCCTCCCTTTCTCTCCAGTTCTCTCCATTAACGTTCTCTTCTCTCCCAGCTTAATTATCCAAACGAGAGAACTGGAAAGAAAGTGGTTCTCTAACTCTTCTCTTCTCTCCAGTTCTCTCAATCCAAACATAGTCTAAGTCTTTCCCAAAAGTTTTAATAATGCACTACTTTCTTGGTGGGATCTATGGGATATTCAACATCAGGGCACTACTTTCTCTACAACCAAAACTAATGATAAGTAAACACCTAATGAGATGAAGAGTGGCGTAAGGGCGTGTTTGGAATGACAACGTCGCACTGCATGCATTCTAACCTACAATAATTGGATCTTCTATGATACATCCTAGTAGTATAGCATATATCAAACATTTAGTGCCAATATGTTGTAACCAGGTGACAAATGGCTATTACTTTGAAAACCACTTTGCTTTTGAAAATAAAAATACATTACTTCTGAAAATCACTTCTTTTCAAAAGGATTAACATTTTAGCAGCAAAAGCACTAGGATGGACAATACATTCTAAACCACTAGGATGTACCATACCACTAACAGATTTTGTATTATAATTATATTATCTTCTTCATTATCAATTTATTTTAAAAGCAAACTTTTTGCTTTTTTTGCAAAAGCAAGTTCAGTTGGAGATGGTGTTTTGCACATGAGGAGATGAGTTGAGGGTTAGCGCAAGCTCACGATCGCAAAATTCTATAACAAATAACTCTTCGATTTTTCTCTCTCTCGTTATGTAGATTTATCAGCGTTGACACATGTGCTATGCAAAATAAGAATCACTTTCATACTAAATTGGAACATTAAATCTGGTAGAATTTAAGCCGCATAGCTTATCAAAATGACCATAGAAATCCTGAAGGCCTTTGTCGACAATAACTAACTATTTATTAGCATTTCATCAGCACTTCTCAGTAGGTATTAAAGAAGTGTACTCTAACTCGATAAGACTCACTTTGGTATGCAAATTTAAAGAAGAAAAAATGGAAAAAAAAAATCGACAAAGAAAACAGTTTTCTCATGTTTCCCTCCTTGAATAATAACAAAGGAGTTATAATCTTCAAAATGGAATAGGGGCTTAAGAAAAAGAGGAAGGGAAGTTACTCACAAAAATCAAAATTTTTTTCACAAAGCCGGACTTCCCTGTTGATCAGCACCAAACCATCTGTAATTACTCACATGTCATCGAATCAGGGGGGAAAAAAAAGAGAAAGAAAAAAGAAAGAGAACAGAAAAGAAAAGAAACCTAAGAGAACACACAAATAGACAAGGAAGATACGAAAATTTAGGAACTAGATGCAAAGTGAGATGTAACTTTCCAGCAAACAGAATGTATTGATATTATGAATATGAACCAAAGAATAGAAGGATGTTAACAAAAATACAAGAAAACATTCATGTTTACTCCATTGCAATCCAATCAACAAGAAGACAAAGAGATGGATTTATGCAAACTTACTAGTCCTGTGTTAGGCTATCAGTGATAACGAGAGAGAAATGAATGAGATTTTTCTGATAAACTTTCTTTAAACCCTCTGCTTTTTTTTTTTTATCTCATTCTTCAAAGCAAGGAAATGAAGGTAAAAGTGCAGATTTTTAAGAATCTGAAATGACTAGAGATTATTATCTATGAAAATTCACTAACAAGGTAAGAGTGCTTATTGCATGTGAAAAGTTTACTGTATCTATCAAATCGAAGACATTATCATCTCCCAGTTTTGATTTTGGGACTGGCAAAACTTTGAATCTCTGAAAAACATGTGCCTTGTCAGCTGAAAGATTTGTATTTCCCCAAAATACGACTCCTTTGATGCTTCAGTATCGATACAATCCAAAGAAGGGCTTGATTAAGCTGAAAAGAATAGCAGTTAATTCTGATAAGTCTCCTTTGAATTGCGGCGCATTTTCGAATTCCTTTCAGTTCTCAATAACTTCTGTACGTGATATTAGAATTGATACATATACACATATGTTTATATATATATATGTACGCACATGCATGTATCTATTGTAAATTTGAGAAATCTCCTATGAATTACTCCGAGCAGATTCTACTGTTTTACAGCACCACTGTGAATTGGCGAAAACTGTGCGAATGTCGTCCAACGTTGAGAAGGCCAGTATATATATATATATATATATACATGTATGTTTATTAAATTTGAGAAGTCTCTGAATTATACATTCTGAAATTTGAAATTGGTTTTACTCCTAGCAGACTCTACTGTGCTACAGCACCCGCCTGAGTTGTTGGCAGAAACTGCGAAAATGTCGACCCATGGTGAGAAGGCCAAGAAGTCCGAGTCAGAAGGTGTGCGAATGGATTTTGATTGTTGTTTTAGGTTGTGTTTAAGTGTTCAATTATGTTTGCAAATGATATATTCAAAACCTTGTACTTAATAAACACTTACCTGAACTGATGCATGTTAAATCAATAATAAATCACACCCCCCACTCTCACCAATCAAGAAAGACACCCCCACCTACACATTGCTTGCACACTTAATTAGACTGATGTATGTTAAAACAAATAGTAAATGCCACATAACTATTTCCTTCTCCCTTAAAACAGTCAATGGACTGTTTGAGGAGTAAAATCCTATCCAAAGTTCCAAAACAGTGTCTCTCTCTCTCTCTCTCTCTCTCTCTCTCTCTCTCTCTTAGATAATAGTGTTGTTTCTTCCTTTGTTTGTTCTTATGTCTTGGACATTGCTTTGTTTCTAGAGGAACTTTTGCAATGGGAGTTGTGCAGGGGCGGATCTATATAAGGGCCCTCCCCTAAGTTTTAGGAAATTCTTTATATACCCTATAAAAGAAAGTTATATTTAAGTTAAGTCCCCTAAAAATTTAATTAAGTCTCTATTCTATTAGGCCTCATTTGGCAGGCCGGATAAATCTGGCGGATAGGACATGATAAGGCATGATCAGATAGGATAGTAATTTTGTGTGATAAGTTGTTATGTTGTCCTGTGTTTGGAACGTGCCCAGATATATATTCCAGATAATAACTAAATTATTATATTATTATCCTGAAGGAAAAAAGAGATTTGAAAAATAAATAAATAAATAAAAAGTAGATCTGAAGGGAAAAAACTGGATCTTTAAAAAAAAAGAAAAAAAATTTGAAAATGAAAAAGGTCTTTTTGTCCCAAGAAGTTATCTCAAACTTCTAATCTCACCTAATATTCCCCCTTCTATGGGTTAGAGTTATTGCACTCTCCATGAGATAAAAATCAAGTTCAGAACTATTTTATCATATCTGGTGGCACCACCAAACGTCGGATAAAAGTTATATGCCTATTATCCTGACCACCAAAAAGGTTTAGGGGTTGTGTTATGGTAATTAAATTAGGGAATTCTCTCTATCTGAAAAAAAAAAAAAAATTTTAAGGAACTTTTATTTTGCTGTAGGTAGTTTTACATTAACTTGTACATAATGCTCAGAACTCCCTAGACTTAAAGGAAATCATTGGATTCTCTAGAGTCTTTTAGAGACTTGTACATAATATTCATTATAAGTAGGGTGACCTTCTAGAAAGATTACTTTATTATGAGGTCCAAAACTTCTAAAATATTATCATGAGTTTCTATTCCATTGGATGATCGCCCCTTATATAAATCTTGGCCATTGATCGTACTAACTATTATTTATAAATAGGGTGACCTTCATCAAAATTATTCAAGAATTATAAAGTTTCTCGAGAAAAAAAACTGTACTTCGAAGAATTATGCAGATTATTGATCGAGTAGCTAGTAAAAAAGTGCATATTTATGTGTTTTCTCCACTTCTCCGTATCTCTTTTATCGTCAAATATTAAAAGTCTACTTAAGTACTGTAATACGTAAAAGATAGCCCCCTTGGGCCAAATTCCTGGATCCGCCCCTGGAGTTGTGGCAATTTCCATTGTGGTGGTTGTTTTAGGATTTTTTTAACTTCATTTTTGTCCATGAAAATTTTTCTTTAGGTACAGTAGTGAAAGTAGAATTTCCACCTGATTTGCAAAGAGAAAGTCTCTGTCACATACCGTTGAAGCCACGTACAATGTTTAAGCAAGTCTCGAAAGTTTGGCAAGATATCATCCGTGTTCTTCGTAATACTATGCTGCTGAAAACATCCACATGTTTAGTTCAGTTAGTTGAAAGCTCGCACGGATACGTAACAACCCTTCTTATTCCTAAGGATGAAGGCAGAGAAGTGGCTGCAACATACCACGAGCATGAAGCACGACTCTTGCTACATTCGTGTAATGGGTTGCTGCTTTATTCAAGTCTTCCAAGTAGAGAGGTGGCGAGTAAAGGATCGTGAAAATCTTTTTTTTATGCTAGCCTGACAATTAAGAACTTCTTCCAAAATGATAGCCTCACAAACATTCAGCAGCTGATTCTCCCTTCTCTTGGCCAACGTACTGACCCTACTGAAGCGAGTCAACTCTTTGATGAGCAACATCACTTCAAAGTGATGTGTTATTTTTGGCGTGAAGCAGATGCTGCTACTGGGATGACTACGTGCATGGTATTCTCTTTAGAAAATTGGGTGTGGAGAAGATTAACCACCAGGATTACTAACTCAATTATTTTACCTCAAGATAATTTCATGAGAGAGGAATATGCTATGAATTGCCTCTACCATAAGAGAAAGATTTACAAACTGTGGTGCAAATGCTTGCTAGTATATGATGAGGATGCTAAAGACTTTAAGTTGGTAGAGTTGCCCCAACGAGACAATTTGAATATAATATTCAATCTCAGATATTTTAGGGGTCTCTTATTCCAATGCGAATGCATTGTTAATATGTGTGATCTAGTTGATGACAAGATAAACATATACGCTTATAACGAAGGGGTTTTTGGGTCCGATTTGGCAGCTCAATCAGAGCATTGCCTTGGGCCATTTGGTAGAGGCAGCATCACCTATCTTATGACCCCAAGACGACTTCGAAAGCTGATCGCTTTTGGTTTCAATGAAGAGCTGCAAATAATGTGTTGAAGTTAATGCCCTGTTTGGGCTGTTTTGTAATTAGATTATAACTTATATCTCTTTTGGTAATTTTTTATCTGTGTCTTTTAGATGTTTGCCAAGTGTATGGTGGATCTAGGATCCTTTTTTGGGAAGCTTTGTTTTTATTATTCTCTCACATTTTGTGTTAAAAAATATGCACAGAGAATGGAAATACAGCAGCCTCTGCTTTTCCTTTTGCTCCCAACTCAAGCTTATCTCCCTCAATTTTATTGCTTCATTTCTCTACACAAATCTTTGGAGAGTTAGATTCTAAATCCCAACAGATTGGTATCAAAGCACTGGTTGATCAATCACAACTGGGAGTTCATAAATTTGAAAGGGAAACAAACCCTAGAAGAAGAAGAAGATTTACATGGCAACTTCAAGCAACCAAAATCAGGGAACTCAACCCCAAATTCCAATCTTTAATGGGGAAAATTATGACTTTTGGTGTGTGAAGATGAGAACTATATTTGTATCCAATGATCTTTGGGAGTACGTAGAAGATGGGTATGATGAACCGGAAGATGCCGAGACTTTGGCAAATGTTCAAAGGCAAATTAAAGAGCACAAGAAGAAGGATGCAAAAGCCCTAACTTTCATTCAACAAGGGGTTGTTGATACAATTTTTCCAAAAATCATGAGAGCAACAAAGGCAAAGGAAGCATGGGATATCTTGCAACAAGAGTATGAAGGAGATGAAAAGGTAAGAAATGTGAAACTCCAAACTCTTAGAAGAGAATTTGCAAATATGAAAATGAATGATGCTGAAATGTTAAAGGATTTTTCATCAAGATTTATAGGGCTTGTAAATCAAATGAAATCCTATGGTGAAGAAATTAGTGATAAAATTATTGTAGAGAAAATGTTGATTAGTTTACCTGAAAAGTTTGATTCCATTGTGTCTATCATTGAACAAACTAAGGAAATGTCTAAGTTAAGTATTCAAGAATTGATGGGTTCATTAAAAGCCTTCGAGCAAAGATTGATACAACGCTCCAAAAAATCGATTGAAAGTGCTTTTCAATCTAAACTCAATATTCAAGAAGTACCAAAATTTGATCAAACCAAAGGGGAGTCTTCTAGAGGTGGAAGACAAGCAAGAGGAAGAGGTAGATATGCAAGAGGAAGAGGAAGAACTAATTTTGGAAGAAGAGGAAATGTAGATTCCACTCAACCAAGGTATGGAATTTGTAAGCGGAATAGTCATGTTGACAAAGATTGTTGGTTTAAGGGTAAACCACAATGTTATGATTGTAAGAAATTTGGGCATGTTCAAAAGGATTGTCGATTCAAGAACAATCAACAAGCAAATTTTTCCGAAGAGAAAGAAAGTGATGGACATATGTTCTATGCTTGTCAATCAGCATCGGAACACAAATATAATGTGTGGTTCCTTGATAGTGGTTGTAGTAATCACATGACCGGTGACAAGAGAATTTTTGTTAATATGGATGCTTCCTCAAATTCCCAAGTGAAAATGGGAAATGGTGCATTGGTCCAAGCAAAGGGAAAAGGCACTATTGCGATTGAAACAAAGAAGGGAAGAAAATTCATCAAGGATGTGTTGCTTGTTCCGGACTCGGAGCAAAATTTGCTAAGTGTTGGGCAACTTGTGGACCATGGATACTCGGTTCACTTTGAAGACAATTCTTGCAAGATTTATGACAAAGGGGGGAGAAGTCAAGTTGTTGCAAATATCAAGATGGAGAAAAATAGAAGCTTTCCTCTCACTTTTTCATATTCAAAAAATGTTGCCTTGAAGATGGAAATTGTTGATGAGTCATGGCTTTAGCATAGAAGGCTTAGGCACTTGAATTTTCAAAGCTTGAAGAATCTACAACAAAAGAACATGGTGTATGGTTTGCCAAACATACAAGAAGTCAAAGAAGTTTGTGAAGGATGTGCTCTTGGCAAGCATCACCGAGAGTCATTTCCCAAGGAGAAGGCATGGAGAGCTAAAGCACCATTGGAGCTTGTTCATACCGACGTTTGCGGACCAATGACAACTCCAACTCATGCCGGTAACAATTATTTCTTAATCTTTGTTGATGATTTTACTCGCATGACATGGGTGTATTTTATGAGACAAAAATCCAATGTTTTTTCAATTTTCAAAAAGTTTCAAAATCTTGTTGAAAGGCAAAGTGGATATCTCATGGAAGTTTTGAGGAGTGATAGAGGTGGAGAATACAACTCCAATGAATTCAATAAATTTTGTGAAGATATCGGATTGGATAGGCAATTGACCGTTGGGCACACTCCACAACAAAATGGAGTGGCGGAAAGAAAGAATAGAACAATTGAAGAAATGGCAAAATCAATGCTCCATGAGAAAGGATTGCCTAGGTCCTTTTGGGGTGAAGCGGTATACACGGCGGTTTATTTGATGAATAGATGTCCAACAAAGGCTTTGGAAAACCAAACTCCATTTGAAGCATGGAGTGGTAGAAAACCATCCGTGAACCATTTGAAAATATTTGGTTGCATTTGTTTTGCTCATGTTCCCAAAGAAACAAGGCGCAAACTTGATGAAGCTAGTGAAAAGTGTATCTTTGTGGGTTATAGCTCCCAATCAAAGGGCTATAGACTCTTTAGTTTGAAGAAAAACAAAGTGATTATTAGTAGAGATGTGCTCTTTAATGAGAAAGATTTTTGGGATTGGAAAGAGACGAAAATTCAAGTTCAAGTCTCTACTTTCAATGAAGAATCGGAGAATCAAGAAAATGAAAATGAAGATGTTATTGAAGCTCCACAACAAATGTCTCCCATTGCTAGTCCACAATGTTCTCCTTCAAGTTCCAATTCCTCATCTCCAAGCTCAACTCCAAGAAGGATGAAAAGTCTTAGTGATGTGTATGCAAGTTGTAATTTTTGTGTTGTTGAACCGGAAAGCTTTGAAGAAGCAATTAAAGAAGAGGCTTGGAAGCAAGCCATGGAAGAAGAAGTTCATGTGATTGAAAAGAACAAAACTTGGGAGTTGGTAGAGAAGCCGAAAGACAAAGATATTATTGGGGTGAAGTGGATATTCAAAACTAAATTCAATTCGGATGGTTCAATTCAAAGAAACAAAGCAAGACTTGTGGCAAAAGGGTATTCACAGCAGCCCGGAGTTGATTTTAATGAAACTTTTGCACCGGTTGCTTGTCTTGACACAATTAGATCTCTTATTGCATTGGCGGCTCACAAGGGTTGGTTTTTATACCAACTTGATGTAAAATCAGCCTTTTTAAATGGTGTTTTGAATGAAGAAGTTTATGTTGAACAACCACAAGGATTTGTTGAGAATGGTGAAGAAGAAAAGGTGTACAAATTGAAGAAAGCTTTGTATGGCCTAAAACAAGCACCGCGGGCATGGTATAGTGAGATTGATGTTTATTTCACCAAAAGGGGTTTTCAAAGAAGCAAAAATGAGCCAACCTTGTATGTCAAAACACAAGGTACTACTGATATTCTTATTGTTTCACTTTATGTTGATGATTTAGTGTTCACCGGTAGTAATGAAACAATGATCCAAGATTTTAAAGGAGACATGATGAACAAATATGAAATGAGTGATTTGGGATTGTTGCATTACTTCCTAGGCATTGAAATTTACCAAAAACATGAAAGTGTATTCATTTGCCAAAAGAAGTATGCAAAGAATCTTCTTGATAAATTTAGAATGGAAAATTGCAAATTGGTGGCAACACCTTTGGTTGTAAATGAAAAATTGTTGAAGGAAGATGGAAGCAACGAAGTTGATGCATCTCTCTATAGAAGCTTGGTTGGAAGCCTATTGTACTTGACGGCTACAAGGCCGGACATCATGTTTGCTACTAGTTTGTTGTCGCGCTTTATGTACAATCCAAGTCAAACTCACTTTGGGGCTGCAAAAAGAGTTTTGAGATACATTCAAGGCACACTTGATTTTGGTATTGTGTATGAGAGAAATGTTGTAACAAAATTGGTTGGATTTTGTGATAGTGATTGGGCCGGATGTAGTGATGATATGAAAAGCACCTCGGGGTATGCATTCTTTCTTGGTTCCGGTGTATTTTCTTCGGCATCCAAGAAGCAACAAACCGTGGCACAATCTACCGCCGAGGCGGAGTATGTGTCGGCATCAATGGCAACCTCACAAGCAATTTGGCTTAGAAGAATATTGGAAGATGTTGGTGAAAAGCAAGGAGAAGCTACTCCAATTCTATGTGATAACAAATCTGCAATTGCAATGACAAAGAATCCCGTCTACCACAGCCGAACAAAGCACATAGCCATCAAGCATCATTTCATTCGTGAAGCTGTGGAAGATGATGAGATAGAGATCAAGTATTGTAAATCCAATGATCAAGTGGCGGACATTTTTACCAAAGCTCTTCCCAAAGACAAGTTTCAATACTTCAGAGAAATGATGGGTGTCAAACAAGGCATTAAGGGGGAGTGTTGAAGTTAATGCCCTGTTTGGGCTGTTTTGTAATTAGATTATAACTTATATCTCTTTTGGTAATTTTTTATCTGTGTCTTTTAGATGTTTGCCAAGTGTATGGTGGATCTAGGATCCTTTTTTGGGAAGCTTTGTTTTTATTATTCTCTCACATTTTGTGTTAAAAAATCTGCACAGAGAATGGAAATACAGCAGCCTCTGCTTTTCCTTTTGCTCCCAACTCAAGTTTATCTCCCTCAATTTTATTGCTTCATTTCTCTACACAAATCTTTGGAGAGTTAGATTCTAAATCCCAACATAATGTTCTTTTCCTTGGATGGAGTTGTTTTGGGTTATTTTTTCGAGAAGCGACAGTGGCTTAAGTTGTGGAAGCAACCAAACATTTACATCATAAGCAGTTATGCGTCTAGTTTCCGAATGAAGCACGTCAACCTAAGGGACTTTTTCATTAATGAATGAATAATATTCAAGTAAGCAAATCTTTAGCACTATTCTCGAAATGTTTTCTTTTCTTTCATTCTTCTTCTTAATTTTTTCTGTACCCATAATTTTAGGTATTACTGTAACAACCTACATTTCATTTTATTATTAATTTTGGCATGTCCATATTTAAGTTGTATTTCCATTGACATAATTAAATTCATTTAGTATTGTCTGCTTTTAAGTTAATTGCAAGTCTCATGTATCTAAATTTTATTATTTGTTTTATTTCATGTTAAATTCTTATTGGGGTCAAACTGCAATTTTATAAAATAAGTCATACTTGTGTTGGGTTTTAAAACTGTCACGCCCCGACGTAGCATAATACAGGAAAGCATTTAATTTCCTTTATGGACTCGTAGGTCGTGACAAGTGAGTATGACCAATTGTCCCTGCAACAAAATATCTTAATAGCATTTCTAGAGCAAAGGATACTAATAAACATAATCCTCCAAAATTAAAACCTACTAACTATTACAGCAGTCATAAACTTAGGCACAAAACGCCTTATTCAAAAGTCTAAAACTAGTTTATTACAACCCGAATTAAAAAGACATAGGAAATATAAAACAGCCTCCTGGAAAGTCCCCTGCCTCTAACTAGCATAGTCGAAATACTCTGGCTGCTCCTGACCCAGAAAATCTGGACATAGAGTCCAGGACGCATCAAAGTCGTCAGCTTATGAAAGCTGGTGAGCAAAATAAACAAGTGCTCGCAATGTATATATAAGTAAATAAACAACGGTGCAATTTAACTTTAAAAGTAATAGATTCAAGGTTCCAATTCCAACATAAGTCACGGGGGAATAAAGTAAGCAATAAATATGCGACCGTGCATGAACAATGTAGCATCTCATCTTTCTGACTCTTTTCTCTCAACAAGACTCGACTCAACCAAACCATTACCTCAGATACCAGGAATGATATCTGATCGATATCTAAGTCGTACACAACACTGTCGCCTTCAATACCAGGAATAATATCCGATCGATATTGAGGTCGCACACCACGCTATCGCTTTAGATACCAGGAATAATATCCGATCGATATCTAAGCCGTACTCAATACCATCGATTCGGATACCAGGAATAATATCCGATCGATATCCGAAACGAGCGCCTTAGATACCAGGAATAATATCTGATCGATATCTAAGCCGTACTCAATTCCATCGCTTCGGATACCAGGAATAATATCCGATCGATATCCGAGACGAGCGCCTTAGATACCAGGAATAATATCCGATCGATATCTAAGACGTACACAACACTGTCGCCTCCAATACCAGGAATAATATCCGATCGATATTGAGGTCGCACACCAGACCGCCACTCTTTACTCTTTTCATGCTTTCTC
Organism: Hydrangea macrophylla; assembly: GCA_033977485.1. Taxonomy (NCBI): domain Eukaryota; kingdom Viridiplantae; phylum Streptophyta; class Magnoliopsida; order Cornales; family Hydrangeaceae; genus Hydrangea; species Hydrangea macrophylla. Next base: position 84,205,617 of record CM066982.1, on the reverse strand, counting down.
ACACCCATGCATGTTGACACAACCTCGACCCTAATATGTATGTCAATGTTCACAATGTGTAGCAACAGTTATTAATCTCAAAGCTGGATATTCGTTCAACATAAATCTCAGTCTGAAACGTTCTTATAAGTTCAATTCCTAACAGTGAGCCTTTAAAACAGTATATTTGTCAAATAATTCTTTAAAAACTTTCAAAACCTTTTTCAAAATAGTCCCTTATAAAAAAAATACAAAAACTGCTCAAACTGCCCAGGTCGCGCGAGCGGACCACGCGAGCGAGGGAGAGGGGGGGTCGCGCGAGCGGGCCGCGCGAGCGAAGGGGGAGAACGGGTCGCACGTCAAGCGAGCGAAGGGGAAAAATGGGTCGCGCGAGCGAATGGGGGAATGGGTCGCGCGAGCGGTCCGCGCGAGCGAGTCGTGCGCACGAGTTGTCACAGTTTCATCATCTTCCTCGTTTTTCCCCTGTTTTTTATTTCAAACTGTATTTTTACCCATTTCTGTTTTCTGTTTCAATTATGTCATGCCATATATGGATTTCTTCGTCTTTCTGCGTAGATTAAGAATATGCGATCAATTTAAACAAATACGGATTATATCTCTAGATATTCGCAATTAAAGTAAGGGTGTCAAAACTTTAAATCAACGATACATCGCGATACGGATGAATTACTCCGTAGGATTCGAACCGTAGCTTATTGGGACTAAGATCTTTCATTCCCAATTCACGGATTTCATTTTGATTAACTTTTGTAAAACTCCAATTTTCAAAGCTGTAATGGTGTATCTATATATATACACATATACACATATATACACTAAAATATACATATATATATATATATGTTGAGAGTGAGTTTATAATACTCACTGAGGGTGATTAGACTGAAAATTTGAGACCGATAATTTTCGCCGTCGATTCCGTTGTTTGAGAATTTCTCCGTTTCTTCTCTGGATTGAAATATATATATATATATATATCTATATAGCTATGTATGTGTGTAAGTGTATATTATATATAATCTGTGTATGTGTGTGATATATAGTATGAGTGTGTGTGTTCTTGAGAGAGTTGAGAGAATTGAGAGAGAATTGAGAGATGCAGTGAGTGAATGAGAGAGTTATACACAAATATATAAACTGTTAGAGTTGGGTAGCCTCCAAGCAAAGGAGAGATCACCCGGTGAGGTTGAGCTCACATGCTCCCTCACCCAAGACGCGGTAAAGATGCAGTATTAAAACATAACTGGTATTTTCGGGTAAAATAAAATACAGGAAAATAATATTAGTGTAGGAATAAATTCCGGGTTGTACAAAAATATAGATATCGATTTTCAAATCCTTAGAAAGTATTTCTTTATTTAAGGAAATTACAGTTTGACCCCAAATAATTATTATAAGTAGGAAATTAAAATGAAATATCCATTTATTAATGAAAAGAAATAACAGGGTGTTACAAAAACTGTATATTAAAAAGGTAGAAATGTTTTCTTTTAATTCAAACTGTATTTATATAAAACCAGAAAACCATTTCTTATGTTAAAATGAATTTTCTGTATTGTTGTGGTGACCACCGCGACGCGAAAATACCAGTTTATGTGCAAAACTGTCCACGCCACGTTGATCTCTCACAGTTTGGAAAACTCCACCAATCAAGATATGACACCTACTTTTCCATTTATGGCAAGTAATCATTGGGTTGGGCTTGTTTGGGAATGCTTTGTGTGTGTGTGTGTGTGTGTGTGTGTGTGTGTGTGTGTGTGTGTATGTGTATTCTTATGCCATAAGCTAAGTTTCGCAAACACCCAATTTGACCCCTACATATCTAACTTTGCCCTTGGTGAATTGATTGAGTTAATATATCTGTGCATATAATCATATACGTATTATATGTACATCAGTTTATGTGTGTAGTGTAATTTATATATTTAGAATCTATTCTTTTTGTGGAGTCAAGTTCAAGGGACTTGGGGCCCAAGTTCTTCAACTCATTCTCTATATATACATTACCTATACACACAATTTGGGGACTTCAACTAGTAATTCAGAGACATTATAAAGAGAGGGTTTAAGAGTTCATTCATACAGAATTCTTAGACAGAGAAAGCTTCTCTTCTCCATAGCCAAGCTTCATATTGATTTCTTGTATTGCTATCTTTCTCAATAATTTCTCCAAACTCATAGCACAGTGAGTATTTATAACTCACTCAGAATGTAATTCATGCTTTAATTTCTTTTGTGATTGTCTAATTTTGAAATTTCCATTGATGATCACACGTTTGAAGTTTCATAGCTTCAAATCAAGATTTTTCAAACTCAACCAAAATTCGTTTTCTTAGATAATTATGAAAGATTACATGTTGTAGATTCTATGTTTAAAGTATAAGGGCTTAATTCATTCATAGGAGGACGTATATTGAAAACGAAATTTTGACGTCCTTCGATTTTTCATAAAATTTGTGAGCTACGGATCGATTCAAGTAAAATTGATCATAGATTCCTAATTCTTGCAAAAAATCGAAGAAAATCATATATTACATGACCTATTTACTTCCAAATTGCAAAATGGGTCAAAAGACCCCTTAATTTCTGAAACAAGGGAAAACCAGCGATGAAGACAAAGCTTCTGCCTGAACTCGCGCGCGCGATCGCGCGAGCGAGGGTCACGCGAGAGGCCCGCGCGAGCGACCCCTCGCGCGAGCGGCCTGCGCGCGCGAGCTGTGTATTTTCAGGCAGACAGAAAAGATCTTAATAAGAAAAATAAAAATTAGGCAGATCGCGCGAGCAAACAGCGCGATCTCCCTGTATTCTGGCAGTTGGAAAAGTTTTATAAAAGAAAAGGAAAATCGGGCATATTGCGCGAGCGGCCCGCGCGCGCGACTTCTGACAGTTTTTAAATTTTGCTTATTTTATGTTAAGGAACTATTTGGGTGATATTTCAGGGACTTTTAAAGCTCTGTTTGGGAAATTTACTAAAACAGAAACCTATTTGATTATATTTGGACGATTGAAATGATATATTACGACTTAACAATCCCCGTACGTACGTTGTTCCTATAATTCAGCATTTTACTTTTGTTTAAGTGTCATGACATACATGTGGAGTCAGTTGTACATGCATAGTGAGTGTAAATGTTGGTCAGTGTGGAAAAGAGTAATGGTCAGTGTGGAAAAGAGTGTGTGGTTGAGATTGTGTTGTGGACACTCCCTGGTAATTGTGTACCAAAGTGTGACGTGTTGGGATTGCGGTGAGAGTGTCTTTGTAATGCGACGGTGGCAAAACTGGACACTCTCTGACGCCCATGGAAGCGTTAAAGTGTGTGACGCCGAACTTGGACATTCCCTGGCACCCATGGTAGTGCTAAAGTGTGGCCTACGGACACTCCCTGGTACTCGAGTCTAGATACTGCGTGAGGTTACCTCCGGTATTTGCGAGGCAAATTAGGTGCTAAAGTATGAGGCATTGGATACTCCCTGGTACCCCGGACCAAAGTGTGAGGCAAATTGGACATTCCCTGGCACCCCTGTGCTAAAGTGTGGCTATCAGAGTATTACAAGGATACTGGTGTGAGATAGTAGGTTGTTGTGTTTGTCGAGAGAAAAGAGTCGGTAAGATGAGATGGTGCATTATTTTTCATACACGGTCACATATATGTGAATTAAAGCTTTCAAATGATGTTGTGGTTGTTTTCTAAAAATGAACTTCTTACTTTAATGTAAACTTGTTGAATTAAATGGGAATAGGAAAATGGTGAATGAGTATTTGTTACATTCAAAGTTATGTTTTTAATACTCACCAGCTTCTTGAAGCTGACAGCGTCGATGCGCCCTGGACATTCGTGTTCAAGCTTTTCAGGTTATGACTATGCTGGGCCCTATGATTATGCAAACTGAGAACGGCTGCTTTGGAAGATAGAACTGTTATCAATATCCTATGTTTTAAGTTATAAACTATTTTGTAATAAGGATGACTATAATAGACGATAGATATTGTTTTGTTTAGGCGGCTTGTGCCTTAGTTGACCCCGTATTGTAATATGTAATAAGTTAGAAAAATATTTGTAAGCCTTGATTGCTCTGCTCTGATTATTATGTTTTTGTTGTTGACGTTTGGGACGGAATCGATCCTTCAAACTATCACGACCTACGGGTCCATAAAAGAAATTAAACACTTTCCTTATTTATGCTACGTCGGGGCGTGACAGTTACTCCTATTTGCTATGTTAGATGGCATATCTAGTTTTATATCCCAAACTCTGAAATTATTTGGGTGGCCTCTCCATGTGTCATGGTATTGGAAGATCTTAGCCCTATTCCACGACAAAGCACTTCAAAATTGATACAAGGAATCAAAGTGATTAGTTGCAAATTACACAAGAAATATACCCCAGCCCCTCTTCTTATCTTGCACCTTTATTCAAAAAGGAACCAACCTAGATACCATATACACGTGTGTGGGATTTGAGCCTTTTGGCAGGTAGCTATATCATTGATTTTCAATCCCTCCTTCCGTAAACTAAAATATAACATAATTTCACAATCTTTTTCCTAGCTAAAAAACAGTGCTTGTCCCAGGCCCTAACTTGTTTGATCATTGATGTGCTCAGCATGATTCTGTTTATTGGGTTGCAATTGGTAGGTAAATTTTATCTTTCTATTGAGGATTCTTTTTTATCATCATTAGTTCCTTTCCCTTTTATTCTCTATGATTTCTATATCGTGTAAACAGAAAATCAGTGTATATTTTCCCCTTTTCTTCTCTATGACTTCTATGTTACATCATTATCAATGGTGAGAACGCATCCCAAAGTTGTCATACGAAACAACCCCTTGGCCAATCTCCATCTCATTGTCTTCGTTTGTGAATAACTCTTGGAAAAGAAAAGGCCAATTATGCCTTCCCAGACTATCGATCAATCAAGAATCCTCTAATTCCAGGCCAATCAGTAGGTCGATATTTTCAATGGCCACCCATCTTAATGATGCAAGAATTTGAAACCTCAGGTTAGAGAGCATTAAATTGAAGATGATACCACCTCTCTAAAACCTAATGTCTATTGTGTTTCTAATTTATCTCATTTGTGGGTTACCGAATTATCTTATTATTAAAAACTCTTCTCTTTAACTTCTTTTACACATAAGACTTCTGAAGCTTTCGAAATGTCATGTCTAGTTATGATTGTCTTCTTTTATTTTCGCCGACAATTCACAGTGGTGCTGTAGAACAGTAGAGTTTGCTCGAAGTAAAACCCATTTGAAATTTCAGAATATGTAAGAATATGTCCACATTCAAAATTTTGGCGCCAAAAAAAAAAAAGAAAAAGAAAAAAATAATAAAAAAAAAAGAGTTGGGATGAATTTGAAAACTCGTGTAATTCGAAGGAGACTTCTCGGCATTATACATATATACACTGTATACATGCGTATGTATCATTATGAAATTTCAAAAAAAATAGCTTACTGACTACTGTTATGAAATCTCACAATCTTCAAAAACACACATAAAAAATTAAAATTCACAAAAAAAAAAAAAAAAAACTCGCTGCTATGAAATTTCACATGTTACGGATCTGAAATTTCACATTCAGACTGCACAAACGTGTGAAAAATCATGGTCTGTCACCACCGCAACTCCGCTGGAATCCGCCGCCACCAAACCGGTACAAGCTGAATATTGACGATGCTATCTTCACTGGCAGAAATCAGGTCGGGTAGGGAGCTATTTTACGATACCACTATGGACATGTTGCTTGCTATGGTGGATGTAGTGGTTGGGTAGAGTCGGCCACGACAGCACCGACAGACAATTAATCCTCCACACCACAACCAATGACGGCGGTGGTGTTAATGCCACAGATAGAATTGAAGCCTTAATACATGCCCCATAAAGCTTCAATATGTCTGACTACTTGTTGTTCACATCACCCAAGTACAATTTCGTCTACTATGGGTCGCCTTTGTACAGGAATCTGAGCTCACAGAGGGTGAGGGAGTGGTTGGCCTACCATGTGAAACTTTTCAGAGAAAAGTCACATTTTGTGATATAGGACGCAGGGGGTTGATGATAATGGATTGAGATAGGTTATGTGACTTTGCAGGACAAAAGAGAACATGAACGATTTGATGGCTACTATCATAACCAGTTCCCAATTTTGAATGATTGTTTGCATAGATATAGATTTCATGGCCAAGTGGATGTTCTTCGATTTGGATGAGTTCATATTTGTTCTCAACACCACCACCACCAAATCTTTAATGGCTGAAATAATGAGAAAATTCAAATAAAACAATCTTCCTTAATTCGTGGATATAAATTGTTTGCAATCACTAAAAGATTTAAAAATGCTTAAATCATGGGGATGGTATACCAAACTGATATGGTTCATCTTTCATAACAGATTTTGACCATTTAAAAGACATAAATGTAGATAAGTATATATATATATATAGATGTGTACATATAGTATCTTTATATACCTAAGGGAAAAATTGTTCTTAAAAATTGTAATTAAGTGGGTATAGGGACCTATTACTACTCACGTTAGGGCCTAGGGGGGTGGGGATATATTGCTACATTAAGAAAAGGGGGAGTTCTGATTGATGCACGGCTAGAATAGGTAGGGACTTATCACTAAATTTCTATAAAATATAAGGTAAATTGCCGCACCCTTATAGTTTGGGTATAACCTTATTTTTGCCCCTGTAGTTTCAATTTGGTTATTTTTCTACTTACATTTTCATTTTTTTTTTCAATATAGCCCATTCGTGAAAATTTTTTACCATTTTTTTATTACAGAAATAGGTCATATGATCCACACGTGAGGTATCATTAGGGGCATAATGGTAAATTTACTTAAAGAAATTGCACTTTACACACCTATATTGAACTTAAATCTGTCAAAAATTCTAAAAAAAATTGATGAATGAGACTACATTGAACCTAAACTGAAATTATAAATACCAAAGTGACAAAATTGAAACTATAAGGACCAAAGTGATATTGTCACGACCCATCCCACTACGCGTGGAAATAGGACACGTGGCACGCCACCAAGGCTCATCCAATCATCATCCAACGATACGCAGCGGAAAGAACTTTAAAACAACCCTGGGTATTTTAAAACTTAGGAAACATTACCCTTTGAGTTGAAAATCCATTGAAAATCGGAGTTATAAAAAAATTTGGCCAAGTGGAAACACGTCCAAAAGAATCAGTTTTGAAAACAGAGGTTCAGTCGACTATGCCTAGCAGAAACCAAAACCCAAAATTCTCAACAGAGGTCCAGTCGACTGATCAAGGAATTCAGTCGACTGCAATGGTTACTATTTGGATCAGTAGCTAAAATCTACAGTAGTTCAGTCGACTGTGTTATGTAGAACCAAAATTCAACATTTTTAAAAAGGGGTCCAGTCGACTGCTTAATGGTACAGTCGACTGGTTTTGCCATTAATAGAAGCAGTAGCCAAAAATCAACAGTGTTCAGTCGACTGATAAAAGGTCCAGTAGACTACTTCTCTTACTATTCACTTTCAGTGTCTCAATCACACGGAATTCAGTCGACTGACATAGGGTCCAGTCGACTGCTCCCCTACTGGGCAGCCATGTTGTGAAAATTAACAGCTCATGCTTCTCCACACCAACAACAATCACAACCATAACTGAAATACAACATTTAAACATAACCACAGACGTTCAAATACAGGATTACCATACTACAGAACTAATCCAAGGATCTATTACAACGTATTACATAACCCAATTCCTTGATACCAGTTTAGGAAATAGAAACAAAAATATAAACAAGTGATTCCCCCGGCGCTCTTTAACGGCCTCACCCATCACCCTTCTTGTTGTCTTTCTTCTTACCTGCAATGGAGTACATCTCCACTGCTCAGCTATATGCTGAGCATACAAGTCTAACATGTGCAATATATAACAAAACATGCTTTAATCTCATAAATCATATCAATAGTCTCTAGGGAGAAAAATACGCATTCATCCAGTAGCGACAAGTCCAAGCCTTAAACTGCGATGTCTATGGCAAGTCCAAGCCTACAACCATTACATCCCCACAAGTGCCATGGCAAGTCCAAGCCTACAACCATGCACAGTAGTCGTGTTTGGTTGGAAAATTTATAAGTGTGTGCGAGCGTGCCAGGCAAGCAAATTGCCAATGTGTATGTGTGATTATCCAAACTGCGCCTCACCAGGGAATTGTGGTGACGTTCGATGCCTTGAACAGGACTTTAATTATGTAAGAATGTGACTAACTGAAGAACTTCGAACTGACTAAATTAATATCTACTCCTAAATAAGAACAGTAAAGTGACTAAAAGTAACGAACTACTTTTATTAAATTAAAGTAACTACAATCTAACCTTGAAGATGACTTCAAAGGTGTTCTACTCCTAAATCTAAGTATCTAGATAACAATACAGTAGATGTATTGAGAGATATATGTTGATGTTTGATCGAAGGATCCCTTTCGAATACACAATCCTTCTATTTATAGACGTCGAGGCCTCAGCAACTTGATTTGAATGTTCCCTCCTCTTTCAAACTAATAACTGCTCTTGTACGTGGCATTTTTTCAAGTTGACAACTGCCCTTTAGTTATTCCATGATGATCAACACGTGTCTTCCATCAATCAAATATTTGAACAAAATGAATCAGCCTCAACTGCTTATAACGGTTCCAAGGTTCATCAATTTTCACCAATTATCTTGCCACGTCACATCTTGCGTGTCAAACCTGCATTGGCTGAATATTTCATCACAAACATTACCCCCCGCGCCATTTTCCTTTTGATTTAAAAAGATAATGGTGATCGTGGTTAGATCATGCTGGGCAGTTAACATCTTATGCAATCTTTGAATGTTCTTAAATTGCATGATCATCTCTTCAATTCACTCCAAACCATCGCATTTGCTTGACCCTTAAGCCCATGTTACTTTGAATTTACTCTCTTGATCATGTCTTCTTCTCAATCTTTGTTCGATGTTAGAGATAGCTTTCCTGTTGATCTTCTCGAAGAAGTGATGCTATCAACTAAACACCCTGAAATTCCTCCTCGAACCAATTGGGATCCCCTTGAGGTTCCTCCTGAACCTTTCACCTACTCAAAATGGAGAAAATGGCATGAGATGTTAAACAGACCAAATGCTCCTTCATCAGGGCAGCATTCATCCTCGAGTTCCTCTAAATCGATTTACAATAATCAAACGTTTCCTCCTGCTTGGGAACAACATATTTCCCATGGTGAAGGAGTAGGATATTACAAGGGAATGAAGCTCGAAACCCCAATCACAGTGCCTTCAGTTGTTCATCCAAGCTTCGAGTACCCTGAGGCCGAAGGTGTTATTCAAAGTAGGACAATAAAACCATACTATCCATTTTCGAATCGTCTCTCTCGAGAGCAAAATCTGTTGAATGCCTGGCTGATCTCTTCAACCAGTCCTCCCGGTGAGAGACTCCAAAGAGGTAATGTCTTAATTCCTCAAGGCAGGCCTCCTATCCACACATATGTAAGGGCATCTCATGAAAATTTTTCCAATGAGCACTACTCCTCAGCTTTCCTTTCGAAATGCAAACTTTTCGAGAAAGATTATGAAGAGAGAGTACTTCTCTTTGATCATTCTGTACTAGGCTTTCCTGACACCAAAGTTCAAGTGATAGATCCTACTGAAGACATTAGTGATCCTTTTTTAAAACTAGACCAATTGTGTAGACATGGTCCTACATTCGAGCACACTCCATCCATTACATCACCCTCCCCATGCTTGATTATTCAAGCTCAAAGGCTATTAGTTGCCTTTTCTCATCTTCCATTCTCTATTCTGCAAAATTTGAGAGCTCGAATCAACTTCGAATGGGGCTATCACATCTTATGTCATGAATGGAATATTTCAACGCTTGTTCGAACTCAAATGGATTTTACCCTTCGAACTTTGGCTTCCCACATAAGATGGTATTCTCATCATCAAGAAAGTGTCCATCATCTGAACTATCTATTAGATCTCTATGAAAGTCTCAAAGAAACCCCCAATGCACTCCTTGATGAAGTCTTAGAATTCAAAGAGAAATATGTTTATGGTTGTGGCAGCTCTGATGAAGAAAGCACCATTTCCCATTATTCGAAGCCAGATCTCGAAAGTCGAATTGCATATCTCAAAAATGAAGCCAAAGCTGTTGGTATTTCCCTTCGAGGCAAGACTCCATTGGCCAAAGAACTTTGAAGTCTTCGCAAAGCTCTATTCAAGATCAACTCTCAGTTAAGCCAATATGAAAAACAACTCAAGGAAGCTTACCTCGTCCTTCAAAGTGAAGATAAATTGGCATTAGAAACCAGAAACCTAGGTTTTGAGATAGAACTAGAGGCAGAGTATTTTGCCTATTATTGGGCTATGTTTCACAATTTAGTTACTTATGGGTTTCCCCACTTTTACCAATTATGTCTTTGAATTGTAACTGCACTCTCTTCTTAATGTAATGAATGATAGAACATTCACATTTCTAGTAATAGATTAGTTCATTCTGAACCAGTATGTCTTTTCCTTTGATACAACGGTCCAAAAAGGTAATCGAATATAACGGCTATTTCTCAATAAATGCACCTCTTTCCAAACGTCACCAAAGGTTATAAATAGATAAGCACAAAGAAAGACAATCCTTCTGACTTCCACCAATTTGTTTTTCCCTAAACCATTTATTTTGCACTTTGTTTTCCCTACCTGTTTATTTCTTCGCAATCCAAAAAATGGCAAAATCTGAAGACAATACTCAACTTCAAAAGATTTGCGACGATTTTGAAAAGATCATTAGAGATGAGCAAGAGCGCTATTCGAGTGGGCAAGAGACTTCTCTGGTTCACGAGATTCTTGTTCCTATTACTCTTCCCAACCAGGAATCTTCAATTGTTGTAGGTCCCTGCCTAAGCGTTCCAAGCTTGAGACTCCATGTCTACTACCCTAGACTAGGAGAACAACGCTTAACTTACCAACGGGAACTCCCAAATCCCAAGTATGACTGGAAATTTAGACACTGGCCTAAACCCGCAAAGGATTGGCCTGAATGGGTAGATAGGATTTTAGAGAATAGGAGAGAAATTCTGATCACCACAGGGATTTACCATGCTGTCAATCTTTCGAAATTTCCCATCGAATCCAGTCCTAACTTAATAGCCGCAGCCCTCTGTTTTTGGAATCCCATTTTCAATCACTTCCAATTTCGATTTGGTCCAATAGGTCCAACTGTTCTAGACATTTGTCATTTATTAGGGTTTTTATCTCATGGGGAAGATGCTCATCCTTATATGGCTGAATATGATAGTCCCCCAATCAACACTGACTCCAAATCATTAGGGTACACCAACTTCCTAATTACCCACAGAAAAACATCAGGAGCAGTGACTGATAAAGAATATTACTGCTTCCTTCTGTATTGGCTCTCGAAACATCTATTTTGTACTTCTTCTCAGAGGGTTGTCCTCGAATTTTCTAATATTGCCAAAGCTTTGGCTGCCGGTCGAAGGTTAGCCTTAGCACCTTTTGTTCTAGGATCTCTCTATAGATCTTTTTCTGATTTGTGCTTCGATCCTTTCATTCTCACCCAAGGTGGTCCTTTCTGGATTTTGCAGTTATGGTTATATGCTTACTTCCCAGAAATTCATGACTTAGGACCCCTATCTAATACTGTAGCACATGGGACCTTTTTTGCTTTATTGCCAAGTGTTGATAAAACTTTCAAAGAATCCCTCTCTCTTTTTTTTAATCTTCCTGAAATGAGGTCAAACAAACTATTCCAACCATTTGAAATCCTCTACAATTCTGAAGACAAATCTCCTCTTTCCCCTCATTGGCTTTGTCAAATTTTGGACAGAGTAGCAAATGCTCTTGAACTAAAAGCTGCATGGGGAAGTTTTCTAATTAGTAGGGACTTATTCTTTGGGAACACCCTTAGCTTCAAATCTCAGGGTGAACTCTACCTTCCCAATCAGTTTTCGAGGCAATTTGGACTTACTCAGTCAATTCCTTTCCCAATCAGAAGTCAGGCCAATATACTCATGGCCTACAAAACTCATTCGAAGGTGCCATAATCCGTGATAACTGCTGCATTAGCAGTTTATCAAAACAAAGTCAGCAACTTGGAATTCACTTCTCGACCAGTGTATACCACTTGCACTCCTGCTTTCTCAAGCTGGTGGGAGAATTTAATGTCAGTGGAGATGGACAAATGCCATCTTCTGAGATACATTGATTCGAAGCAACCAGGTAATCATAATTCTTACTGCATCCTTTCCTTTTTAAATGATGGAAAGAACTTTGATTTATGGTTGTTTGGACTTCATAATACAGGGGTGATGGCTGGAGAAAGCTCTTCACCAACAACCAGAGCTTCGAAAGCAAAAACAAGCGCTCTAGCTCCCTCAAAAACTTCAAAGGCTCCTGCTCCATCATCTCCTAAACCAAAGAGGAAACTAATCCTATCAACAAAGAGTTCTCCTGTAACCTCCGGACATGCTGATTCTAAAGAAGAAGAGGACACCAGACCAATCTCCTCATTAATTCGAAATAAGAAAAAGAAGGCCAAAACAGCCAGTGAACCTTCTGCTGGAACAGAGATCATGAAAATAGTACCTATTTTAGCAGTCTCCATTTCAAAGATAGCACCCCATCCTGAGCATGAAACAGCGCCAATCATTCCAGAAACAAAAACTCAGAGTCCTGAGATCTCAGAAGTCCCAAAATCTCCTCCCTTGGACACTCAAGCTACATTACTCGAGTACCAACCAGTGGTAAGACGTCCAAAATCCTATGATTCCTGATCTCCTTTCATAGATAAATTCTGAACTAATTCCTAACTCTTTGTTGAACAGATTGAGTCTGTTCCTGAAACTCAAGTTAGCTCTTCGAAGCCAAGTGCAAGTTCTGATCCTAAAGCTGCTCCTACATCCACTTCATTTAAACCTCAAGCTACCTCAGGTGTCTCAAGTTCTGAAGAATTTCACCTGCCTCTTCCTCCCAACTTGACTCCTGAAGAAGTCAAAGACTTTAAAGAGAGTTTGAAGTTTGTTCTGAAGATGGAGGATGTCACTTCGACCAATGTTCAAGAATTCTTCCAGCGAATGACAGGTCGAAGCAAATCAAAAGTACCTTCAATAGATCCAGTGGCTGCTCTTGCTACCTTGAGGCTTTTTAGTCAAGTTTCTTTTGAGGTTTTTGAGGACAAGGAAGTACAAAGAGCCATGAAGGTCTTATGACAATTCATATTAGAAAGTCCTAACTTTTCTGTTCCAGACAAAGAAACAATTTCTGCAGTCATGTCAACTTTTGATTTCGATTGCTTTTTGTTAGAAAAGGTCATCGAAGAAAGAGAAAAATTAGAAGTTGACATGGAGTATACTACAGAGAAGACTCTTGAGATGGATCGAACTTTGACAGAATTTGAAGAAACCAACATGTCTATTGATAAAGCATCTGCCAAAGTGAATCAACTAAAAAAGGATCTTGCACTTGCAGAAACTGAATTGGCAAACCTGAAGACCAAACAGCAAGGTGTTGAGGCAAAACTTCTAGTTTTAAAGACAGAGTTTGAATCAAAGCCTCTAAAGACTCAAGAACCAATTTCAAGGCAAAAATTCATCCTTAGTCAATCAAAATGGTACACCAGGTCTTGGGATAACTTTAGGTTAAAAGCCCAATTCATAACAAAGTTGATATGAATAATCTATACCAATGTAGATCTTGTAATTTACCAATAGCTGGTTTTTGTATTTATCTTTCTATAAAATACAAGTTCTTGCTCGAATGCTTTATTCTAAATTTCTTACCTTCCAAATAGTGGGATAATATTGCTTGAGAAATTTACCATTGATTTTCCTTAAATGGACATACCCATTTAGATTTTTCAAATGATAAAATCCACCTTTAAAAACCTTATTGACCTGGAAAGGGCCTTCCCATTTAGGTGACCATTTCCCAAACTTTGGGTCCTTGGATCCAATAGGCAATATTGTCTTCCAAACTAAATCCCCTTCATCAAAGGTTCTTGGTTGTACTTTTTTATTATATGCCTTCGATGCTATTCTCTTTTGTATCAAAATATTATTGAGAGCTTTGATTCTCTCTTCATCAATATCTTCCAACTCAATAGCCATGGATGTTTGATAATCATCCAAAGATAACTGATTCTGCTTCATCACTCGAAGAGAATTAATCTTTATTTCAATAGGCAAAACCACATCATGTCCAAAAGTTAAGGCATAAGGAGATACACCTGTACTTGTTCGCTTTGAAGTCCTATATGCCCATAAACTTCTGGCAAAACCTCATGCCACATTCTTGGATTATTTTTTATGATCTTAGCCATATTTTCTTTTATGACTTTATTAGTGGCTTCAGCCTGTCCATTCGATTGAGCATAATATGGGGTTGATTTTGACATTGTAATTCCTAACTTATTTGCAAATGCAATCACATCCCCTTCGAATATAGAGGCATTGTCAGATACAATGGTTTGAGGAATACCAAATCTGTAAATTATATTTTCTAAGAATTTTATAACCATTGTTTGAGTCACGGACTGCATAGATTCTGCTTCTACCCATTTAGTAAAATAATCTGTGGCTAAAATAATAAATCCATGACCCTTCGAAGAAGGAGGACTGATTTTTCCTATTACATCTATGGCCCATCCTCTAAAAGGCCAAGGTTTTACCACATACTGAAGATCAATAGTTGGTAAATGCTTTAAAGTACCATGCTTCTGACACTCTTGACATCTCTTGGCAAACTCAATACAATCTTTCAAAATAGTTGGCCAATAAATGTTGTGTCTTCGAAGCAACCATCTCATCTTAATTCCAGATTGATGAGCTCCACATAATCCCTCATGAATTTGAGCTATAGCTTCTAATCCTTCGAGGTAGCTTAAACATTCCAGTAATAATCCATCACTTCCTCTTTTGAATAATTTCTCACTATACAAGATGTAATTGACAGATTTCAGCCTTATACCTCGATCAGGCTTTTCACTATATCCTGAGAGATAATCTATGATTGGTTTTCTCCAATCATCATAAACCTCTATATTTATGATACCAACAGAAGATAATCTATTTACCAATATTGGTAATAATTTCCTATAAGTCACCTGCTCCATTTCAACATCCTCATTATTTGTTCTAAATCCAGATGCCCTCTGAGCTACATCATTAGCTTCTTCATTAAAACTTCTAGGAACATGCAACAAGTTCACATTATCAAATCTGGATAATAAATCTGTTGTAGTGTCATAATACACTTTCAATGTACTACTCATACATTTATAGGTCCCATTCATATGATTTATGACCAATTGGGAATCTCCAAACACATCTACAAATGTAGCTTTAAGATCTAACAAGGTTTCGAGACCCAAGATTAAAGCTTCATACTCAACTTGATTGTTGGTACATTGATTCGAATCTAGTTTGAAACCATATTTGGTTTTAATTTTCTCAGGTGATTCAATGACAAAACCAATGCCTGCAGCAAATTCAGTTTTTGAACCATCGAACCATAATTTCCATGGACTGATATTTATTTGTCCAATTTCATAATTCCCTTCTGTTTCGAGGCAATTTGGATGATCAGCCAAAAAATCTGTCAAAGCCTGACCTTTTACTGCCTTTTGTGGCACATAAAATAAACAGAATTCTGACAAGGCCAAAATCCATTTACCAATTCGATTTCTCAAAATAGGTCGAGTCAACATATACTTAATCAAATCAAACTTAGCAATCACATAAACTTCAGTGGGAAGAAGATAATATCTTAATTTCATAACTGCAAAGTACAAAGACAAACATAACTTTTCTATAAAGGAATATTTGCATTCAACAGAATTTAAAAACCTACTAAGGTAATACACAGCTTGTTCTTTTTTATCATCATTATCCTGGGCTAACAAAACCCCAATCGATGCTTCTACTGCTGAGATATATAACTTCATAGGCCTATCTTTTCTTGGAGGCATTAACACTGGTGGCTTCACCAAATAATCCTTCAAGGCTTGAAAGGCAATCTGATGTTTATCTTCCCACTTCAACTCTTCATGATCCTTCAATTTCAAGAAGGGAGAAAAAATCAAAGTTTTTCCAGCAGTATTGGAAATAAATCTTCGAATAAAATTGACTTGTCCTAAGAATCTTTGCAATTCTTTTTTAGTTGAAGGGGGTTTACTTCGAATGATTGCTTGTGCCTTATTCTTATCCACTTGAATTCCTTTTTCATGTACCAAATATCCTAGAAAATTTCCAGTACTGACTCCAAAGGCACATTTTAATGGATTTAACTTAAGTTTGAAAAATCTCATTCTTTCGAATGTTGATTTCATGTGAATAAGATGATCATCGAATATTTTTGATTTAACAATTATATCATCTATATAACATTCTAAGAATGTTCCAATCATGTCATGGAAAATAGCATTCATGGCTCTTTGATAAGTAGCCCCTGCATTTTTTTAAACCAAAAGGCATTTGAACCCACTCGAAGGTACCTATACTACCTAGACATCTGAATGCAGTTTTATGAATGTCTTCCTCAGCAATACATATTTGATTATATCCTGAGTGACCATCCATCATGGACATTATAGTATTTCCAGCAGATCTATCAATTAATAAATCAACTACTGGCATAGGATATTCATCCTTAGGTGTGGCTAAATTAAGGTTTCTATAATCAATACAAACTCTTAATTTACCATTTTTCTTCATTACTGGAACAATATTCGATAGCCATTCAACATACCTAGCAGTTCTAATGAATCCTGCCTTGAGCAATCTTTCAATTTCTTCTTTAATCTTCAAAGTGACTTCTGGAGTCATCCTTCGTGGTTGTTGTTTCACTGGTTTGTAGCCAGTTTTAATAGGCAACTTATGCTCTACTAAACTTCTTTCAAGTCCTGGCAATTCATCATAATCCCAAGCAAAACAATCTTGAAATTCCTTCAACAATTCGACCAATTTATACTGGTCATACTTTCCAAGTTTGGAACTTAAGTAAGTAACTCTCTTTTGTTGATATGATCCTAAATTGACTTCTAAAAGAGGATCCTGTGATACTTCTTGTATTGAATTTTCTGGCAATACAGATAATTCTTCCTTGCCACCATTTTTTAATTCTTGTGAATCTTCTTCAAAAACATAATCTGACCAATTTATGGTCGAATCTTTTCCAATTCTTGACTCTAAATCTGTTATCATCAGCTTTTGCAAGACCAGTCGAATGGTCTCTTTTACATCTTTCATTGCCATGGATGAATGAGTCATCAAATTATCTTGTCATCACCCAATGGTTCCAAAGAACCAAATGGCATTTCAGCCAAAATATCCCAATTTTCTTCTGGGGATTCATCTTCTGACTCTTTTAGGTCAATTGTCTTAACATTCTCTTGATACAACTGAGCTTCGACACAATTGGAACTTGCATGAAAAGGCTGGACATCAGCCTTCACTGTTTCAATTTCACAGTTTTCCTTCACTAGCAACAGTTTCTGATGCATTGAAGAAGGAACACATTTATTAGCATGAATCCAGTCTCTTCCTAATAAGGCATGATAACTAGGATTAGCATCTACCACAAAGAAAGCAGTTTTGGATTTATTCGAACCTACTATGGTTTCAATGGGTATTACCCCTTTGGTGTTTTTCTTATCACCAGTAAATCCTGATATCATAATGTGGGTTTTTATTAATTTTGTATTTTGTTTATTGATCTTTTTCAAAGTATTCTGGGGAATAATGTTGACAGCAGCACCATTATCAACCAATATCTTGTTTAAAAGAACACCATTTAAACAAGCCTTTATGTATAATGGTTTAAGGTGTCTAGTCATTTCTGCGGATGGTTCTTCGAATGAATAAACAAAATTACAATCATTGAAAATAAACTCAGGAAGATTTACCTCAGAAACATCCTCAGTAGATGCTTCCACTTCCATTTCTTCAACTAACTGTTGATTTTCTGTTGCCTCGAAATTTTTTGGCAACACAAATGTAGCAGTGTTAACTTCCATTTGTTCTGGAAATGTACCAAATTGAATGAGCATATTCTCATCATTAACCACCTCGTTTTCTAATTTCATTTCAGCATTTCCCAAATCCTGAGATTTCACTATTGTCATTGCTTCATCCCCATCATCAATACTAATTGCCTTTTCTAATTCCAATACTTTGGCTTTAATGATACTTTCCTCAGACATAGTATCAGTATCACCCTTTAGATTTCGATCGAACCTAGGATTAGGCTTTGAATCATCACTAAAATCCTTTTTCATTTCACTTCCTAACTCCTGGCTTCTAGCCTGCATATTAGAAAATTCTTTCCACATAGTAAACTTCCTCTGCAATCTTCTCTGTTGAGTCCTATTTATCATAGGGACCATGTTCTGGTTTTTTCCCTTGGGATGTTGAAGTACATGCCATGTATTCTTTTCAACATGAGGAGGTTTGATCATCCTATTTTTGTTTTGAGGGCCTTGCTGTTCAATCATACTTTTTACCCTATCATCTTGCAGAACAAACCAATTTGGCACTCCTGGTACCAATGTAGACTCACCGGATTGTGATGTCTCACCAACTTTTGGTGATTCCCTTAATACTTCCATATTCATCTCAGCCTGCACCACATGTGTTGGTACCACTTTCGATGATATGAACTGAATCTGCCTTTCTCTCTGTCCCCCATAATGTTTCTTTGGTGTATGAGAGAACCCTGGCCTCACATAATGCATGTTCCTTGATGGTCGAACATAACTACCAAGATGGAAGTTTCTTGAAAAATTGGCTTTAAAAGGAGCCACTGGTTTTGAAGCATACCTTGCTGTCATAGGTCCAGTATATGTTGAAGCTTGATAAATTGGTCCTCTAAACTGCCCTCTGCCAACATTCATAATTGGTTGGAAAGGAAGTCTACCAGAAGTGCTTGGTTTCCTTTGTTCGAACAAAGGCTGTTTATTTTTTCTGTCTGATTTGATCCCAATCCTTTCATCATAGATTTCAGCATATCTTTTCCCACAACCAATGCATAGATTCTTTGCATATTCATGGTTGAAAACTGATAAATCAGGTTTTTTCCTTGTCATTTCTTCGAGTCTTTTCATATGGTCTTCTGACTTTGCACTCTCTCTTTCTTTGACCAGATCTTCGAAGAAAATGTCATGAACATTGATTGACACCTCCTGTACTACTGGGAATGGATCTTCATCAATCCCCATTTGTTTTTCAGGGAACTTTAATTTCCCTTTCTTGATCAGATCTTTAATCCTGTCTCGAAAAACAGTACAATTGTTAGTCGAATGGGTCCCAGAACTATGCCATTTGCAATATTTCCTACCCTTTAATTCATCATTCGAAGGTAATTTTGTCCCATCAGACAATTTAATAATTTTTCCTTCTAATAGGTGATCAAATATTTCATCCAATTTATAAACATCGAATGAATATTTCTTAAAGGATCCTTTAGATTTATACACTTCAGCAGAAAACATTTTTCTTCACAAGACTCTTGCATGTGAAAGGCTCTTTGCTTATTATTTCTGCAGCATCTATCTCATAATTGGGATCCTTATAATATGTTTTTATTGAAGAAGCATTTCTTTCATTTTCTTCTTCCAATAAAGCTTCATATCTAGAGACTCGAGCAGTTAATTCAACAAGATCTCTAAATTCTAAAGCGTCGAATTTCTTTCTAAGTCTAAATTCGAGGCCATTTTGGGCCAACTTAACAAATTCAGATTCAGGTAACATGATTTTACATTTTGTTCTAGCCCTTTTAAACCTATTTATGAATTGAGTAGCCTTT
This sequence comes from Hydrangea macrophylla, assembly GCA_033977485.1. Taxonomy (NCBI): domain Eukaryota; kingdom Viridiplantae; phylum Streptophyta; class Magnoliopsida; order Cornales; family Hydrangeaceae; genus Hydrangea; species Hydrangea macrophylla. The sequence goes on along the minus strand of CM066982.1, from coordinate 84,185,771 downwards.
TCATCAGGCTTTTGACATAATCTGGCTAAATCAGCCATTGATACTTCTGGTTCTGTCTGGAAAAACTGAGTATGGAAAGATTCTTCCATTTGAGCCTAACTATAGATCGAATTAGGGGCTAGATTAGTAAACCAAGCAAATGCAGTATCTGTTAATGAACTAGGAAACAAACGAAGCCTAAGATATTCATTATTTCCTGCATCAGCACATTGACTGATGAATTTTGCTATATGTTCAACTGTGGATTGACTCCCATCCCCTGCAAACATAGCAAAAGTAGGGAATTTAAATCCCCTGGGGAATTCGATCCTATCAACCCAATCAGGATAAGGCTTCCTATAAATTGGAGTTTGTACCCCCCGAGCCATAGGTCCACAAACCTCATGGATTAAATTAATCATGTCATTCCTATCAACCATATTAAATGGTTGTTGATGACCTGGCTGGCCAAAAAGATGATTCATTGGTGATACTGGTGGTGGTTGAGGATTATTATCCATTCTCCTAAGATTTTCATTCCTTCGACCCACTCCTATCCAGTAGGGTCTGGTTCGAACATAGGATTGTTATTTATTCTCCTATTCTGGCCTATCCTGTTTTCTCTAGGCCTTGGTTCTTCGATATTTATTATTCTATGACCATGATCTTGACCATTCACATAGTTTCCTTGAATCCCTTCGAATACTGGGAATGTATTATTAGGGACAGACATAGAGAAACTTTCTTGTGAATTAGGCCTAAGAGGAGGCCCATTTGTATGATTCATAGGATTTGATTGAAACAAGCCATGGCTATGACCTCTTTCATTCTGTCGAATCATAGAAGGATTTCCACTTGGCACCATTGTTGGTGCAAATTGTGGTAAACTGTTTTTAAAGGAAGTGATCAGAACATTAACATTCTGAAGCATATTTCCCAAGTGATCAAATATTGGTGTCAACTGACTCACCAAATCGTGTTGATTTTCTGAACCAACAATCCCATTATTTTGAATTGAATTTAAATTTTCAACTCCCACCTCTGGGTTTTCATTGGTTGTATGATTTCCAGTATTGCTATTATGAGGATCTTGGTGTGAAGAACCACCAATTTCAGCAATATTAACACCAACATTGGCGTTATCAACAGACCTATTGCTTCGAAGGTTTCTGTTTGCCATCCTTTGACACTAGTGTCCCACCGGGCGTGCCAAAAATGTTTGGTTGGAAAATTTATAAGTGTGTGCGAGCGTGCCAGGCAAGCAAATTGCCAATGTGTATGTGTGATTATCCAAACTACGCCTCACCAGGGAATTGTGGTGACGTTCGATGCCTTGAGCAGGACTTTAATTGTGTAAGAATGTGACTAACTGAAGAACTTCGAACTGACTAAATTAATATCTACTCCTAAATAAGAACAGTAAAATGACTAAAAGTAACGAACTACTTTTATTAAATTAAAGTAACTACAATCTAACCTTGAAGATGACTTCAAAGGTGTTCTACTCCTAAATCTAAGTATCTAGATAACAATACAGTAGATGTATTGAGAGATATATGTTGATGTTTGATCGAAGGATCCCTTTCGAATACACAATCCTTCTATTTATAGACGTCGAGGCCTCAGCAACTTGATTTGAATGTTCCCTCCTCTTTCAAACTAATAACTGCTCTTGTACGTGGCATTTTCTCAAGTTGACAACTGCCCTTTAGTTATTCCATGATGATCAACACGTGTCTTCCATCAATCAAATATTTGAACAAAATGAATCAGCCTCAACTGCTTATAACGGTTCCAAGGTTCATCAATATTCACCAATTATCTTGCCACGTCACATCTTGCGTGTCAAACCTGCATTGGCTGAATATTTTCATCACAAACAAGTCGTCGCTACTCAAATTCTCAAACATCGAGAAACTTACTCCGACGTGAATTTGTATAAGACTCCCCTTTGACCCACATAGACAACTCAACTTGCTCGCGTAAATTTAGACATGCTTTTCATAATTTAGCGCGTGCATAATTAACGGGCCTACAATTAACACATGGATTTTGCCCGGATCTCAATTCCGTCGTCGAAATATAAAACATGTGTTTCTCTATATTTTACAAGTTAGAACTTCATACCTCGTGCGATTTCCCTCAAACTTTGAAGGATCGACTAGGAGGTCAAATAATCGTCGGATTTCGAATTTGAGAAAATTCCTACAAGTTTATACCTGTTTTTCCCAAAAGTCTAGAATTAAGATTTTTACAAAAATTGGCCAAACATGGCCTAAGTAGTATCAAAACGTAGCTCTTACCTCCGCGAGTTCAAATCTAAAATCTGGAGAAAATCTGACTGATGAACGATCGTCGATCGGCGTCGCAAAGCCCGTTGGCAACCAAATCTCCCTTCTCTCTCCTCTCTCTAGATATTTTGTGAGGTTTGGATGAGAATGAATCTCATCCCCCCCCACCCACCTATTTATAGAAAAACTCTTCGAAAATCGCGTTTACCTCCACACGAGTTCCTCAAACTTCTAATTAGCTCTCGAAACTTCGCACACGTCCATTTTATAACTTTACGAGTGAAAATTATAAATTTCAAAAGTTTTCAACTAGGTTTCGTTTGGGTCCAAAAATGTAATACCCTGTATTTTCAATAATTATTTAATGCAGAGAGATTCTATATACTTCCTTGGACCATTCATGAAATTTAATCTTCGATCGATCGAAGCTCGTTCGAGCGATCGAGCACCTTCAGTTCAAGCGATCGAACCCTGTTCGAGCGATCGAAACCCTACCGACCTGAATTTAATACGTGGTCCCCATCTTCAATCGATCAAACCCTTTTTCAATCGATCATAACCTGGCCGATCTGAGTTCGAGCGATCGAACTGCTTTCGATCGATCGAACATGAAAATATCAGAATCCCAGTTTCTGCGCAGAACCAGCCACCTACACCTTCTTCCCTCTATATATATGGTTGTGCTCGTGTGTTTGTGAGGGTTTGCTGGAATTGGAGAGTTGAGAGAGTGTGTGCTTGTGTTTATATATATACACATTCTTATATATATATATCTATATACACACATATATATATATACTCAGAGAAGAGAAGAGAGAAACAAAGAAGAAGAAGAAGAAGAGGAAGAGAAAGAGACGGAGAGACAGAGAGAGAAAGGACAGAGACAGAGGAGAGAGAGGAGGCCACCATTGGAGAGCTCCGGGAGCTCAAAGCTTCGCCTAACGCGTCCTTAGCACCCTAGGTGAGTTTTTACTCACTCGGTAGCCTTAATATAATGTTTTACGAGTTTTGGTATGTTTAGGAGTATTAAAAACGTCCCTAAGACGTCCATTTATGTGCTGTTCAGAATCTGCTGGAGAAGACGACGTTCGAGCGATCGAGCAGAGCTCAATCGATCGAAGGTTCGATAGTCGAGCGATCAAGCAGAGTTCAATCGATCGAAGGTTCAATCGATCGAACTGCTTTCGAGCGATCGAACTTCATTTTTCCTCGATCGATCGAAATGACTTCAATCGATCGAGAAATGCAGAATATGGTTTATTTCTTTAGTTTATGTTATCTGAGGTTCGAATACTCGATTTACGATTCGGACTTCTATTATGCTATTATGGGTTTAGTTGGGAGAATGTGACAACACAGATAAGTATAATTAAGAATAATGGATTAATACAGTGACGATAGATATATGCGGTTCATGTCTAAGTTCGATATCCGTTTATTTCAATCAGAGTAGTCAGGCCACATGGGAAGTTATGTATCGATAGAAGTACAGTGTTTAGGTAGGTTTGATAAGTTCTGGATATGGTACGTGGGCGGATGCCTGGTCATGATATGCTTTCGCATGCGGTGGATGGTTTATATCCTTAACGAGCAGCGAAAAGTGAGCAGGACCATGTAGTCCTAAGGTAGCCAGATGATCGACGATATATCCTTAACGAGCGGTGGATGGTTTATATCCTTAACGAGCGGTGGATGGGTGATCACTGGTATACTACGAGAAGTCGTGGCAATAGATTTGATATGCTGTTGTTCAAAGCGTTATATCCCTGACATGCGATGGATGGTTTATATCCTTAACGAGCGGGGGATGGACTGACGTGGTGTTCATGAATGCGGTGGATGGTTTATATCCTTAACGAGCAAACGGACAGAATGATGGTATGTCTGCATATGTTAAACGATCGAGTCTGTTCTTCCTAGACAGAGTATGTTGATGTTTCGATCTAAGGATAATAAGACGATAAGGGTTGAGTTGCGATATTGGAATACAGAGAAGATATTATGTAATAGAACTATATCTTAGACGTTTCAATAACTTGTTATACGTTATAGCATTGATACCCTGTGAGTTTCTTTTCACTCAGCTCTCAGTAAGCTGATGGCCGTTATTGCCTGGACATTCCCCGTCCAGATTTCTCTGTCCCTTTTATTACAGATAATGGAGCTTACAGTAGCGGTTACTACCCTGACGGAACTTATGCAGAGGATGGCCCCACTGATGCCGGTTACGCTGGAGAAAGAGGGTACACTGATGACTATCCTTATGCCAGCTAAAGACTGAAGATAGTGATATCTAGTTTATGTATTTCTTCTGTTCTGTTGAACTCTATTTAGTTTGGCGGGTACTTGGGCATATGTTGTCTCCAGACCTGTCGTGATCCTGTGGACCACACTCTGATGTTTTGTAATAATAATACTGTTTATATTTCAGTTATTTACTGTTCCTGTTTGGACTAGTACTGTGTGGTGTGGATATCAGTGACTTTCACTTGTCATTCCCTATGGACCCATAAAGGAAATTTATTTTTCTCTATTTATGCTGCTCCGGGGCGTGACAGGGTTTTTGGTATCAGAGCCTTTGGGTTCTGATATTGTCATTTACTGATGGATTCCACACCATCTGGTCCTAGTGTTGAGTTCCTGAGATGAGATATGAGTATAAGATAAGTTCGTCTTCCTGACGATAGATAGTTTCCTTTGCAGGATAGCATGGATCCAGAGTTCCACCAGTTTGTTACCGATGCTTATGGAGGGCACATGATCCATGGGGATACCGTGGAGCCAGCTGACCCAGAGTTTTATCAGGAGCGTGTGTGCCAGATAGCTAGTCGACATTTAGAAGAGGATATGTGGAGAGCGCTTTATGAGACCGGGAGGACTCACCCGACGCAGATGCGTATGGATGCTTACCATACTGCGAGGATTGGTAGAGATATTTGCCAGGAGATATTACGATTAGTTCAGAGTAAGCCTGAGATGGATGAGATTGAGTTGAGAGCTATTGTAGCTGGTCCACCAGAGCCTGTAGTTGCACCAGTACCAGCAGCACCACCATCACCTGTACTCGACGTACCAGTCCCAGAGCCTGAGCTGATTCAGGAGGATGAGGACCCAGAGCCCGAGGATGAGCATCCCGATGAGGATATGGACGAAGATGGAGAGGAAGAGCCGATAGCTGACGAGGACCCAGTAGAGGATGAGCCTGCAGATGACGCAGACGAGGATGAGCCAGAGGATGACCCCGAGGAGCCAGAGTTTGAGCCAGAGGATCCAGTACAGGACCCAGAGGCGGTTGAGGCAGACATTGTAGTACATGAGGATGCGCCCGATGAGGAGATAGTTGTGCCAGAGGTACCTGTTGTGCTTCAGATACCAGCCGGACCGATTATGCATATGGCAGCCATGGCCGATATGGCAGTAGGATGGATAGCTCAGATGGTCGCTCAGCCAGCGGGTTTTGTTATAGGAGAGACCGCGATAGCAGGAGCTCTTGATATAGCCGATGGATTCGCCGCTGTGGCAGTCGATGTCGCTAACCAGGCGATAGTGGACGTGATGGAGGATGACGATGCAGAGATGATAGAGGATTGGGATATAGGGGTAGTAGTTGGAGATCTTGTTGCACCAGTCGAGGATGATCCACTCGAGGAGATGGAGATTGATTCAGAGGACGAGGCACCACCAGCAGGATCAGATGCTGACGACTTTTGAGTCAGGACCTACAGGACTTAGTTTTTGTTAGTTTTACCAGGACATGTTGTCCACTAGATTTTTGGGAGCTTGAGAGATAGCTATTTGACCATAGCTTTGTATAGATATTAACAGTAGTATTGTATAGTTGACTTTAGTGCTGTTTCTGCTTATGTCCCACGTGGTACATGGTATGGTTACTGTGTACTCCATGGTACATCTTTTGATATCTATATATATTCGAGCAGTATTTTTGATTGTTGGTTGTTTGATGTGTGAGTTGTAGAACTGTTAGTTCTTGTTGCTTCTCGTTCTATCTCGGTTTCGTTTCTGCGAGAAGACTTTCAGCTAATCGATATGTCTCTTGTAGGCGATACTCGTTATTATCATGGTAGGACCCTTGAGAAATCACCAAGCACGAATTGGAGCACCTATTCCGGAAGGGATGGATCCAACGGGAATTTTTGAAGCATTTATGCAAAGGATGGAACATGTGGGGGATACTTATAATCACTCCACCCACCAGAGACCTCTTGTACCGCCGCCACCGAGACAGACTGGAGACAAGTTGTTAGCAAATTTTCGTGGGTTACGTCCAGAGAAATTTGATGGACTAACAGAACCATGGAAAGCGGAACAATGGATAAGAGAAATGGAGTTGATATTCGAAGCATTGGAGTGCAGCGAACAAGAGAAGCGTCGTCTTGCTACGTTTCAGCTCACTTATGCCGCCGCAGATTGGTGGGAAGCCGAGCGAGCCACTGTCGGAACCGATGCTGCAAGAGCGATGACATGGGAGACATTCAAAGGAAGATTTTTGGAAAAATATTTCCCAGAGGATGAGAGAGATCAACAGGAGAAGAACTTTCTCAATCTGGTTCAAGGAGGATGGACTGTCAGGGAATACACAACGCAGTTCGAGCGTCTATCAAGATTTGCTCAGCATATGATAGACACTCCACAGAAGAAGGTAAAGAGATTTCACCAAGGATTGAATCCCCACTTCAGGCATATGATGGTCGGTCATCTGAACCAAACATATGAAGAGATTGTTAGATTCGCTGCGGGATTAGAGAAGGATGCTTATCCAGCACAGCAACCACAGATGAATCGACCCCAGCCGTCAAGAGGGTTTCAGCAGAAGAATTTCCATAACCTGCCGCCAAGGAATACCCAGAGTTGGAGACACTATCTCTACGGAGAAAAGTTTGATCTGTTTTCCGATCATAAGAGCTTGAAGTATTTGTTCTCTCAGAAGGAGTTGAACATGCGACAACGAAGATGGATGGAGTTACTCAAGGATTACGATTTCTCATTGCAATACCATCCAGGTAAAGCAAATGTCGTAGCAGATGCTTTGAGCCGTAAACCTCGACTAGTGATCGCTGCATTACTAATTCAAGAATGGAAAGCGTTGGAGGTGTTAGCCGAATTCCAGCTCCAGCCAGTGGAACCAATGGAAAGTCAACATTTTGGATGTCTGATGGTACAACCAACTCTGATCAGTCGTATCATAGAAGCTCAGCAGACAGCAGAAGATTTGAAGTTATGGTTCGCGAAGATGTCAGTTAAAGAACCAGAAGTCTGGAGTAGTGGTACAGATGGAGCCTTACGATGTAAAGGTAGACTCTGTGTACCTAATAAAGAAAATCTCCGGAAAGACATATTGGATGAAGCTCATAAGTCACGGATGACGATTCATCCAGGAAGTACAAAGATGTACAAGGACTTGAGGAGAAATTTTTGGTGGGAAGGAATGAAGCGAGAAGTGGCTGAGTATGTTTCTCAATGTCTTACTTGTAAACAAGTAAAGGCAGAACATCAGAAACCACCTGGACTTCTACAGCCGTTACCAATTCCTCAATGGAAATGGGAACACATCACCATGGATTTTGTGGTAGGATTGCCGAAGTCACAGCAGAACCACGACGCTATTTGGGTAATTGTGGATCGACTTACGAAGACGGCACATTTTATTGCCTACAGTATGACGTATCCAGTAGAACGATTGAGCCGGATGTATCTACAGCACATAGTACGGTTACACGGAGTACCTGTTTCTATTGTATCAGATCGAGATTCGCGTTTTACTGCAGAGTTTTGGAAAAGTCTTCAGACAGCAATGGGAACAACTTTGAACTTGAGTTCAGCTTTTCATCCACAGACCGATGGACAGACGGAGAGAGTTAATCAAGTAATGGAGGACATGTTACGTACTTGCGTCATGGATTTTGAGAATTCTTGGGAGACACACTTACCTTTGATAGAGTTCGCTTACAACAACAGTTATCATTCAAGCATAGGAATGGCGCCGTTCGAAGCTTTGTACGGAAGACCTTGCCGATCACCGTTATGTTGGACCGAAGTCGGAGATACTCAACTTCTTGGGCCAGAAATGGTACGAGAAACCAGCGAGAAGATCCAAATTGTACGTGAGAAGATGACGACAGCTCAGACCCGATACAAGAATTATGCTGACAAGCGACGCAAAGATTTAGAGTTTACTGTTGGAGATCATGTGCTACTCAAGGTTTCGCCTATTCGAGGAATTGTCAGATTTGGTCAGAAGAGAGGCAAGTTATCACCCCGTTTTATCGGACCATTCGAGATTCTAGAACGTGTTGGGAAAGTTGCTTATCGCCTTGCGTTGCCGCCGAAAATGTCAGGAGTGCACAACGTTTTTCACATTAGTATGCTGAGGAAGTATGCTCATAACCCAGCGCACAAGATCAACTTTGAAGATATTGAAGTCAACGACAATGTTACGTTTAACGAAGGACCAGTTCGTATTTTAGATCGCGAAGTCAAAAAACTCAGGAATAAGGAGATTCCCTTAGTCAAGATTCAGTGGAAACATCATGATGAAGGAGAAGCTTCGTGGGAGATAGAGTCAGAGATGCGTGAGAAGTTTCCGTTTTTGTTTTAACTCTGTATGTTTCTGATTTCGAGGACGAAATCTTTTGTTGGGTGGTGGATGATGTAATACCCTGTATTTTCAATAATTATTTAATGCAGAGAGATTCTATATACTTCCTTGGACCATTCATGAAATTTAATCTTCGATCGATCGAAGCTCGTTCGAGCGATCGAGCACCTTCAGTTCAAGCGATCGAACCCTGTTCGAGCGATCGAAACCCTACCGACCTGAATTTAATACGTGGTCCCCATCTTCAATCGATCAAACCCTTTTTCAATCGATCATAACCTGGCCGATCTGAGTTCGAGCGATCGAACTGCTTTCGATCGATCGAACATGAAAATATCAGAATCCCAGTTTCTGCGCAGAACCAGCCACCTACACCTTCTTCCCTCTATATATATGGTTGTGCTCGTGTGTTTGTGAGGGTTTGCTGGAATTGGAGAGTTGAGAGAGTGTGTGCTTGTGTTTATATATATACACATTCTTATATATATATATATATCTATATACACACATATATATATATACTCAGAGAAGAGAAGAGAGAAACAAAGAAGAAGAAGAAGAAGAGGAAGAGAAAGAGACGGAGAGACAGAGAGAGAAAGGACAGAGACAGAGGAGAGAGAGGAGGCCACCATTGGAGAGCTCCGGGAGCTCAAAGCTTCGCCAAACGCGTCCTTAGCACCCTAGGTGAGTTTTTACTCACTCGGTAGCCTTAATATAATGTTTTACGAGTTTTGGTATGTTTAGGAGTATTAAAAACGTCCCTAAGACGTCCATTTATGTGCTGTTCAGAATCTGCTGGAGAAGACGACGTTCGAGCGATCGAGCAGAGCTCAATCGATCGAAGGTTCGATAGTCGAGCGATCGAGCAGAGTTCAATCGATCGAAGGTTCAATCGATCGAACTGCTTTCGAGCGATCGAACTTCATTTTTCCTCGATCGATCGAAATGACTTCAATCGATCGAGAAATGCAGAATATGGTTTATTTCTTTAGTTTATGTTATCTGAGGTTCGAATACTCGATTTACGATTCGGACTTCTATTATGCTATTATGGGTTTAGTTGGGAGAATGTGACAACACAGATAAGTATAATTAAGAATAATGGATTAATACAGTGACGATAGATATATGCGGTTCATGTCTAAGTTCGATATCCGTTTATTTCAATCAGAGTAGTCAGGCCACATGGGAAGTTATGTATCGATAGAAGTACAGTGTTTAGGTAGGTTTGATAAGTTCTGGATATGGTACGTGGGCGGATGCCTGGTCATGATATGCTTTCGCATGCGGTGGATGGTTTATATCCTTAACGAGCAGCGAAAAGTGAGCAGGACCATGTAGTCCTAAGGTAGCCAGATGATCGACGATATATCCTTAACGAGCGGTGGATGGTTTATATCCTTAACGAGCGGTGGATGGGTGATCACTGGTATACTACGAGAAGTCGTGGCAATAGATTTGATATGCTGTTGTTCAAAGCGTTATATCCCTGACATGCGGTGGATGGTTTATATCCTTAACGAGCGGGGGATGGACTGACGTGGTGTTCATGAATGCGGTGGATGGTTTATATCCTTAACGAGCAAACGGACAGAATGATGGTATGTCTGCATATGTTAAACGATCGAGTCTGTTCTTCCTAGACAGAGTATGTTGATGTTTCGATCTAAGGATAATAAGACGATAAGGGTTGAGTTGCGATATTGGAATACAGAGAAGATATTATGTAATAGAACTATATCTTAGACGTTTCAATAACTTGTTATACGTTATAGCATTGATACCCTGTGAGTTTCTTTTCACTCAGCTCTCAGTAAGCTGATGGCCGTTATTGCCTGGACATTCCCCGTCCAGATTTCTCTGTCCCTTTTATTACAGATAATGGAGCTTACAGTAGCGGTTACTACCCTGACGGAACTTATGCAGAGGATGGCCCCACTGATGCCGGTTACGCTGGAGAAAGAGGGTACACTGATGACTATCCTTATGCCAGCTAAAGACTGAAGATAGTGATATCTAGTTTATGTATTTCTTCTGTTCTGTTGAACTCTATTTAGTTTGGCGGGTACTTGGGCATATGTTGTCTCCAGACCTGTCGTGATCCTGTGGACCACACTCTGATGTTTTGTAATAATAATACTGTTTATATTTCAGTTATTTACTGTTCCTGTTTGGACTAGTACTGTGTGGTGTGGATATCAGTGACTTTCACTTGTCATTCCCTATGGACCCATAAAAGAAATTTATTTTTCTCTATTTATGCTGCTCCGGGGCGTGACAAAAAATAACGTCCGAAAACTATATTCTGTGGAATCTCTACACAACCTACCTTTTTAATTAACGTATCACTCACGTTCTCACCACAGTTCTCAAATGATATACTAAAGTATCCAAATACCAGAATTATACTACACAGAATTATACTACACAGGTATAATTACTATTCACAGGAATACCAGATAAAGTCAAATAACATTTAAATCATATAAATGCCATTTACTCATGCTAATGCAATATGAACTGCCATGTTCCCGTGTCCTCACTGACACCTTACCGTTAACTCACAGTCAACCTCAACTCAAATTATTAATATTTCAAAATCTCAAATGATGCATTTTCAAAATCATAAATTTCTGGAACGGGTGTGACAACTCTCCCCTCCAAAAAGGTAGTTTGTCGCCAAACTTTACCTCATGCGTTGAATAAGTACGGATACTCATTCTTCATGTCTTCCTCATTTTTCCATGTAGCTTCTTCCACCGTGTGACTACGCCACAATACTTTTATCATCGGAATCGTCTTAGTTCTTAAGACTTGTTCCTTTCGATCTAGAATCTCGACCGGTTGTTCCACATAAGTCAAGTCTCCCTGAATTTGCAGCGGTTCAGGTACAATGATCTTACTCGTATCAGTCATACAATGTCTCAACATAGACACGTGAAACACGTTGTGCACATGTTCCATTTCTGATGATAAAGCCAAACGGCAAGCCACCGGCCCTACTCTCTCTAGTATCTCAAAAGGTCCTATGAATCTTGGATTGAGCTTTCCCCTCTTTCCAAATCGTACAATGCCGTTCGAAGGCGATGCTCGCAAGTATACAAAATCTCCAACTTCAAAATTCATCGGTCGTCGTTTAGAGTCCGCATAACTCTTATATCGGCTCTGAGCTACCTTAAGTCGCTCTTGAATCAACTTTACCTTCTCAGTAGTCACCTGTATTAACTCAGGTCCTAGTAACTTCCTTTCTCCCACTTCGGTCCAACAAACCGGCGATCGACATTTACGCCCATACAAAGCTTCATACGGTGCTATACCAATACTTGACTGAAATCCATTGTTATACGCAAATTCAATCAATGGTAGATGTTTCTCCCAATCACTCCCAAAATCTAATACACAAAGTCTCAACATATCCTCTAGCGTCTGAATCATGCGCTCTGACTGTCCGTCGGTCTGAGGATGAAATGCGGTACTGAAACTCAATTTCGTACCCATAGTTTTTTGCAAACTTCCCCAAAACCTTGACGTAAAACTACTCTCACGATCGGATATGATACACAAAGTCTCAACATATCCTCTAGCGTCTGAATCATGCGCTCTGACTGTCCGTCGGTCTGAGGATGAAATGCGGTACTGAAACTCAATTTCGTACCCATAGTTTTTTGCAAACTTCCCCAAAACCTTGACGTAAAACTACTCTCACGATCGGATATGATCACGGCTGGTACCCCATGTAGTCTTACACCCTCTCTCACATACAATTCGGCCAACTTAGACGGTTTAGTCGTCTTGATCGGTAGAAAATGAGCTGACTTGGTTAATCGGTCAACTATAACCCAAATATTATCATTCTTATTGAATGATCGTGGAAATCCTGAAACAAAGTCCATTGTAATCTCGTCCCACTTCCATTCTGACACTGGCAATGGCTGTAGTAACTCCGCGGGTACTTGTCTCTCTGCTTTGACATGTTGACATGCCGAACATTCAGATACAAACTTAGCGATTTCACGCTTCATACCCTTCCACCAGAAGTTTTCTCTCAAGTTTCTGTACATATTATTACTTCCCCGGTGCACTGAATATTTCGTACTATGAGCTTCTTCTAGAATCCTCTCTTTTAAGTCTTTCACATTCGGTATACATAATCGATTTTCCAGTTTCAACGTTTCTTGTTCCAACACAAAACCAGGTTGTCTCCCTAAAGGTATCTCGTCCCTCATTTTGCACAAATAGACATCGTTAAATTGTTCTTTCTTGATCTCATCAATAATATCTGGGTATGCTATGATCGCCATCATTAAGCCATCATTGGTTCCTGGAATCGCATCCAATTCTAAGCGTTCCATCTCTTTTATCAATTCTTTTTGTTGTGTTAGCTCATCGGCTAAATTCCTCGACGTCTTCCGGCTTAATGCATCGGCTACTACATTCGCTTTTCCCGGGTGGTACTCAATCGAAAGATCGTAATCCTTCATCAACTCCAACCATCTTCGTTGTCTCATGTTCAAGTCCCGTTGGGTGAAAATGTATTTCAAACTCTTGTGGTCTGTGAATATCTCACACTTTTCCCCGTACAGGTAGTGTCTCCAAATTTTCAAAGCATGAATTACTACTGCTAATTCAAGATCATGGGTCGGATAGTTAACCTCATGTGTCTTTAACTGTCTAGAAGCATATGCAATTACTTTACTACATTGCATAAGCACACATCCCAACCCTTTGTGTGAAGCATCACTATAGATTGCAAATCCTTCGGTTCCGGATGGTATTGTCAATATCGGTGCTCTCGTCAATCGTAACTTCAACTTTTGGAAACTGTCTTCACATTCTTGACTCCATTAAAAAATAACACCCTTTCTCATTAATTTTGTCATCGGCAATGAAATCTTTGAGAAATGTTCAATAAAACGGTGGTAGTATCCCGCTAATCCCAAGAAACTTCGAATTTCAGATACGGATGTCGGTCTTTGCCAATTTGATACAGCTTCTACTTTGTGAGGATCAACTGAAACTCCATTTTTGTCAATCACATGACCAAGAAAAATAATACTAGGTAACCAAAATTCACATTTCTTAAGTTTTCCAAATAGTTGTTTCTCTCGCAATCTCTGAAGTATCAACCTCAAGTGATTCTCGTGTTCTATCTCACCCGGTGAATAGATAAGAATATCGTCGATGAACACTATCACAAAGTCATCAAGATAGTCATTAAAGACTCGGTTCATAAGATCCATGAATGCAGCTAGTGCATTGGTAATTCCAAATAGCATAACTAAGAACTCATAGTGTCCATAACGCGTTCTAAAAGCTATTTTCTCAACATCTTCGGCCTTCACTTTCAACTGATGGTAACCCGATCTCAGGTCTATCTTGGAGAATACTTGTGCCCCACGAAGTTGATCAAATAAGTCATCAATTCTGGGTAACGGGTACTTGTTCTTAATCGTTAACTTGTTCAGTTCCCGGTAATCAACACACATACGCATTGAGTCATCTTTCTTCTTTACGAACAATACTGGAGCTCCCCCCGGTGATACACTTGGTCGGATGAAACCTTTATCAAGTAACTCCTGTAGTTGAACTTTCAGTTCCTTCAATTCTACTGGTGCCATCCTATACGGTGCTTTGGATACCGGTCTTGAGTGTGGCTTTACCTCAATGGTGAATTCAATTTCCCTCTCAATCAGGACGTCTGGTAAATCATCGGGGAATACATCCGGGTACTCTCGTACTACTGGGATATCCTCTACTATTGATTCGGTTGCTGAGCCATCAGTCACTGAACATAGAAATCCTTGACATCCCTTTTTCAATAACATTCCCGCTCTGATAGCTGAAATCAAATACGGCGGCGGTATAACCCCACTCCCTTGGAAACAAAAGTTCCCATGTACTGGTGATCGAAAATTAACCTCTTTCCGTTCACAGTCTATTGTGGCTTGGTTAAGAGCTAACCAATCCATTCCCAGTATCACATCAAAATGGTTCACCACAATCGGTATAAGGTCTACGGTCATCAACTTCTCGCCTAGTTTGATCTCACAGTTCTTATATACAGTAGACGTCATTATCGATTTACTAAGTGGCACAGCAATAGATAATTCATATCCTAACGGTGCCGATTTAACATTCAAATGTTCAACAAAAGCATGCGATACAAATGAATGCATAGATCCCGAGTCGACAAGTATGCGTGCTAAGTGTGAACATACAAGCACCATACCTGAGACTACTGTCTCTGAAGCAGTCATATCTCCTGGGTTCATCTGATATGCTCTTCCTTGACGTTGTTCAGTCCTTTGTCCCCCGTCATTGGATTGTCTAGGCTTCGACCCACTGAAAGCCATAGAACTAACTCCTTGCTGAGGATACTTCTTTGGGCAGTCCTTGGCTTGGTGCCCAAATACTCCACAATCATAACACTTGCCTCTCATGTCGGGTGTTGAATTAGTACTACCCCCGCCTTAGTTCCTGTTCTGGGGTTTGGTCATGAAACATCGGCCTGAGTGTGGTCGATTGCAAAGCGAACACCACGGTATGTTACTTGGCGTTCTCCTGAAATCACTGAAACTAGAACCAGAGTCTGTTTGAAACGGCCTCTTGAAAGATCCGCCTTGGTTCCTATCCCCACTCTCATTGCTTCATTTATCGTACTGATTCTGCCTCGATCTTTCTATTCCACTCTCAGCCACTAGCGCTATTTGTTGTACTGCTGCCACAGTCGAATGTTCGTAGGTTTCCACCCTTAGAAGAATATTTTCCCTTAAACCCTCTTCGAATTTCCTTGCCCTATCTTCCTCCTCTGGCACGGAACCCTTTCCAAATCTCAACAAAGCGTTGTACTTAGAAGTATATTCGGTTACAGTCATATCTCCCTGTTTCAGGTTATCAAACTCTCTCTTATTTGCATTGTAGGCGGCTCGCGGAAAGAACCGGCGATTGAATTCTGCCTTGAACCCCTCCTAAGTAATTGGTGCTCCTTGATCTAGGACATTCACCCACCAGTTCTGGGCTTCACCCCTCAGTACGTCACTTGCGTTCTCAATCTTCTCCCTATCTGACATCGGAATAGATCGAAAAATTCATTCCATATCCATGACCCAATGTTCTGCCAATGTTGTATCAGGTGTCCCATGAAATTCCATCGGTTTCTTCCTCGTAAACTGTTCGGATATTGATCTCAAACCCCTATTTTCAGGCACATTCACCACATCTATCAGTTCTGGTTCCAATGGAGGTGTTGGAGGTAACCGTTCGAATATATTTCGGATCATGTCACCCATATTCCCCATCATTTCTGTCATGTCATTCATACGTCGAGTGTGTGGCGATAGATTTTGCTCTTCGTCACTCATGAGTACAATCTTGTAGTTCTCAATGCATAAACACTATGCATGTACAACAATAACAATAACATGTATGTAACACAACATACATATGCATCAAACATCTCTAATATGTATGGATGCAATTTAAAACATGTGACAATTCACTCAACACTCCTCTCGTCGTCAAACGTTCCCCAAAGTTTTGTTACCTATAGCTCTGATACCACTAAATGTCACGACCCATCCCACTACGCGTGGAAATAGGACACGTGGCACGCCACCAAGGCTCATCCAATCATCATCTAACGATACGTAGCGGAAAGAACTTTAAAACAACCCTGGGTATTTTAAAACTTAGGAAACATTACCCTTTGAGTTGAAAATCCATTGAAAATCGGAGTTATAAAAAAATTTGGCCAAGTGGAAACACATCCAAAAGAATCAGTTTTGAAAACAGAGGTTTAGTCGACTGTGCCTAGGGTCCAGTCGACTGTGCCTAGCAGAAACCAAAACCCAAAATTCTCAACAGAGGTCCAGTCGACTGATCAAGGAACCTAGTCGACTGCAATGGTTACTATTTGGATCAGTAGCTAAAATCTACAGTAGTTCAGTCGACTGATCTCTTCCCCAGTCGACTGTGTTATGCAGAACCAAAATTCAACATTTTAAAAAAGGGGTCCAGTCGACTGCTTGATGGTACAGTCGACTGGTTTTGCCATTAATAGAAGTAGTAGCCAAAAATCAACAGTGTTCAGTCGACTGATAAAGGGTCCAGTCGACTGCTTCTCTTACTATTCACTTTCAGTGTCTAATCACATGGAATCCAGTCAACTGACATAGGGTCCAGTCGACTGCTCCCCAGCTGGGCAGCCCTGTTGTGAAAATTAACAGCTCATGCTTCTCCACACCAACAACAATCACAACCATAACTAAAAATACAACATTTAAACATAACCACAGACGTTCAAATACAGGATTACCATACTACGGAACTAATCCAAGGATCTATTACAACGTATTACATAACCCAATTCCTTGATACCAGTTTAGGAAATAGAAACAAAAATATAAACAAGTGATTCCCCCGGAGTTCTTTAACGGCCTCACCCATCACGCTTCTTGTTGTCTTTCTTCTTACCTGCAATGGAGTACATCTTCACTGCTCAGCTATATGCTGAGCGTACAAGTCTAACATGTGCAATATATAACAAAACATGCTTTAATCTCATAAATCATATCAATAGTCTCTAGGGAGAAAAATACGCATTCATCTAGTAGCGGCAAGTCCAAGCCTTAAACTGCGATGTCAATGGCAAGTCCAAGCCTACAACCATTACATCCCCACAAGTGTCATGGCAAGTCCAAGCCTACAACCATGCACAGTAGCCGTTGCTACTCAAATTCTCAAACATCGAGAAGCTTACTCCGGCATGAATTTGTATCAGACTTCCCTTTGACCCACATAGACAACTCAACGTGCTCGTGTAAATTTAGACATGCTTTTCACAATTTAGCGCGTGCATAATTAACAGGCCTACAATTAACACATGGATTTTGCCCGGATCTCAATTCCGTCGTCGAAATATAAAACATGTGTTTCTCTATGTTTCACAAGTTAGAACTTCATACCTCGTGCGATTTCCCTCAAACTTTGAAGGATCGACTAGGAGGTCAAATAATCGTCGGCTTTCGAATTTGAGAAAATTCCTACAAGTTTATACTTGTTTTCCCAAAAGTCTAGAATTAAGATTTTTACAAAAATTGGCTAACACATGGCCTAAGTAGTATCAAAACGTAGCTCTTACCTCCACGAGTTCAAATCTAAAATCTGGAGAAAATTTGACGGACGAACGATCGTCGATCGACGTCGCAAAGCCCGTTGGCAACCAAATCTCCCTTCTCTCTCCTCTCTCTAGATATTTTGTGAGGTTTGGATGAGAATGAATCTCACCCCCCTCCCCCCACCTATTTATAGAAAAACTCTTCGGAAATCGCGTTTACCTCCCCACAAGTTCCTCAAACTTCTAATTAGCTCTTGAAACTTCGCACACGTCCATTTTATAACTTTACGAGTGAAAATTATAAATTTCAAAAGTTTTCGACTAGGTTTCGTTTGGGTCCAAAAATAACGTCCGAAAACTATATTCTGTGGAATCTCTACACAACCTACCTTTTTAATTAACGTATCACTCACGTTCTCACCACAGTTCTCAAATGATATACTAAAGTATCCAAATACCAGAATTATACTACACAGGTATAATTACTATTCACAGGAATACCAGATAAAGTCAAATAACATTTAAATCATATAAATGCCATTTACTCATGCTCATGTAATATGAACTGCCATGTTCCCGTGTCCTCACTGACACCTTACCGTTAACTTACAGTCAACCTCAACTAAAATTATTAATATTTCAAAATCTCAAATGATGCATTTTCAAAATCATAAATTTCTGGAACGGGTGTGACAGATATCACACCCAAACTACATGGCCATGTTTGGCGCGCCGGATATGGGATCGGATAGAATCTCGGTTTCCACCCCCCCTTATTTGCTTCCTTTTTTCATATTTGTTTTTTGTTTTTTCACCAGATTTGTTTTTTTGTTTTTAGAAAAAAAAATTTCAAATCTTTTTTCCCCATATTTGCTTCCTTTTTTTCAGAATTTTTTTTTTACATTTATTTCTTTTTTATATTTTTCCCCAGATTTGTTTTTTTTTTTTTGTTTATTTAAATCATCTTTTTTTTTCTTTTCTTTTTTTTTTTTAGATTTTTTTTGGGAGTTAAAAAACAATAATCTAGTTATTATCCTGAACTTATAATATCCCGACACGATCAAACACAAAATTATGATAAAATAGCTTATCTGACAGTTTTATCCAGCACGTTCCAAACACAGGATAGCAAACAGCTTTCCGACATGACTACTTCTCTAGTCCGATCTTGCCTTATCCAGTCCAGTCCGACAGTTTTATCCGGCCTGCCAAACGATGCCCATGGGTGTAAAGTGTAAGTTACCCTAAAATATGTATTATTATACGGAGACAAACTAAAAAAAAATTGCATTTGTATGCTAAATCATTTTTCTACTAGTTTCACTTATAGAACAAAAAGATTATTAATATTGTTAAAAGTGATATCTATATGAATTTGAGACACACCCGAAGACATAATTTTTGGGACATAACTCAAGAGATGTGTCTATCTCTCTCTTGTATCACAGTAGGGTCCAGTGGTATCACAGAAGAGATATAGACACATCTCTTGGGTTGTATCATAAAAGTTGTGTCTTTGGGTGTGTCCCAATCTTTACTCTTAAGTTTATTGCATTTTAATATGCATAATTGGTGATTATTGGTGTTGATTTGTTGAGAGAGGGTTATTGACACACTAGTGGTCTCGTTTGTTTTGTAGGACTAACGGCCGGATAGGGGATAGGACTATTAGTCCATTTTAATTCAATAGTCCAGTATTTGGTTCGGCCACTTTGCAGTGGACTATTAGTCCTTTAAAACCAAATAGTCCCCCAAATGGGCCACTATTTTATCACATGGGGGGCTGGTATTAATAGTCCCTCAAATAGTGAAGGGGAGAAGTAATCCCTCTTAATCCTGTCCAACGAAACAAACGTGGCCTAGGTGATTATGGGTGTCTAGGTGGGGACACAGAATTGGAAAGTGGTGACTATCGGATAGGGATATGGATGGAAATGTTCCATTATAAATGAGACAAATATGTGAAATTGCCTTTATGTGATTTAGATGTTTATTTGACAGTACCTGAAAATTACATGTTTAATCAACCAACAGTTTACTAATGGGAGGGGTGATGAGTGTAACCTAACTACAAAACTCAAGAGAGGTTAGTATAATTTTTCAAAATATGAAAGAAGTCTGTGTAATTAGACCATATCTCAAGGGAGGTAAGTGTAATTTACCCTAAAAATAATAAAGAATTGCTATAATTTATTTGGTACTAATTAAACAGAGGGAGAGAGACAATTAGGGTTGCGAGAGAGAGAGAGAGAGAGAGAGAGAGAGTATGCAGCTCTCGATAGAATCCATATCTGCTTTTAAAGAAGGCATCTCACTGGTTCTGTCAAGGTGGAGTGGTCTTCAGATGGCCATCGAGGAACGTTGGGCTGGTGAAGAGTGTACTTTCGCTGGCTTTGTCGCGGAGCAGTTCGCCGATGTTATCTTTTCTTGGTTCACGCACTCTCACTCCAAAGGTAAGCTCTCTTACTCAGGATACTACTACTACTCCATATAAGGACTTCTTTCTTGATTTTTTTTAGTAGTAGTTTAATTGGTCCATTAAGTATTACTATGTTTTTGAAGAACAACAACTAGTAGTATTCAAAAAAGAATTCATTCATTGAGGTTGTAACACTAGTTAGTACTGATAATGCTATGTAGTAAAAAAAAAAAAGGGTAAATTACATTTTACCCCCCCTGTGGTTTGCCTCTGTAGCACTTTGCCCCCCTGTAGTTTTAAATGTAATGGTTTGTCTCTGTGACACTTTACCCCCTGTAGTTTGGAATGTAATACATAAACCCCTGTGGTTTTCCTTTGTAGCACTTTACCCCCCTATAGCCAAAACAAATTGTTTAAATGACCAACAATTACAGGGGGGGTAAAGTGCCGCAAAGGAAAATCACAGGGGGTTATGTGTCACATTCCAAACTACAAAGGGGTAAAGTGTCACAGAGGCAAACCACAGGGGGTTATGTGTTACATGTCAAACTACAGGGGGACAAAGTGCCATAGAGGCAAACCACAGGGGTTTAAAAGGTAATTTACCCAAAAAAAAAATTAGTTAATCATGTCAGAGATATACAACTACTATTATTATTCGTATCTGTTTTCTTACTGACCTGACCCACATGCACTGATGCACCTAGCCGTCCAGGTTTTTGTAGGATATTTTAGTTCTTGTACTATATAAAGGAATGATCTTGAATTTGTTCACTGTGAAAAATGGAAAATTGATCATGTTTATTCACATTTTGGTAATTCTTAGGTTCTCTTAGGCTTTGTTTGGTTCATGGATTTCATGAGGGAAAAAGAGAGGGTAAAGGAAAAGAAGGCAGAAAACTAGTCCCATCCGTAAAGTAAAAGGTTTACGGATGGGGGTGGGGGGCACGTTTCAACTGCGATGCTTTTGCTTTTGGAGTGAAAGTAGATCGCAACTTGTTTGGGAGAAGAATTTTAGTCGCAAACGCCTGAATTCCGCGTTTATCTTGCGATTTTCACTCGATATGGAAAAGCTGGGTACCCCAGCTTAAAGAGTGAACGCAATCTTTCCTCCAGTCAACCCCTTGTGTAAAGACATGCGTGCCCCCCTGATTTTTCTAAAGAACTACGCTTTGTCATCGAAAAAGACAAGAGAACCGACTTAGGTTTTCCAGATTCTGTCATGATATTTATTGTTCACATGACTGAATGGTCCGAATTCCTATGTAAACAAGTAAATGTGCATGTGTCTCTGTTGTGAAAGGCGTGCCCGAGGCGCAGGCGGGCTCAAGGGTTGCGCCTCGCCTAAGGCTAGGCTAGGCGACTTCAATCAGGCGCACTAGAGGCGCGCCTTTTTGCGCTTTTCCCAAGGCGCATGAGGCGCATGCCCGTGTCAATCGAGGCTCCAAGCACAAATTTAACTCAAACAAAGAGCAAATTTAGACCCCAAAAAAAAAAAAAGAAGAAGAAGAAGAAGAAAGGAGAGAACATTTGTTGATTCAAGTATATCGAGATTCGGGTATGTCCGCCCTAATTTTTTTTCCCTGTTTTTTTTTTTTACTTCTTCTCCTTCAGATTTGTTTTCTGCTTCTGCTTCCCTTTGTTGCTTCTCTTATTCTTCTTCTTCTTTTTCGGACTTCTCTGTTCTGGAGATTTCGCACTAGTCGAACCAGTCATTTTTTTCTTTTCCTTTCTCCTCTCTTCTTCTACTTCTTCTTCTTTCTTCTTTGTTCTTCTTCGGCTTTGGCGTCCCTTGAACCAGACCAGAGTCTTTTTTCGTGTTTTTTTTTTCCCCAGCCTGTGATCTTCCTGTTGGTGGGGTTTAACCTTTTTTGACTTTCTTTTTTCCACCTGTTATCAACTTACAATATTAAATAATCTATATATAAGTAGATAAGCTAAGTCATAAGAGATAAGACAATATAATATATTATTATTTGTATTGATACAATATCAGTGGTCTGTTATTAACTTATCATATATAAATAATGTAATAAATCAGCTTCTTCTTCTTTTTTTCTTTCTTTTTCTTCTTCTCTTATTTTGTATTGTATTGTAATGTGTTAATCTTTTCCCGCACAAAATACATAAAAATAGATTTTAGAAGTTAGAAAATACTAGGCAGAAATACTAGAAAATTAAAAAAAATATTGGACAATACTAAAAAATAATAAAAAAATGTTTTACTGTCTTAATCTTTGGATGGAGTACTAGGCATAAAATACTAGAAAATTAATAAAATCATATAGAAAATACTATTATATGTTAAAAAAAAAAGGGCAGCCGAGCTGCTATATCATAGGCGCACCTAGGCTCCAGAAGACCTTTGCGCCTCAGTGCGCCTCGCGCCTTAAATAACCTTGGCATGTGTTCAAGAAAACATTAAAAAAAAAAAAGAAGAAAAAAAAGGGAGTAAATGTGCATGTGCCTGACCGAATTAACCTTTAAAAAAAAACTAAAGAAAATCTCTTTAGTGTACATGCACAGTTGTCATGTGTACAATAAGTAATATGTATTAATCAAACTAAATTTACACTGTATACAACAATAATACAATAAAAGGGCACAATTGTCTCTTAAACGTTAAAATTTCTTTTCATATATTTAACCAAACACTTACATAATCTATTATGCCACCGTAACCGCTTTTATAATACTTTACCCAAACACTGCAACTATCCTAATCTATTTTGACCATAATTTATTCTAACAAAAGCTATCACAAAGCTATCGCAATCGCAAAACATAAACTGTCCCAAACAGACTCGTAAATGGGTTGACAACTCCCAATTAACTTTTTAAGCAGTTTTCAATGGATTGATACATCAGCCCA
Organism: Hydrangea macrophylla; assembly: GCA_033977485.1. Classification (NCBI taxonomy): domain Eukaryota; kingdom Viridiplantae; phylum Streptophyta; class Magnoliopsida; order Cornales; family Hydrangeaceae; genus Hydrangea; species Hydrangea macrophylla. The sequence goes on along the minus strand of CM066982.1, from coordinate 84,162,479 downwards.
TTTTGATCCATTTACTGCCCATGTAATAAATACTTCCCCACCCATTTAAACCCAAAACTGATTCAATAAATATGAGAAACCCTAGCCAGCCGTTCGTCTCTCTCGCTCTCTCTCTCCTCTTTTTAAGTCTCAACTGTCGCTAGAAAAGGGAGCTTGAAAACAAGCATAATATCAAACAATGGTATTGCCCTGCTGGGTCAATGTAGGCCCCATTTGTTGCTTTTTCTTCTTCTAGTTCCTGTTTGGGGGATGAGAAAATTGCAAAAACGAAATTGAATATGGTATTTGGTATGTTTTTTTACAATTTCGGCCAAACAAGCCTTTGGCTTTTCTATATCCTATTATAGACGAAATTTGTTTTGAAATATTCCCAACTTTTCTTTGGAATGTTCCTATCTTTGCACATTACTTACCAAAAGAGATTCTGAATAAAATATATACATACATATTGATGGAGATCAAGGATATATTTGCAATTTTAGTCAATGGGGAGCAAAGTCTTGAGTGGACTAGGAGATGTGGTAAAAATGAAGATTCTAGAACTAGTTTTATGTTTTACACTTTTAGAATATTCTAGAACACAATTTATTTTTGTGTCTAAAGTGTCTTTTGGAATGTTCTGTAGGACACAATTTATTTTTGTGTCTAGAAGTGTCTTTTTGGAATATTCTAGAAGTTGTGTCACATGTACCTAGTAGCTTCTACTTTCTAGAAGTGTCTTTAAATAGCATCTTTATGTTGAGTCTTCTAGAACTAGAAGTGTCTTCTGAAGCACATTAATTAGGAAGTTTTTAGATACTCTTGTATTCATTGGCCTATATAAAGGGGCCTTGATGTAATCTTTGGGGGGAGTGAATGAATAATCCTTTTGTATACTTCCCTACTCTTGTGTGATACTTGAGTGTACTTGGAGTGAGTCCAAGATTCATGGTGTGATTCCAAGCCTGGAGTGAGTCCAGAATTCTTCTTGGAGTGATTCCAAGAAACCTTTGGTATGATTCCAAAGGGCCCTTTAGTGTAATGCCTAAGGTAGGTGTGAGGCCTAGATTATTTATCTTACTAATTGATTTCCTCCACTTTTCCCCCCAACCTTCTTTATATTTTATTTCACACACCAAATAGCCCATTTACTTACTCATCATTACTTCCATAGCCTCAAAAGAATCCCTTCTGCTTCCCATTTGTTAACCTAACAACTTCCCATCTTGTCCTACATCACATATATATATATATATATATATGTATACGGTGAGACTCTTAAGTGAACAGGGTTGAGTGAACATACCAAGTGACCACGTTTTTTAGCCTAAAAGAACCCGCGGGTCAGGGGCAGCCCGCGGGTTTTTTAAGGCTAAAAAACACATGTTCACTGGATATGTTCACTCAACCTGTTCACTTAAGAGCCTGACCGTATATGTATATACTTACCTCATTTTAAGTTTTTTCTTCAATTTGTGTCCTAAAACAAGGTTTTGGCCCTTTTAGACTTTAGAGCGAGAGAGACAAGGAGAGGGAGGACCCATGCCAAATTTTGTTATTGGGTCAGGTGACCCGAACGCAACGTAGAAACCAACCCATTTATCACGTATTAGAGAGAGAGAGAGACAGGGAAAGAGAGAGCCTAGGCCAAATTTTGTCATTGGGTCAGGTGACCCGAACGCAACGTAGAAACCAACCCATTTATCACGTATTAGAGAGAGAGAGAGACAGGGAAAGAGAGAGCCTAGGCCAAATTTTGTCATTGGGTCAGGTGACTTGAACCCAACCCATTTATCACGGGTTATATATGGGTTCAACCTATTATCAACCCAACCCCAACCCACCCACCCACCCACCCATTTGCCAGGTTTAGTCCCTACTAGGGGGCTGTAGGCGTAGCCCTTTGTTATCTCAATACCCCACCCCCATCTATGCCATCTGTATGATTCATTGAGGGAACTGGGATGCTACTAGTATTATGACAAAAATTTTAGGCTAGAAATTTTCTCAGCCAAAACAATTTTTTGTTTATTCTTATCTGCAAAACAAGTAGCCTTTTATAGACAAAATTCAATTTATAGGGCCCAAAAAGCAACCGAGTAACTCTTTACCAGCAAAACAAGGTACTACAAAACTAATATTTTTTTTCTTTTTATCAGCAAAAATGCAAATCTTATTCAATAAAAAATGGCAATGTTAGTTAAATCGACTCCTATTAGTAAATTGTAAACCATTTCTGAACTAAAAACCCCAGTCATACCAAAAAGGGTACCACCAACAACCAAACAACCGACACCTACTAATCAGCTCAATATCCACCCATCCTCACAACCAGATCAACCAACCCCTTGCATTTTTAGCTTTGGATATTTTTGTAAACAAAAGTTAATAATCTTAGTTACTGTAAGTAAATCTAAAAATTTGGTGAGCCATATATAAATTTGTTCAAGTTTCTAGAAATACGTATGTGTCTCCGAACCGTTCACATTCTTCGTAAAAGGTGAGGACATGCCATTGAGCCGAGATTGGAATTAAATTTCCTAGTTATTCTCATTTCCCTTCTTAATAAAGTTGACGACCATTTAGCAAGATGCTGACCTATTTTATTAATGCAAATTTTATTCTGCCTTAAAGATCATGCGACAATGAAGGCGAGAGTTTTTGGGGATTCCTTGTTGAACTTTGAATTGAATCCAATTTAGATGGCTATGACGTTGCCTTTGTCTCATTTCTGCTTGACACTGTATGTAAACCTATAAACATTTGTATTGATTGCTAAACAATAATTACAGGGGAGCCTTTCTATTGGCTTAACCAAACTCACACTACTGTACATCTAACCGATGTGGGACAAACTACATTAACCTTACCAACCGAATGGAAAGTTACAACTGTCCTCTTTAACACGCCCCTCAAGTTGGAGGATACATATTGATAATGTCACAAATATATTTTACCCGAGTGCCACCTAACGCTTAAGTAATAAATCGACTGACTTATCTGCCGACTTCATATTTTATATTGTATGAATTACTTTTTGCCGAAGTTTTTCCCGGACAAAATGACATTTAACGTTACTATGCTCGTTCTCTCATGAAACACATGATTAGAGGCAATATGGACTATTAACTAGTTGTTACAATGAAAATTCATGGGCATGGACTGAGTGGACCCGAGTTCCACTATCAAGTGTTTCATCCACACGCTCGCAGTAGAGTGTGCCATAGCCTTGTATTTAGCCTCTACATTGGATCTAGCAACTAATGTCTGTAATATGTTCTTCCAAGACACTAGGTTAACTCTAACAATAACATAGTGGCCCGTAGTTGATCTACTATGACTAAGAGACCCAGCCTAATCGAAATCAATGTAACTCTCAACCCGTATGTGACCATGATCCTTCTACAACAAACCACGGCTAGGGACCCCTTGAGATATCTCATTATACGCACCACTAGGAGAGTCCATAAACTGACTACTTGCACTAACCACAAACGCAACATTAGGTTTGGTCACGGTCAGGTAGTTAAGTTTACCGACTAGACACCTGTACTGTCCTGGATCATCAAGTAGCTCTCCTTGGTGTTGGGATCCCTAGGGAAATCCAAGGGTTTGGATTTTGACATTCCTATCTGAATCAACAGGTCAAGGACATATTTCCTTTGAGATGGAAAATTCCTTCCCTTGATCGGGCCACTTCAATACCAGGAAGTAGTCCAGTTGCCCCAAATATTTGGTTTGAAAATTATTGTGCAAAAACGATTTGAACTCATGAATGCTCCTGGAGTCATCACCAGTTATGACGATATCATCAATGTAAACAATCAACAAGATATTTTACCTACTGAGGTGTGCTATAAAACATACAGTGAAAAGTCCGAATTCAGTAACCACATCATTGAATCTGTCAAACGAAGCACATGTAGGCTACTTTTTTAGGCCATATAGGGACTTCTTCAATTAGCATACCATTCTAAACTTCCCTTGAACAACAAACCTAAGTCGTTGGTCTATATACCACTTCCTCCAGGAGGGTGCCATTGAGGAATGCATTTTTGACATCTAGCTTTGCGAAGGTCAATGGAAGGTTGCAGCGCGGGAGATGAAGTGTAATACTCGTGAAATTTCTATGTCTAATAAATTGGACCCTCCTATTTTGTTCCGTATTTCCGGTGCCCCTTTTATATTAAACGTATTTATAATTTATTAACTCGGATAGTAATTCTCAAACCCAGATTGACGTTGGCATGCAAACCCGTAAAGTTTGTATAAAACTGGACTGTACGACACGTAGCTCTAGACGAGAATAAGATCCCACGTTTTGAGGATATCAAAGTACAACCTAGTCTAATTGATGTACAACCTAACCTACCCAAATAGTAACCTACATGTACCATATTGTACAACCCCACATTCCCTCCCCAAATCCCTCCTCCTACCCATCAGATCCCTTCCCCAAATTCTCCCCCCATCAATGCTTGGATATGCAATCTGTGTATATGTATACTATATGAGATGGTGTATATATATGAGGACCATTGAGAGAGTTAGCTACCGAGAGAAACAAGAAAGCATAGCAAACTCAAAACGCCCTCTGCCTTCCAACTCTCTGTCACTCTCTGCATTACACCCACACCTAGACCAAATACAACCACAGAGGAAGGATGAGAAGAAGACGAAGAAGAAGAAGAAGACCGAGAAGAGAGAGAGAGAGAGAGACCTGAGACTGTTGGTATAACCCCATACACCCTCCTCTGTTTATTTCTTTATTATTTATACACTTCACACACACACCTAGACCCCCTCTGCATGAACCAGACAGAGCCTTAAGCTCTGCTATGGCCAGAGCTGCCATTGAAGCTCTTTGAGAGCTGAAAATCTCAACCACAACCAAAGCTCATAAAACCTATATCAAATAGACCCTTATGACCCCTATATACCCCCACAGTAGCCACTTTTAGTTTGGGCAAGCCAAACTCAACATGCAACACATTATTTCTTTAAAACCCTAAAAAGGATAATCTCTTGGTTCGAACACTAAATGGGATATTCACGATCTGGGCTCCTAGTATGTGATAAAGGGTCCCAAACCGAGTCTTTTGGCATTGGAATCACTCATTTCTATGGTTAGACTCGAATACATCTCGGGTTATATCGTTTAGATACGGGTTCGGTTTGGGTAGGATCAATATGTGTGTGTAAACGAATTTGGGTTAGAGTTCGGGTTGAACTTTATTTAACCCACGGGTTTTCCAACTTAAACGAAACGGCGTCGTTTCGGGTATGGATCTAGTCGGGCTCGACTCGATGGGTCACTGGGTTAGACTCTTCTGAGTGTATATACGCACTATCCATTTTGGTTAACGGGTCGGGTTTAAGTAAGACTGTAAATGAATAGTCCTAATAGATTTGGGTCGGGTTTGTTTGATCCGCGAGCTGTTGAACTTGGACTCCTCTGAGTCTATAAATGGATTACCTGTTCGGTTCAATTCGGCTGACCCGCGAGTTTTATTATTGTAAATAATAAAACAGTACATATATATATGTATTTTTTATTTTAATGTTATTAATTCTTTTAAATTATGTAAAAAAAATAGTTTTGGGTATTATTTTAAATTCAGGGATGGGTAATGTTATGTGCACATAAAGATCTGGACCATTCATTTCGGTGGAGCCCATACCTGCACACATAGGACCCACCGAAATGAATGGCCAAGATCTTTATGTGCACACTTTATGTGCACATTTTATGTGCACCAATCATTACTCTTCTGGGATATTATAATTTAATATTCCTAATATTCTGAAATTATAATTTTTGTATATTATACCGATAGTTTACTTAGTTTTAAATAAACAATAATTGTTAGTTTAATTTAATAAATAGATACATGTCATTGTTAAATGGTTTAAATTATTTTTAAATAGTTTTTAAATACCATAATTAGGTTTTTAATATTCTGGAATGTCATGCCTCAATATGTATTATATTATGAAATTATTAATTATTACTTATGTAGTATACTTATTATTTATTTAGTTAAAATAAATAATAAGAGTTGGTTTTAAATTGAAATAATTAGGTAATAAATATCTAATGACTATTTTAAAATGTAGAAAAATTATATTAATTATCCCAAGGCCTAATATCTTTGTTTTATAAATTATTTATTTATAAAACCCAAACTTTAGTAATTTATTTATTTATACGGACCCGTTTGCTTGTCCTTTAATTATTTTAAAAACCAAACGAGTTCCGAAAATTAGGAGAAAAATATCACTAGCCTATTTTAGAGTATTGCTACAGGCACTGATCGAGTGCATTGAATGGTGCATCGAACGATCGGTGTCGTCCATCTCGGTGGGCCCTACGCGATCATTTTAGAGTATTGCTACAGGCACCGATCGAGTGCATCGAATGGTGCACCGAACGATCGATGTCGTCCATCTCGGTGGGACCCATTACCTTTCGGTGCACCATTTCAGTGCCTCAAAGCATTTTTACCTATTTTAAGGTTTAGTATTTAATAGAAATGTTTTTAAGGACCGATTGTCTTTCTAAATTATGTTTTATAAATTATAATTATAGGACTCCTAAGACTATAACTATATAAGTTGGACTTTAATAATTCGTAATAAATAAACCGTTGCTCAGAAAAATACGCGGTTAGTCCCTAAATTCCTAGAATAACGTGTAGACCAATTTCCTTAAGTTTGGTAACTTTCTGACTCAGTCGAAAATACAGCTTACTGTTAGAGCCCACACTGGTATAGGAAATCTAACCTTTTATATGACGGACTCCGATTTGAGTCTAGTCAATGGCGTTAGACTCAGAATGATGTCAGGATTATCATGTTGAAGTTTAGATACCCATCCGACACAATTACCATTATGCCCAGTGCTAGTATGCATATTAATCGACTTCCTATGAATTGAAATGAAACATAGGAGTCGAAGACGTGTCCGCCTTTCACCCCTATTCGCATCGAGGTGAGTTGTCCTAACTCACTTGGTATATTTTTAGAATAATTTTATGTACCTTGTATGCGCGTATGCTATGAATGCTTATATGTGTAGTTGAAATGAATCGTTATATGAAATCGCATGTTTAGATAACTACACTTTATGCCTAACCAAACTCACAATATTGTACATCTAACCGATATGGGACAAACCGCAATAAACTTACTGACATAATACAAAGTTACAGCTCTACCCTTACTCTATGAGTAGTAGTCTGATATTCATACGTATCTAGAAAATTGGTCCTTTGATTTTTTATTTTTTAAATCTCTTTTTCCTTGCATGGTTTCAACAAGTCCCACAAACTTGTATTTGTTTGTCTTCCCTGATTTCGTTTTTTTTTTTTTCTTCTTTCTATAGAAGCCCTTTATATCGATGATTTAGAAGAATTGCTGAATGAGTTCATGGAAGATATCAATACCGTGCTTGAAGATGGCAGCATTGAGGAGGTATGCCTTTCTACTTTGATTTGTAACCCAAGTTATTACTATATGCACACCAGAGTTATATTGATGGTTTGGGCATTACAGTTGCAAGTACCATCTTGTATGATCAAGTCTGGCGGCTAATTTTATCCCAATCTTAGGTGCTAGGACACAAAATATGTTTATGTTGTCTTATTATTTTCAATGACCCTAAGCAGGTAGCAGAAAAGTTGATGATTATGTATGAAGAGTGTTCAGAAGGTAATTTCAGTTTTGTTCAGAGCTTGCGGAATCTAAATCCTCGGACAAGAGTTGCTTCTTGTGTCAGACAGGTAATCATAGTTTGATTTCACAAACTAAGAATTTAAAGCTCCATTTATGAGATCAAATTGGGTTATCTGTATAGAACATCGTTTCTTGCTTTTGTTATTTTTTTTAGTAGTTGGTCATTAAGGTAGCCCAGTCTGTGACAGGATGTGAACATATCAAAAAAGAAAAATGAAAAGAAAAGGTGACAGCATCTGAAAGTTTGTTTTTGTTTTTTTTGTTTGAGCAGAGACAGAATCTGAAAGTTAAAAATATATATAAGTCAATGGTAGTGCGATTATCTCTTAATACTGGTGTCCATCCAGCTTAAATTTATTGAAGCCTGTCAGAAAGGCATCTTTGTGCATTTGCTTAAATGTTACTACAGTGGAATTATGCCGGCCTCCAGTGAGAAGTCCTACTTAAAATGGAGACGCGCTGCCATCGTGAACTTCATTCTTGGATAAATGCTCTATGGCTATGGTTCTTGTACTTAGATGGGTGAAAGAATTTATCTATAACTACATCAATGTCTCAATCTCATCTAAGTTGCAGTTTTAGAACTCTGGTGTCAGCCATTAGGATAGAGTAGGGCATGCTCCCGCTTCAGACCCGATTCAGTCATGTTAGAACCCTCCCTCACCGCCCTGCTCCCTTCACCACTGATCTGAACAATAGCTTTGTATATAGATTCAAGTTCTTATGACGATCAAACATTTATCCAAGAAATAATCTTATGTAGGAAAACATGATATAATAGTCCCAAAAATAAATTTACTATCCACCGGATTGGAACCTAAATCCCTCTTAACTAATGCGCTATATAAATAGTATATTTTTCTAAATGTTTGGACACTGCTTAGATGCTCTAAACCTCAAAACCTCAATAATAATGCTTCCATGCATCCGTCCCCTCACTCGTCCTCATCTCCCCCATTTCCGCTTTGTGCTTCCAAGTTGCACGCTTTTCTGTTTATTTGCTCTGCAATTTAGGGCTCATGTACTCCTCCACTGTCTCCTACTGCTGCTCTTTCATGTATTCCTCTTGTGCTTTTAAGTGAAATTCTTCTCTCTCTCACAGTCGTTAATGATTATAATATAAACTCATGTCTTTTTTTGTTTAGCTGCAATTGATGCTTTCTTATAATAGTCTTTTAAATCATGATCTTGTTGAGTTCTTTGCAAATACGAGGGAAGTTAGTTATTTTTCTTGGGTGGTCTGTTGGCTGGCAAATTTCACTCAATGTCGTGGAGCTTTTATGTCTGTAAATGATTTGGTAGGTTGTGTGAGAACAAGAAGTGAATGTATTTTATTGAAGCAGCCAACTCGAATTCCCTATCTCGCATCCTTCATGAACAAAAAAAGAACAAAAAAAATCATTTAGTTTTCTTTTATCTGATTTCCGGCTCCTTTTATATGGCTTTGTATCATAGGTTCATGTGATACAAAATCACAGAATCTACGGCATTTAATCTAGTGGTGAGTTATCCTTTTGGAAAGAGTTATATATGAGTTTTGGTTCCCGCCCCCTCTCGTCTCAATACTCTTCAGAAGGATCAGGAAGTCCATGACATAAGAAGTTTGTAGATGTACAATATTATTTAAGGAACAGAAGCATAGGAGCGTGATGACATCACCTTATCTATGGCAGTGAAGTTAGCTTTGAGTTTTTCTTATGGAAGAAATTAGTTAATAATGAGATTTTTTTTTTCTTTTTCCCCCTCGCAATGCTGTTCTGAAGGACGGGGAGTATATCTGACTCAAATGGTAAAATGTTTCTGAGTATATTATAGGATTAAATGAAACATTGCAGAGATCAGAACTTGTCAAGGGGCTAGAGAAATTGGGATTTTGGGGATGAGATGAGTGACAGAGGAGCATTAAGAGTGACTTTAAAAGGAGGATGCCCGATTGTCTCAACAAAAGAAGAAGTTAGTCGTCACATTGGCAGAAACTGAAGCTCTATTTGTCATGAACTCCTTAAATGAATAGGAAAAGAAGTGTAGCATCCATGTTGGATACGTCCTGGAGGAAGATATCAAGGTAAAGGACCATTGACGAAGGTATGTGTTAGTTTAAGCATTTAACTGCAAATATGTAGGATGTTCGGTATGACATTCGGCTTCCCTTTGACTCTGATGGTTCAATGTGGAGGGTAATATGGGAGAGAAGCAGATTTCCAGCTAATGCAATTTCGGTGCTATCAATAAGGTGTTGCTACTGGCATTATTGCCGAACAAGAACAAGGACAAGAACAAGAACAACTTATCAAATACATTTTTTGTTGGGTTTTGAAAAACTTAAAAACCATCACAAAGAACTGAAAACTGACGCATTACCAAACGGTCCCTAAGATGTGCAAAGGCAGGCAAAAGAAATGAGTTTTCTTTTGGGTTTTAATTTCTGATTAAATTTTGCTTGCCAACAAATAAGAATAAAAATCTATGTTTTCTAATAGAAGTGGGTTACCTTAAAAGTGTGCCTTAATGATATGTATCAACTATCAAGTATATTAATCGTTTGGCATAAAGAATGCATGAGACATATAGGATAGCGTACGAATCGTTGCTATTCATGATATGATACGGGATTTGCAATTCTCAAATCCCAGTTTTGAATGTTACTTTCTTGCTTTTTAGGTACTTTTGGTGTAATTGACAAGTTTGTAGGGTTGTAACAGAGAACATATTCTTTTCTTTCATTGTGGAAGGAGGTTGAAGTCAGCCAATAATGACGCCCATATAAGGTACAAGATAAATTACGGCCTAATATAAATATACGTCCAGAATATTACTATGTCTAACATAGTCTTGAATTACTTGTACTCGTTCCCCCTGAGATTTCCTTCAGGGTAAGGGTATTGGTTTATCGAAACCAATGGTTGCAAATAGGCACTAGGGTGGATCTGGAGAAAGAAAGGAAAAGGTTGCGGGGGTGGGGTTTGAAGATGAGAGGGAGGGCTTTCTCATGAAACATTTGGTGAGCTCTGTTTTGATATTCGCCACAGTTGACGTGGCAGTTTTTTGAAGACACATCGGACTCCTATATGACCCACAAGAGATGCCAAGTCTCACAGAATTAGGAGAGAAAGATGAGCACAAAGTCTTTATGCAAGTTGATGATAGGGGCTCCTTGCGAAGAGGGAGATCACTCTCATTTGGAGATGCATCGTCTACTGCCCCAAGACAACTATTTTGTTACACGTCTACCTGGTTTTGATCATGTGCGATGAATCCCTGGTGGCGTGTGGAGAGGTGATGCTTTCGACGTACAAGGTGACCACTAGGCCCGGACGAACTCCACGGATCTCTACTAGACCTATGGCTACTGCCTGCTAGGGAGAGGCAAATGTCTTCCCCAAGCCTCCAATTGGCACGAAGATGTGAAATCTTGTGTGTTTTGGCTTGTACGCTGAAACAAGGGGTCTTCATGGTGGAAGGATTCTCGTAGGCACTTTCCAACCTCGAAGAACTTGTTTGGGGAACCTAGGTCCATAGTACACTTGGGGACACTTGTCAGTTGTCACACTAAGCGGTGTCTGGGAGACCTAGCATAGATCTGTACCAATTTGCCTTTAATGCACGCACTGCATAACGAATGCACCTGGTGACGTTGGCGGCTGGATCCCAAGAAAACATTTCTATTGGATGGTCGGAGTTGATCGGCCCATGGCATTTAATGATACCGACAAAGACTAGACCGTCACTGAGGTGGTTCCTTCACTAACCATTTAGGACCCCTAAATATGTTGTATTTTCTGCTCATTTAGGAAGGAAAAGGGTTTGACCATTACAATATACACGTCTGTTAGTGCCAGTATTTAAGAAGTATCGTATATCTTTCTAATTTTTATTCATCATATTTTGGATGTGCTTAAGAAATATAATAGACCTATTGGTGGATTTGGCACCTTTTACAAGTATATCCAGTCTACCTATTTGTTGTGGGGAATATCCACGCTACTTATATAATGTGATGTTCCTTAAAGTATTTGCATAATATCGAAATGGGGATTTGAGGTACGGCCACAGGGATACATGTAGGGGTGTAAGAAAAAACCGGTGGACCGAACCGACCGACCAAACTGAGTGGTTCGGTCAGTTTTCAAAATATAACCCCAAGCTTAAAAACCGAACTGAACTGAAAAAACCGACCGATATGCATCATACATGGATTCACATATTTTTGGAAACTATGATGCATCCCATTTGGTGAAAGCTTAAAAGCTGGCTTCTTCAGCTTACAGTAAAAAATTTTCCCCCTAATATGCTGTACGAAAAAGGTTTTTGCTTGCAGCTTATTTTAATCTGAAAATAACTCAAAAGGGGTAAATAAGCTACTATTTTAAAGCATTTTTTTTAGATGCTTTTGGGTTATAGCTTCTCGGCTTTTTATAAGCTGCACCAAATGGGGACCACAGTGGGGACACATTTATTACTATTTGTATATATACATTGTGCGATTGTAATCTACAACATGAATAACAAGCATTAAGCAACAAAAGGCTTAGTGCATGATATCTGTGAGGGTGCGCACAGTACTTGAGAAAAAAAGAGTAAGAGAAAAAAAAAAATCCTCAGGCATGGATATTTGTAGCCGATGCAACTTTCCTTTGTAATTTTTCCTTGCAATGGTTTTTGTCATACAATGATAATGAGGTCAGGTTCTATTGTTCTAACATTTCAAGGTTCTATTGAAAACATTGCAATGGTTTCAATGGTCTCTGTTGTTGTTAAAGGCATGCCTGAGGCTCAGGCTCTGGCTCTGGCGGGCTTAGCCTTTGGGATTTGCCTTACCCTAGGCAAAGTCTCTTCTAACACACCTCGCCTACGTGCACTTTTCTTGCGCCTTTCATAAACGCACGCGGGGCAAAGCCCGCACCTCAATAAAATTGTGCATCAGTAAAGAAATTAGGCATTAAACCTAAGCCCATATTCTTTCCCAACTACTATTTTAGCTTTAGACCTCTCCAAGGTATTGGTCCGAAGTTCGAACCTCCCCCTCCCCCTCCCCCATGTCATTGAAAAAAAAAAAAAACCCAACTCATGAGTGTTTTGGAAGGTGTAATAGCCTAATGTATCCAAAACATAACTTTCCTTTGTAATTCTTCTTTGTGACAAACACTTGCTCTCCTTTTGGTTCCCAAATTTAGAGAAGGAAAATAAAAGAGAAAGGAAAAAGCCAAATTGTGCAAATAATCATTACATGAGAATAAATTTGAAATTTTAGTTCATACTTGGTTAGGCCTTTACTTTGTTATTCTAAGGTAGACTATTTTATGAAGCATCAAGGAGAGAACTTATTAATTGGCCAATTGAGCTAATCAGCTAATAGGTCAAAAGGGACATTAATTTGATGTTTTTGCAACTTATATGTATATACTTAACTGTTGAGTTATTTATATTTGCCTAAGTATATTTTATTTATAAGTGTTCTTAAAGTGCGCCTTACTGCGCTTAGGCCCATGTTTTTTTTTCCCTGCTCCTTGTGCCCATGGCCGGGAGGCACCTTGCGCCTTTAATAATCATGAGTCAACTCACATTTGGAATTCAAAAATTTGTCATTCATTTGCTTGATAGGTTTTAAGAAGGGTTGAGGATACATATCCCATATCGACAAGGCTCCTTCAAGAACAATAATCACTAAATTGTTAGATGCTAGTTAGTGATTCCCATAAAAATCAAGTAATGTTAAGCTTCCCAAATTTTTATCCCAAAAGTGCTTCCCAAATGATGTGGTAGTGGGCATGGTCTAATACAGTGAGACCAGTTGAATTTTGATTGAAAGTTATGTACCTTGCTCCACTGCCACATCATTTGGGAAGCACTTTTGGGATAAAAATTTGGGAAGCATAGCATTACTCTAAAAATAAGGATTTTAAAGAACTGTTTCTTAGATAGGGTTACAACAAATACTACCATGGATACACCTTTCCCCCGCCACCACTCAGCAAGAAAAGAGAAGGAAACAAGAGAAAAAAATAAATTTGCCGTCCTTTTAACGTTTTAGTGACAAGCCCCGTTTGGCAACAACTTTTGAAGTCCTGAAGTGGTTTAAGGAACTCTAAAAGTTAAAATGAAGTTGTTTGGCAAACCAGTTTCTGCTATTCAATCCTAAACAAATGTGAGTCAATCACTTAAATTTGCGACGGGACAAAAGCAACCTTTGACAGCTTTCGGCCAAAAACAACTTTTGTGCAATCCAAACAGGCCCATAGTTTTGTTATGAACGTATGATGAATGATTATGGATTATGGTGGTAAACCTCCTTGGTTAGGGCCTTGAGTGAATGAAGTATTCATATAATTTTGACTTCCAATGGATAGCTAGAGGTTACTATGTACATCTTCTGCATAATTTGCTACTAAATGCCAGGTTGCAGTTGGTGACGACGATGATGATGATGGTGACGACATGGAAAATCGCGATTCATGTAGCATGGAGGAGGACATTCCGGATTCCCTTCTGAATTCAAAAGAAATCGGTAAAGTCAATTGATGAACCTGACAGCTGAAGATTGATTCCCTATTCTTCTATTTATAGATTCATATTCTTCTCCTTTTTTTATTTCTTAGTTTTTTATGCGCTAGACATGTTTTGCGGCGGTACAATAAAATTAGTGGTTATTTATGGGTAGAGATTGGTCCCTTTTTTATTTTTTATTTATTTTTATTTTTATTTTTATTTATTTATTTTTTTCGGGTATTCTGGAAGACAAACAGGACAACCAACAACAGAAAAAGAAACATAAGGAAAAGCAACAAAACAAACTAGCTTCCTGTAATGAAGTTAGTACCCAGAGCATCCCCAAGTAGAGGAAGCTTTAAAAAGTTGGGGGTACCTGTCAAAAAGCAGCAAAAGTTTCCCCAAGGCTCACACCCAAAATAGCCAACAAATCAGCACATATGTTGCCTTCTCTCTTTGCGTGATTAACAAACCCATTGCATAAACCTAACAAATTATTGCTCAGTCCGCATAACATTCAGCTGGTGGTTAACAAACCCATTGCATAAACCTAACAAGATATTACAATCAGTCCGCATAACATTCAGCTGGTGGTTAACGGTATCGTATTTCTTATTTCATTGAATGAGGGACAATTAATGGGAATTTTGGTCATAGATCTCTTAAAATTAAGTGTTACAGTAATAAAATCAATATGATTTGGCCTTTTTTTTTTTTTTTATAAAGTCCCTCGCTACTTTTTGAATTTGGTGAAAAGCCCCTCCTGAAACAGAAAAATGGTCTAGGCAATATTTTTTGTCAATTTCAAACCACCTTAACTCACTCGTATTTTGGTCTTTTTGAGTGATGATTTTTTTTTTAATATTCCTTTGAGATCTACGCAATGGAGTTGAAAAGTAATTTGGAACATCATTTTTTGATTTTTATGTCAAAACATATATTATCTTTTTTGACAAATAATATTAAGTTAAAACAATCATAATTTTCTTATTTTTTGGCCTTTTGGGATGATTTTTTTCTTCATGTATTTCTTTATAATCTACGCAATGAACGTTGAATTTTACAATAAAAGATAGATTGCAGGCAGCTTGATTTTGAGACAAATAATATTATCTGTCTTTATCAGTGTATAGACAAATAATATTATCGGTTTATATTAGCGATGATAATTTTCTCAATTCTTGGGCTTTCTCAAAATTAGGCTGTAACGTATCAATTTTCATAAAATTTCCACGCCCATTGCGTAGATCTCAAAGAAATACATGAAATAAAATAAAATAAAAAAATCATCCCAAAAGGCCAAAAAAACAAGAAAATTATGGTTGTTTAACTTAATATAATCTGTCAAAAAAGATAATATCATCAGTTTTAATAGATAAAATCAAAATATAAGGTGCCTAATTACTTAATTATGTACAATTTTCAACTTCATTGTGTTGATCTTGAAAAAATACATGAAATAAATTTTAAAAAAAACATCACTCAAAAAGGCTAAAAAACGAGTGAGTTATGGTGGTTTAAAGTTGACAGATAGTATTAATATTATATGTCAAAACAGATAATATATTTTGGCAGATAAAATAAAAAAATGAGGTTTAAAATTACTTTCTTTTGTACAATTTTCAACTCCATTGTGTAGATCTTGGAGAAATACATGAAATAAATTTTTTTTTTTAAAAAAAAATCACTCAAAAAGGCTAAAAAAAACTAGTGAATTAAGGTGGTTTAAAGTTGACAGATATTATTAATATTATATGTCAAAACAGATAATATCTTCTGTTTTGACAGATAAAATTAAAAAAAATGACGTTCCAAATTACTATGTTTTTTGCACAATTTTTAACCCCATTGCGTAGATCTCGAAGAAATACATGAAATAAAAAAGAAATCACTTAAAAAGGATAAAAACGAATGAGTTATGGTGGTTTAAAGTTGACAGATAATATTAATATTATCTGTTGAAACAAATAATATCATCTATTTTGATAGATATAATCAGAAAATGAGGTTCCAAATTACTTTCGTTTGTACAATTTTCAACTCCATTGCGTAGATCTCGAAGAAATACATGAAATAAAAAAAAATCACTCAAAAAGGAAAAAAAAAAAACGAGTGAGTTATGGTGGTTTAAACTTGACAAATAATATTGCCTTAATCATTTTTTGGTTTCAGGAGGGGCTTTTCACCAAATAAAAAAGTAGCGAGAGGCTTTATAAAAAATGGCAAAATCATGTGGGTTTTCAATTATAACACTTAATTTTAAGGGGTCTATGACATTTGGTTTGAGTAGTTTGGTTTTTTTTTTTAATCGTTTTTCTAGGTTGATTAGAGGTAAATATTGTATATTTATAACATAATCACATGGACATTTATGTATATTTTAGTCTCCAAAATCTCCAGTTTTACACATGTGTTGAGATAATAGGATTTTACAGTGTTGGCATTAAAACGAGTGTATTTATGTGTTTTTATAGGATATTATTTACTTGAATAAAATTGAAGTTCAAAGAATAATGCAAGGAAAAGAAGATAAGAGGAGAATAACAGCAGCAGCTGGAAAAATGGTGTTTTTGACATTAAAGACCTTGGAATCTATGTCTATCTATCCCAGAGACTGTTTCTCAACCAGGATCTAAATCTCCAAAATGTATTTAGCAGTAGGCATAACTGAAGTAGGAATCCTCCGGAATGGATCAACCACCCTATTGTGCCAAGCCTCAGTAAAAGCCTTCACGGTGGAAGGACGCATGGTAGAACTCCTCATAAAGTCTGCAGAAATGTCCTCTGGAACATTTTGAAGAAGCCCGTACTGACAGGCTACTCGACCGGGAATATAAAAAGTAGTGACATGTAAGTCGGGTAGCCAAACACTAGGACATCCAGGCAGTTGCACTAAGATGGAGCAATAAATCCACTGGGGGCAGATCCAATGGATATCCTCATAGAAAAGACTTCGCAGCCAAGAGTCAGCTAAGTGAAACAGGCAATGAATCTCTAGTCGGTCGTAGGGAAGTTGCCTCCCAGGATGGGGAGGATGAATGAAAAGGCCCAGACGCTCCATAAACTATACTTGCAGAACATAGGAGCCCCAGAAAGTAGCATATCTCCAGTATCATGAGCACGGTCTAGTCCTAACAAAGTCTCTCCTAGGACAAGCATGATGGCACTCTTCATCTCCTGAAAGCCGCAAGCAATGGGTATAAGGATATCAGCAGATGATTGAAAAATGAAATAGGAAAGCATGGCGATGGAAAGTGCACCACACCTTATGATCTGGTATCCACTGTCATCAGGGTTCCTAAAGTAGTTTCAGAAAGGTGCTCAAAACCAATATGCCAATCCTGAATAAAGAAACTAGCGACACTATAGGAGGTATGAAGAAGGATGGCCAGATCCAGCACATATCCCTATAGGAACCGTCAAATTTGCGAAAGGGTCAATATCGAGGATAGCACTAAACTCCTCAAAAAAGAGTAGATCTCTTCATGACCGAATCGAAAAACATGAAATGTAGGATCCCAACATCGAATGGCAGCTCGAAGTAGATCCTCATCCAAGGCCATTAGACGAAAGGAGAAGAGATCATTCAGCCTGTAAAAGTCGAAATTGAGCCTATCAGTGTCGAAGAGAGTATCCATCCAGGGAAAAATGATTTGAGAACTAATGGGAGCCATAGAGGGTTGAAGAAGATAAAGAAGTTTTCAAATGTACATCAAATGAATGAAAAAAGACCATTTAAATGAAATTAATTAGAGGCCGAACATCACTCGATGAAAGCCGACGGCAGTCACCGAGTGCCGATTAGCATTCATTGAGTACCTGTCTTCTTCATTGAGTGCTGGTGAAGGCCAGGCAGTTCCCAGTGCTGTTTGTAACTCAATAAGCCCAAAACCTGCACAAAAAATTGAAAAATACTTCAGAAAATGTAAAAAAAAAAATCAGCATTTGAGCATTGCCATTTGCATCATCCATCAATAAGCACGAGCAATAAAAGAGAAGCATTCACATTTTCAAAGAGCTGCTAAGATAATATCCGTTATCATAAATACAGCTAAGCATGAGCATAGAAAATCCACAATTGGCTCAAAGGCCACCATGTATATGCATCATCCATCCATCCGTCTAACTAAATCCAAACCCATAATAAATCATGAAATAAGGAAATCCATAAGTTTTTTCGTCCTCGCAAGGACATCGTAATAAAAGAGATAGAAGAGAGGGGTCATCCTCGTCTGCGATGGGGGTTTCTCCTGGATGCCTGTTAAGCTATCTGACTCCCCCCCCCCCCCCCCCAGCTTGACCATTATCGCCATCTCCGCCGTCGTATCTACCTTGACCACTACCACCAACACCTTCAGCATGCCCTCCCTGGCTCATATGTAACTCGTACATTTGCCTCCTCAAAGATGCAAGATCCTCTTCCTACAACAAAAAAAAAAAAGAAGAAGAAGAAGAAAGAAAGAAAGAAAAAAAGAGAGAAGAGAAAGTGAAATTCTTTTATATATACATATATGACTCATTCTTTGTGAAATATGAAATTCTTTCGAGTCCGCGGACTCATCCTTGTGAATATGAGATTCTTTTGAGTCCATGGACTCACTTTTTTTTTTTGGCAAAATGAAATTCAGTTGAGGCTCGTGAAATAAGAAAATGGGGGGGGGGGGGGGGGTAAGGACATATACCTGGGCCTTAGCCCGAAGCTCCGCGGCCACTCTTACCCCATCCGCCTGAAAAAGAGTTAGGTAATAAGCTTACAATGTCAGAATGATCAAAAGCATGGAAAATGGGATAACAATCATAAATAAAGCAATGTTGAGTTTACCCTCCATTCGCGACCGTGAATCCAATGCCTAGCAGTGTGAGCATATGACAATCCCTCCTCATCATAGTCCCTAGGGACATTGTCGTATTGAAGAATGGTTGGAGCACCTTGAGTGTACGGTGTAAGTTGGTACGCGGCCTCCTGGCTCATGTATACAGTTGGCA
Source organism: Hydrangea macrophylla (assembly GCA_033977485.1). NCBI lineage: Eukaryota > Viridiplantae > Streptophyta > Magnoliopsida > Cornales > Hydrangeaceae > Hydrangea > Hydrangea macrophylla. The sequence goes on along the minus strand of CM066982.1, from coordinate 84,143,294 downwards.
CATTCTAGTCCCACTCAGGGAGTGGAAGAGGAACAGCAGTTCCAGGAATAGCCTACAAAGGAAAGAAATCAAACCAGTTATGTGTAAGGGCAAGAAATGAAGAATCTAAGTGATAGAATAAAAGATTACCCGAGTCACTTCCATCAAAGGGAAGTTGAGCACCAAGGAGTTTAGGCGGAAGGCAGGATAACCATTGGGATCCTCAACATAGGCTGCAATATCCTCGCCAGTCAAAGCTGTGATCAGGTCGTCATGATCCAAAGTCTTAGTACTTCCTCATAGTGGACGGAGGAGCCATCAGTACATAAAAGTAGGAGAGGGAAAGGACTGTCTGGTCACTTTCTCACCCAAGTACCACTCTCTGCACGCTTCCCTAACCATCAAAATACACATTCTATTAAAGCCATAGGCAGCCTGAAGCTCCTCACTAGCCTCTAGGAAAACTGCAGACCATGGATTCCATGTCACATGAACCTCTCGTAGATTGATAAAAAAATTCCTGTGACCAACAAAGTCATGAGACCTGACTTTTCGGCCCGTTGCAGGGAGGATTGCATTTTCGTCTACTTTTGTACTGGGAGCCCTCATGCATAGATATTCATAAGACCATATCTATAAGGAAAATGTCAAATGTGTGGATTCAAGTATTAAGGAAAGTTGTAAGGAACTTTGAAGAGCAAAAGAAATAGGAAATGAAATGTTTTACCTCCAAGGCTCTCTAGAAGCCTCTAGTGGAAGGATCGTTGTCTCGAGAAACATCGCTTATGTGGCGATATAGTGTGGCCAGTCATGCCCCTTTCCAGTTATATCGGTTGATCCTGTAAACATCTTCCAAAGATGCCAGATATGATAGATGAATCTGATCCCCCCTAGTACTCAGCTAAAAACAGCCCAGTATATACATGACAAAAGCCCGGACCGTCTGATCATTGGTGAAGTAATGACCTCTGAAAGTGTCCAAAAACCATTTAGCAGGAACTGTGAGGTCTCCGGGGTGAGCTCCAAGAAGGTCAATGACCTGCTCATGATGGCTCCCAATGTCGTTAAAGTGAGCCGGAGGAAGTCCGCCGAATGGAATGCCTGTGATCATTGAGAAGTCCAGAGGGGTCATGGTCATCTCTCCGATCGGAAGTGGAAAGTGTTTGTAGTATCCCACCACCTTTCTGCCAGGGCATGGATCTGGGACAGTTCGTTAGAACTCTTTGTCAACAGTCGCATGAAAAGTCCAAAGCTGGCAGCATTTATTTTCCCTTTAACAGCCTCGGAGAGTTCGTCGTACCACTCATAACAGTGAGCCAAACTTCCATAGCCTTTGACAGCGTTGTCGTGCACCAAAAAATATGAAATAAAAATAGAGAGAAGCAATAAGCAAAATAACGAATAAGCCTGAAAGGAAATCAAATTTGAATTTTAAAGTCCGAGTGACTCTGTTGTTGTAAAATGTGAATTTTTTTTTAGTCCGAGTGACTCCGTTATTGTAAAATGTGAATTTTTGAGTTCAAATGATGCCGTTGTTGTAAAATAGAATTTTGAGTCCGAATGACTCCATTGTTGTAAAATGTGAATTTTTGAGTCCGAGTGACTCAGTTGTTGTAAGATGTGAATTTTGAGTCTGAGTGACTGCGTTATTGTAAAATATGAATTTTTGAGTCCGAATGACTCCATTGTTGTAAAATATAAATTTTTGAGTCCGAGTGACTCCGTTGTTATAAAATGTGGATTTTTGAGTCCGAATGACTCTGTTGTTGTAAAGTGTAAATTTTTCAGTCCGAATGACTCCATTATTGTAAAATGTGAATTTTTGGGTCCGAGTGACACTGTTGTTGTAAAATGCAAATTTTTGAAGTTTGAGTGACTCAGTGCATGTGAAATATGAGATTTGGTGTTCGAGCAAATAATAACGAAATTTTGGGGCATGGTCTCGGGATAAAATCAATGGAACTGGGATAACAAGGATAAGCAAGAAAATGGAAATCAAAATTATGTTCGTAACAATGCCTTAAGAGAATAAAAAATCCGCAAAGTGTGCAAGATTAAAATAATGTTCACACATGCATTGAGCATTATACATTACATTTATCATCTAGAGAAGTAAAAATGCGAAGTGAAGTTTTGATTTTTAACCCTTTGCAAAAAGCACGTGCCGAGAGGTGCCACTCGGGGTCGATGAGGAGAAACGCGAAGTTGTGGCCCGGAGAGGGATTATAATTCCTCTTGGGAGGCCTTTGGGATCCTGAACCTCTATTCATTAGGATGGATCTGCTAAACATAAGAGATATCAAAGAAACTCAAAGGAAAAATAAGGATAGTAAAAGAAGTTATGATTTTGATCACAAATCAAAACAAAAGATGTAATCTTGATGCTAGGAGTGAGCGAACTAACCTTTGGTTGATGAGATTTAGGTTGAAAATCAAGAGGAAAGAAAGATCCTAGAGAAGATTCGTATGGAGAAGGAGAAAGAATAAGAAAAGGAAGATGGAGAGTTTGTGTTAAAAACAAACTGCTGAACGCACCGACACTTGATAAAAATTCAGCGGCACTCGCTGAGTGCCACCGCGTCTGTTTTGAGTGCTGCTGCGTTGACAGTTGGCTTTTCCTCTAAAAATTTTCATATTCGCATGGGGGACCACCAAATTTTCCTTAAAAGTCCTCCAAAGTTTTCCCTCGTTTTGAATAAACCCCCATGGTTTGAAAATTGAGCTTTATAGCCATCCTTATAAATCAAAATTGACCCCAAACTTTGTAATTTTGGACTAAATCAAGTCAAAATGATTCCAGATTTTGTGAAATTAAATTAAATTGAGTTCGATCAACAGCTGGTTTTGGAAATTTGAATTGAATGGAGTCAAATTGACTCTGGATTTTAGAAATTGAAATTCTTTGAGTCTGGTTGACTCCCGACTTTGTGAAATTGAAATTCTTGTAAGTCAGATTGACTCCCAACTTTGGAAATTTGAATTCTTTTGAGTCTGATTGACTCCCGAGTTTAGAAATTTGAAAAATGAATTGAGTCTGATCGACTCCTAATTTTAGAAATTTGAATTGAGTTGAGTCTGATTGACTATGAATTTTGGGAAATTTGATTTGAGTTTGATTGACTCCTGATTGTGAAGTTTGAAATGCTTTTGAGTCTTATCGACTCCAATTTTAGAAATTTAAATTGAGTTGAGTCTGATTGACTCCGGATTTTGAGAAATTTGATTTGAGTCTGATTGACTCGTGATTGTGAAGTTTGAAATACTTTTGAGTCATATGGACTCCAACTTTGAGAAATTTGAATTGAGTTGAGTCTGATTGATTCCCTGAATGTAAAATTTGAGTTGATTTGAGTCTGATTGACTCCCGAGTTTATAAATTGGAAAATTGAATTGAGTCTGATCGACTCCTAATTTTAGAAATTTGAATTCAGTTGAGTTTGATTGACCCCGAATTTTGAAAATTTTGATTTGAGTCTAATTGACACCTAATTTAGAAATTTGAAATTCTTTTGATTCAGATTGACTCCAATTTTTGGAATTTGAATCCTTTAAGCCCGAATGGCTCAATTTTGTAAAAAAAAAATCCTATTCTTTAGGTCCGGATGGCTCCATTTGGTAAGAAATCCAATTCTTTGAACCCAGTGGCTCCATTCTCTGAAGAAATCCAATTCTTTGAGCCCAGATGGCTCCATCTCAACGAAGGTCAAATTGTTTGAGCTCGATTGGCTCCCTTTGGATATCAGGATTCCGAACTCGGCTGCGGCCAAAAGATCAGAATATGATAATACAGCGTTTTTATATTCTTAGTCCTGGCAATGGAATTGCGTTGACCATTTGGGGATGTAACGGATTTACATTCTCGGTCCTTGTAACGGCTTTGTGTTGACCTATTTGAGGATGGAACATATTTACCTTCTCGGTCCTCGTAACGGATTTACGTTGACCCATTTGGGGGTGTAACGTATTTATATTCTTGGTCCTCGTAATGGATTTGCGTTGACCCATTTGGGGGTGTAACAGATTTACACTCTCGATCCTTGCAACATATTTGCATTGACCCATTTGGGGGTGTAACGAATTTACATTCTCAGTCCTCATAACGGATTACGTTGACCTGTTTGGGGGATGTAACAGATTTATATTCTCGATTCTCGTAACAAATTTGCATTGACCTATTTGGGGGTGTAATGGATTTACATTCTCGGTACTTGTAATGGATTTGCGTTGACCCATTTGGGGGTGTAACAGATTTACATTCTCGATCCTTGCAACGAATTTGCATTGACCCATTTGAGGGTGTAACAGATTTACATTCTCAGTCCTCGTGACGGATTTGCATTGACCTATTTGGGGAATGTAACGGATTTATATTCTTGGTCCTTGTAACGGATTTGTATTGACCCATTTGGGGGTGTAACAGATTTACATTCTCAGTCCTTGTAATGGATTTGCATTTACCTATTTGGGGAATGTAACGGATTTATATTCTCGATCCTTGACACGAATTTGCATTGACCCATTTGGGGGTGTAATGGATTTACATTCTCAGTCCGCATAACAGATTTGCGTTGACCTATTTGGAGAATCTAACGAATTTATATTCTAGGTCCTTGCTACGGATTTGCATTGACCCATTTGGGGGTGTAACAAATTTAAGTTTTCGGTCCTCGTAACAGATTTGCGTTGACCAAATTTTCCAATCAGCTATATCTTCTCGGTCCTCATAATGGATTTGCGTTGACCAAATTTCCTAATCAACTCAATCTTCTCGGTCCTTGCAACAGATTTGCATTGACCAAAATCTTTGGTCATTCTTGCTCCTTATAATGGATTTACATCAACCAACCATCGATAGTCATCCCCGGTCATCGCATCATGCATCATGCAATAGAAGTTTGAAATAGAGCGAGAAAAACACTTGCACAATCAAATTCATTCCATTCCTTTGGAAGCATTGCATGAGCACGTGCATCATGATATGATAGGTGCATTCATCAGTATGATCGTTGGGCCTGTATGTGGTCCCTTGGCCGAACTACGTCCTGGTCTGATTCCCGTTGGGATACGTAGGCAGTACACCATCGAGCACGACTAGCATTGACCATCTTTGCGTCTGTTTTTGCTACGCACTTTTGTTTTTATTTAAATTCGACTGTTGGTCAAAGGCTTGTCTTCACACAGGCTTTGACATTTTCTTATGACACGCGTTGCTCCACAAGCTCTGTCGAAGAGGGGAAAACTGTAGACACCCCAATTTTGAACAACTGTTGAATTTAGGGGATGATTACCTCCGAATACGATGATGACAATGTCTGACAAAATTTGAAGCCATTTAAGTTGATTCAAGCACTTTAGAAAGCTCTTTGATCTCAATAAGGTAATAATAAAAAAATTTCGAAAAGAGAAAGGAAAGATCGGGTGTTCAAGAAATTTCAGGTTAAAATACATGGAAGAAGATTGACAAAATATGCATGAGCATATCTTCAAAATATAAATAAATATACGTACATAGGTTTCTTTATTTAAAGAGAATTTAAAAGAAAAGAAAAGAAAAAAAGAGAGTTTATTTGAAAGAAAAGAAAAGAAAAGAAAATTTGAAAAAAAAATGAAGAAGAAGAAAACAAAAAATATATATAATCTATATATATAAATAAAGAGGACAAGGCGGCACACGGCGAAGCCGGCAGTACTCGTTGAGTGCAACGTCGGTAGTCCGTGAGTGCTGCCCACTGTAATAGTTTATTTTTTTAAATATGTATTGAACAAACAAAGATGCCATTGCACATGGGTTTTTACCCTAAATTTACTTAATTAACCTCACATAGATAAGGAGATGTTTATCTCCATTACAAGGGGTTGAACAATTTGGAGAGATAGAGAGAATTGAGAAAGAAGATTTGTAAAGGAAGCCATTAGAGGAGCTTGAAGAACTTGAAGGAGAGCTTGAAGGCTTTGAAGATCTTCATCAAAACAAGAGAAAATTTGGTAACACCTGTACATGGAAAAGAAGAGGAATGTGATATTAATATGTGTTAATTTAAGATAATTAATGCATAAGATGGTTTAAAGTGGGGTTATGAACCCACAAGTAAAAATGTGTATGAAAGTTCTGTAAAAGGCAGGACCGGTATAAATGTGGTGCCCAATGAGGGTCTAGTTGGTAAAATTTATATTTAGATGCTATTATATGTTGACATGTATATTTATTTCAATGTTTACAGATATTGTTATGTCTATAGGTAAGGGGACCAGTTTGGGTACCCATGTGAGGGCGTATATGAATATAATTGATAATTAGTAGGTTTAATAGTAACCTCATAATTTATGTGGGACTACATTTGGGACCCACGCGGGACATAGATTAAATTCATTTAGAAAATGTGGGTAGCTAATGTAATTAACATGGAAGTTTCATAATAAAGCTTAAAGAAACTTGGGGGAGATAAATGGAAAATAGTGGAAAATGGTGCCAACACATGTGCATGTGTGCATATGTGTCTTATAGTTATAATTTATAGTAGAAATTAAAGAATTCTTGAGTCGACGATGAAAATTCACGCGACGTTTCTTGCCGTTTCTTCGTCGTCCTATGTCGGATTTATGATCCGAGACCATTTTTGGACTCGTGGAGGTAAGAGGATCACATGCACGTAATTTATTTTCATTTTCAGCAACGTTTTTACGGTGACTGTTCTTGATAGATAACTCTCAATAGGTAAAATTATGCAAGATTGATCCTAGAGTAAGAGTTTAGTTTGAATCTAGCTTGAAATTGGATTCTAGGAGCTTAATCGGTTAAGAATCGAAGAGTGAGTGTTCTAATCCCAAAATTGGATGTTTATATATGTTTATGTGGTAATTGTTATCAAGGAGTGTTTAGTTCATAGACTTGTGATTATATGTTGTTGAATTTGAAGTAAAACATGCCAATTATATGTAATTTGCCATGTTATATGCTAAAGTTGCTTATGTGCTTATTTGGATCAAAGAGAAGTCAAGTAGTGGTGAACATTTATAGGTCCCATATGTAAGGGATAGTAAGCCCTCAATGAGCGGGGCGTGGTGACGATCACCCTGATGAAACAGTGATGCCTTCAGAATCACAAGAGTATGTGATATGCCATATATGATAAAAGAGTGAGAAATTCCAGGGTGAGAAAGACCCGGGGTGGTGGCGGCTTGAGTTACTTGACTTTTTGGAGATCAATTTGTTGTTGTTTGTATTGATTGTTGCATGTGCATATTGAACATTCCAATAGCATGATTAGTTCCATCACTGAGCGAAAGCTTAAACGAATATATATTTTCTGTTGTGGTTATTGAATAACCATCGCAGGTAACAAACGAGACGAAGAGAGGATGTGAGTCATGCGACGGGATACGTTTGGGAGTTGTGAATCTATAACTTTTGTCTTGAGAAATACTTGAACAATGTACATTTGGAAGACTTGTAGTATGTTAAGGTTATGTGATTGTAAATTATGTTGTAGGATGTGAGTTGCACTTGCAAGTCACAATTTGTGTATGGTTGGGAGAGAACTTGGGAGGATTAAGTGGTTGTGTTGTAAATTTTAACTTAAATTCCCCTTGTTTGAATGTTTATGCTTAGAAGGGGTTGCTATGAGAAATGTGATGCAATTGGTGTTCTAGTGAAGGGTTAGTGAGTTTGAATGTTAAAACAACTTTTTAAATGAGATTATGTACATGTTTGAACTTTGGAGGAACTTGGTTTCATGTTAAAAATGATTTCCATAAATTTTGTGGAATTTACATGAGGTTTTAAGCTCACTTTGTCAAGAACATTTTTATTTCCTTGCTAGCTTGTGAGGTTGGGTTTTTATGGCTAGTTCTTCATTTGAATGTACTTGGATTATGTTTTTTTAAAGGTTTTGGAATGATTTAAATGTGGTGTGGACATGTATATGGGTGTTTGGGAGGTGTTTCCAAAAGTTTCCATGATGATTGGACCCAGTTATAGAATTTGGGAATGTTTTGAACTGATAAAACAGAGTTTTAGCAGCAGGAAAACCCATCTGCAGAATCCGGATCGATCCGGATCTGGTGCGGATCGATCAGGGGCATCTGGGGGAGCAGAAAATGACATTCTGCTAAAATCGGATCGATTCGGGGCATCTGGGAGAGCAGAAAATGACATTCGGATTCGTGCGTCGGTTTATGTGTTGGAATCGGGACTCAAAGACCTATCTTTTGATATAAAATTTGCTATACTTTATTAATGACCATTTTACCCTTGGGGGCTGTTTTGTCATTTTAAATGTAACAACCTGCATTTTCATTTCCATAATTAATCTGTAATTGCATTATCATATTTTCAATATATATTGTCTGCTGTCATTAATTACAATTATCATATGTGGAATCTTATTTCTTATCTGAATTCATATTGAAATTTTATGTTGGGGTCAAACTGCGATTTTATAAAAAAATTAGCAATACCTGTGTTGGATTTCAAAACTGTATTTCAAAACGGTGGAAATATTTTCTTTTAACTCGAACTGTAATTTTTTTTTTATAAAACCAGAAAACTATTTCTTACGTTAAAATGAATTTTTTATATTTTTGTGGTGACCACCGCAACGCGAAAATACCAGTTTATGTTCAAAATTGTCCGCGCTGCAATGATCTCCCACAATATGGGATACTCCACCAATCATGAAGTGACACATGCTAAATTTCCATTTATGGCAAGTAATGATTTGCTTATTTCTCGTTTGGTTAGACTTATTTTGAGTGAGTTAATGTTGTGCCTATAAGTTAATTACCCAAACAACTTAGTTGGCCCCTACTAATCTATGCTTGGCTCTTAGATGAGCTGTGGGTTAACAATCAGTGTATACACATATACGCATATAGTTATGCTGATAATTAAGAACAAGTTAAGGATTTGATTACCCAATTAAGATTGTTAAGTGACTTTTTAAAAATTTCTTGGCCTCCAAGTTCTTATGTGTTATATATATACACTCTCATACTCCCTCAATCACACAATCTGCACATCTCCAAAATCTGTAAACATAGAGAGAAAAGAGAGAGTTGAGAGTTCATTATACAGAAAATTTTTAGAGAGAGAACTCAAGACTTTCATATCCAAGCATTAATTGGATTTCTTAAATTGGTTGTCTTTCTCAACAATCTCTACACTCTCAATCTCTGTGAGTATTCTAAACTCACTCCAAATGTAAAATATGTTTATTTACTGTGTAGATTAGTCTAATTTAGAAATCTTCATTGATGACTTACGTTTGAAACTCCATAGCTCAAAAACATGGATTTTCCAAACTTAACCAAAATTCGTTTTCTGAATGATATATGAAAGATTATGGTATGAAGAGTATACGATTGTAATATTAGAGCTTAATTTGTTCGTATCACGACGTTTGATTGAAACGAAATTTCCGTCGTCTCTCGGATTTTTGTATAATCCGAGAGTTACGGATTAATTGGTGTTAAATTGATTATAGATTCACATTCCTTGCGAAAAACCGAAGAAATCCATATATTACATATCCTATTTACTTCTGGAATTGAAAATGGGTCAAATAGACCCCTTAAAACTGAAACAGGGGAATTCTGGGGAAGAAGACGAAGCTTCTACATGAACTCGCGCGAGCGACCCGCGCGCGCGAACCGTGTGGTTTCAGGCAGACAGAAAAGGTTTTAAAAAGAAAAAGGAAAATTTGACAGATCGCGCAAGCTGTCCACGCGAGCGACCCGCGCGCGCGATCTTACTGTATTCTGGCAGAAAGAAAAGTATTTATAATAAAACGAAAAATGGGCATATCGCGCGAGCAACCTTCGCGCAAGCGGCCTGCGCGCGCGACCTTGGACAGTTTCTGGATTTTGCTTATTTTATGATAAGGAACTGTTTGGGTGATGTTTTATGAATTTTTAAAGCTCTATTTGGGAAATTTACTAAATCAGAATCCTATTTGGGTATGTTTGGACGATTAAAACGATGTATTACAACTTATCAATCCTCGTACGCACGCTGTTTCTATATTTCAGTGATTTACTTTATGTTTAAAGTTTTATGACATACATGTGGAGTCAGTTGTACATGCATGGGGAGTGTGAATGTTGGTCAGTGTGGAAAAGAGTAATGGTCAGTGTGGTAAAGAGAGTGTGATTGAGGTTGTGCTGTGTACACTCCCTGGTAATTGTGTACCAAAGTGTGACGTGTTGAGATTTCGGTAAGAGTATCTTTGTAGTGTGACGGTGGCAAAACTGGACACTCCCTAACGCCCATGGAAGCGTTAAAGTGTGTGACGCCGAACTTGGACATTCCCTAGCACCCATGGTAGTGCTAAAGTGTGGCCTACGGACACTCCCTGGTACCCGAGTCTAGATACTGCGTGAGGTTACCTTCGGTATTTGCGAGGCGGATTAGGTACTAAAGTGTGAGGCATTGGACACTCCCTGGTACCCCGTACCAAAGTGTGAGGCAAACTGGACATTCCCTGGCATCCCTCTGCTAAAGTGTGGCTATCGGAGTATTACAAAGATACTGGTGTGAGATTGTGGATTGTTGTGTTTGTCGAGAGAAAAGAGTCGGTAAGATGAGATGGTGCATTGTTTTCATACACGGTCACATATATGAATTATATCTTTCAAATGATTTTGTGGTTGTTTTCTAAAACGAACTTCTTACTTTAATGTAAACTTGTTGAATTAAATGAGAATTGGAAAATGGTAAATGAGTATGTGTTACATTCAAAGTTATGTTTTTAATACTCACCAGCTTCTTGAAGCTGACGGCGTTGATGCGCCCTGGACATTCGTGTTCAGGCTTTTCAGGTTATGATATTGCTGGACTGTATGACTATGCAAACTGAGAATCCCTGTTGGAATTTACTTTTATATGTTTTAAGTTATAAATTGGTTTGCAATAAGGATGACTGTAATAGACGATAGATATTGTTTTGTTTTAAGGCGGCTTGTGCCTTAGTAGACCCCGTACTGTAATATGTAATAAGTTAGAAAAATATTTGTAAGCTTTGATTGCTCTACTCTGATTATGGTTTTATGTTGTTCGACGTTTGGGACGGAATCGATCCTTCAAACTGTCGCGACCTACAGGTCCATAAAGGAAATTAAACGATTTCCATATTTATGCTACGTCGGGGCGTGACAGGATTTAGTGATATCAGAGCCAAGTTATTATTTATCTCAAGATAGGTTAGCCGGGTTAGGGTTTACCAGTTTAGACCCAATTCCACGATCTGTTAGCTTAAGCTTCACACACCCGATGTTAAGACAAGGAGGATAGACTCAGAACCCAAACGCCTAAGATTATCTCTTTCCTGATTTAAGTCAGTACTTTTTTATCAGATATGGACCCAGCTCAGCCGGTCTACGTACCAGATGGGTTTGGAGGACAATTGGTGACTCTCGGGGCACTAGTCCCAGCTTTTCTCGATTTATATCACACCGCCATTGAGCAGCTGGCCATGACGACTATAGTATCAGATCTGTGGCACCAGGTTCACGTGGTAGGGATAGTTGATTTGACGCGTATTCGCCTTGAGATACGCTATTTCGCAGAGGCTCAGCATTTAGTGCTAGTTGAGATTCTGAGACTAGTTGATATTGATGCCCTCTATTTTCCCTTTGAGACCCAGGTTGTGCATGCTCATATCGCACATCTAGAGATGCCTCCGCCAGTGGTTCCCATCGCCGAGGATGATGCTGAGGCTGTTCATTTGGTTCCAGTAGGTGTAGAGGATGTAGAGGATGGTATAGGTCTAGATGACCTCGCCGCTGAGCTCGAAGAAGAGCTAGCACTTGAGCTAGTTCTGCCTGAGGAGGTTCCAGTTAAGGCAGATGCCCCAGCGCCTGCTTCCTCGTCGACCTCTCAGAGCTCTGATTTTGATTTGGTGGGCCCGTTCCTTGTTCAGCGATTTTGCCCCGTCGACTCGCTAGATCTCCTGATAGCTGCTTATGGAGACAATTGACGTTCTAGATATGACTTTGTACGTATTAACTACTTTTGACTATTAGCTCTACCACTTTTTGCAAACTGTAATTACATGCATTAGAGTATAGAGCAATAACCCCATTTTTGGCATTAACTCTTGCATGGACAATATGTGTCCTAACCCATATAGATAGGGTAGGCATTGACCTGATTATACACGCTTTTTGTATCAACTTGACGAGAAGTTATATATAGAAGTACTCTTTTGATGTTGTTGTCATTTAAAACTGCTTTATACTTCTGTTGCGTGCATTTTCCTCATTATCACTATCATGCATAGAATGGCAAGGAGACCGAGAAGAAACAGGAATTTGATTGAGGGAGCACCTGAGGCTGCCGATCCCACAGGAATGTTTGAAGCTTTCGTCAGACGTCTCGAAAGGGTTAGTAATCAGAATGAAAACCGACGAGACCGCCAGACTAGAGATAAGCTACTGGAGAGATTCTGTGCGCTAAGGTCCGAGCAGTTTGCGGGTACCGCGGAACTATGGAAAGCAGAAAAGTGGTTAAGACAGATGGACCGTATGTTCGAAGCTGTCCAGTGCAATGAGATGGACAAGAGGAGGTTAGCTACTTCCCAATCGACTGATGCCGCCGCAGATTGGTAGGATTCAGTCACAGCTACCATTGGGAATGAAGCTACGACGGGAATGACATGGACTGCATTTAAGGGAAGGTTTCTGGAAAAGTATTTCCCGGCTACGGAGCGGCACAGAAGAGAGAAGGAGTTCATGGATTTAACGCAAGGAACCAAATCAGTGCAAGAGTACACCACTCAGTTCGAGAGACTGTCTCGGTTCGCCCCTCACATGGTTGATACCGAAGAAAAGAGGATCCGTAAGTATAACCAAGGGCTGACAGCGCAGGTTCGTCGCCTGACTCTCGGCCACCTAGATAAGTCTTTCGAAGGACTAGTCGGCCTGGCCACTGATTTAGAAGAAGACGCTCGAGTGAACCATAAACAATTCGAATTCCAATCGCCTCAGAGGGGTAACTTTGGAAATAGACCACCAATGAATCGTGCCCAAGGGCAGAAGAAGAATTTTGACAGGAGCAAGAAGACCCAAGCTATCACTTATCAGACTCAACCTCGAGTTAATGAAGGAAGTAGCGCTGGGAAATGTTTCAACTGTGGCAACCCTGGTCATCTGGCTCAATATTGCAAGGCACCAAGGAGTGCTGCTCAGTAAGGCATTGTCTGTTACAACTGTGGCGAACCAGGTCACATCAGCAAGTTCTGTTCTGCTCCTAAGCAGGTGACGTATGGTCAACAGAATCAGGCTCACTTGAATGCTGTTATCCCAGATGCTGCTGGATATGACGGAACTATTTATAAAGAAGGAGATTATGGAGACGCTCAACCTGATCAACAAGCAGTGGAAGGTACTTTGACTTTGTTTAACTCCCAAGTTAAAGTTTTATTTGATACGGGTACTGTTCTTTCGTTCATAACTGTTAATACAATTCAGAGATTGGGTATCTTACCTCATTGTTTAGAGAAAGCTTTGAGGGCTACCTCACCATTAGGAGTTGCAGTCAGATTAGGACACGTGTGCAAGGATTATCCTTTACGGCTAGGAGAATGTGAAATCCCTGCAAGGCTAATTGTCCTATCAATGAAAGAGTTCGACATAATCCTAGGAATGGATTGGCTCTCTCAAAATCAAGCGAAGCTGGATTGTGCGAGGAATAGAATCACATTCCCTGACAACGAGAATCAACCCTTTGATTTTCAATGTAACCCTTCGGGAGATATGTTCCTCACCAGATATTTGGCAAACATCGAAGTTGTCAGTACAGAAGCGACAGCATTGTCTATACCTGTAGTCAAGGACTTCGAGGAAGTATTTCAAGATGTTTCTAGTTTGCCGCCTGAGAGAAGTAGAGAGTTCTGTATTGAGCTTATACCGGGTAGCATACCGATCACGAAGGTTCCCTACAGAATGGCCCCCACCGAACTATTGGAATTGAAGGAACAAGTTCAAGAGCTCGAGAACCTAGGTTTTGTACGTCCAAGTACATCGCCTTGGGGAGCACCGGTGTTATTTGTGAAGAAGAAGGATGGGACGCTCAGGTTGTGTATCGATTATAGAGAATTGAACCGCGTGACTATTAAGAACAAGTATCCCTTGCCTCGGATCGACGACTTATTTGATCAACTACAAGGAGCTACGACATTTTCCAGGATAGATCTAAGGTCTGGATAGCATCAGTTGAGGGTACAGAAGGAAGACATACCTAAGACTGCATTCAGAACCCGATATGGTCACTATGAGTTTTTGGTAATGCTGTTTGGAATGACGAATGCCCCGGCAGTGTTCATGGATCTGATGAACAGAGTATTCAAGCCTTATTTGGATCAGTTTGTCATCGTCTTCATTGATGACATTTTGATCTATTCTAAGTCAGCAGAAGAACACGAGCAACACCTATGGATTACGATGCAGACGCTTAAGGACCATCACTTATATGCCAAGTTCAGTAAGTGTGAGTTCTGGTTGTAAGAAGTGAAATTTTTGGGACACAAGGTGTCATCTCAAGGAATTTTTGTGGATTCGCCCAATACCGATGTTGTGTCAAACTGGTTTAGGCCGAGCAACCCTACAGAGGTTAGGAGTTTTCTGGGACTCGCAGGCTATTACAGAAGATTTGTTGAAGGGTTTTCAAAAATAGCTGCACCATTGACTGGGATGACGAAAAAGAATTTGAAGTTCGACTGGACAGAGAAGCATGAGCGTGCCTTTCTAGAGTTGAAAGAGAGACTTACTACAGCACTGATACTAGCTATACCCAAGCCTGATGAGAAGTTCACTATCTTCAGTGACGCGTCATATCAAGGATTGTGGTGTGTACTTATGCAAGATGGTAGAGTTGTCGCCTATGGATCTAGACAGCTGAAGTCGAATGAGTTAAACTACCCCATTCATGATTTGGAATTGGCGGCAGTGGTATTCGCACTCAAGATTTGGAGACATTATCTCTACGGTGAGAAGTTTGACTTATTCTCCGATCACAAGAGTCTGAAATACTTGTTCACACAGAAAGAGTTGAACATGAGGCAACGCAGATGGATGGAGCTGATCAAAGATTACGACTTCATGTTAGAGTACCACCCTGGTAAAGCTAATGTGGTCGTTGATGCTTTGAGTCGACAGACTCGTGAGACGATCGCTTCCTTAATGGTTAGAGAATGGCGAGCATTGGAGACATTGGCAGAGTTCGATGTACAGAGTGCTGAAGAAGAAGAAGGACAACTTTTCGGATGTCTTACCCTATAGTCTGTTCTTATCGACCGCATTATTGGAGCTCAGAAAGAAGATGAGAAGTTTCAAGCATGGTTTGCGAAGATGTCAGAGAAAGATCCGACAGAATGAAAGTAGGAATTGATGGAGGATATCGGTGCAGAGATAGATTATGTGTGCCAGGTGATGAAGAGCTAAGAAAGGATATCCAGGAAGAAGCACATAAGTCAAGATATACAGTTCACCCAGGAGGAACGAAAATGTACAAGGATTTAAAGAGAAATATCTGGTGGGAAGGTATGAAGAAGGATGTGGCCGAATTTGTATCCAAGTGTTTGACATGTCAACAAGTCAAGGCTGAACATCAGAGACCATCAGGATTGTTGCAACCGCTACCTATTCCTGGTTGGAAGTGGGAGCACATCAATATGGATTTTGTAGTAGGATTGCCTCGATCACAACAGAATCATGACGCCATTTGGGTAATCGTGGATCGACAGACTAAGTCAACACATTTTATTGCTTATAGTATGTCGTACCCAGTAGAAAGAATGAGCCGGATGTACATACAATAAGTTGTACGACTTCATGGTGCATCTGTGTTGATTGTGTCAGACCGTGACACACGATTTACCTCTGGATTTTGGGAAAGTTTGCAAGAAGCTATGGGAACCTCGCTCAGGATGAGCACTGCTTTTCACCCGCAGACAGACGGACAGACTGAGCGTGTTAATCAGATCATGGAAGATATGCTTAGGGCTTGTGTTATTGATTTCGAAGAATCTTGGGAAACACACTTGCCTTTGGTCGAGTTTGCCTATAACAATAGTTATTACACGAGTATCAGGATGGCTCCATTCGAAGCATTGTACGGACGACCATGTTGTTCTCCATTGTGCTGGGCAGAGGTGGGAGATACAGAGTTTCTAGGACCAGATTTGGTTAGAGAAACCAACGAGATGATTTCTTTGGTCAAGGAAAGGATGAGTACCGCTCAAAACCGGTATAAGAGTTATGCCGATCGACGCCGAAAAGATTTGGAGTTCAGTGTCAGAGATCACGTACTTCTTAAGGTTTCACCAACCCA
Organism: Hydrangea macrophylla; assembly: GCA_033977485.1. NCBI lineage: Eukaryota > Viridiplantae > Streptophyta > Magnoliopsida > Cornales > Hydrangeaceae > Hydrangea > Hydrangea macrophylla. The sequence goes on along the minus strand of CM066982.1, from coordinate 84,126,991 downwards.
AGGAGTGATACGTTTTGGTCTCAAGAGAGGGAAGTTAGCTCCGCGTTTCATCGGACCGTTCGAGATTTTGGAACGTGTCGGGAAAGTGGCATATCGACTGGCACTACCACCAAAGATGTCGGGGGTTCACAATGTATTTCATGTTAGTATGCTAAGAAAATACATACGAGATCCCTCATATGTGGTTAGTTATGACGATATTGAGGTGAGTCATAACGTATCCTACAAGGAGAGACCTGTGAAGATTCTGGATCAGAGTATCAAGAAGCTGAGGAACAAGGACATTTCGTTGGTGAAGGTTCAGTGGAATTACCATGACGAGAATGAAGCCTCGTGGGAAGTTGAAGCTGAGATGAGGAAGAAGTACCCATAGTTGTTTCATGACTAGCTAGTCTTGATTTCGGGGACGAAATCCTATTTAAGGGAGGAAGGGTGTAACAATCAGCATTTTCATTTCCATAATTAATATGTATTTGCATTATCATATTTTCAATATGTATTGTCTGCTGTCATTAATTGCAATTCTCATATGTGGAATCTTATTTCTTGTCTGAATTCATATTGAAATTTTCTGTTGGGGTCAAACTACGATTTTATAAAAAAAAAAAATTAGTAATACCTGTGTTGGATTTCGAAACTGTATTTCAAAACGGTAGAAATATTTTCTTTTAACTCGAACTGCAATTTTTTTTTTATAAAACCAGAAAACCATTTCTTATGTTAAAATGAATTTTCTATATTTTTGTGGTGACCACCGCAACGCGAAAATACCAGTTTATGTTCAAAACTGTCCGCGCTGCAATGATCTCCCACAATATGGGATACTCCACCAATCATGAAATGACACATGCTATATTTCCATTTATGGCAAGTAATGATTTGCTTATGCCTCGTTTGGTTAGACTTATTTTGAGTGAGTTAATGTTGTGCCTATAAGTTAATTACCCAAACAACTTAGTTGGCCCCTACTAATCTATGCTTGGCTCTTAGATGAGCTGTGGGTCAACAATTAGTGTATACACATATACGCATATAGTTATGCTGATAATTAAGAACAAGTTAAGGATTTGATTACCCAATTAAGATTGTTAAGTGAGTTTTTAAAAATTTCTTGGCCTCCAAGTTCTTATGTGTTATATATACACTCTCATACTCCCTCAATCACACAATCTGCACATCTCCAAAATCTGTAAACATAGAGAGAAAAGAGAGAGTTGAGAGTTCATTATACAGAAAATTTTTAGAGAGAGAAACTCAAGACTTTCATATCCAAGCATCAATTGGATTTCTTAAATTGGTTGTCTTTCTCAACAATCTCTACACTCTCAATCTCTGTGAGTATTCTAAACTCACTCCAAATGTAAAATATGTTTATTTACTGTGTAGATTAGTCTAATTTAGAAATCTTCATTGATGACTTACGTTTGAAACTCCATAGCTCAAAAACATGGATTTTCCAAACTTAACCAAAATTCGTTTTCTGAATGAAATATGAAAGATTATGGTATGAAGATTATACGATTGTAATATTAGAGCTTAATTTGTTCGTATCGCGACGTTTGATTGAAATGAAATTTCTGTCGTCTCTCGGATTTTTGTAAAATCCGAGAGTTACGGATTGATTGGTGTTAAATTGATTATAGATTCACATTCCTTGCGAAAAATCGAAGAAATCCATATATTACATGTCCTATTTACTTCTGGAATTGAAAATGGGTCAAATAGACCCCTTAAAATTGAAACAGGGGAATTCTGGGGAAGAAGACGAAGCTTCTGCATGAACTCGCGCGAGCGGCCCGCGTGCGCGAACCGTGTGGTTTCAGGCAGACAGAAAAGGTTTTAAAAAGAAAAAGAAAAATTTGGCAGATCGCACGAGGGGTCCGCGCGAGCGATCCACGCGCGCGATCTTCCTGTATTCTGGCAGTAAGAAAAGTTTTTATAATAAAACGAAAAATGGGCATATCACGCGAGCGGCCCGCGCGAGCGACCTTCGCGCGAGCAGCCCGCGCGCGCCACCTTGGACAATTTCTGGCTTTTGCTTATTTTATAATAAGGAACTGTTTGGGTGATATTTTATGAATTTCTAAAGCTCTGTTTGGGAATTTTACTAAATCAGAATCCTATTTGGGTATGTTTGGACGATTAAAACGATGTATTACGACTTATCAATCCCCGTACGCATGCTGTTTCTATATTTCAGTGATTTACTTTATGTTTAAAGTTTCATGACATACATGTGGAGTCAGTTGTACATGCATGGGGAGTGTGAATGTTGGTCAGTGTGGAAAAGAGTAATGGTCAGTGTAGTAAAGAGAGTGTGATTGAGGTTGTGCTGTGTACACTCCCTGGTAATTGTGTACCAAAGTGTGACGTGTTAAGATTGCGGTGAGAGTATCTTTGTAGTGCGACGGTGGCAAAACTGGACACTCCCTAACGCCCATGGAAGCGTTAAAGTGTGTGACGCCGAACTTGGACATTCCCTAGCACCCATGGTAGTGCTAAAGTGTGGCTACGAACACTCCCTGGTACCCGAGTCTGGATACTGCGTGAGGTTACCTCCGGTATTTGCGAGGTGGATTAGGTACTAAAGTGTGAGGCATTGGACACTCCCTGGTATCCCGGACCAAAGTGTGAGGCAAACTGGACATTCCCTGGCACCCCTATGCTAAAGTGTGGCTATCGGAGTATTACAAAGATACTGGTGTGAGATAGTGGATTGTTGTGTTTGTCGAGAGAAAAGAGTCGGTAAGATGAGATGGTGCATTGTTTTCATACACGGTCACATATATGAATTATATCTTTCAAATGATATTGTGGTTGTTTTCTAAAACGAACTTCTTACTTTAATGTAAACTTGTTGAATTAAATGAGAATTGGAAAATGGTAAATGAGTATTTGTTACATTCAAAGTTATGTTTTTAATACTCACCAGCTTCTTGAAGCTGACGGCGTTGATGCGCCTTGGACATTCGTGTTCAGGCTTTTCATGTTATGATATTGCTGGACCGTATGACTATGCAAACTGAGAATCCCTACTGGAAAGAGAATTTACTTTTATATGTTTTAAGTTATAAATTTGTTTGTAATAAGGATGACTGTAATAGACGATAGATATTGTTTTGTTTTAAGGAGGCTTGTGCCTTAGTAGACCCCGTATTGTAATATGTAATAAGTTAGAAAAATATTTGTAAGCTTTGATTGCACTACTTTGATTATGGTTTTATGTTGTTCGACGTTTGGGACAGAATCGATCCTTCAAATTGTCGCGACCTATGGGTCCATAAAGGAAATTAAACGCTTTTCATATTTATGCTACGTCGGGGCGTGACATTAAACTCTTTTTATGAAGTTTAATTCATGTTTTTCTTAGTAGTTTGAGGACAAATTAGTTTATGGGCTTTGTTACACCTGTTCTAATCCACCCGAGGCGGGTTGGGGTGTGACAATTTTTAGTATTAGAGCAATAGGTTAGAGACTTTGGGGACGAGTGACGATTAGGACGCGTAATAAGCATAAATGATTAATGAATGTGTAAATCATGCATACACATTTATTTAGCATGTTGAATGATGTTGAGCATGCATTGAAAAGTATAAACATAATGTGTGTGAAAATGTATTGTGAATGCCAAAGAGAAAATGTCTGGTTCGACACCGCCTACACAAATGGAGAGAATGGAAAGAGTTGTAGCCGATTTGATACAAGTAGTTGAAACCCATGCGATAGAGCGGAGACGTGAACAGCTGAATCCGAATCCGAGGGAGGAGGTAACCACCATTTTACAATTTTTTAAGCAGAAACTGATAATATTCAGGGGAGAGACTGATCCAATGAAGGCTGATTTTTGGTTGTCCGATATGGAGAAGATATTCAGGGTTCTACCGTAAACCGAGGCTTTTCAGGTTCTATATGCCGCTGACATTTTAAAAGAAGAAGCACAGTATCGGTGGCGGACTAAGTTGGGACTAGGTAAGTCGAATACATGGGATAAGTTTGTAGCACTCTTCAAGAAACAATACTTTCCAAAATCGTTCGAGGATCAACAAGCTCAGGAGTTTATGGAACTAAAGCAAGGGGGGATGACAGTTCGGGAATACTCTACCAAATTCACAAGTTTGGCTCGATTTGCCGAAAATATAGTACCAAATGAAGGGGATCGAACTAGAAAGTTGTGACGGGGCTTAAGGACAAGATTCGACGCCAAGTATCAGTGCAACGGTTGGATAAAGTTGCAGAGGCATTGGATGTGGCTTCCATCGTCGAGAGAGATATGGGGTATCAACAAGGTTCGTAAGCACTGTTAACTCAACAATACAAATGGCCAAGTTCAAGTCAATATAGTGGTCAAGGGAGTTCGAAAAGACAAAGTTTTGGGAGTTACTCAGGTGGTGGAAGTAATAAGGCGTGGTGTAATACGTGTGGGAAGTTTCATTGGGGAGTGTGTAATCTACTGACTACGATGTGTAACAATTTCCGTCAAATGGGACACGTGGTGAAGAATTGTCCAGGTATAAGGTCCAGTACAAATGCTCCGATGAGACGTACTGATGATAGTGGAATGGTTTACCATAATTGTGGGGAGTTTGGACATCGAATGCGCAACTGTCCTAGGCCGAGGCAAGGAGGTTTTAGTGCAACTGCAAGTAGTACACCAACACCGCAACCACCTCAACAACAACAATCACAAGGAAGGGAACAACGTTAGGGCCGTTATTTTAAGCTTAATCTAGGGGAGACCACCATTACTAACACGGTCGTTGCAGGTAAAGTTCTCATTTGTTCAACACCTGCTAATGTATTAATGGATTTCGGTTCTACGCACTCGTTTGTGTCACACCCATTGGCTGGAAATATGAATATACCCTTAGAACTTCTAGAGTATGATTTATCCGTTGATGTTCCGTTGAGAAGATCGTTGGTGAGTTCGGAAGTTTATAGAAATTGTGAAGTTAAAATTAATGATGAAGTGTTAACTGCTAATCTAGTACTGTTAGTAATCCAACATTTTGATGTCACATTGGGAATGGATTGGTTATCAGCAAATCATGCGGCCATCGATTATGAGAATAAAAGGGTAAAATTTCAGGCACCAACTCGTAGAGTCTTTTCTTTCCAAGGGGTAGGTGTTGTGTCACCACCTTATCTTGTATCCACCATCAAGGCTTGTCATTTATTGAGAAAGGGGTGTAAAGGTTTCCTTTGTAGTGTATCGAATACTAGAAGTATTGAACAAAAATTAGAAGATATACCAGTTATTAGGGAATTTCCTGATGTATTCCTAGAAGATTTGTCGAGTGTATTAATTGAGAGGGAGAATGAATTTGACATAGATGTGATGCCGGGAACACAACCCATTTTACAGGCATCATATAGAATGGCTCCGTTAGAGTTGAAGACTCAATTAAATGAGTTGTTAGACCAAGGGTTCATTAGGCCTAGTGTTTCACCTTGGGGTGCACCAGTTCTTTTTGTGAAAAAGAAGATAGGACGATGCAAATGTGTATAGATTATCGTGAGATCAACAAAATAACTATAAAAAACAAGTACCCATTACCATGGATTGATGAATTATTTGATCAACTACAAGGGGCTCAAGTGTTTTTGAAGAACGATTTGAGGTCGGGGTATCATCAATTAAAGGTAAAAACTGAGGATGTTGAAAAGACAGCTTTTAAAACTCGGTATAGCCATTATGAATTTCTTGTAATGCCATTTGGGGTAACCAATGCACCAGATGAGTTCATGGACTTAATGAATAGAGTCTTTAAAGCATATTTGGATGAATTTATTATCACTTTTATTGATGATATTTTTATTTACTCAAAGAGTCTAGAAGAATATGATAAGTATTATAAGTATTTGAGATTGGTGTTGCAACGACTTCGAGAAAAGCAGTTGTTTGGAAAACTGAAGAAAAGTGAGTTTTGGTTGTCAAGTGTTACCTTTCTTGGTCATGTAATTTCTAAAGATGGTGTGTTAGTTGATCCACAGAAAATAGAAGCCGTTATGAATTGGGCGAGACCAATTAATGTGTCAGAAATTCGTAGTTTTCTGGGATTGGATGGATATTATAGGACCTTTGTTTGAGATTTCTCAAAGATTGCGACCCCGATAATAACATTGATGAGAAAAGATGTTCTGTTTGAATGAGGAAAAGAATGTGAGGAATGTTTTCAGATGTTGAAGAGTAAGTTGACTTCTGCTCCGATCCTTGCAATTCCGACAGGCACTAGGGGATTTAGTATTTACAGCGATGCTTCTCATCAAGGTTTGGGATGTGTCCTAATTCAAGGGAACAAAGTGATAGCATATGCTTCGAGGCAATTGAGAACTCATGAGAAGAATTACCCAACCCATGACTTAGAACTTGCCGCGGTAATCTTTGGCTTAAAAATTTGACGACATAACTTACAGGGAAAGTTATGAAATTTTCACTGACCACAAGAGCTTAAAATACTTGTTTACCTAGAGGGATCTAAATATGCGATAACGAAGATGGTTGGAGTTAATGAAGGACTACGACATGAAATTCAATATCATCCGGGTAAGGCGAATGTGGTCACCGATGCTTTAAGTCAGAAATCGTCAGAAAGTTTGACATGTGTTTTGACGGCACAAGAAGGGTTAGTGAAAGAGTTTGAACCATTGGAGTTAGAAGTGATTCCTAGAGTTGAAAGTGGATTAATAGCAATAATTGTAGCACAACCTGACTTAATTAGAGAGATTAAAACAAATCAACTCTTGGATCCAAATTTGAAGAGGATTTTAGATGAATTAGAGAGATTAAAACAAATCAACTCTTGGATCCAAATTTGAAGAGGATTTTAGATGAACTACCTGAGGGTAAGTGTCACGCCCCGGAGAAGCAAAAATAGAGAAAACAAGTTCCTTTTTGGTCCCGTAGGTTCGTGACTGGTGAATACCCACATTGTCATCTATACCAACAAACAAATACAACGATAGGGAGGATGCTATTCATATCTTATTAATATAATCAAAGGCTACAACGGAAATATAAAAGGTTTGGAAGCAACAAATGCCCAAGTACCAATTATAAAAGTCTACTAAATCTATTACAATAGCTGGCTTAGAGTCTGAAGCCTATAACAATAATTAACAGAAGTACAACATATATACAAAGTAACTAATACAAAGCAGCACGCCTTCATCTTCAAGCCTTCAACTCCAAGTCCGGCGGAACATCAGTCTCCGTCCTCAAGACCTGCCAAGCTCTAGACATTGGAATGTCCAGGGCACAAATGCCATACAAAGCTGAGTGAGTACACTAAACAACACTTCTCACCGTTATTGTTTAGCATCTTAAAATGCGGTTAATCTCTTAACAATGACGTCACTCACGGACATAGCAGAGGTCTCATGAAACTATACATGGATTTAATGATAGCAGGAAATATATTAAATGAAATCAATAATAAAGATCATGGTATAAATATCTCATCATGTATTCACCAAATCCATGCATGTAACCCATGCAACCACCCATACATCTACCTTTACGTCGGGACGCTAAATTCACGACTGGACATCATCTTTACTAACCATTCTCATATTCATATCCATTTTCATATCCATTCACCATATTCGTATTCATACTCATATTCATATCTCTATCCATCTCTGTAACCATTCGTCGATACAATAATGCCAAATCGGAAACACCTGACTAGGCAGTAGGTCCCACAATCCCTTGATAGGGTTACCGGTCGTCTACACGGTACCACCTATCAGTAAACAATAGAACAGCACATCGGACGTCTTCAACGATGTGTATACCCTCACTGGTCGTCTACATAGCTGAGAATACATTAGAGCACTAGTCGGACGTAATCGTCAACGGTACATTGGATGTCTTCAACAGTGCATACGCATCACTGGACGTCTTCAACAGCGAGAGGCGCACTAGGAACTCTAACCATCCCACGTCCACTCGACTCGTCAGCCGTTGATCCCACAGATCCAAAATACTCATATCACATATTCTTCAAAGTACACATATCTCATCATCCCACCTAAATCACAGTTCCCATTTCTCATCATATTCCCTCATCTCTTCACATCACTATTCCATGTATGCTGACCACATGTCGTGCAATGCTTATGTTCTAGAGAGTAGGATTATCATATATTCTGTATTCAATCACATCTACTCATTAACTGATTATTAGCATGCATTCATGTTCTGTTCTACTATTCAGTTCATCAATAATAACATATAACATTTAAACAGTTCAGCTCATATCAACAGTTAACATAGAATAATTCATCTTGTAATATTAACAGTTACTGTATATAAGTCTAGTCCTAACATAGCACATATATATATCTTATCCACATATCGCAATAACACATATGGTATAACTATTAACAAGTCTGATATATCATAAGCATAAAATAATATACAAATAATATTATGCTCTTATCCAATCGATTGAACAAAATGTCAATCAATTGGAACCCATGGCAATCGATTGAAAACAATGCCAATCGATTGGGATAAATATCAATCGATTGACATACCAATCGATTGGAAACTATGTCAATCGATTGGGAAACTATCCAATCGATTGGATCCAATGGCAATTGATTGGACTCTGTCTTCTTCTTCTTCAAAACTACTAGTTTTATATATAAAAACGTTGGGGTTCCTCTTCTTATCCATACACATCATTAAACACATACAATATCTAAAAAACAATCCCTTGAGTGAGTTAATGAAACTCACCTCTCTCCGGCGTTCCGGTGACAGCGTCCCGAACTCTGCGGCGACGGCTATGGTGAGTTTTCTCTCTCCTCTCCTTCTCTGCTCTCTTCTTCTCTCTGTCCTCCTCTTCTCTTCCTTCTTCTTCTTTTCCTTCTTCTCTTCTCTTCCTTCCTCTCTTACCCGAGAGTGTGTGTGTGTATATATATATATAATATATGGATGTATATATATATGAGAGTATATATATCTCTCTTATTCTCTCAAACACACACACAAGCAAACATATATATGTATAAGGGAGAGGGTATATATAAGGAGGGGGAAACAATCACAACCACACAAAACAAACGAGGTGGCCAACTCCAGCTACTCCCAATCGACCTTGAGTGAGTTAATGAAACTCACCTCTCTCCGGCGTTTCGGTGACAGCGTCCCGAGCTCTACGGCGACGGCTATGGTGAGTTTTCTCTCTCCTCTCCTTCTCTGCTCTCTTCTTCTCTCTGTCCTCCTCTTCTCTTCCTTCTTCTTCTTCTCCCTCTTCTTCTTCTCCTCATTCCTCTCTTTCCCGAGAGTGTGTGTGTGTATATATATAATATATGTGGATGTATATATATATGAGAGTATATATATCTCTCACTCTCTCAAACACACATAAGCAAACATATATATGTATAAGGGATATGGTATATATAGGGAGTTGGAAACAATCACAACCACACAATAAAAACGAGGTGGCCAACTCCAGCTACTCCCAATCGATCGGTACCAGGTGCCAATCGATTGGTATGTGTCACATCATGGATCAGGTTGGCAACAATTGATGGAAAAATGGCAATCGATTGGGATAAGGTCAATCGATTGGGCTCTCAAAAGTGGCAATCGATTGGTATATGATGCTAATCGATTGGGATGCAAACTTACCCAAAAGCTAGAAAATACTAGATATATATATATACACCTGAAAATACGAGGTATTACATCATCCATCACTCATCAAAAGATTTCATCCTCGAAAACTGAAGCAGTGGTCCCTATTACCAAAAAGAAATCTATCTTGAAAGACAGACTCTAAAAATGCTCAAGTTCTCATTTTATGTAAACGATTACATCAGCGGCCAACGGGTTAAAGTTCTAGACACGCGATATAAAGATATCACTAATCTACGAATACTAGGGTGACAACTACCAATCCTCGGGAATTAACCATACGAAATTTGTATATCGAATTTCAGGAAAGAGGTTCTAGGTAACACAATCTAACCATCCTATAAGACTGAAACGGCTCGTCTCCAAACACGTGAGGTTCCTCCCTCAAGTCGAACTCTACGGTGTGAGGGTTTTATTGATCAAGCGTTCTAATCTCATCTAGGTTGTAGCGAAGCGTTGTCATTTACTCCCATCTCCAAAGGTACTTTGAACTTTGCTGACAATGTCTGTACTGCTGCATCAGTTGATTGTCTACCATCTCTGGATCTCTTGTTTATGATCGTCAACATCAGCAGTTGGTCTCTTGTTGTACACAATGTTCTGTGACATCTTTATTAACTCCCTGGTTGTTGTTATCCTTCATTCTTTAGTATGTTGACTTGAAAGGATTATGAATCTAGCATCGTGGTTGGTGACTTAAACTTCCTCATGTGTCTCCAAATTCATACGTACTATTGATATAATCATCTCTTCGAGGTCGTACAATCTGTTGAATGCTCGTTCTGCTTTCGCGTACCAACTAAATAGGTTAGGCATGGCTATATACTGATATCGTGAGTCACCCTACTGTATAACATCTCGAAAGGATGAAAACAACAAGAACTCGGTGTCGAAAAGTGATCTAACGTGGTACTTGTTGTAATTCTGGTATTGTCTCTACGTTACTCGTATCTCTTCTCTTGTAGACTTGAAATCTTCTAGTTTGTCATTTCTTGTCAAGTTTGCATCTCAAGGAAATTGAGATTCCTCATCTCTAGTCTCTATCCAACTTGGTTGGCATAGTCTTTTGTGTAGGGAGGCTAATGATGTCAGATAGGGATGCAATTGATGTCTTATGAGGATGCAATAGATGTTATATCTATACTTGGATAACTACTGTCGATCAGTGTCAAATGAATTGTTCAGGTATCCATAAATTACGGTGTAGGCTAATCCTCTTACAACCAATCAAACAAATGCCAAACTTCCTGCATATCGGGATCATAAGGTAATACAAAATGTAAGAGTGTTGTACCTTCTGTCTATCGTCCTTGTCTAAGTCGAGATCCATTACTTGTTCAGTGGGTCTGCCCTCATGATACTTGTTGCGATGGAACATTATGTTGTATCTCTAGTTCTGGACAAAACTTACGGACATGACCAACTTTACCGCAGTTAAAACATCGTATCCCTCGTCCATTATATTTCTTTGATGTTCTGCATTCTTGGGATTGGTGTCCTGGTATTCCACAATTATAGCAGATATCTCATTCTCTGTGCTGTGTTGGAGTCGCTGGTTTTGATTCTTTCTTGTCGGTCTCAAATCTCTTGCGCTTATGGCAGTTGCCTATATATCTTCTCTCTGTGTTTCCTTGTTGAACTTGGTTAGTTGCCAACACAGCCTGACTATCTCTTCCTCTCTGATCCGTTAGGAGAAATTGATCGTACTCTGGAAATGCTAGATTAAATCGTTGCCCTTCACTAATCTGAGTGTCGTCTTCCAATTTCATTTCCATTTCTACCAGAGCTTCGAAAGATTTATCTAAATGTCCTATAGTCATATGACGGATATGTGGAACTAGTCCCTGATGATATCTTTTGACCTTCCTTTTTGGGGTATCAATCATATGCGGTGTAAATCGTGATAGTCTCTCGAATTGAGTTGTATATTCTGGTATTGTCATACTATCTTGGACTAATTGTATGAAATCCATTTCCCTTTTGTTCTTCTCAGATTCTGGGAAGTACTTTTCTAGAAATCGAGTTTTGAATGATTCCCAAGTCATTCTTCCTACAGCTTCTACACCTACCGTAGCTTTTACTATTTCCCACCAATCTGCTGCTGAGAACGTCAGTTAAAATATGGCCAAATGTCTTTTCTCAGTTTCAGTACATTCAAGTGTCTCAAATATCAATTTTATCTGGCGAATGCTCCCGTTAATCCCGTAAAGGTCTCTGGTTGAAGAGCACGAAGTTCCTTTAGCAGCTTGACTCTCGTTGGACGTACTGGTGCTTCATTGCCGACAACACGATCAGCACGATTGATAACTTATTTCATAAAACGCATGAAAGCTCCAAACATTCCTATTGGAACTACCTTGGGAGGTACTAATTTAGGTACTCCATTCAGCTGGCCCGGGTTCCCTAGAGTTGTTCTAACCATAACGAGTACTGATAGTGTTCAGTGTCGCTACCTTCAAATGAAAAACTATTCGGTCAGACGCATTCTATCTTACAGCTCAAGTAAGGACATGTGGTAAATATACAATACCACTATATAATAAGATCACACCAAGCAATACGGATATAAGAATATAACCATAGAGGTCAGTCTATCTACCAGGTATACTCCAATATATCTATGCTCAAGACAAGGGTTATGAAACTATAGGTTCTACACGTAACGTCAAATCTAAACGTTCTATTTCTATTCCCAGGTTCCAGACTTATGAATATTGTTCAACTAACATGTGGTTCAAGGTAACAAGATCATCTTATCCATAACCTCTTTCTACTTCTAGGTCATGCCGACTGTTCGTGACTGGTGAATAACCGCATTGTCATCTATACCAACAAACAAATATAACGATAGGGAGGATGCTATTCATATCTTATTAACATAATCAGAGGCAACAACGGAAATATAAAAGGTTTGGAAGCAACAAATGCCCAAGTACCAATTATAAAAGTCTACTAAATCTATTACAATAGCTGGCTTAGAGTCTGAAGCCTATAACAATAATTAATAGAAGTACAACATATATATAAACTAACTAATAAAAAGCAACACGCCTTCATCTTCAAGCCTTCAGCTCCAAGTCCGGCGGAACATCAGTCTCCGTCCTTAAGACCTGCCAAGCTCTAGACATTGGAATGTCCAGGGCACAAACGCCATCAACTTTGGATACAAAGCTGAGTGAGTACACTAAACAGCACTCATCACTGTTATTGTTCAGCATCTTAAAATGCGGTTAATCTCTTAACAATGACGTCACTCACGGATATAGTAGAGGTCTCATGAAACTATACATGGATTTAATGATAGTAGAAAACATATTAAATGAAATCAATAATAAAGATCATGGTATAAATATCTCATCACGTATTCACCAAATCCATCCATGTAACTCATGCAACCACTCATGCATCTACCTTTACGTCGGGACGCTGAATCCACAACTGAACATCATCTTTACTAACCATTCTCATATTCATATCCATTTTCGTATCCATTCACCATATTCATACTCATATTCATATCTCTATCCATCTCTGTAACCATTCGTCGATACAATAATGCCAAATCGGAATCACCCGACTAGACAGTAGGTCCCATAATCACTTGATAGGGTTACCGGTCGTCTACACGGTACCACCTATCTGTAAACAATAGAGCGGCACATTGGACGTCTTCAACGATGTGTATACCCTCACTGGTCATCTACACAGCTGAGAATACATTAGAGCACTAGCCGAACGTAATCGTCAATGGTACATTGGACGTCTTCAACAGTGCATGATAAAGGTTTGAGAAGCACATAGATAGTGCAAGGGAAGCATATAGCTCAGTTAATTCTAATGAAGTAAACTTGGAAAAACCATTAAAATCACCGGAGCACTTGCACTTTGGTATCAATCGTCGGAGGTTTTTGGTGAACAAACAATGGGGATGCAGCTACTAGAGACCGGCCGGGTATGTATAGGTGCGTAAGATAAGTGTGCAATCCCCTCTAAAGGAGGTGAGCAGTCTCTTTTATAGATACAAGAAACATACTCGTACATGGCAAGTAAACTGATAAGGCAATACAATCCAATTGAGATTAATTGGCATAAATCGTGGGAGTTCCCTAATTAGATTAGGAAACAATCTACTCTTTCCATTAGTCTTCTAACTTGTATAGGAAACTGTCTAGAACATTCTAGATCACATCCTGGGGCTCGGCTAGGCGGTGACCGCGACAAATCGAGCCCCTATGACGTTCCCGACCTATTGGTCGGGCCCTGACAATATTGGGCATACTGCTCGGGTTATGCAGGAGCGGAGCTTTGCTTTCACTGGATATTTTTGTACATATCACAACATATTTTTGAGATTTTATCTGTCTAACAGATAATAAAATCTGTCTACAGACATAATATTATCTATTTATATTAACGACGATAACTTTTCCAATCTTGAGCTTTTTTGGTGGTTTTTTTTTTACCCCTGTTTTTTTTTCCAAAGATCTATGCACCTGTGTCAATTTTATGAAAGGAATATATTTTTGTTATATTTATGCAAAAAAAAAACATTGTTTTTCATATTTGCTTAGTTTTTAGTTGTTTTTTCCCAGTATTTCATGGTCAATGTTGATCTCGGTTGCTAGATCTCATTTTACTAATTCCAAAACATCAAATTTTACAAAAAAAAAAAAAAAAAAAAAGAGGGATTTGTAGAACAAAAGTTCTAGCAATTTGAAGTTGTTTTAGGCATAAAAAAGACCTAATTAAAGAAAAGTAGTATGAACTTTAAGTTGAACGAGTTTTATTTGAGGGGACTATAACCGAAGCCCCTGTCATAATATTAACCTTTAAGAACCATAGCATATAAAGCCGTCGTTAGATTTCATGCCATGTACTCCAAAGTTGCCCTCTCTACAATTTCTGCACATTCTAAAACTTCTAGATTGGTCAAATGAACCAACCAATTAACTCGTTTCCCTACCGCTTCATGATTCTGAAACTTCCCAAAAAAAAATTGAACAAAGATGAATACACAAATAAAAATAAAAAATTAAAAATAAACCTGATTTTGCCAAAAGACTTGAGAATGCTGGTGAGAAACCCAGCCAAAAAAAAAAAGTCCGGACTAAAGTTGTAAATGTAAATAAAAAAAAAAACCTGATTTTGCAAAAAACACTCAAGAATGCAGGGTTAGTGGTCACCCTCCTCATCCACAAGGTCTAAGCTCGTCATCACTAACTTGTAAAATTGCTTTTCCATTTTATGGAGGCAATTATCTATTATAATCCAGCGACAATATCCTGGAATCCCTGTTGATCTAATATAGATTCCAGTTTAATAGCGTCGCCACAAATAACGTGTAAAAATACAATTTTAACAAACTGCAATCACACCATTTTGTCCAATGTAATGAAAACTACACCATCGAGAAGTTAAAAAAATATACGATTCAGAAATGCAATGAAATATAAACCTTCTTACCTGTAATTAGAATATCATTAGAACGACACAATGCGTTGACATTAGTATTGCAGCACATGATAAAATCGTGAAAATCCTCAGATAGTCCCACTTGGCTATGCCTTCGACCTTCAACATGACCAAAATAATAATAATAATAATAAATTCGGATAAAATTTGTATAAAAAAATCTATAGGAATAGGGTAACAGGAATAAGAATTGAGATGAAGTGAGTAACCTAGTTCTAAGATTATGAGAGAAATGTGGCTAGTGGCGATGGAATGAACGGCGAGTGCATTGGGATTTTTCTCCCTAAGAACTGGTAGAAATAAGGTCAGAGGTGTTGCTGCAGAAACTAAAAGGAACAATTTTACCAATATCAGTAGCCTTTGACGTTTTTCTTGGGATGAGTCGCGGACTTAGTCGCTCTCTTTAAGACGCTTCGCGGCTCTGCCCAAGTTGTGCAAGCAGTTCGGATGAAGGCCACGACGTCCCTAGGATAAAGCAGCCCAGAAATCGCCTCTGTCTCGAAAATCCTTGCACGAAGGAAGATCGGAAAATCCACACCCTTTCAGAAATTGTTGCTCATAAACTGTGTAAAATAATTTCTGTAACTCTTTTTCTCTCTGTAAAACTATCTGTATATTTTTATGAGAGCAGTTTGTGTATATATAAAGAATATATTCTGAACGTTGGGAAAGTTAACGTTGCAGAACGTGGAGAGAACTTTGGGAACATTGGAGAAAAAATCTGGAGAAAAAAGCGTGGATGAGTTTGTTTGGGAGACTTGGTCTCCAACTGAAAATAAACGCTTTATAATTAAAAAAAATTATTTTTCAAATAAATTTTGTATAAAAAGATATATAGGAGTAGGACCACACCCAAAACGCCCAAGCCCGACCTGGAATGGAACGGAGCGGAGCGGAGCGGGGCGGGGCGGCGGCGGCGGCGGCGCGCTCGCGTGTGTGTGTTTTGTGGTAAACCCAATTGGGCTTAGGTCCTCCCCCTTCACAAAACTTGGTACCCCCAAGGGGCCCAACCCTTACTCCTACCTCCACTTATGTATGTCCTTCCCACTTCCTCTAATTTTCCTATGTGGGACAAGCAAAATATCATTTAGGTTAGTTTGTGAATAAGACAAAACTCAAAACCAAATTTCAAAGTTTTTCCCTCAACCTTTCCCTCCAATTTTAAATATACACTTTTTCAACAATCCCCCACTTGTATTTTAAAAATTGATTTAAGATCATTGAGCAACGTATCATAAGACTGTGCATAAGTAAAGGTGTTTTTCAACTTGAACCTTTACGTAGTGATAGTGCTTCCGATTATACTAGAGTAACCGTAGTTTTGAACTCTATCTCAGACAACACCACACACACAGTCCTACTAGGGTGAAGTTCAAAAACCAGCACTTTACGACCGTGTGCTTATATCCCAGTATAGCGAATGATCTAGAGAATTTGCCCAAAATTTCATAGGAAGCGGCCTCACTTCCACATTCGCCTAGGTGAGTCCAACAAGGATACTCCTGTAGCTACGTATCCCACTCCAAATGGAGTTTAGATCTCATTAAGAGTTATAAATAACTCAACCTTCTGTCATTCAGGATGTCATGCTTCGTAGGGATGGACTTAGAGTATTACCCCCATAAATAGATATTAGCATGATTCCACTCATATCACTTCATGACTTGTTATTACCCTTTGAACCTATTTCTTGGGATCTCCAGTCTATAGGTTAGGTTACTATCACAAGTGACTCAACTATCTAAGGGCTTTAGTCCCATCCCTTTCGAGGTTTTACAAACCTTCTCTCGTGCTAGTCCTTTCGTCAAAGGATCAGCCAAGTTCTGCTCAGACCGTACATAATCCACTCTTATAGCTCCAGAAGAGAGAAACTCTCTAATAGTGCTGTGCTTGCGACGTATTTGTCGCTTCTTTCCGTTATAGTAACGGTTCTCAACTTTTGCAATAGCCGCGGTACTATCATAGTGGATTAGGACAGCTGGTATCGGTCTCTCCCATAAAGGGGTATCTGATAGCAGATTTCTCAGCCAACCTGCCTCCTCACTAGCTGTAGCTAGTGCTATCATCTCTGACTCCATACTGGACTGAGCCAATATAATCTGTTTCTTAGACTTCCATGAAACTGCGCCTCCAGCAATACAAAAAATGTATCCACTAGTGGCCTTGGAGTCATCTGATAGGGTATTCCAATCAGCATCGCTATATCCTTCAAGGCCAGCGGGAAACTTCTGATAGTGTAATTTTAGGTTCATCGTCCTTTTTAGGTAACGCATGACCCTTTCAATAGCATGCCAATGCTCCATACTAGGTCTACTAGTAAACCTACATAGTACTCCAACAGCATAAGCTATATCTGGCCTAGTGCAATCAGTAGCATAACGGAGGCTACCAATGATGCTCGCATACTCAGTTTGTTTAACGTTGTCACCAGTGTTCTTGAACAATTTTACACTAGGGTCATATGGAGTACATGCTGGTTTACAGTTAAAGTAATTGTATTTCTTTAGAATCTTCTCAATGTAATGAGATTGATCTAAAGAAAGTCCCTTTTCTGACCTAGTAATATTAATTCCAAGAATTACACAAGCTTCTCCTAAATCTTTCATATTAAAGTTGGCACATAAGAAAGATTTAACTTCATTAATGACATGAATATTTGATCCAAAAATAAGTAAGTCATCCACATATAAGCAAATAATAGTGCAAGTATTGTTTTCAAATTTGTAATAAATACACTTGTCACTTTCATTTATTTTAAAACCATTTGAGATGACTAAACTATCAAATTTATCATGCCATTGTTTAGGAGCTTGTTTCAAACCATAAAGAGATTTATCCAATTTGCAAACTTTATTTTCTTGACCAAAAATAATAAAACCTTCAGGTTGGTCCATATAAATTTCTTCTTCTAATTCACCATTTAAAAAAGCTGTTTTAACATCCATTTGGTGTACTACTAAATCATGAATAACAGCTAAAGCAAATAGTACACAAATAGAAGTAATTCTTGTTACAGGTGAATAAGTATCAAAGAAATCAATATTTTCTCTTTGTCTATAACCTTTAACTACAAGACGTGCCTTATATTTATCTATCGTGCCATCGGGTTTCAATTTCTTTTTAAGAATCCATTTGCAACCTATTGTCTTACAACCAGGTGGAAGATCTACTAAGTGCCAAGTCTTATTTGATTCCAATGATTCCATTTCATCATTTATGGCTTCTTGCCATAAATCAGCATCTATAGAAGTCAAGGCTTCTTAGAGGGTGTTAGGATCCTCCTCTAAGTTGTAGGTATAAATGTCGGTCCCAAAATCTTTCGCGATTCGGGCTCTTTTACTTTTTCTAGGTTCTGGTTCATATTCATTTGGTTCTACTAATCTAGGCATATCATATGATGTTGAACCCCCACTATTTTTAAATTTAAAAGGAAATTTATTTTCGACAAAATCAACATCACTTGATTCAATTATAACATGATTCTTTAAGTCATAAAATCTGTAAGCTTTACTATTAATAGCATAACCAATAAAAACACATTCATAAGCTCTACTAGCTAATTTGGACCTTTTAGGGTCTGGAATTCTACCATATGCCAAACAACCCCATGTTCTAAAATAATCCACATTTGGTTTTCTTCTTTTCCAAATTTCATAAGGGGAAATATTAGTTTTAGAGTTAGGAACTCTATTTAATACATAACAAACAGTTAATAATATTTCCCACCACCAATGAGAAGCTGCCCCTGAATTTAATAAAATAGCAACTACTAATTCAGTAAAAGTCTTATTTTTTCTTTCAGCTTTTCCATTCATTTCAGGGGAATAAGGGGCAGTTTTCTCATGAATGATTCCATGAATTTTATATAAAGCAATAAATTCATCAGAATCATATTCATAACCTCTGTCACTACGAAATCTTTTAATTTTCCTATTAAATTGATTTTCAATCTCATTTATGAAAATTTTGAACATGTCAATAACTTCACTTTTATTTTTCATAAGATAAACAAATGAATAATTTGAACTATCATCAATAAAAGTAATAAAATACCTTTTTCCATTTCTAGTTAAAATTCCTTCATATTCACAAATATCTGAATGAATTAATTCAAAAGATTCAGATTCCCTAGTGACAGATTTATGTGGTGTTTTAGTGATTTTAGCTTGGCTACAAAATTCACATTTTTTGAATTCATTTAAGGACAATTGTGGAATATATATATCATAGACTACTCATATTTTTCACAAGCCTTTTATTCACATGACATAATCTAGCATGCCAAATATTAAAAGAACACAACATGTAAGCAGAAGAAGAAACTTTATTAAAATCAACATTTAATTTAAACATGCCCTCAGTTGCATAACCCTTTCCAGCAAACACTCCACTCTTAGTCAAAGTAAAAAGATCAGCCCCAATAGTTTGAGTAAATCCAGCCTTGTTGAGAAGATAACCTGAAACAAGATTTTTCCTCATTTCTGGAGTGTGCAAGACATCCTTTAAGATGACAGTCTTTCCAGAAGTAAACTTCAATTCAACCTCTCCAATACCAGCAACAGTAGTGGTGTGGGAATCACCCAACAACACTTTCTTGTCCTTAGCTTCAGAATAAGATTTGAACATGTCACGGTCATAGCAAACATGGCGAGAGGCGCCAGTGTCTACCCACCACCCCTCAGATCCACCAACAATATTGACCTCGGAAATCATAGCAACGAGCTGCTCTTCGGCAAGATTTGCTTAAGGAGCAACTCGTTGTTAATTCCTACAGTTTCGAGCCATATGACCTGGTTTACCACAATTGTAGCAAACAAACAGTCCAACTTCATTTATTCCTGAGGGGGGTATGTTCCTATTCTGATGTGGCTTCGGATTCTGATTCTTCTTGTTGTTGCGGTTCTTGTTCTGATTTCGATTTTGAAACTTTATGGTTTTTGCAGGTGGTTTCAGAACAACAGAGGTTTTGTTTTTAGAAAAATTTTGAGGTTTCTTGTTGTTGGAAACAACAAGAACCTGTTCTTTTAAATCTTATTTTCTTGCCTCCTCCTCAATGCGAAGGCGAGTAATCAAACTTTCCAATGAAAAATCTTTGGTTTTGTGTCTCAAAATATTTTTGAAATCTTTCCAACTTGGGAGAAGCTTGTCAATAATGACAGCAACTTGAAACTGATCATTTAAATCCATGCCCTCAAAAATTATCTCATGAGCAATTTGTTGCAGCTCATGGGATTGAGCTTCAACAGATTTGTCATCCGTCATTTGGTATTTCAAATAACGGCTGACTGCAAATTTCTTTGCTCCACCTTCTTCAGTGTCATATTTTTTCTGAAGGGCATCCCAAACCTTTTTTGCAGAATCACAGTTTGCATAATAGTCATAAAGACTGTCAGAGAGTCCATTCAAAATATAGTTTTTGCAAAGAAAATCATTTTCATTCCATATGTCAGACTCTCTTATTTGAGCAACAGTGGGATTTTCAGAAATAGTGGGTTTTTCAGAAAGACAAACAGATTGCAATTTTTTCGTAGTTAAGAAAAATATCATTTTCATCCTCCACCGTTTAAAGTGAAGGCCCTAAAATTTGAAGGGTTTGTTGAGGTCATGGGTAACAGAGAGCATTGAAGATTCCATGGCAGATGTAAAAACGTCTTAAAATTGTTGCTCCAGAAACTAAAAGGAACAATTTTACCAATATCAATAGCCTTTGACGTTTTTCTTGGGATGAGTCGCGTACTTAGTCACTCTCTTTAAGACGTTTCGCGGCTCTGCCCAAGTTGTGCAAGCAGTTCGGATGAAGGCCACGACGTCCCCAGGATAAAGCAGCCCAGAAATCGCCTCTGTCTCGAAAATCCTTGCACGGAGGAAGATCGGAAAACCCACACCCTTTCAGAAATTGTTGCTCAGAAGCTGTATATAGAAACTGTGTAAAATAATTTGTGTAACTCTTTTTCTCTCTGTAAAACTGTCTGTATATTTTTATGAGAGCAGTTTGTGTATATATAAAGAATATATTCTGAACGTTGGGAAAGTTAACGTTGCAAAACGTGGAGAGAACTCTGGGAACGTTGGAGAAAAAAAACGTGGAGGAGTTTGTTTGGGAGACTTGGTCTCCAACTGAAAATAAACTCTTTATAATTAAAAAAAAATTATTTTCCAAATAAATTTTGTATAAAAAGATATATAGGAGTAGGACCACACCCAAACCCAAGCCCGGCCCGGAACGGAGCGGGGCGGCGCGCGCGTGTGTGTGTTTTGTGGTAAACCCAATTGGGCCTAGGTCTTCCCCCTTCACAAAACTTGGTACTCCCAAGGGGCCCAACCCTTACTCCAACCTCCACTTATATATGTCCTTCCCACTTCCTCTAATTTTCCTATGTGGGACAAGCAAAATATCATTTGAGTTAGTTTGTGAATAAGACAAAACTCAAAATCAAATTTCAAAGTTTTTCCCTCAACCTTTCCCTCCAATTTTAAATATACACTTTTTCAACAAGAGGATTCCCACGAATTGTATAATAGCATGCAATAAGTAAAGGAAAGTGTATCAAACATGGTATTTAAAGAACCAGAAATTATTTAATTATAGGCTTGAAAAAAACAACAAACAAACAACAAAACAAATGCCGACGAAATACAATCAAAGGTTTAGTAATTACTAGCGTGCATCCCGTGCAATGCACAGGTACACTGTTCATAAATATATCAAAAACAAAGGTAATTAAAAATCACACTCCGTATATATAGTGTTAAATTTAATTATTTTCTTTTTTCTTCGGTGTGAAGATTTCATCTCAAGAAAACTAATAAATCACCATATAAGTTAAATACAGGATGGTGATTCTTATTTTGTTAAATGATAATCACGTTCAAAATAATATATTTTTGTAGTAAGCTTATACAAACCGTGAAAGAAGACATACAAAGTTATGTAGTGGGCATAAAAAAAAAGAAGGAATTTCAAAATGATCATAATGATGATATCTTGACTTGAAGTGAACAAATCTACACAATGTCATATAAAAGATTTAAATAGCTATTGAATTTTTAGTTATCTCTAACTTTTGAACTGACTGATATACCCTTAACACGTTTTGACATCTATGTAATATGTACTTTATGTACTATCCAATAACACCCACTATTATAACAATACATTGGTGTGTGAGAGAGTGACCAAGGGGTGAAAGTGAAATGGGTTAAAACTTATAAGTCTTGCTTTTAAAGAGTTGTCATAAATGTGTAGTTACATGTGTCAGTCTTAGATTGCTTCTTGGCCAAACTCTTAGCTATTATATATAGTAATAGATAGATAGATAGATAGATAGATAGATAATCACAATAACAGTAACAATAATAAAAATAAAAACAACAACAATAATAATAATAATGATAATAATAACAATCAAACGTTAGTTGCATAAGATTTAGGCTTAGTTTGGCCTCCACGTGGCTTTTTAAAAGGAAGCTTATAAAATTTATTACTAAGTTGTTTATTAATTTTATACAAGTGACACAATATTTTTCAAAAAGACATCATGAAACCAAAAAGCAACTTTTAGCTTTTAAAAGCTCCCTCCAAAAAAGTCCTAAGTTCAATTTTTGCAAAGCTCATAAAGTAGTTACCAAATGAATTAACATGAAATTGTGCTTTAAAAAAGGAGAAGCACCACGTGGAGGCCAAACTAAGCCTTAAAAAGCCGACTAATGCAATGCTTCCCAAATTTGTATCCCAAAAGTGCTTCCAATGTAGCGTAAACAACTTCCAATTAAAATTCAAATGAGTTTACCTTCCAATCAAAATTCAAATAATCACACTGTACTAGACCTGGCCCATTACCACGTTATTTGGAAGCCCCTTTATATAGAAATTTGAGTAGCATAACCTTACCCTAAAAAGCCTAATCTAATTTATAATATGTTAATTAGAACATTTATGCAAAATGTTAGATTTTGATTCAGAGCCACATACAACTTTTTGGGGCTTCTGATTCCCAACTTTGTCCAGCAACTGTACATAAATCTTCTAAAAAATTGCTTCCATTTGTATACAGCTTATATGTGTGGAGATATTACAATTGTATGAGAGAGAGAGAGAAGAAGAAGAAGACCTGAGTGGGGATGAGTTTGTATGGACGAAGATTGTCTTCAGCTACCATGGTAACCCCTAAAAAAACCAAAATCATTTGGCATTAAGAACTAATACAAAAAACCCTAATTTTCTTTTGAAGGAAATTAAAAGCAGAAAATATAGATGAAAAGAGGGCTAGCTTACTGGAGTCAACCACCATGGATACGAGAAATCAGAGCCGCCTGTCCCATATGGCCTCCCATTCTCAGCTGTTGATTTACTCCACTTCCTTCCATTCTCTCTCTCTCTCTTTCTCTCTCTCTCTCTCTCTCTCTCTCTCTCTCTCTCTCTATATATATATATATATATATACTTTTTGGGTTTTTTTGATACTGGTGGTTAGGGGTGGCGATGAACCCTCACCGGCTATCCATCCGAATCTCATTGAGTGATGAATGTAGTACACGTCATCCATTCGTAAAGTCGGTTGAAATCGATCCATTGATTTTGAGGGAAGTCGGGTTGTTTCGGGTGAAACCCGACAGAGAACATACAACATACTAAAACACTTTTTATAACTGTTTGTATAACATGTTTTCCACTTTTTGTATAATTGAAATATTTTTTTGCCAACTTTTATAATAATAATAACAATAACATATTAGCTATTTTATCATAATCCCACATCAAAGCAACCATACCAATTAAATAACATCAAGTTTATGAAAGACTTGATAAAAAAAAAGAGTAAAGTCTGAATGTAAATGATTAAAAAGAGTATTTGTACTAGGAGATATAGGATTATAATGTACATTATATATACCGAGTCGGATAAGGTGAAGTCAGGTCAATTAACACATAAAATCGACATTCAACTTGTAGTTGTTCCAGCCTAACAATTAAAATCCGAGATTCTACCCGCAACTTATACAAACCGATTCTAAACGCTCAGGTTGATCGGGTCGAATCGGATTTTACGGCGGTCAGCTACTGTGAAACTTGAAGCGAAACTTTATCAGAGAAAGTGGTGGTATTTTTGTAAATATGGTACATAGTGCATACTACCAGGCCCATAAACCCATCTTATGTGGGAGATTATTTCAGCGGAGTAAAGCCCAAAGTTGGCCTTATTTTAGTTACGTTCTCATAATAAGTAAAGTATTTGTTAAGCCAAACCCAATAATAACCCGGCAGACCAGTTAACCCACATATTTATCTTGGACCAAGCCCACTAATTTAACAAGTCTCACACAGTCTTTGCCCGAAATGTCCTTGTTACAAGTTACAACATCTCTCTCTAAACAAAACTACAAATAGATAAGAAAAGGTTGGTGCCAAAACTTTGTTCTCACTCATTTTTAAGATTAAATCATAATTATTTTTTTTCTTTCAAATAATATTACAGGGATAAATTAATATGATTAACTAACCATCTTCTCCCACAGTCTCCTACATTTGCCTCTCTCCCATATGCACTTACATGGTGATCTTTTCAACTAATATTACAGGGATAAATTAATATGATTAACTAACCATCTTCTCCCACAGTCTCCTACATTTGCCTCTCTCCCATATGCACTTACATGGTGATCTTGGCATTGAAATAGTGTTAAATGCTATTTTTACACATGTACTCTAATAGTACATGTAAAAGAAATACTATTCCTTTTATTTTTATTTTATCCTGCTGACATGCCAAATTAAAGCATACTTTGTGTGTGAGTCCTGTATCCGATGTGGATGGTATATGAGGGATGGTATAACACGTAAGCTGGTTAGTGCCCAGTGGAGCAGCAAGTAATGTGCGGTGGAAAAGTAAGAGTGAGGGTGAGAGTTTAGTAGGATAATAATAATAATAATAATAATAATAATAATAATAATAATAATAATGATGGGACTTGGAGAGTGTATGGCTCGAGTGAGAACCAGAGTAGCCCCAAATGAGAGAGAGAGAAAGCAGTAGAGGGTTGGTTATCGGTTGGAGACTGGTGTATGGGAGGGAGTTGTTCTGTGAGGCTAAAGGAGAGGCGGGGGAAGGTTGAGTAATGGCTGAGAGTCGGGTCTTGTTGGGGATTTTGGAGAGGTGACGAACGTCTTAAGTGCTTAGAATCGCAGCTTAAGACCGGGTTAAAGCTTAAACTCTAGGTTTAGCTCGGGTTATTGGATGTATTGAATGAGGTTGGTATTTATACAGAGTTTGTGAGGTTCTTGGTACAGCTAGGGGTGGCTGAGTTGGCATCTTCAGAGTGGTTCCTCTGTTTGAGGTAGATGGGGACTTAAATGCGTATGTTTAAGGTAGTTGACGCCATTAAATGGGGATGTGGACAAGTCAGTGTATTGGGAAGGTGAGACGAGGTACTGTCATATTGTCGTTGTGATGGTGAGCCGATGCCATTGGTTGGTCAAAGGGAGACAAAAGTGGAGAAATACTATAGGTGCAGAAGATGCAGCGAGGGAGTAAGCCGAGGTTCTTTTCTATTGGTTCTAAGTTTTAAGCGAGGGGGAATATCAAGGCTTTTCTATTGGTTTGGCAAGATATATTGTCACTTGGAGTGATGATTGAGTATTGTATAGCGATGGTTTCTACGCTGGTGCAGAAGGTTAACCATTGGGGCTGTTCAAGATCATGCTATTGGCTTGCAGAATGCTCAGCGAGGTTGAGCAGAAGGTTAAGCATTGGGCCTCTTCGAGGTCATGCTATTGGCTTAGGTTGAAGCGAATAGGCAAGTCAAAGGTTCCAGTTGGCCTTTGTGGATACGGGTCCTTTAATTGGTTGTGAGGCTGGAGGGGCAGGGCACATGATCGATGTTCACGTGTCTCTCTCTCTCTCTCTTTGGGACCAACCCTAGCTTTGCTTGTGAAGCGTTCAGATAGGGAGTTGCCCCTGGTTCTAGCCACCGAGCCATGAGCTCTCGAATTCCCAACAGACTTGACCACCCTTAGGTACTGCTTCCGGACCAAGAGTGGGTGTCTGAGTGCTGAGTGTGTATAATTAAAGTGGTACGTGATTGGAGCAAGTGGAGGAGTAATGGGTGAGACACAGGGAGCATTTTGCTTTTGGGTGGACTCCTTTGAAGTAGACTTCCTTTGTGAGCTGAGGCTTTGTAGTGGGTTACTCCTTCTGAGTGGGCTATTCTGAGGGCTTTGAAGTGGTTATTCCGAGATGAGACTTAGGAATGGGCTTCTCCGAAGTGAGTTCCGGATTGGGCTTTCCCGAAGTGTGGCTTCGGAATGGACTTTTCCGAAGTGATGCTCCGGATTGGACTCCGGATTGGGCTTTCCCGAAGTGTGGCTTCGGAATGGGCTTCTCCGAAGTGAGGCTTCGGATTGGACTTTCCCAAAGTGAGGTTCCGGATTGGGCTTCTCCGAAGTGTGGCTTCGGATTGGACTCATGGGAGGAGCCCATAACACGTGGGGTTATTGGTGGCATATGTTGGTCAAACTGGTGGAATTGTCAACCACTGTCTACACTCTGCCAAAAATACAATGATTTTTTGAGGTCATGCTATAATTTGACTATAGAAAGAGGTGTAGAATGTGCATTGGAGATTATCTTAAAAACTTCTCCAATGCAACTTCTATTTCTCATGCTATGGTCAAATTATACCATGAATGCTCTAAAATACCTCTCCAATGCACCTCTGTTGCTTCTCTCGAAAAATGGCAGTGCTATTGTTTTCTTTCAAATTTGAGAGGAAGAATAGCATTGTTCTAATTCGAAAGGAGTGATAGAAGATGTATTGGAGAGGTTTTCTTTTGGATTTATGCTATAATTTAATTTTTGCAATCATTCCAATAAAACTAGTGCACAAAATACACTACTTAGAAGTTAGAGTACAACAAGAATATGCATTACGCCAAAAAAAAAAAATGGCAATAATTTTTTTTAGAATGTACTATTGAAGCAGAAATGTCAAAAACATAGTAATTAGGCACTATAGCAATGCCAAAATATATGTTTGACATGGAAAAAATGACATTTTACGGTGAAGATGGTCTATATAATTTGATATTTGGTGTGTTGTTGCTATGGTTTGGTACATAATGCATAATATTGGTAACATAGTGTTTAAATGATGTAGTTTTCCTCATGCTCTTCTTGAAATTTCATGCTATAACATAAATCCAAATATAGGTTTGAGAGCATTTTTGCTCACAAAAATTTGCTCATGAGAGCATTTTTGCTCACCAAATCTTGCTCATCCTTTGTTTACCTAGACATGTGTCACATTCAATAATTGTGATAATAAAACAAGGGTAAAATGGGGATGAAAGATGACACCTGTCAAGATGCTAGTTATGGGTGAGCCAAAATTCATCTATAGGTTTTAGTCTTTAAGACCACTTTCAATAATGATAGGACCACTTTTAACACCCTCTAATCAAAATTCAATTGACCCAAACATTTGACAATCATTTGACATACAAAATTTGGGATAAATAAAAAAATATTTATCATAATTTTCTTCAATCGTGCCAAACACGGGAAACATGAGAGATTTTTTTTTTGGTTACATGAGTACATTTTACATGAAAAATGCTTTCTAATGTAAATTATTATTATTATTATTCTTTTTTTTTTTTTTTACCTCCAATCAAACATAGCATTGGATAAAGTACTCTATCCTCAAATCATTTGCCGTGTTGGTCTCTTCCATCTTGTACAAAAGAATTCGAGTATTCTTAAACCACAAATTGTATACATCAAAAAGAGTTCTTTCCTACTAGGCTACTATGCAATGACTGAGGAAAACCTCAGTATAGTGCTGTATTTATACTTTATAGTATGACGGACCCTTTATTCAGTGGAGATGAGAAAATAGCTATTTATTTTATCCCAGACTTAAATGATTGTGTACATGAAAAATTAATAAGACAACTTTCAACTTTTAATCCACTCTTTATAGATTTGACACCCCCCACCCCCACCAAAATTTTTTTTTTACTCTTATAAAACTACATGCAAAGAATATGACTTCACAAAGACCTCTTAAATTAATCCATGCTTATAAGGATGGATTGTCAAGAGATGAATTACGTTGAGAGAGAGAGAGAGAGAGAGAGAGAGAGAGAGAGAGAGAGAGAGAGAGAGAGTAAAGAGAAAACTATATTCAGTCGAAGAACAAGCAAATAGATATGAAGCAGACTGAACAAAAGTAAAGAAATCTGATAATACCACAAAGAACGACCTGACCATGCCTGTGGACTAGGAGAAAAGACTCCAACAAAAAGTTTAATGTTTGTTAGGCCTAAAATCATATGATCCATTTGTTATATAGTATGTTGCATATACATATTGTCAATACAAGTTCTGTGAAATTTCTCATGGTAACAGTCTACAAAGTGTCGTATTACCCATTGAGAAGTGCGTTAGTAGTAGTGTGCAAGTTAGGGCAATCCATCAACAGCTCCCTTAGGAGGACACAAACTACGAATTAGAGAATTTGTGGTAAACATCAGAAATATATGTACCAGCGCTCCTGAGAACACGTTAGAAAGAGGAAGAGAGGATTAGAAGGGCACCTGGGGAAAAAAAAAAAAAAAAAAACCTTGAAGTTCATGTACTTAACTAGAATAAAAGGAACTCACCTAGTAGAAAACCAGCATTTGTGAGAAGTTCAAACTTCTTTGTTTCCCAGATACTCGTGCCTTCGCCCTATTTAGTACAAAGTAACAATTATCAGAAACTCTTCATAACCCCAACGGAAAAACTATTCAGTCTGACCCGCTTTTTGTTGGGGGGGGGGGGGGGTTTGGTTCTTGTAAGTATACAAATTGACTACTGAATTGGTACTTATTTAGAACGTAAAAAAGTTGTTCCACTGTGAATGTTAGCCACATTGTGGAACTACTGTCAGCTATTTGATGAGGAAAGTCTATAAATGAATTTTCTACCCCAAAGTAGATGAGCTCAAGGAGCTGGAGACAAAAGTGAGAAAAATCAGGGTACAGAAAAACACACACATGCATGTGTATTTATTCTTTAGGGGATGGGGGCGTGGTGGTGTTAGACAAGTGCATGATAAAGGTTTGAGAAGCACAGAGAAAGTGCAAGGGAAGCAAACAGCTCATTTAATTCTAATGAAGTAAAACTTGAAAATCCATTAAAAGTTCTTGGAAGTCATATTCTCTCATGAAGATCATTTTTCATTTGATTTTAGTTACTTTAGGTTGATTTGAGCAAATGCATAAGCTATCAGAGAAGCAAATGTTCCAAAAATTACTAAATGATAAAATGAAACAATAAAAAAAAAAAAAAAAAAGAGGCGAAAACCCCATATGTCAATGAGATGCATATTGCATAAGCCATCAGAGAAGCAAATGTTCCAAAAATTACTAAATGATAAAATGAAACAAAAAAAAAAAAAAAAAGAGGCGAAAACCCCATATGTCAAAGAGAAAAAGCAGCCAAAAACTCTTAGTAAACACTTTGTGATCCATTTAGATCAACATATTTATTAATCCTAAAGAACCAAAGCATACATATCAATTGTCAGATTCACCAAGTACTTTAAAGTTGCTAAAAATCTCTCTACAATTTATGCACATTCTAAAATTGTAATTGGTCAAAAGAACCTCATCCAACCAGATCACTCATTTCGAACTTCAGGATTATGTAACCTTCCAAAAAAAAGTTCGAAACAAATATGTATTCACAAATCAAAAAACTTGATTTTGACAAACATTTGAGAAAGCTGGTGAGAAACCTTCCAAAGAAAGGTTCAGAACAAAGATGTATTTATAAAAATCAAAAACCTAATTTTGTAAGAACACTCAAGAATGCAGGTTACCCTCCTCATCACAAGGTCTAAGCTCTTCATCAATATCTTTGTAAGAGTTCTTTGTCGTATTATGGAGACAAATGTCGATTCTAACTGCTGAGTAATACCCTGAAATCCCTGTTGATCTAATTTATATTCCAGTTTAACATTGTCGCCACAACTGACGTGTAAAAATTGCAATTTAAACCACTGCAATCACACCATTTTGTCGAATGTAATGAACACTATGCCATAGAGAGTAAAAAATACATACGACTTATAACTGGAATAGAATAAACCTTCTTACCTCTAATGAGACAATAGTTAGAACAACGCAAGACATTGACATTAGTATTGGAGCAGATGATACAAACATGTAAAACCTCATATAGTCCACTCGGCTTTGACTTCGACCTGCAACATGACAAAAAAAATAAAAAATAAAATAACACACTATGAATTGGATAAAAGTTCTATAACAAAGCTATAGTAACAGAGTAGCAGGAAGAAGAATTGAGATCAAGAGTAACCTAGTTCTAAGATTAAGAGGGAAATGTAGCCAGTGGCGATGGATTGAACGGCGAGTACATTTGGATTTCTCTCCTTCAGAAGTGATAGAAATATGGTCAGGAATCCCACGAATTGTATGATAAGCTGTCATAGATAATGCAAAGTGAGTAAACATGGTATTTACAGAACTCAACCAGAAATTATTTAGTTACAAGTTCAAAAAGAACATAGGAACCAATAAATCAAATGCCCACAAAATAGTATCAAGGCAGGGTTAATAATAACAATGATCAAATGATATTGCTGAAGTCTTAAAAGTCCGAACCTGAGTCATAAGATTTGAATTAGAACGTGTAGACAAAACTTGTAGGTTTTAATTCAGAGTCACATACAACTTAGTGACTTGAATTGACTCTTTATCCAATAACTGTACACAAATCCTCTAAAACCATACCAGCACTTAATCTAAAAATATTTCAGAAATTTCGAGTTTGTTTCCATTTGCACAAAGGATCTATGTGTGGAGAGAGTACAAGAAGAAGAACCTGAGTGAGGATCAGTATGGCGAGACGAAGCTCGCCTTTAGCTACCTCGGTATGCCCTATAAACCAAAATCATTGGCATTAAAAACCTAAATAGGAAAACACTAATTTTTTGAATGAAATTTAAGATCAATGAAGCAGAAAAGAAAGACAAAGAAGCTTACTGGAGTTAATAACCATGCGATAGGAGAAATCAAAGTCGTCTGCCCCAGATGGCCTCTTACTCCCAGTCGTACAATTCCTCTGCTGCATATTGTTTCCTTCCATTTTCTCTCTCTCGTTTCTGGTTTTTCCGATACAAAGAATTTTGTGCCATAAATTCATGATTTAGATTTTCTAGGTACGAAATAAATTGCTTTTGGCAATTTTGTTACAGGTACTCTGTTTTGTTCTTTCTTGGTGTAGACTGTTTAACATAGTTCCAAAATTTCCATTTTGGGTGATAGATTAATGATTTATATTCTACACATTTTCTTTTTAATCATGCCAAACACAGGAAAATGTTTATAGCATTATTTTTTTTTTTTAACGTGTAAATATTTCGCATGGAAAATTTTTTCCGACCTAAAAAAGAATTATTCTCAAAACTCAAACTGAACACACAAAATAGAGCTGACTCCTAGCATGGAATGCCTCTGAAGAAAACCTCAGTATAATAGATATTTTCATTCAGCGGAGATAAGTAAATAACTAACTATATTAAAATCGGAAACTAAAACTAACAGCAAAAGACTCAACCACCTGCTCAAGTGTTACTGTCTACATCAAAAATACTTAAAAAGTAAAATTGTTAAATGTTAATTCACTCTTAAGTATTAGACAACTACAACATGTAAGAATGGACTTCAAAAAGAACTCTTAAAATAATTCATGCTTATAAGGATGGATAGTCAAGAAAGATGAATTATGTCAGAGAGAGAGAGAGAGAGAGAGAGAGAGAGAGAGAGAGATTCAGTCCAAGAACAAACATAGCAATGAAGCAGGCTGAACTAAAGTAAAGCAGTCAGATAATACCACAAACAATGAACTGAACATGTATGTGGATTAGGGAGAAGACTCCAACAAAAGTCTAATGCTTGTTAGTATCTTGCATACATATTAAAAACACAAGTCTTGTGAAATTTTCATGATAACAATGTAATGGAAAAAACAAGGTCACTGTAAATAGAAAAACAAAGTGTCGTTTTACCCATTGAGAAGTGTGTGGCAATCTGCAAGTTTCGGCAATACATCAATAGCATTCTCAGGAGGAGACATATTCCGAATTAGAGAATTTGTGGTAAATCTCAGAAATATATGTACCATCGCTCCTGAAAACACGCGAGAAAGAGAAAGACAGGATCAATAGGGCGCCGAAAAAAAAAATTAAAATAAATTTTTGTTATATATCAGTCCATGTAAACTAGAATATAAGGAACTCACCTAGTAGAATACCAGCATTCGTGAGAAGTTCAAACTTCTTTGTTTCCCAGATACTCGGGTCTTGGATATACTATTTAGTAACAGTTATCAGAAAACTTTCATAATCCTAACGGAAAAAATATAGACTACCTATTGAGTTGGTGATTACTTAGGTGGTGACAGTAAAAGATTATAGTTATACTGTGAATGTTAGCCACATTGTGAATACACTGTCAGTAAAAGACTACAATGAATTCCCCACCACAAAGTTGATAAGCTAAGAGCTCAAGCAATTAAGGAAGCAGAGACAAAAGTGAGAAGAATCAGGGTAACACACACACACACACATGTATACAATGATGTATATATTCTTTGGGGGTCGGGTGGGGTTAGGCAAGTGTATGGTAAAGGTTTGAGAAGCACATAGAAAGTGCAAGGGAAGCATACAGCGAGCTCTTTAACTTGAAAATCCATTAAAGTTCTTGGAAGACACATTTCTCTCATCAAGATACTTTTTATTTGATTCTAGTTTCTTTATGCTCTGTTTGGTTTTATGGATTTCGTGAGGTAAAAGAAAAGGGAAAGGAAAACAAGTAGGAAAACTAGTTCCTTTGTGTTTTCCCTTGTGATTTCCTTCATGCTTTAATAACATTAATAAAAATAAAAATAATTAAAAAAAATAGAAATAATAAAAACAAAAAAACAAAACCATCTTACCTGTAATAAGACAATAGTTAGAACGACACAATTGATTGACATTACTGCCGCAGCACATGACACAATCATGTAAACCCTCAAATAGTCCACTTGGCTATGCCTTCGACCTTCAACATGATCCCAAAAAAAAAAAAAATGCACAAATAAGGTAAAAGTTGTATAATAACAAATCTATAGTAACAGGGTAGCAAGAAGAAGAATTGAGATGAAGTGAGTAACCTAATTCTAAGATTAAGAGGGAAAAGTAGCTAGTGCCGATGGAGTAAATGGCGGCGAGTACATTGGGATTCTTGTCCATAAGAACTGATAGAATCATGGCTAGGATTGCTATGAATTGTACAATAGCCTGCCATAAGTAATGCAACGCGTATCAAACATGGTATTTGAAGAACTCAACTAGAAATAATTAAATTATAGGTTTAAAAAAAAAACAAGTAAATTTTTTAATTTAATTTATTTTTTTCTTTTTGAATATCAATAGTTTAATAAAAAGTTAAAAACTGATTTTACGAAATGGAAAGACAACACCCAGAAACAATTAAAGCACCCCAGCAAACACAAACCCCTAGCTAGCCCTTTCACAAGCCTGAAACCCAAAACCATATGCCATCAGCCTCTTATGGCTCTGTCTACAAACACTGTGAATGCTACACCCCCAATGACTAAACTTAAACCAAAAACAACAAGACATCCAACCAATACAAAAATACAAAATACAGAGAACTTAAACCCAAAAGTATAAAGACATTCAACCAATCTTTATATTCTGAATTCTAGGTAATAGCAGTCCCTATAATTCATGCAGACACACAAAAGCAAGGCAGCCTGATATCTTGACCAAGAGATCCAAGCCAAAGGGACAGTACCATCCTGGGGAATTGCAGCTTGACGTATGAATAAGCAGCACCCAATGAAAAATACAGCAGAAAGTGGAATGAATCCCAACCAGCTCATTGATTGTGAAAATTCGGCAA
Organism: Hydrangea macrophylla; assembly: GCA_033977485.1. Lineage (NCBI taxonomy): Eukaryota > Viridiplantae > Streptophyta > Magnoliopsida > Cornales > Hydrangeaceae > Hydrangea > Hydrangea macrophylla. The sequence goes on along the minus strand of CM066982.1, from coordinate 84,092,894 downwards.
CTCAAATAAGAAGGAAAAGCAGTAACGAAAGAAAAATCCATCGAAATATCCATATCAGCACCTCAATTGAGGAGGAAGGATTAAAATCTTCAGCAGCAACAGATAAAAGGCTAAAATATGCAAATGTATATATAATATACTCACGAAGACGATAGAGACAGAATAGGCATCTACATAAGCCCATACCACACCAGTTGGCACCGCAATCACAGTAACCCAGAACCAAAACGAGAGCAATAATGCTACACACACAACACATTCCACAACACATTCTACAACCATGCTTTAAAATGCATGTACCTTGTGCTGTGTGGATTTTTCACAAAGGGCCCACACGGGCAGCACAAGGTACATGCATTTAAAGCATGGTTGTGGAATGTGTTGTGTGCCTAACATTATTGGAACGAGAAAGGACCATCTCCATAAGTACCCAGAAATCATAATGCTGATAGATAGAAAGGCAACGCCAATAGATTGTTAACAAATTCGAAACCCAAGGTAGTACACTAGAAGGCCCCAAATTGCCCAACATCAATGAGAATCAAATTAATTTACTTACTTATGCAGAGGAGATAGGGACACCAACAACCCAAATCACCAAACCAAAAACGAAATCAAGGCCACAATAATTAATTAAGGTCATAGAGTATATTATATCCAACACGAGAACCAAAGGAACCCTATAAAAAAAAACAGTACAAACGAAGCCAAAAAAGCACGACAAGACCCTCCCTATATATAATAAACAAAACAACAAGAGGGATACACAAAACAGAGCAAAAACAAAGGGACACACACTACCAAGAGCCCACAATTACAATAAAGGTTTAACAATAATAATAATAATTAATGAAGTTGCAAAAGACTTAAGAAGCAGAACCTGAGTCATATCAGAACATATAAACACCACCTTTAGCTACCGAGAGAGAGAGAGAGAGAGAGAAGAACCTGAATGATGATCAGTATGGAGAGACGAGTCTTCGCTTTAGCTACCTTTAGAACTATCCCAGCCGTAGATTGCCTCTCCTGCATATCATTTCCTTCCATTTTCTCTCTCTCTCTCTCTCTCTCTCTCTCTCGCGCGCGCGCGCTCTTTTCTGGTTTTTTCTGATGCTGATGGAGAGTGTTGTTATAGTGTGAGAGAAATTTTTCCAGAGGCGGTGCTGTGTAATATGGTACTAGTACATACTACCAAGCACATAAGCCCATCTTTTGTGGGAAATATCAGAGTACCCAAAGCCCAAAGCTGGCCTTTGTTTAGTTTTGTGATCATAGTTAGAAAGCACCAGCCAAGCCCAACCCAATAATAACCTGGCAGACCAGTCAGCCCACTTATTTATCTTAGCCTAGCCTGTTAATTTAACAAGTCTCACACAGTCTCTTCGCCCGAAATGTCCTTGGCCCTAAATTTCTTTCTTAGAACTACGGTTGCAGCTCGGTCGGGTTGGGTTTCATTTTAAGTCTGTTTAAATTTGGACTGAGTTTTAATAGAGTCTGTCCAAGTCCGAGTCTCACCCCGATTTAAGCCCAAATTAGAGTAGATAAACAACAAAAATAGGGTATCAAATCTAAATTCTTTGGTAATTGAAATAGAACTTTTCATCTGGTTATTTATTTATTGCATAATATCTAAAAAGTATATATATTTTTGTCACTACAAACCACTAAAATTCAGTGGATACGTGTATAGAATATGGTATATTTATAATAGAATAATGCTATACTTCCCAAATACATGTGACAGTGGGCTCAATTGATTTTGTTTAGCTAGAGAATGTTGAAGTAGTTACTCTTTATAATATATATATATATATATAAGTGTGTGTATATGTGTGTGTGTAAGTCGGGCTCGGATTCAAGTTGATAATCTCTCTGCCTAAGCTCAATCCAAAATCAATTTGGACTTGAACTTTCTAGTCCAAGCCCGCCCTTGATACCTAAAAAAGTTGCCCAAGCCCAAATAAAATACGAGTAGGGTTCGAGCTGAGCTCGGGTTGACCCACCCAAGTTGCGGGCAGTCCTAGTTATCTATCTATACAAAACTATAACTACTGTTATACAAAGGAAAAGGTAGGGGTACCCACTCCGTTTTTAACATCATTCATATTTACCTAGAAACCACTATAGTTTTAAACAAAAAAAAAAAAAAACTTAGGACCAAATTGCCATTAACTTATCCTAACAAAACCCAATAACTGAAACTACCAATAAACGGCCTCTCACTCTCTGACAACTCTTCACCCAAATAACCGTTTACCACAAACTTCTGTTTCCTGTTCATTGTCTCTATAATTGTCGAAGGATATTGTAATAATCCAAATTCAACAGTTGGGATAAATTGTAAAATGTTTAATTAGTTGTTAGGAGTAGATGGAATTATCTCTAAGATAAATTCAGCTATGGGATGTTAAGTTAATTACTCTACGGGCCACACCTCAAATGTATAAAGTTAATGCATATATATATATGTTAATATTGCGATAGGGAAAATGTTAAACTGATATAACACATTGATACCAAGGGTATGACCCAAAATAACAAAAAGATAGAGAGAGAAAGCCGTAGCTATAGAGAAAATTAAAGAGAGAATTTACATAATAGTAGAGATAAGATATTAAATAGTGGGGACAATAATCATCATGCTTTTTCATCTTGGTCGCTGCTATTTATAAGCATTACAATACTACCCATGCACGAAGGAAACGTGCCTACTTCATCTAAGGGATAATGGAACATGCATGCAATTAGGTATCAAGTCGAGAAAGGGGGGCTCCTGCCTTATATATCCTCATATCGGAGAAAATTCTTTCCCATTGTGGGAGCCCTGGTCTTCAATCGTCAAGTCGAATGCTAGCTCATTCCCATTGCATGGAAGAGATTGCGCTCATGTCCAACTAGAAAAGCTCCTTTCCTCTCACATTACATGTAGGGTTAACCACTAAACATGCAACTAGCCACTAACACGAGAACAGGGACACTATAATATAAGTCGTATCTCATTCACACATAAATGCACCTACATTAATATTACATATTGTTGTATATTTTAATATATAATAATGTAGTTTGTAATATTAAATTGTGTATAAATTATTATTACTGTTTGTTTAGAAAAATTTGATAGACACCATTCAATGGGTGCCTTTTGGTTAAAGGTAGTGACCCTTTAAGAGGTGTCTATGATACCTTTTATGAAAAAATGCATAGTGAAATAACATAACCAAGGGATGCCATCTTTTAGAAGAGGTACTAAGTTGTCTATATAAAACAAGTGGGTTATTCATTTTAGCATGTGGAAATTATCAAGCGTACATTCTCTATTATTCTTTGTCAGTTAAAACCAATTTTTTAGAGACTTTCCTGAAAATCTTCTGAATTGCTATCTGATAGATTTTTTAGGTTTTGTTGTATTCTGGAGGGGATTTGCTAGAAATCCTGTAGCAAACTCTTTGTGAGTGGGGGCAAATAACTCAATGAAAGTGTTCCAAACGCGCCTCAAAGCCTTACATATTTAATGTTTATTCGTTGATTCTTCTTCCACAGCCACCCGACCCAACGCATGTAATCAATGAAACTCCCAAGTCCCACCATATACATCCCTCCTTTAACTATTACCTGTTATGAATTTGTTAGTTCCTATATAAATGCACAGGGAGAGAGGGGTGAAAATGTAGGAAAGACAGACCCAATACTACGAGAAAGAGAAAGAGAATGAGTAATGTTTGGGACACATAAAACATTCATGTACAGTTGTTCAAAAAATTTATTGTGTAATTTGTGTCTATCAATCTCCTAGTGCGGATTCACTGACACAATTATAATATTTATGAATAGCATTTGTGAGATTTATTTGTACCAAAATACACTACACCAAAAGGGCACATTACTAATATATGGTAATTTACCGTTAGTAAAATTATTCGTAACGGTAATTTACCGTTAGAAATAGAGCGTGGCTAATAATGCTAACGGATTTTCTAACTGTAATTTTCCGTTAGGAAAATTATTTTTACTCACGGTAAATTACCGTTAGTAATTTATTATTCCTAACGGAAATATTCCGTTAGTAATATTTATTCTAACGGTTTATTTTCTAACACTTTTATATACAAAAATACTAACGGTAAATTACCCTTTTTTTTTGCTAAGCAACATATTTTATTAAAAGCATGGCACAAGGCCAAAATTAGTACACCCAAAAACAAAACAACATCAGCACCAACAGTCCAACACCCAACAAGAAAGAACAAAGGAAAGCCCACACCAAACAAAGCCAAATACAAAAAAACAAAACATAGCAGACCCCCATTAAGAAGCTAAAATCTGTAGCACAACCCAAATGACCAAGGAAAAAGCACATCAGTCATCAGCATTAATAGTTCAGAAAAAGCAGCACCATATCAACACTCCTGAAGGCTAGCAGCAAAAAAACTTAGCACCATAAAATCCCAGCTCCGCCCATCTCCACATTGAATCCATCAGCCAAACTCTTCGACAGTGTAAGGACCAAGAATATTCAGCACCATTGCATACCCTCGTTGAAAAGTTAAAAAAAAACTCCACCTTCACTCAAGGGCGTATTCTTTTTTTCTCAGCAAGAAGGAAAAATTTTATTAAGAGGACAAAAGTCCAAAGATGAAACAATTGGCAAAGCCAATAAAATCCCAACAGTAGATTCACAGCCCTTTAAGTTTCCAGCAGCCAAGCTGAATTCCAGAGATTTTGATTTGCACCCAATGGTCCCTTCACATAGAGATTTCCAAACTCAAACCCATACCTCCTGCAAATTCCAGTTCTGAAAAGACCAAAACAAAAACAGCTATGCGCAGCCTCACCACAAACACCACCAGCAACTTTGCTCCAAAATGCAATTTATACCCAAGCAAACACTCTTCAAAGCAGCAGGACTTGACAGAACTAAAACCATGAACAGACCCAATCGAGATTCGAGACGACTGCAAAATAACAGGAGGCACAGCAAAGGAAATAGCCAGCCGCCAAATTTTGTCTAAACAAAGACCTCTAAGTTAACCCAATCCTAGGATACCTTCTGCTAGTAAGAATTCTGAGGCACTCATGGCATAGCCTTTAAGATATTGGGCACAAAAAAGATTGATGTAAGGAATCTCAGCAATTATCACATCAACGCCCCCGTTCTTGCTTCCTTTTAATAAACCAAAAGAACACCCGAAAGAGAAACACACACCAAGGACACCCCCTCCCCTTTGCAATTCAAATTATTCAGAATTGCAACAAAAAAAGAGAACAAGCTGATAGAGCCCCTGTGAACCGCGACCAAGAAAAATCACCAGCCTTTGCCCATTAATCTCAATTAAATAGATCACCCCCAAAAGTAGAAACCTCCATAGCCGAGGGCCAAAAGGTTAATATTACACATAGCTAGAAACTCACACACCCAGCCGAGGGCACCAAAACACACACCGACAAAAAACAAATAAAACACACACCAAACCCAGCACAAAAAAGAACCGCACTCCAAAGAAACACACACAGAAGGAACTCAACACACAAAAGACTCGTTTCCACACAGGAATCTGAATGCAAGACCTCGAAATTTCAAAAGCCAGCAACAAACCACATTGAGACCTCCCTAGCCTCAGACTGGGACATCACATTCATTAACAATACAGAGTCAAAACTGAATAAACTGAGACCCCCAAGCCGAAACATTGTCTTACCACCAAGCTTTAAAGAATCTATGACAAGTAACCCCTTTTTTGGCTAAACCATCTGCAAACCCATTTACTTCCCTATAAATGTTAACGAGAGAGACAGTCCCAATTTTTTCCAAGCATTGGTCAATGTCAATGAAAGAATTCCAGAGTTTCCAAGGCCTCGACTCCTTCTTCTTAACCCAAGCCACAGCTATCCGCGAATCTGATTCTATAATTAGCTCCTTTTTACCCACCCAACCTGCTTCAATAAAACAAAGCAGAGCATTGCGTATAGCTTCCAGTTCGGCCACATTCGAGTCCAATATTCCCAAAGGGCCGTAGAACATTGCAATCGCCGCTCCAGACACGTCCCTCAACACGCCCCCACACCCTGCCAATCCCGGCTTACCCCAAGCCGACCCGTCCACATTAAATTTTAAAGAACCCAAAGGAGGGGCCTCCCATCTTACTGCTGCCCTTATATTAGTAGAATTCAAAGAATTACAACTTCTCAATTTAGTTGGATCCTCACTCCAGTCATGGTACGCATAAACAAAACCAGTTTCAAGAGCCTGAACCCAGTGGAAAGATCTAATTTTAATAATTTTGAACAACTGTTCCACAGTCCACACTTTGTTATTGAAACATACATCATTCCTAGCCAACCAAATTGACCATAAACCTGCACTACAAACAATCTTCCACCAAGAACTGAGCTCGAGTGGTAATCGAAAACCCTCCCACTGAATCACAAAAGCATCAACAGACAAATCATAGCACCAATCCACGCCCCACCAATTCCACACCAAACCCCACACTTCCCAAACCTACTTGCATTGGAGTAAGAGGTGGTTGTGATCTTCTTCAATTATTTTACACCAAGGGCACATCAAATCAGGCTGATCAAAGTGAACACCCATTTTACTCAGAAACACCTTTGTCGAAATTCTCCCTTGTGCTGCTAGCCATATAAAACAAATCACTTTGGTTGGTGCTTTACACTTCCATAATGATGTTGCCCAGCTGCATTCACTATTATTAGTGGCTGCCTCAATAAATCTAAAGCATTTGTTAACAGAAAAATGACCATTATCAGCATGGATCCAGAACAATTTGTCCTCAATGTCACTTTTCAATGAATAGGAGCTAATAACATCAGCAAGTCTTACTCTATCATTTTCTTCCCATTGCCACAACCTTCTGCGGAAAGATAAACTCCCAGAAGATAACACTTCCCAAACCGTTGCATCTTTTGCTAGTGATAACAAAAAAAGTCTTTGGTAAGATTCTTGAAGAGGCTTTTCCAAGCACCAACAATCCTTCCAAAATCTGATTGTTTTACCGTCACATAAAGCCCATCTGAAACCATTAATCCCTACACACTGATTAATTCCATTTGTAATGTTTAACTTCATAATGTCAGCCCATACTCTTGAGAAGCATATAGGATTTACAGAGGAGACGTTCCAGTCATCATGATCAATGTTGTATTTCTCACAAATCAACCTTCTCCAAAGAGCATTCTTTTCCTTGCCAAATCTCCACCACCACTTAGCTAAAAGTGCTGCATTTAATGAGTTGAGAGGAATCACCCCTAGCCCTCCCACTTCCTTTCTGGAACAAACCTTTTGCCATTTAACTTTGCAAATCCATTTGGCTTTATGCCCTCCCCCCCACAGAAACGCTCGCCGGATCTTATCCAACTTATTGATAACACCGACTGGCGCCTTGAAAAGGGACATGAAGTAAACGGGCAGATTTGACATAGCCGATTTAATCAGGGTCAAACGGCCACCAAAAGATAGTAATTTCCTTTTCCACCCTGATAGCCTTTTTTGGAACTTTTCAACAATAGAATCCCAAGTCTTAATTCTTGCTGGGTTAGCTCCGATCGGTACCCTAAGATAAGAAAAAGGTAAAGAGCCATACTTACAGTCGAAAAAGAGAGCTAGTTCCTTTAGATCATTTAATGAACCACCTAGAGAATAGAGACAGCTTTTGTTGTGATTAATCTTTAGACCAGAAAATAGTTCGAACAAGATTAAAATCCTCCTGATATTTCGAAACATAACTTTTCCACCCTTACAAAAAATGATTGTATCATCAGCAAATTGAAGGTGAGATACAGTAAAACCCCCATTTCCGACCCTTATTCCTTTGACAAAATCAAGAACTTCAGCTTTTGAAAACAAAAGATGAAGAACCTCTGCCACTATAAGGAAAAGGAAAGGGGAGAGTGGATCCCCCTGACGCAAACCCCGTTGCATGCAAAATTCTGAAGTAGGGCTTCCATTTATCAAGACTGAAACTTTTGGACTAGTGATACATTCCCTCATCCAACAACACCATCTTGAGCCGAAGCCCATCTTTTTGAGAAGAAGTAGGAGAAATTCCCAATTTACATAGTCATATTCCTTTTCAAAATCAAGTTTTAAAATCAGGCCATCCATCTTTTTCCTCTTCATTTCATCAATGATCTCATTAGCCATCAATATACCATCTGTTATCTGTCTCCCTCCCACAAAAGCAATCTGGTTATTGCTGATAACCTTCCCTATAACCTTCTTCAACCTTATACATAAAACCTTCGAAAAGATCTTGTATAACGAAGAAATAAGGCTGATAGGTCTAAAGTCTTTAAGGTCCATTGGACAATGGGTTTTAGGTATCAAAGCAATAAAGGATGAGTGAATCCCATTAGGCAATGACCCAGTATCGAAGAAACCCTTGAAGCATTGGAGAATCTCAGCTTTTAACACACTCCAGAATTTCTTAATGAATGTAAAATTAAAACCACCAGGACCTGGGGATTTTGACCCATCACAGCTCCAAACAGCACCTCTAATTTCTTCCTCATTAAACACCGACTCAAGGCTATCAGCTTCTTCCACAGAAATAGATTTGAACTCCAATCCTTCAAGAGAAGGCTCCAACCATTCCGAAGCTTTAAAGATGTTTTCATAAAAATGTACCACGTCCCTTCTAACTTCCTCTGGTTTCGAGGTCCATACACCATTGATGAAAATTCCTCTCAAAGCATTCCTGGCTGCTCTAAGCTTGGAGATACTATGAAAGAAACGCGTGTTGTTATCTCCCTCTTTTAACCACCTGATTCGAGATTTTTGGCGCCAAACACATTCTTTGTCTCTGTAAAGCTTCCCTATCTCTTGAACTGTTTTATTTTTTCCCACAATTTCTTCCGCTGTGAGATCTCGATTATTTCCTATAAGATCGAAATCTTCCAGAGTATCCTCAGCTTGCTCTATCCTCTTTTCGATCGAGCCAAAAACATTATTATTCCATCCCTTAATTTTGCCTTTCAATGACTTAAGTTTCCCCGCTATACTGAGAGTACCTCTGTTACAACCCAACTCTGACCAGCTAGATAAAACAAAATTGGTAAATTTAGGATGTTTGAGCCAAACATCAAGAAATCTGAAAGGTTTTGGGCCCCAATCAACCTCATCAGAAGCTAGCATAATGGGACAATGATCAGATAACACCCTTTTAAGCCCTTTTTGCGATAGATCCAAAAATTTCTGTAACCAATCCTCGGATATTAAAAATCTATCAAGTCTGCTTCTCTTTGACCCCGGACCATACCAAGTAAACTTCCTTCCAATCAAGGGAAGATCCAAAAACTCACCATTCTGAATAAACAGATTGAAAGATTCCGAGATCCTTCCAACAGAACTGTACCCCATTCTCTCTTCGGGAAAACGAATTGAGTTAAAATCTCCCGCGAAACACCACGGAATTGGCAAGGAAGCTTTTAGATTCAATAAAGCATCCCACAAGGTTTTCTTATCCCTTTTAGCAGTAGGAGCGTAGACATTGACAATCGCACACCTAACATCGAGACGAGCCCACCGGCCCCAGATGCAAACCCAGTTATCAGATGATAAATTACCTTCTACCTCAAAAGCATCCTTATTCCATATTATACCCAACCCTCCTGATAGGCCTATGGCTTGCGTGGATACAAATTCAAAATCATCCGAACCCCACACCAAACGCCCTTTAAACCTATCAAAATTTTGAATTTTGGTCTCCTGAAATAACACCATATCAATCTCATTTTGTAAAATAACCTTTCGGAAAGCCCTACACCTCTCCGATCTACCCAAACCCCTCACATTCCAAGAAAGAATCTTCATAAAATCAACTCAGAAGAAACTCCACAAAGTTAGAGAATACCTACATAGAAGGCTCCTCCTCCAAAACTTGCAATTGCTCCTTACCCAAGTTGTGATCAACTAGGATAGCAACTAAACTTCGAATGGCCACATCGTCGACACCTCTTACCTTAACACCCATGTCATTACCCATGCTGAGAACGGACTTTGCTTCCTTCAGCAACATTGTATTTCTACGTTCGAAATCTCCGTCAGATAACGAAGCATTGACAACCACTGGTGTTCCATCGACAGATTTTGGGAGATCAATCTTCGTTTTTCTTTTCTTCTCTTTCTTCTTCTTTCTCAGCAAAACTTTGGAACATGAAGCATTGCAGCATTCTTCAATCAACTTCCACTTTCTGTTTTTCAATTTACAGACTTTATTCCTCGAATCCAAAAAGTCAAAAGACTCCATCATAGATTCGAATTGGGAAACTTCATCAGTTGATTCCAATTGAGTAGCTGGTCACTTACTTCGGCTTGCACTTTTAGGGCGCCCACCTCTGTTTTATTAAATGGGAATTCAATAGAAGATTCTGATACCCTAGAAATTGGGTCACTTTCTACTGATAACGGTCTTAACTCTGGTCCGAAAGACTTGACATAGGGAGATGAGTTGGGTTCATGTGATAGGCTAGCATTTGTAAGGCCCAAATCAATACCCCTTGGGTCACTTAATAGGCTAGAATTTGTAAGGCCCAAATCAATACCCCTATTATTATTACCCTCTTGCGACTTCTTTGATTTACCCATTGAATCTGGGCCCAAGCCCGTATCACACTCTAGCAGCGAACAAGATCCCTTCTGCCCACTTGACCCCTCCTCGTCTAAAGACACAAAGTAATCATAGCGATTCTCATTGGGACTATGACCACCGACCCATACGTTTCCTATTTCCATATCAGCCAGCTGCTCCCCACCCTTTTCCAAGATAACCTTTTCAACCTTTTCACTATTACCCATGTGACCATCATTAAAGTGATTAAGCTTTGTCGCCTCAGCCGCCAAGTCGTCCTTAAGAAAAGGAAAAGCAGGTAAGGCATGGCCATTAAAATTGTTCATCGGCGATTCCGCCGGAGATGAATCTGGGTCAAAGACACCAATGCTTGGACTTGATTCAAAATCACCCAAATTGATATAATCTTCATCCGTTTCTTCAATTCTGACTTTGAAAATTTTTCCATCTACTTTCAGATCAATAATCTCATCAATTTTGGCCGCATTAGTGGTAGTGGATAGCACCATCCCATACTCAAAATATTTAAGCTTCATTGTATCAGCGTCCATACCCAGAAACAGACCCCATAATTCTGCTATTTTAGTGAAAGTATCAATGGTCCAAGCAAAAATGGGAACGCCAGAGCATTTTAGCCATGCACTTCTGGTACATGAGGAAAACAACTCACTCCACCTAGCAATCTTTATGAAAACCCTTTTAAATTTAACCCAATTGTCATTTTCAGACGCAAGGAGGGCTTTCTCATCTTCGAATGTAATAAGAAAACAGTTGTTACCTAGAGCTCTAACCCCCAAATTCAAGAAACCTTCGTTAACAAAAAAATCTTCCAAGTAATCAATGTTACAGTGCTTGCTTGAGAAACCCACCACGCTTCTGGGCAACCATGCCTCTGTTTTAAGATTCACTGTCCCTACACATTGTTTTGATTCAAACGGAGCACCTCCATTTTTGACTTTCTGCAGGCACACCTCCGAAGGAAACTCAGGCGAAACACACCCATCTACCACATTTTCTTTAACCACTTGCGCATATGAACGTTCGTTTCTCACCCCTCCAGTTTGAGTAGCTTTTCCATTGCCTACCTTTCCTTTATCCTTTCTTAGATTCTCAGCCACCTTACCTTTCCTAGACTGCTCCTTTTGGTTCGACCTAGCTTCTGCTTTCCTATCCTCTTGTCCAGCAACTTGTTTTTGGAATCTAACGTGATTGACTCCCAAACAATTATCAAGGAACCACACCCTATTAAAAATTCGAACAGCCATGGAGGCAGCCCTCAAATCTTCAAATCTAACAAAGCCAAATCTTTTCCATCCTTTATTTCTTTTTGATGGAATAAACACGTCCACCACTTTGCCACATTTCTCAAAGATCCCCTTAATCCATAAAGCATCAACCCTATCTGGAATGTTATTCACAAAAATCGAAAACACCTTATTGATGGAAACCCGCCCATCTTCTTTCAAAAGACTCCTTTTCTTCTTTCTCACTTATTTCCATTCCTCACCCTCATCGTCTTCCTTATCTTCACTACTAAGGTCTTTTCCAAGACTTTGTTCTTTTTCTATAACGACAAAGGTTTTCTGCTTATCGACATTTGAGTGGTGATAGTTCATTACTAACGGTATGTAATATGACAGTTTCTAACACTTTCGAGACAATTACTAACGAATATAAACCGTTAGTAATTTTATTACTAACGGTTTATTTTCTAACACATGTGTAAGAATACTAACGGAAATTATCCGTTAGTAATTATTTTAAATATGAAAAACATAAATACTAAAATATGCTCCCAAATTTTATTTGCACCTAATTTCCATCACAGCCACATCACATTTACTATAAACATGTATGATAAGCTCAAATCCAAACCATAATAAATACAAGCTCAATCTATATTAAATACAAAAAATATAATCCAAAATAGGCATAATTATCCTTAAAAACAAACTGTTTCTAAGTCCAAACCAAAACTAACAAACCATGTCTGAAATTGAAAGAGTAAATCCATCCAAAACTAAACTAAACCATCTGACAAATAAACCATGTCTAAAATTTAAAGTCAGAGAAAATAAGACAAACATAGTCAACCAATCTTTAACCAACACTCAAGCCAAATCACAAATCCCCCTTGAACAAAGTCTGCCAATGTATCTTGTCCATCTTGACGATCCCACAAACGAGCATCGGGCTCAAACACTTCCTCGATATAAACTTTCTTTTCGCCAATACCAACTTGTTTGGAGTGGCAGACATTAGCTGTAGCATCCGTCACAACATACCCTTTTGCCAATTGTTTACCAAACTTATCAAATAATACACATGGGGGCTTGTCGGTGGGAGGAGGCATGGTAGAAGGTATATGATGAGTAGAAGGTGAAACACCCGTGGCAAAAACATTATTCAAGTTTTGAGCTAAATGAGTAGCAAAGTTAACTGAATTTGATCCATAATCACTTGAGGTAGTAGTAACCATAGGTGGGGTACTCACATTTGAGAGTTTCGAAACTAAAGACATAATTATACCTTGCATATCGTGAAATTTTGAGTCAACGTGAGAAATGATCTTATCCTCCAATGCGGCAACTTCTTCAGTTATCTTCTTTTTTCCCTCACTTTTGGACATTGGCAACCCGATATGAAGTAGTTGCCTCTTAGAGATGCGTGAACCCACAACACGAACCCCTTCCCTTTTGTCCTTTCCAAATACTTGAGTTAACTCGTCATTGTCAAAGTCTTCACAATTATTACTATATCCCTCGTCAGTCAAGTCACTGCTTTTTCTTAAATTTTCAATTGCCTTTATTTCATCCTGTAGTCATTTAAAGTAAATATTGTGATAATACACTAAAAAAATTAAGCTATGAATTAAAAACTACAAACAATATGTTACTCACATATTTACTCTTAGCACTCTCTAAGACACTCCCATCACTATGCTCATGTGCCGCCAACCATTTGTCAACACGACTGTAGTGTTTGTCAGGATTTTCTTTTCGCTAGACATTGAAATTTAACAAGTTAGCTGTGGAAAACTTGCATTAAACAGAAAAAGTGTAAGGAATTATACGCACCATTAAGTACAGTTTCTGAGCATAGGAACGACGCCCAAGACAATGGGGAATCTTAAGCTTTTTTCTGTTGTTCAAATTTCTAGCAATTTGCTCCACCTTTGTTGGATCTCTCTCATTTTCTAAAAACTTTGCCCATAAATGTGGATCAACACATTTTGGCACGTCATGATGACCTTTCCTCACAAGGTTCCGCAAGTTGTTTTTATATGTCCTAAATTTTTGGGGCCACGACTTCTCCGCAAATGGGCGAGCCACGGATTGTGGAACATCAAGTTCAAATTCAACCTAGTAGTAGAATAGAATAGTTATGTTAAAAAGAAAATATTAACTAAACCAACTAATTAAACAAAGAGCCTATACACAAAAGTTCACCATTAAAGCATTCCAAACATCGTCTTTGAAATTCTTTGGCACTTTTCGCCAATCATTGTAGCTAATTGGAATGTGATTTCTCACAAAATCTCCCATACGACTACTCCATATCTTCGAGTATTCACCCACCACAGACCCGTCATTTTCAATTGTGACTTTCATTTTTTCTTTTGGGGCTTTGCCTCCCGATGACTCAGATGCGGGCGGGACTGAAGAAGATGGTTGGGATGAACTCGGGTTAAAATTACCTCCACTTGATGTCATAATTCCAATGCCTGTCATTTGAAAACAAGGTGGTAGTATGCGAACAACAATGATAACAAAGAATAATAATTAACGCATAACAATTATCTAAAGAAAAGTAAAGTTTTGCATTCAATCAAGTAACAGTACAAAAAGTCGTACAATCCAAACAAAAATATGGTTAAAACTCAACATAGAGGCAATTAAAGAAGATAAATAACACTAGGCAGAGCCATGCTGCTTCAACAGATCTTCCAAATGAGGTTGGTCTTCAAGAGTAGATTGGAAGACACTTGGTATCTCTAACTCATCTACTCGACTGGTCAATCTCTTCGGTGAATGTATAACCACCCACCAATTTGGATTTCTAAGGTCTTTTGAATAGAAGACTTGACTCGCCTCGGAAGCAAGCTAGAATGACAGGCTCATCGAGATCATTGGCATTACTCTTTAACTTAGCAAAATTTACCATCACCAAGTTAGAGTCCGGACAGTGTTTACAACCATTGGTCTTGTCCTCCACCGCCACCCAATCGCAATAAAACACTACCTCTTTAAATATTGTATAGTCTAACTCAATTATTTGTTTGATAACCCCATACCACATTGTCCAAGCATCCTTGAGCCTTTTATCACTTTTTCTTGCCCTAAATGTAGTCCATGCCTTCATGCAAACACCGCTATCTTGCATGACAACAGTTTCGTTGTGAGACTTAGGAGAAAATACAAAACCATTAACGCGATACTTTTTGTATGTTTTGACCATGTGCTTTGGCCCTTGAACTAACCGCCACAAAATAGCATTTGTCTCAGTCTCACCGGAAGACACCAACTGTTCAATGGAAACACTCTCATAAGTACAATACGAATCTAACTAAATAAACTACATATGTTAGTATTCTTATTTCTTGTGGACTGAGGAATACCTTTTCATATAACCAAGGGATGAAAAAAGTTTGTATCTCTACTTCTGTGATTGTAATCCCCTTTCCTTTATCGCAAGTGGAATGTCTTAACGCTTTATACTCACTGATATTTGTAGTTTATATATTAGTAGTTATATGTGGATATGTTCAATATATATATTACAAATGCCTCAAACCTGTAGTAGTCGTTGAGTCTGTGAACGTCAAGTCAAAATAGTACCCATCTACGTATTTGTTGAAATTGTTTAGATTCCAACGTTACAATTTTATCGTCGAGCAAAGGTCCTTCATCAGAAAACTCGTCATTGTCCTCTAAAAAGGCTTCACGAGTACGTTTGTAAATAAAGAGAATGGTCTAATAACCCAAAAAAAGAAAAGGGACAAGGGGAGAGGGAAAGGGCACCTGCAAACAAAGAGAATCCCGGCAAGGGATACAATCAATATGCAATCAACAATGTAAATAAAATGGGGTCCACGGGGGGAACACCCAGCAAATGTGAGAAGGGACTGCCCCCTTTCCACTCATTGTCCCAATTAGGGCACACACATTACGACAAGTCACGGGGGACTTGCCACGTGTTCATAAACAATGTACATAAATTCAAAAGTAGCATGTGTGATAGATAGCCTCACTATCCTAAGGCTCTATTTTATAAAAGCAATGAAAGCATACAAAAAATAGCTACGGAAAAGCCAAACCTTTGAGTATGAAATGCCAAGCAATTCCTTGCAAATAGTAGCAAGCAAAACAGACGGAATGGAGGGGGCTCAAATCCACAAATCCTGTTAGAAAATCATATATAAGTATAGATAGAACAGGCTACCCCTTAACCAATAGAGAGAGAGAGAGAGAGAGAGAGAGAGAGAGAGAATATGTATAAAGAATGGGCTACCCCCGTAACCAATAGAGAGAGAGAGAGTTTATATGTATATAAGACGGGCTACCCCTTAACCAATAGAGGGAGAGGGAGAGAGAGAGAGAGAGAAAGTTTATATGTATAAAAGACGGGCTATCCCTTAACAGAGAGAGAGTGTGTGTGAATATGTATAAAGAACGTGCAACCCCTTAACCAACAGAGAGAAGTATACTAACACATGCAGAGAGAGAGTGTGTGAATATGTATAAAGAACGTGCAACCCCTTAACCAACAGAGAGAAGTATACTGACACACACACACACACACACACAGAGAGAGAGAGAGAGAGAGAGAGAGAGAGAGAGAGAAAGAGAGAGAGAGAGTTAATATGTATAAAGAACTAGTAATTGCCCGTGCCCGGGGCCACGGGTTGAAAAAAATAGAGAAGTAGTTGGCAAAGTCTAAATATGAAACGACCTGAAAAATAGGAAAGCAATTGCCAAAGTCTAAATATAAAAACCTAATTGGTCCATAAATACAATATCAATCGCTTCGAAGATCATTTCCTGAAAATAAAAGAAAATTTTATTCCTTAATTGGTCCATAGAACTAAGAGAGAGAGAGAGAGAGAGAGAGAGAGAGAGAGAGAGAGAGAGAGAGGTAAGCAATATAAGTGTTTTGAAACCAATTGGTATCCCCTTTCCCCAAGCTGGAGGAAAAAAAATTAGCTAGTAAAGGTACCTTTTATCATCTTATCAAAAAATAAAAGCAAGCGTAAGTGAATAGACTTGAATTGATAATTGGTTCAGTGACTGACTTTGTTCTGATCAGTAATTGTGTGCTTGTTCAAATGTGTGCTTGTTCCAGCCAATATAGTTTTGATTGCTTATTTCAAATTTTCTTCAATAATTTTGTTGGCTCAAAAGATTTTTTAATATTTGTTGATCCTTCTCTTTTTTCTTAAACTGAACTCATGAAGAATCCACTTCTTTGAATTTGGTATAATATGTTCTTCTTTAAAGTATTTGAGTTTCGTCTACCTCTTTTCATTGAATTGTTTAAATTGTTGCTTGTGAGTTGTGGGATTTAGTTTGTGGTTTTATTAATTTTTTTTTCTTTGTACTCATATTATATGAGTCATACTTTATTTTCAATCAGAGTCAGGAAAGCTCATTCGTGTGGTCCAACCAATTATCTTGGCCAAAGTTATGTAACATCTGGGAAGCATGGGGTAAAGCACCACATAGATAAGCCAGTAGCAAATGGGTTGTGTCCATTTCAACCAAATTCTTCTATTCATCCGTCAGAAATCATTTGGGTTGTACTGGAGTGGAGGTGTGGATATGCACACGAATAACATTCAATTTGTAGACTAGAAATTCATGGAGATTTACAAGAAAACCAAAAAAAAAAAAAATTACTGTGGCTCCCCTACAACCGTGCCATGGGGCAGGGGTCAATGGTGCCCAAAAGGTAACCAAGGTCCAACTAGGACTAAAAGGTGACATGGCAAGTCACAGAACACAAGTGAGTCCAGTCAAGATCAATGGCGATGGTCCAAACTCAAGGGGGTCAAAGGTGATCAAATCACAGCCATTAGGGAGACTGCAGTGGTCTCGGCCGGTCAACTGACCCACACATGCTTTCAGCAGGATGCAGTTGGGGCACAACTGGAGGCCCTTTGTCCGCCCAAGTGGACATTTGGCGAAATTATAGTTATCGAAACCATTCTCAATCCAATGACACATCTCGAACTTGCCCGCTAACACTTGGGAATTCAAAATTCTCTTGCAAGCAAATGTTGAGAATAGAATTCCAAATGTATTTCTTTTCCCTTTTTGCGAGGAAAGAATAGATGCAAGTGTATGCTACACCTCGTGCATTGCATAAGCTATTAGTGCTTGCATAGAGACTATTAATATCAACTCCTATAACCACATCCGGAAAATATATATATATATATATATATTTCATGGAACTCAGTATTCCAAAGATGACATGAAAGTCATAATGTCTTACCACTATCAGTCTCTCACCTTACAAGACAAGACAGAACGTTCCATACTCAGGGAAACTTGGTGCCTATACTCCCAAAATATAATAGTTCCTTACAGTGACTGAAAGTGCATCTAAAAAGTAATGTGTAGTTACTTTGACGATAAGAAAACACAACCTACACAAGCATGTGCTGTCATCTTTCGAAAGATAGAATCCCAGTAAAATAGTGAACAAACTGCAAACTATTGCCTTGTATGTAGGGGTGGCAATCGGGTCGTGTCGAGTCATAATCATGTCGGGTCAAAAACGTGCCAGGTCAAACACGGGTCACCCGTTTAACCCGTCTAACCCGTGTAGGGGTGTCACCGGTTCGGTTTGAATCGAATCGATTTTTTATTTTCGATTTTTTTCATGCTTTGAAAACCAACCGAAGTGGTCAGTTCGGTCGATTTTTTTTTACTTTTGGTCGATTTTGCCAATTTGGGCGGTTGGATCGGTTTTTTTTTTGTTAAATTAGGTCCAAGTTAAGCGGGAAATGCCAAAAAAAATGTTCACTTAATTTTTTTTATACTCTAAAATTTGACTCTTGTATGTATTTTTTTGATAAGTCACTCTTAAAGTCTTATATATATAGTATATATTTTTACATTGTATATTTGGATCATTTAATTGGCTAAGTTGTCCATGCATGTTTAATATATATATATATATATTTTGGTATGGTAAATCTATCTAGATGTGCTTCATTTCTCAAGCTGGGCATAATAGACAACACGTGCAACGCACGTGTTGCACCTATATATATATATATATATATATGCAAATACATTTATATACACAAAAGAATGGGAATGGAAAAGTTAGCATAGATAATCCCCAGTTCAAAATCAGTTGGGACAAGCATGGCACCTTGTGTGTATCAATTTGCCAAGAAACTGCTGCTCCAGCACTCTGAGCTCCCATATAATTAAATCCCAGTGTACCTGCAACAAAAGTGGAAAAATTATCATTAGAAATTATTATTTTATTAGATTTATTCGTTTGACATATTTATTTTAATTGAAAGCAATTGAGCAGCTTTGATTTGTTGATTTTGAATGCTTCAGATTGGTGAATGTGTATTGTTTCAGAAGCATGACTTTAAGAGCCGTAAACGATATTAACGAGTAAATTTAATAGAAGTCACAGGTTAAACCATATACAACTGTGTAGAAAAATTCTGCTCATGTTAAAGAACAAGCTCAAAGGGAAAAAATGGACTTCATTATTCTAATAAAAAAGAACTAATAGAAAAAGTTTGTCTAGATACTGTTGCCAGAAGTGACTATAATCAAAAGTTCGGAAAGCCACTCATTATAGAACTACGTAATTTACACCAACTGCAAGTTGTCAATTTTAACATAATGTACCCAATTATCCACAGTGTTACAGAAACATCTCAAATAATAGATTCCTAATTATCAAACATTAAGTTAGAACTTAGTAATTTCTACTATGTTAAACTAACAAGATGACTGCAGGTCAACCACAAATATAGGCATAAACAGCAACTCAAATGTAACTGTACGAGGACTACAAAGCATAAGGAAAAGTAATAAACAACTAAGTCACTTAAAACAACATATTTCACTGTTTTTCAATTAAGACTCACAGAAAGATACAAAAAGTTGCATCTGCTTTTTTTTTTTCCATGGTGCATGCATAAATATTGAAGTATGGTGCGTACGGTTTAAATTAATTTTTTTCATGACACATATTCATACAATGATAGTGAAAAAATAAAGAAAGAATGGTAACCCTATCTAGTATCTCCAACTTTTTTTTTTATTGCAGATCTCATAAGAACAGTACAACCATATAAAAGTAAGAAAATATAAGAAAATTAAGAAACGCAAACTCCCTAATTCAAATAAAATTGTGTGTGGCATAGCTCAAGACTGAACCGACTTGGAAATGAGTGTCATTTGGTTTTTTTTTTTCATAAAAATAAGAAGGAAAAAATTGATTAATAAGTATGAATGAACAAAAATTCATTCGAAAGTGAACGATCTAAACGCACTTGTATGAATATTATCACGTAATTTACATGCTAAATTTCTTTTTGACTACAACATACCTCCAGGACGATTCCAAACAAAGGCACAAGCACATCTAGAGAGAAATTGTGCAACATACAAATTCAGGTAGAAAAAAATTCATGTGTGGGTGTCCAAATGGAGATTAAGGTAAGGTGGGTTCTATATTCCCTTTCTCTTTGTTACTTTACTTGACCAAAATTCAAATGAATTTATCTTTAAGAAAGATTTTGGTAATGCCTTTTGATGTAAAATGAGGGATTATAAAGAGTTTGGTTTGAGAATTTCCAAGTAAGATTTGGTCCAACATTTTCTAGAGTTGGATGTGGTTGACCATATCTTGATCATATGCACGGAATCCATTATTTAAGGGTTGTTAGGGGTTGATTAAAAGAATGGAGATGCTTATGTTGAAAATGAGAATCCATTAATTTCATGACAAGGTTTTTTCCTAGTTTCCTATACGAATCAAATGTGAATCATAAACTAGTGTCATATCCACTTAAAATCAAATGTGAATCACAAAATAGTTGATGTGGGTTTCTATTTTTCAGTCACTCTCCTTGTTAACCAAACAAATAAAATGCCATAAATCAATGATTCAAATAGATCCTAAATAAAATAAGCATAGAATTCCTTTAACAAAAAAGAACAATGAAAAAAGAAAAGGTAAGAAGGGGACTAAAGGTAAGAAGGGGACTAAACAAAATAAGCATAGAATTCCAATGTTGACAAAATATTCCTTTATGTTTGTTGTGCTGTTTTTTAATCCCCTTGATATTAACTAAACTATCCTCTCTCTCTCTCTCTCTCTCTCTCTCTCTCTCTCTCTCTCTCTCTCTCTCTCTCTCTCTCGACATGTACACATAGACACAAGGACGTATGTATGAAAGATGACTTTTGTCGTCATAATCAGCCACTTGGAGTTGCGCTTGTTCTTAGCGTAAACAAAATCAAGTTGTAAGTCATTAAGCTTAAATTGACTACTCCTGAAATGCCCACTTGGAGTTGCTTAAATTGACTATTCCTGAAATGCCCACGTTGAGGTGTGGCCTTTAAATTGACTAATATATAAGTGAAAACATGACCAAAAAGCTTGACAATTCTTAGTAGTGTACACAATTGTTGAAGTATGGCATTGGTGGATGAAAATACATAGTAGTGTACACAATTGTTGCAGATCACATGATCTATAGTAGCTTGAGGTTGGATAGTAGGTTCTATATAAAAATGTGTAACCACAAGAAAGGTTTATGTGGGGTCAGTAATGTTGGACAAAATGCAACCACAACATGGGATGTATCACTAGATTTTACTATATCATATGGGCCTCCTGTTTTCTGCAATTTTTCAAAGTGATTTTATTGTAGTGAAATATTGTTGGCCTCATGTGCTAGATTTTGTCCACTGGGATGAAAATGCTAGAACCCATGATCTGTGTGCATAACAAATGTACCAAATTTCACTTGGTCTCAAAGTAATTAAATAAGAAGTCAAACATAGATGAAAATTTGCATGCATTATTTAATGGGATAATATAACACCCACATTTGTGTTATTGCATTTGCATTACATTGTCATGCATGATAATGTGATGTGGCGTGTCTTAGGACACATGTTTGGGTGAGTTTTGACTCACGAGTTGATTTGGGTGTCTGTATTAGAGAACCCTTTGAAACTGTGGTGATTGAGGATTTGTTATTGCGACGTCTCTCCGAATGTGATCAGACGGTCACTGTGGAATACTTTAAATGTTTATCTGAAAATAAATGTTTACCTGTGTATTTCAATATCTGTATTAATTTCTGTTTTAGAATTTATATCTGTTGCTAGTTTTAGTATCCTGGTGAGAACGAATTAACACGCTATTAATTTGGTAGGCTAATTAGCAACTTCGGAAACGTCATGTAGAAATTCGCGTTTTAGCGACCAAACGAAACTTAGTCGAAAACTTTTATAATTTTGAGATTTCACTTATAAAGCTATGAATAAGCTGTATAGAAAATTTCAGAGACTGATTAGGAGTTTTGAAAACTCGTGGGGAGGTAAATGTAATTCCTGAGAGTTTTTCCTATATATAGATAGAGATGAGTGAGATATTTTACAAAGCTTACAACCTAAGTTTCCAAAAAGAGGCCAAGGGAGATTTTGTTGCTTCGAGCTTTGCGACGCCAAACGACGACCTTCCGTCAGTCTGTTTTCTCCCATATTTCATATTCTAGCTCCTCGAGGTAAGAGCTTCGTTTTGATATATGTTAGGGCTTATTTGGCCAAGTTTTTTGAAAAGTTGTTTTCTAGAATTATTCATAAAAGTTGATAAATGGAATTTTGATCCATAGGAATTTTACTAGACGGACTTCTACACGTTCTTTGTACACGGGTTTTTCTTTGAATCGAAGTTTAAGAGCGTAAATCGAAGGTGAGTGATTCAACCATGTTTTTGGAATGATTTCTTGACATGTATTCATGTTTTGTGTGAATAGCATGTATTAATTCTTAGAGATATATTGTGTAGTTCATATTGGGCAATTATATTGATAAGTAGGCTCAATAGCACGGTGATATGTTTTGATTACCGCGAGTATGGTGATATGTATTTGAGCATGTTAAGTTGCTTATGTGGGTCAGAAGGA
This sequence comes from Hydrangea macrophylla, assembly GCA_033977485.1. NCBI lineage: Eukaryota > Viridiplantae > Streptophyta > Magnoliopsida > Cornales > Hydrangeaceae > Hydrangea > Hydrangea macrophylla. The sequence continues at coordinate 84,070,124 of CM066982.1, read as the reverse complement.
GCACGTGGTCACCATGCCATTTTGTGGAGCCGATATAGGCATTATGGTCGCACGATTAAAGAGAAGAATCGTGGGTCTTACCCTTTCGCGTGGACTTATTGGCGAGGAGTCGCGGATTGGGAGTAGGGATGGGCACGTGAGTCTCCGGCGACTAGTATAAATTGTAGAGATGTGAATGCGGACATGTTTATCATTCATGTGCATATGTTATTTTATTCACTATGCGTTAGCTTAAACAAATCGAATATGTGTGGTTATTCAAATAACCATTGCAGGTATAAATGCTGGCGAGGAATCGCAGAAGTGAGCACGTGGGTTGGGAGGTCTTTTAGAAGGCAACTTGAACGTTAATCTTGTAGTTTTGAGACAATAGGAAATGTTGTAATAAGAATTTTTATGGTTTTAGTTATGTTTAACTTGGTATGTTAGAACGAATCTAAAGTGTTGTAATAGTTAGTAACATGTTGTAACTGTGCTTTGGTAATATGTTAATACAGTTAGGATTGCATTGGAGTACTTTTGGAAGTGTGTGTTTGATCGTCGTTCGAATTCAAAAGCTTTTAAACTTAGAAAACTCTGCAGAATGAGAAGCTGCCATAAATCAGTCGACTGGTTGATAAAACAGTCGACTGGAGCCTCTGTTTTCAGCAACTCACTGCACCTTTTATATGAGGATCAGTCGACTGGGTCCTCGACACAGTCGACTAGATCATGTTTTCAATTCAGATATTTTGTTCAGGCTGGACTTCAGTCGACCGGACCGTATCAGTCGACTGAAAATTTGAAGCCCCAGTCGACTGGGTTTAGAAAGCAGTCGACTGGATGGTGTTTTAAAATCCAACTTTCTGCTGGACCAGGATCAGTCGACTGGGTCTGAGGATCAGTCGACTGGACAAATAGTTTTCAAAATGACTTGTTTATTCCGCTGCGTGTGTTCTTCAAACTAAATTTTGGGAACGTTAATGAATTGGTTTAGCCTCGGTGGCATGCCACGGGCTCCGGTTTCGCTATTGTGGGACCGGGCTGTGACATTTAGTGGTATCAAAGCATAAGTTTAGAGCCTTGGGAACGAGTGACGTTATATATGCTGAGTGACGTCGAGTGGAGTGTGTAATTGTGAAGATAATGGTTATCATTGTAGAAATGCTTCATGTGTTAGCATTTGTTGATTGTGATGAACTGTGCACATATATCTATATTGTGGCAGAGCATGCATGGTCATTATGCATTAAACTCAATAGGGGAATATTTGAAACATTATGGCGGATCAGCCAAGAGAATTGTCACCGCATTCGCGGATGGACCAAATAGTGAATATGGTGGGAAATTTCATACAAGCGTTAAGTGAAAGAGAACAGAGGAACGTTCAGCCTCCACTGGCACCGCGACCTCAACACACAATCGTGGAACAGTTTCATAAGCGAAAACCGACCTTGTATTATGGACAAGTTGACATAGACTTGACCGATCATTGAATAATGGACATGGAAAGACATTTTCGTCAGGTAATATGTACCGATGAGGAGAAAATTTTATGCGCATCCGATACGTTGATGGGCGAAGCCTTGGACTGGTGGAACAACGTACTTGAACAAGGAAAGCCGACCACGTGGGAGACATTTAAAGAAGAATTTAACAAACGTTTCTTTCCGCAATCTGCTTATACTCAGAAACGTCAAGAGTTTGCGAGTTTGTTTCAGGGAGATATGACCGTAGGTGAGTATGTTTCTCGTTTCAATGCCTTGTTACGATTTGGGAAAACTACCGTTCCGACTGATAGGGATAAAGCTCGTAAGTTTGAGGAAGGGCTTAGAGAGAATATCCGTGGCCGTGTGGACATGTTGCAATACCCGACCGTTTCTCTAGTCGAGGAAGCCGCCCGTATAGCTGAGAAAAGTGTCGACCGATATCGATAAGGGCAACAAGGGAAGAGACCCAATGACAATAGAGGCAAGAGCCAAGGGAATGCAAAGAAACCGTTCACGCAAGGTTCAGGATCGAATATGGGTAGTCAAGGAGGAAGTGTGTTTGTTGGAGATTCGAGACCGTTGTGCCCGACATGTAACCTGCGACATAGAGGAACTTGCTACCAATTGAGCACCTGTTACCTTTGCAAGCAGTTAAGACATATATCCCAAAAATTGTCCTTTGAATACTAACTCGACCGTACCAAATACCTTTTCAAATACGAAGAGCTATAACCCAGAGATGAGGGGAAAATGTTTTGACTGTGGACAACTGGGACACATAGTGAAGAATTGCCCAAATAAGAGACAACCGGGAATGAGTACCGGGGCATCGAGTGTGCCAAGCGGGTGAAGAGTAGAACCTCGAGTGGATAAAGGGAAAGGAGTCGCGCAACAATAAGGACGATACTTCCAGCTCAGGCCGGGGAATACGGATGATACCGTCGTATCAGGTATTCTTCCTATTTGTTCGTATCCTGCACGTATACTTATGGATTCTGGTTCAACGCATTCATTTGTATCACGTGAGTTTGTTAAGCATTTAACTGTTAAGTCAGAACCGCTAGGATATGACTTGTGTGTATCATTGCCTAGTAGTGAACCGCTAGTTACTTCTTCGATATTCAAGTCATGTGAAGTCAAGATAGGTGATAAAGTCTTGAGCGTTGATTTGATTCCGTTGACGGTGAATTACTTTGATGTTATCTTGGGTATGGATTGGTTGTCGGTTAATTAAGCCAAAATCGATTGTGAACAGAAACGGGTTAGTTTCTATTCGTCAGGACGAGAAGAGTTTACTTTTCAGGGTAAGGGAGTAATCGTACCGCCGTACTTCATATCGGCGATCCAAGCAAGTAAGATGTTGAAGAAGGGTTGTTCGGATTTCTTATGTTCAATTATCGACACGCGAGTTCTTGGACCACTAATAGAAGAAATTTCAGTAGTTCGAGAATTTCCAGATGTTTTTCCCGATGAGTTACCCGACGTATTGATTGAAAGAGAACTTGAGTTCACAATAGAAGTAGTACCAGGGTTCACAACCGGTATCCAAAGCACCGTACCGAATGGCACCGATAGAGTTGAAAGAATTGAAAGTTCAGTTAGAAGAACTGTTGGAGAAGGGTTTTATTCGACCGAGTGTTTCGCCGTGGGGAGCTCCAGTCTTGTTTGTGAAGAAGAAAGATGGAACAATGCGTATGTGCATCGACTACCGAGAGTTGAATAAGTTGACAGTCAAGAACAAGTATCCGTTGCCGCGAATAGATGACTTGTTTGATCAATTACAAGGGGCTCAGGTATTTTCGAAGATCGACTTGAGATTCGGTTACCATCAGTTGAAAGTCAAAGAGGAAGATGTTGAGAAGACAGCTTTCAGGACTCGATATGGTCACTTTGAATTTTTGGTTATGCCATTTGGAGTGACTAATGCACCAGCTGCTTTCATGGACTTGATGAACCGTGTTTTCAAGGATTATTTAGATGAGTTCGTTATCGTGTTCATAGATGACATCCTAATCTACTCCAAAAGCGTTGAAGATCACGAGCATCATTTGCGATTAGCTTTACAACGATTGCGTGAAAACAGATTATTCAGTAAATTGAAGAAGTGTGAGTTTTGGTTGACCGAGATAGCTTTCCTTGGACATATAGTGTCGGCAAAGGGAATTTCTGTAGACCCTCAGAAGATAGAAGCAGTTACCAACTGGGCGAGACCAACGAATGTGACAGACATCAGAAGTTTCCTAGGATTAGCTGGGTATTATCGGAGATTTGTAAAAGACTTTTCGCGTATAGCAATGCCGATGACACAGTTAATGAGGAAAGATATTGCTTTTGTTTGGAGTCCAGAATGTAGTCCAGAATGTGAAGAAAGTTTCCAAGAGTTGAAGGGTCGACTAGTGAAAGCACCAATATTAGCAGTTCCGTTAGGGACTGAAGGATTTATTATTTACAGTGATGCTTCATATAGAGGTTTAGGTTGCGTTCTTATGCAAGGTGATAAAGTCATTGCATATACGTCGAAACAACTTAGACCGCACAAGAAGAATTATCCAACTCATGATCTAGAATTGGCCGCTGTGATTTTTGCATTGAAGATTTGGCGTCATTATCTATACGGAGAGAAATGTGAGATCTATACGGATCACAAGAATTTGAAGTACCTGTTTACACAACGAGATTTGAATATGACGCAAAGGAGATGGTTAGAGTTGATGAAGGACTATGACTTGTCAATTCAGTATCATCCGGGCAAGGCGAATGTTGTCGCCGATGCTCTTAGTCGAAAAGTACCAACCAATACCGCATCAGATTTGACTTCTCAGAAAGAATTGATAAGAGATATGGAGAACTTAGAACTTGAAGTGATTCCGAGGATTGAAAGTGGTTTGATGTCGACGATGGTGGCACAACCACTCTTGATTCACGAGATCACGGAGAAACAACTTCAAGACGTGGCTTTGAAGAAGATTTGTGATGAGATTCCAATGGGCAAACAACCGGGATTCACGTTTGAGAACAATGTGTTGAGATTGAGGGGTAGAATTTGTGTACCTAGTGAGAAAGAGTTGAAGCGAAACATCCTAGAGGAAGCACACAACACAAAGTATACCGTTCACCCGGGAAGCACCAAGATGTATAGAGACTTGAGACATGTTTATTGGTGGCCGAGAATGAAGAGAGAAATAGCACGTTACGTTTCGCGTTGTACTAGTTGTCAACAAGTAAAGGGCGAACGCCAAGTACCCTCGGGATTGTTACAACCGTTACCGATAGCCGAGTGGAAATGGGAGCACATAACAATGGATTTTGTTAGTGGGTTTTCGAGGTCGAAGAGATCAAACACTATTATTTGGGTGATTGTTGACCGTTTGACAAAGTCGTCGCACTTCCTACCGCTTCGAACAACTAAGCCAATGACGTTAGCTAAGTTGTATATTCGCGAAATTGTGAGACTACATGGTATCCCAATTTCTATCGTTTCGGATAGGGATAGTAGTTTTACGTCGAAGTTTTGGAGAGCCATGCAAGAAGCAATGGGTACCAAATTGCATTTTAGTACCGCTTTTCATCCTCAGACTGATGGCCAATCAGAGAGAGTAATTCAGATTTTGGAAGACATGCTTCGGTTATGTGTACTTGATTTCTAGGGTGATTGGGAAGACCACCTACCGTTAATTGAGTTCGCATATAACAACAGTTTTCAGTCGAGTATTGGAATGGCTCCTTATGAAGCTTTATATGGTCGTGTATGTCGTTCACCGATTAGTTGGACGGAAGTCGGAGAAAGAATGATTGAAGGGCCGCAAATTGTACAAGAGACGACGGATAAGATAAAGGTAATTCGACAATGGTTACTGACAGCTCAGAGTAGGTATAAGAGTTATGCCGATAAGCGTAGACGACCGTTGGAATTTGACGTGGGAGACTTAGTGTATTTGAAGGTGTCACCTTCAAAGGGAATAACCAGATTTGGTAGATACGGGAAACTCAATCCGAGATATGTAGGACCTTTTGAAATCATTGGAAAGGTTGGATCCGTAGCTTATCGTTTGAACTTGCCGAGCAAGTATGCTCAAGTTCATAACGTGTTTCATGTATCGTTGTTACGCAAACAATTAGTAGAAGATAGAGATCAAGTGATGACTCCGACATCGAATGAGATTCAGAGTGATTTAACGTATGCCGCATATCCGGTAGAGATTTTAGACCGGAAGGATCAAGTCTTACGAAATAAAGTAATATCGAAAGTGAAAGTGTTATGGCGTAGCCAAACTACGGAAGAATTGACGTGGGAAATAGAAGATGAGATGCGTACTCAATATATATCCGCACCTTTTTGAGACATGAGGTACAAGTTTGGGGACAAACTTCTTTTAAGGGGGAGAGTATTATAACATCCACATTTGTGTTATTGCATTTGCATTATATTGTCATGCATGATAATGTGATGTGGCGTGTCTTAGGACACATGTTTGGGTGATTTTTGACTCACGAGTTGATTTGGGTGTCTGTATTAGAGAACCCTTTGAAACTGTGGTGATTGAGGATTTGTTATTGCGACGTCTCTCCGAATGTGATCAGACGGTCACTGTGGAATACTTTAAATGTTTATCTGAAAATAAATGTTTACCTGTGTATTTCAATATCTGTATTAATTTCTGTTTTAGAATTTATATCTGTTGCTAGTTTTAGTATCCTGGTGAGAACGAATTAACACGCTATTAATTTGGTAGGCTAATTAGCAACTTCGGAAACGTCATATAGAAATTCGCGTTTTAGCGACCAAACGAAACTTAGTCGAAAACTTTTATAATTTTGAGATTTCACTTATAAAGCTATGAATAAGCTGTATAGAAAGTTTCAGAGACTGATTAGGAGTTTTGAAAACTCGTGGGGAGGTAAATGTAATTCCTGAGAGTTTTGCCTATATATAGATAGAGATGAGTGAGATATTTTACAAAGCTTACAACCTAAGTTTCCAAAAAGAGGCCAAGGGAGATTTTGTTGCTTCGAGCTTTGCGACGCCAAACGACGACCTTCCGTCAGTCTGTTTTCTCCCATATTTCATATTCGAGCTCCTCGAGGTAAGAGCTTCGTTTTGATATATGTTAGGGCTTGTTTGGCCAAGTTTTTTGAAAAGTTGTTTTCTAGAATTATTCATAAAAGTTGATAAATGGAATTTTGATCCATAGGAATTTTACTAGACGGACTTCTACACGTTCTTTGTACACGGGTTTTTCTTTGAATCGAAGTTTAAGAGCGTGGGTTGGGAGGTCTTTTAGAAGGCAACTTGAACGTTAATCTTGTAGTTTTGAGACAATAGGAAATGTTGTAATAAGAATTTTTATGGTTTTAGTTATGTTTAACTTGGTATGTTAGAACGAATCTAAAACGTTGTAATAGTTAGTAACATGTTGTAACTGTGCTTTGGTAATATGTTAATACAGTTAGGATTGCTTTGGAGTACTTTTGGAAGTGTGTGTTTGATCGCCGTTCGAATTCAAAAGCTTTTAAACTTAGAAAACTCTGCAGAATGAGAAGCTGCCATAAATCAGTCGACTGGTTGATAAAACAGTCGACTGGAGCCTCTGTTTTCAGCAACTCACTGCACCTTTTATATGAGGATCAGTCGACTGGGTCCTCGACACAGTCGACTGGATCATGTTTTCAATTCAGATATTTTGTTCAGGCTGGACTTCAGTCGACCGGACCGTATCAGTCGACTGAAAATTTGAAGCCCCAGTCGACTGGGTTTAGAAAGCAGTCGACTGGATGGTGTTTTAAAACCCAACTTTCTGCTGGACCAGGATCAGTCGACTGGGTCTGAGGATCAGTCGACTGGACAAATAGTTTTCAAAATGACTTGTTTATTCCGCTGCGTGTGTTCTTCAAACTAAATTTTGGGAACGTTAATGAATTGGTTTAGCCTCGGTGGCATGCCACGGGCTCCGGTTCCGCTATTGTGGGACCGGGCTGTGACAGATAATTACACTCACACCCCCTAAACTATGGCCCAAAAAACACACACCACCCTAAACTATAAAACACAATGACTTACCCCTCATTGTTGACTCAGGCAAACGACGTAAATGATAACATTAAAAAGACTAAGGCTTAGTTTGGTCCCCAAGTGGCTTTTTAAAAGGAGCTTATGAAACATATTACTAAGTTGTTTGATAATTTTATAAAAGTGACACTACTCTTCAAAAAGACAACATGAAACCAAAAAAGCAACCCTTTTTAAAAGCTTTATTCTAGAGCTTTTAAAAGCTTCCCCCAAAAAAGCCCTAAGTTCAATTTTTGCAAAGCTCATAAACTATTTACCAAATAAATTAACATGAAATTATGATTTAAAAAATAAGAAGCACCAAAATGACGTGCTTAATGTCCCTCCATCTTGTCTTCAACTTCTTCACGAGGTGTGAATTCAACATTTTTCTCTGTTTTCTGTTTCTGTTTATTATTCATATTTGTGTGGTGTGTGGGTTAACTTCTTCAATTCTGATTGATGCTCTTATATATATATATATATATATTCAGTCCTGGTGGTGAAGTGACCCATAAATATAAAATATTTGCTTTTGTAGCTGAAGACCAATGATACTTATAGCAAGTTGAGTGCAGAGATGTGTGTTCACATGATTGAACTACTTGTTCAGACTCACCACTGTTGTGTGTTCGAGAAATGCTCTTCATCAAATGTAAAAGAGCTTCTTGTGGACGAGATATATGTGTCTACATTTGGTCCTGCTGGTAAAAGTATGTTGGTATCTTGTCGCAAATAAGGTTATTCCATTTACAAATTAGATTAGATGGTTATGATTGAATAATTTGTCTCTGTTTGTTTGTTTCATAGGACGGGGTGAGGAACATTTTGAGCTTCTTGAAAAGATGGTTCCAGATTTGATTGGCGGTGGTGAGGTTCACATTCAGTGTGTGTGTATGTGTGTGGAGGCAGCGAGAGAGGTTGAGATCTCACCTGATCGGAGCGGCGCAGAGGAGAAGTGGCGGAGCGGCGCTGAACTGAAATCTCTTCGATAATGGAGGCAGCGAGAGAGGTTGAGATCTCACCAAATGATAGGAGACTGTGAACTAAAATCAAATTCAAAACCCATTAATTGTGAACTGAAATCTTCAAAACCCACAGCAACATATCTAATTTATGTGTACCTGGTTCGCAAATCCACGGCCTCGATCGTCTAGGGTTCAAGTTCCGCCAATCCACCACCAAAATATTCTCAGAGATCCCCCCCCCCCCCCCCCCCTCTCTCTCTTCCCCCTTTCTCTCTCTCTCTCTCTCTCTCTCTCTCTAATCTCTATACAACGGCGTGTATTCTCCCGCTCACCAAATATTTTACCCCTTTCTTTCTTCTTTTTTTTTGGTTATTTTCTTTTTTTTTTTTTTTTTTTTACCCTACATTTGTAACGGTAATTTTCCGTTACTATTTTTTTTTTACAATCGTTAGAAAATTGAAAATACCTCTTGTAAAATATTACTAACGGATTTTGTTCTTTTCTAACGGAAATTTACCGTTACAAATTAACAACGGTAAATTACCGTTAAAAAACCAAAACTACCTGTGTTACAAAAGTGGCCAAATGGTGTAGTGATACGTAAACTCATAATATATCCTCCCGGCCACATATATCAGATTGTACTGTATATATGCACGATTACAAACACGTACAGAGGTACAAAACTATTATGTAGTCAGTAAAATAGGATTTCATTTTAATTTTTTTTAATTTAGAAATCAAATAATAGAAAGGGCAATAATAATACTCCCTCCGTCCCATTTTATGTGTCCATCTTGGGAAATCCAACTATTTAAGGGGACAAAAAGAATCTACACATACTTTCCACAATTGCCCATAATCATTGCACTTTCTTTTTTTGTTTTGTTTTGGTATTGATTACAAGGAATGGTACTTTGGGAATCTAAGTAAAATTTGCATACTAATTTAGGAAAGTGGACAACAATTTTGGGATATCCCAAAAAGGAAAGATGGACACATAAAATGGGACGGAGGGAGTAAATAAATAACTATTGTTTTGGTAAGGTGATCAGCGCATTGTCTCTTATTTTTTTATATTTTTTATTTGGATACGAGGACAAACCTCTAATATGTCTTTCATGATTTTGAGATCAGTACATATTATCGTTAATTAATCAACGTACATGTATAGAGAACAGAGAGAAACAAATTTGGGCACACGCACCAATCCCAATACACAAACAATAACTAAGTTAAAGTAGTGATATGCTTCCCAAATTTTAAATTACAAATACTTCTCAAATATATACAAATGTTTCACAAAAAAAATGTGATAGTAAAACCACCTTCAAATAATCGAACCACTTCAACATCTTTTCAAAATTCAAGAACATTTGAGATTCAAAATTTGATATGCATAACATTACTCATTAAAGAGAAACAAGTATGTAGAGAATTTGGCATAGCTAGGTTGGCATAGTTCAAGTGACAAAGAGCTTGACATGTTAATGAGAACGTACACCCTTATATGTTCAAATGTTTATTTAGGCATATGTAGTACATTATTATATTATTTTGATATTGTATTTGTTGCTAGAGATCATCTTGTGGTCACTTTGAGGTACCTTCGTGAGAGTGAATTTGTTTAATTTTTTATTTTTATTTTTGATCTTCCTTTGGACACACACACAGAGCACACAGCACATACAGTCTTGGTGATATATTATTTATTATTATTTTTTTTATCTACCCTTGAACACACACAAAATCTTGGTGATATATTAGCTTCTTTTTTCTTTTCTTTTTCTTTTTTTTTTATTCTATCATTGGCCACATATAGTGAAATCCAGTGTAGTAATGTACTAAGATCTAAAAAAAATTATCACCAAATCTCTCTGTGTGTGTGTGTGTGTGTATGTCAAAGTCACTCTCACAAAGGTACCCCAAAATGACCACAGGTCTCTAGCAACACATATAATATCAAAGCAATATAATAATGTACTGCATATACTTAAATAAACATTTAAGCATATAAGGTTGTTTTCATTAGCATATAATAAGGATAATTTTGTACTTTTACCAATTTTGTGTTAACTTTAACGGAAAAAGTGACTGTTTCACTTTAGTTCAAACAACATGGGGTATTAGTGATATAATTTAAAGTACAAGAGGTAACTGATAAAAGACCTAACTATCGGGGGTGTTTCTGTAATTAACCAAAAAAAAAAGGGTGTGCGGAGAATTTGAGTTCTCTATCTTTGATTCTTTATTAACGCGTTTAACGCAGCCCAGCGAATCTTGAAAGTCAACATAACAGTAAGTACATCTAACGGGTCTAATTTCTGCATCTATACATACATTCATGATTCATTCCCAGTTGTCATTATATAATATCGTTGGCACCGTCGTCTAACATCCTCAAAATCATTAGTCCATATCAAATGATACTCTTTTTGTTTTAAAGTAAGTGTTAATAATTTTTTTTTTTTTAATGTTTTAAAATAAATATTTACTTTCTAAACTTTTTACATTACTCTTATAATAAAAACAAAGTAACAAATATGTGTGATTATAAACAAGTAGAAAAGTCAAATACCAATTATATCCAAAGATAAAATAAAAAAGTGACTATATAGTGGACAAAAAAATTAATATAATATACTTTTCTTAGATAATATAAAAATTAAAATGAACACTTATTTTAAAACTGAAAAAATATATATTATACGAGTTAAAAAGAAACATTTTACAAGTCTAAGCACATAGATACTTTATGCCCCTCGTATTCACACCATCCTAATATTACAGCTCTTATCTTTGTTTTTCCATTAGCTTTTTCTTCAAAGTCTTCGACATGAAGCGTAGCCGTTTAATGTACCGCATGAGAAACAACCTCTTTTGCTCTAGTGGTTTGCTTTGTGCCATTTTATCTCTATAATTTAAAATTGAGTAATATTTGAGACACAGCTTTCATACAATTTTCATACAACATTTCTAAAAGATGTGTCTATCTCTCTCCTGTGATGTCACTGGACCCCACAGTGACACAGGAAAGAGATAGACACATCTTTTGGGGAGGTTGTATGAAAGTTGTATGAAGGTTGTGTCCCAAGTATTACCCTTTAAAATTTAATATATAATCCACTGTAGTTTGTTTTTATGACACTTTAGCCCCTGTAGTTTTGAATGTAACACGTAACCTCCCCTGTGATTTACCTCTGTGACACTTTACCCCCTGTAGCCAAAATAAATTGCTTATATGACTAAAATGACATCTTCTTCTTATCACTCTAATATACATGTTACATACACAGATGCTTGAAAAACCCAGAGTAGTGAGTTCAGTGAAAAAAATCAGATATTTCTAGACAGAGAAAATAAGAGTCTAACGACTCTAACCCATGTATATATAATGTACTACTTTATTAGAAAAGTAGTCAAAAATCTATTCAAAATTCAAAATAAAAAAGAAAATCATTGTATTATTTAAGATATTATTTTCATAACTGCAAATTCAATTAAAATTTTTTAGAACAATTACTTCTCTTGACCTTGCTGCTTTGAATTTTTCAAGCATTTGTGTGTGTAACATGTATTTTAAAGTGATGAAGAAGAAGATGTCATTTTGGTCATTTAAGCAATTTGTTTTGACTGTTGAGAGTAAAGTGTTACAGAGGCAAACCACGTAGTAGTTATGTGCTACATTCCAAACTACAGGGGATAAAAGGCCAAAGAGGCAAACCACATGAGGATAATGTGTTTAGGGGTGGACACGAGCCAAGCCGCTCAACAAGGGCTCGTGGCTCGGCTCGCCCAGAGCTCGGTTCGGCTCGGCTCGACTCATACAATACATGAGCCAAGCTCGAGCACAATTGGGCTCGGTTCGATAAGGCTCATGAACAGCTCGGTTAAGGCTCGTTTAATAGGCTCGTGAAAAGCTCATTAAGAGGCTCGTTTAAGTGCTAATTAAGAGGCTTTTATATATTAATAATATATGTCTCGACTCGGTTAATTTGGGGAGGGAAAGCGCCTAAAAAAGTGGAAATGCTTCTGTGGCAAGCTTTGGAAGGAAGATTGCCCACGAAAGATAACTTATGCCGGATCGGAATGCTTGAGTTGGAGGCCAATCTGTGTCCATTATGCCAAAACCACCCAGAGACAACGGACCATCTCTTTTTGTTGTGTGACAAAGCATGGATCATTTGGGGGAAGATGTGTAGCTGGTGGGAGGTATCCATAGTGATGCCTAGCTCCTTAATGCAATGGTGGGAAATATGGCTGAATGTTTGTCCGGCTACAAAATACAGAGAGGCATGGAAATTAGTTTTCTTTGCTATCATTTGGGCACTTTGGCTGGATAGGAATCATATATCGTTCCAAGGGTGCACACATAAAGAAGAAGATACCCTTCATTCCATTAAATTATACTTAGTGTGGTGGTTCAAAGTAAAGGTAGATGAGACATACTTGGCAATATCCGATATGCTGATCGACGTCAAAGAAGCGTGTTGCAAAGTACCTAAGCAAACAAGGCGTGTGTGTGCAGATTGGTCTGCTCCGACTATGGGTTTTCTAAAACTCAATGTGGATGGTTCTGCCATTGGAAAACCGGGCCCCGCTGGCATAGGGGGCGTCTTTTGGGACGATAGAGGATACACTGTGGCTATGTTTTCAATTGGAATTGGAGTGCAAGAATCAAATACAGCAGAATTGCTGGCTATTCGAGAAGGTCTACGAATGTTTCACGAGAGGGACACTATCAGGGGTACTAACTTGATGGTGGAAAGCGATTCCAAAACGGCCATTTCATGGGTTAAAGGAGCTTCATCGGAATGTTGGAAGCATCGTTTCATCTTGAACGAAATTCAAAACATAAGCACCAGTATCAAAGAACAGGCGCAGTTACATTTTGTTCACATTAACAGAGAGGCAAACAAGTTTGCGGATAATCTGGCCAAAACAGGGGTGCACAGAGAGTTCCCATTTTCGGCATGGCTATAACCAATCCGAATGCAATATGAGTTGACGGGGATGATAGTTGTTTTTTTCGGAGTCCTGTATACAATGTTAGCAATGGTACCTGGTGTGGCAGTCAAGGCTTCCAGTGGTGCTTCTTGGTCACAGGTTGGTGTTTGGCTGGGGGGGTGGGGGGTTTTTTGGTGTGTGTTCTCTTTTGGGTGGTGTTCTTTTTGTGTGGAGAACTTAATTATCCTTCGGGGTGGGTGTGTTTGGTGTGTGTTTTTCTTCGCGTTGGGATGTATTTCGTGTCGCGTCGTGTGTGTGATGTGGGGTGCCTAATTTAATTTAGAATTATATATATCCTATGAAACTTAGGAATGCTGCACTTATCTGGGGACAGAATCTTTGGGTCAAGTTTTTGAAATTGACACTTTGGAACATTCTTTGCCATATATAAAAAAAAAAAAAAATGTTTGAGTCATACAGTTTGCTTAGTTGCCTGCTGTTGGGTGGGATTTGCTGCTCATTGTGTGGAATGATGTTTGGGCCTTTATCCTTGCTTACTTTTAACAATACAATGGTTTAGATACTTTGGTCTATGGTTTTGGGTTTGGCTGTGAGCTTCACTGTTCGAGATAAGTCTGAAGTTTCAAACATGGTTTGCTGCAATTTCAAGGCCGGGTGCAGATTTTGTTATGGGCGGCTTATCTAAGGTGGATAGATTTTTGGCTTCTTGACGTTTCTGCTGTTTAGTGCAGCTTGATGGTACATATCCTGCAGAATTTGCTTCTGCTTATGCTAACAGTCTGTTTTGGTGATGGGATTGGGAGAGCAGATTCCATTGCAGGGCTGTCTCTGTAGTCTCCACTTTTATTTGTTGTGCTCTGGTTTTTGCTGGGCTGTGTGTACACTTTTGGGTTGTTTGAAGAGGTTAATACAGTTTGCTAGTTATTTGGGCTACTGCTGCTATTTGGGGCATGCTGCATAATTATGGTATGGTCGGTTTTGATATATTTGGTTAGGGACCCCCGTACAATGGTCTTGCGCTGTGGATGTGTTGTGTTGCTGAGGGTCCAGGTCATGCTCAATGTGGAATTACATTGGCAAAAACAATTGGAAGCATCATCAATTACAAGCTGGTGTGGTTTCTAGCTTTGTTTGCTTAGTTGCTCAGGTTGCTGTTTGGTAAATAAAGTAGAGTGGTTTTTGACAACTGCGGTCTCTGCAGTTTTTGGGGAGCTTTTTGGCTAATGTTTTTGCAGTTTGGTTTCTTGTGCCTTTGCTTACATTACAGTTTATGTGATGGGTACGGGGTTATTTTTGGTTTGCCTTCTCTTTTATCCTTTGATTGGTGGTTCCTTCCTGAAACTCATTAAAAGGAAGTTTGTTTCAAATTGGAACCTACAGTTCGGTCACTACGGCTGGTGTATTGGTCTCCTTCTTCTGGAGGAAAATGTAAATTGTGATGCTTTATACTGTGTAACTGATTATATAAATGAAATTTGTCGTTCAAATAAAAAAAATATGTCTCGACTAGGGTTGTACACGAACTGAGCCATTCAACAAGGTTCACGGCTCGGCTCGTATAATAAACGAGCCAAGCTCGAGTTTGAATACAATAGTTTAGTAAACGATACTCAGCTCGGTAAGGCTCGCGAAAAGTTCGATTAAGGCTCGTGTAGTAGGCTCGTGAAAAATCTCTTTAATATGTTTGATAAGGACTTGTTTAAATATATATATATATATATATATATGATAATTATAAAAATATGATATATGTATAATGCAAAATATTTGAAATTGAAAGAATATTATATATATATATATATATACGATAATTATAAAAACATAATATATGCATAATATGATGTATTTAAAATTGACGCGTATAGTCCTAAATTCACGTGTCAAGCAATTGTTTTAAGTAAAATTTATATATATACACATATATATATATATATATATATGTGTCAATTGTCAAACATTGAGCTTGGTCCGTGGATTTTGATTGACAACTTAAACTTGCTACTAGGGGTGTACACTAGTTGAGCCGCTCAATAAGGGCTCGAGGTGCGGCTCGATAATAGCTCGGCTCGGCTCGGCTCGATAATAAACAAGCCAAGCTCAAGCTTGAGCAGGATGCCAACTCTTAAAGCTCGGCTTGAGCTCGACTCGAATTCGAAAAGCTCGGCTCGAGTACAGCCCTAAATGTGTTACATTAATTCTAAACTACAGGGGGGTAAAGTACCATAAAGGTAAACCACAAGGGGTATAAGGTAATTTACCCAAGAAAAAAAATGATCCACTTGAAATCAAAATTTTGAAGGGATAATTACACCAACACCCCCTGAACTACGACCCAGTTTTAACTCGCACCCCTAAACTATTTTACCCAACAAGAACACCCCCTAAAGACTTAACCCCAGGGGCGGACCGACAGTGGGGGCGAGCGGGGGCAGTCGCCCCCACTGAATTTTCGGGAAAAAATTGGTTATATATGATAGTTTTAAAAAAATGTGGATTTTGATTAAGATTTTCAGTTAATTCGGGGGCTTTTTGTAAAGAGTAATGATATACTTCCCAAATTTCTATACCAAAAGTGTTTCCCAAATGATGTGGCAGTGGGGTCAGGTCAAATACAGTGGGACCAGTTGAATTATGATTTGAAGTTAATTGTTTACCTCGCCCCACTGTTAGGTCATTTAGCAAGCACTACTGAAATAGAAATTTCAGAAGCTTACTTTTTTTGTAAATTTTAGAATTTTGAAGAACTTTGCCAAGGTTTTAATTGGCAACTCGTTCCCACTCTTAAGTTTAGAGTATTATATATTATGTGTATATATGTATATATTATATAATAAAAGACCAAGAAGCAAAATAAAGACCAGCTAGAGTCCCCTAGTGTACCACAAAGCATTTCTAAAAAAATGAAAATAAAAAAATGTTCCGACGCAGATGAAGTTTGAAGTTTCGTAGAAACTCTCGAAAGACTCAAAGACCACATATCCACCATTAACCTCCTCTTGCTCCTATTTAGCGGGAAAAAAAAAAAAAAAAACCCTCCTCATGGTCCTTTTCCGTGAGATAGACAAAACTTATGCAAAAACCTCACATAAAATTATACTATTTTTACAAAAAAATATTTAAAAAATAAAAAAAAATTGGTCGGGGGCGCTGCCCCCGAACCCCCGTAAAAACTTCGCCCCCACTGAATTAAAGTTCTAGGTCCGCCACTGCTTAACCCTAGACACTTTATACCCCTCAGTCAGTCTACCGTTATGAGTTTAAACGGAAAAGGGCATCTAACATCATTATGCCTTCTCTAACAAATTTTATAGACACTTTTGCCCTTGAATTGACCTGAACTTTGAGACAAAAATGATCTCTCTCTCTATATATATATAGACACTCCGATCCTATGATTTTCTACTTTGCCTTCCACCAATTTAGAAACTATCACCACATCACCGCACCCATCACCCCCCAAAATCAAACTTCCACCAATACTAGCACCAAAATCTTCAACTTTTTCACTACCATGAGATGGGTATACATGAGGGATTATTTCATAACCACCGCATATATATATATATATATATGTAATACTCACACACACACACACTCACATGGGGAAGGAAATTTTCATATGCCTTATTACATTACGTGGATTTAATGGCAAATTGGGTTTAGATTTCGTTGGATTGTCAGATTTTTTTTTTTTTTTTTTTTTTTTTGACTTCTGGAAATTGAACTACAAGGATTTGCACCAGGTAGGGGTTGAACCTAAAAACATAAAGTTACAAATTTGTGCGAGTATTATTTGTTTTATTTTCTTATCCGATGAAGTTTTTGAAATAGAAAAATTGCAGATACTTCCAAATGCAAAATTGGAATGGTTACAATATGAAATATTGAGGATTGGAGTGAGGGTTGGATTATAGCATTGTAATGTCACAGCGGGGTGACTGAGTGATGAACATGGAGCCTTTGTTGTGTATCCTGCGCTATATATGTATGTATATATGTAAAATATCTTACTGAAAGAAAATGTAGAAATAATGAGAGACCTAATGCAATAGGGGTTTGGTGAATTGAATATGGGTAAATAAGTAAATTCATGTTTAATGTAAACACTGTCATATTGAGTTGGCCTGAAGGGGGAACTCCTAGTGTTTTAAAGTTTGGGGGTGTTATGTGTTTCGACGCTATAGTTAAAGGGTTGTTAGTATAATTAATTCAATTTTAAATTTAAAGTTGAGAAGCGTAGCATTGTTAAGCGCTGTACTGCATTCATACTTGTAAATGCTATGACATTAATGAGGAATGCTATATACGATTCCATATGTTTTGACAATTACACTATTGTGACAGTAATCGTGATATCATACATTATATAGTTCATTATATGTGGCACCACTTAATTTATAGTATGCATTTGCGGTATTCAAATGTGTGAACCATATCCTTGCTCTTACATTAATGCAATTACGTACAAGTTTGCCACGCATAGCATTTCTCTCCTACGGAAATAGAGAGTCACATAAGTATAGTGTATGTAGCAAAAGTGATGACAAAAACCTCCCTCAGGTATAGTGTACATAGCAAAAGTGAAGACATAAACCTCCCTATGTGCGTGGCTAAATCTATGTCAACCCTATTTTATAGCGCGGACAAATAAAAAGAGCATATCACAATTGAGTTAATTTGTAAATTTACTTTGATATCCTCATATAAATGAGGTTGCATGGACATTTTATCCAAAAAAAAAAAATGTATTTATTTTATTTTATTTTATTTATTTTGATATTATCTTGATTAATATGACTCGACATACATTCTTAACCTAACTCTAATTTCAAAGTCCCACAATGACCCACAACAAATTAAGTACAAAGACATATATATGTGCAGAAGAGTAATGCTAGATGCACAACAAAATGCACAACCAAATGCAGGGCCGACCCTGAGATTTTGAGGGCCCTACTCGAACTTCTAAATGGGGGCCCTCTGTATATTAGTACAAATATTACAAATATTATTTATTGATTACTTAAATAATAAATTTGGGTTAGTTTTTTTTTTAGAGTGGGCCTTGCCTAAAGGGGGGCCCTACGCGACCGCGTGTGCCGCTTCCCCTCAGGGCCGACCCTGACCAAATGCACAACACTGCTTAAAATTGTTGGACCTCGTGCTGAAAAAGCTGTACAACCCTTTTTTTTGTCTTTTTCTGTGTACATACTTTTCAGCACAAAGTCCAACAATTTTAAATAAAATTGTGCATTTAATTGTGCATTTTGTTGTGCATCTAGCATTACTTACGTGTAGAAAGGAGAAAGTCGCATAAATAGCACGTATAGCAAAAGTGATGACAAAAACCTCCCGTGGGTGGCTAGTTATAAATCTATGTCCACGTAATTTATGGTGAGCGCGTACGAAAAGATCATATATTTATATATATATATATATATATATAAGTGTGTGTATTTGAACGTGAAGATAATGTAAAAGAAGTGTTCACTTGTTCATGCATATTTGTATAGATTTGTATTTCGATCGTTTACTTTCTATCCTCACCCCATTAATTAAAGTCAAAGCCAACCTGTATAGCCCATAACCATTCAACTATATAAACCTCATACCACCCAAACTACGTCCAACCAAACCAATTAAGAGACCAAATTAAAACACCAAAATGAGCTCATCAATGGCAACCAAATTAGGGTTCCTCACACTCCTCACCTCTCTCTCCTCATTTATCTCACTAGCCCTTTCCGGTCCAGCCTCGGGGGACGTAAACTGGTGGTGCAACCAAACCCCATACCCCGATCCATGCAAGCACTTCATGAGCCATGGTCCCAAAAACATTGCACCAAAACAAAAATACGAGTTTAGAAAAATGGCGGTCCAGCTCGCCATGGACCAGTCCCTTAAGGCCGCGAGTCACACAAAGTGGCTGGGGCCAAAGTGCCGTAACGTCCGCGAAAAGGCAGCTTGGTCCGACTGTTTAAAGCTCTACGAAGACACAATTGCCCAACTCAATCATACCATAGACCCAAACACAAAATGTACCGATTTTGACGCCCAAACGTGGCTTAGCACAGCGTTGACCAATCTCGAGACTTGCCGAACCGGGTTTGTTGAGCTGGGTGTTTCGGACTATATCTACCCTCTTATGTCCAACAATGTTTCAAAGCTAATTAGTAATACTTTGGCTATTAGCAATGGGTCAACCGAGAAATTGACTTATAAAAATGGTTTTCCTAGTTGGATTTTACCCGGTGACCGGAAGTTATTGCAGTCCTCAGGTCCGGCAGCTAACCTAGTGGTGGCTCAAGATGGTTCGGGTAATTTTCGGACCATTAAGGCCGCCCTTGACGCAGCGGCTAAGAGGAGTGGGAGTGGGAGGTTTGTTATACATATAAAAAGTGGTGTTTACAGGGAGAATATAGAGATTGGTAATAAAATGAAGAATATTATGTTGATCGGAGATGGGTTGAGGAATACTATAATCACTGGTAGCCGGAGTGTGGGAGGAGGCGCCACCACCTTCAACTCTGCAACAGTTGGTAAGGAATTCTCTCTGTCTCTCTCTCTCTCCCTAACATTTATTGGTTGATTTTTTTCTACTTGACTTGGTATTTTTTCAAATTAGAAGTCTCTCTCTCTATAACATTTATTGCATATGGTTGATTTTTTCTTTTTTTTTTTTTATAGCACATGGTTGATTTTTTCCACTTGCCTTGGTATTTTTTCAAATTAAAAGTCTATGCTATACTGTCTCCACAAAATGATATATCCATTTTTTTTCCCCTTATCAGTGAAAGAGTTCATGCAAATATTACTGAAACTAAACTCATTAATTAATTAGCAAGATCATGATAGGTGATTGATTCTATTTCCTTGAAATATATTGACTAGGTTAATTATTTAAGTTATATAGTCTATTCTCTCGAGAAGCAGTAGCTATCATTGTGGTTTAGTCCAACATGCAACGTTGACAAAATGATTAAAGTTAATTGATTTGGTCGTCTGTATTCTAACCTGCTCCTATTTCCAAACCAAAAATGTTTAGTGAACAAGATTTAATGACCTAAACTGTTTTTTAATTGTGCTAGTGACGATTCTTAAATTAATTGTAACATCATGCATGTCAATTTATTTTTTAACTTAGAAAGAACTTTGATTATACACATCTTCTTTTATGCTTCAACTAATTATTCACGTCTAATTAATGACCTTTTTAACTAACTTTTTCCAAATTTTCTTTTGGTGAGATTATCAAGGACATCACCACCATATAGTAAGTATACCTAGGTATTGGTGGTCACACAGAAGTACGTGGGTCCAGTGTTTAAAATCTGCTTTTTTTTTTTTGTACCCTTTTTGTGATTGTGGGATCTATTTTTATATGAGTGGAATAGCACCACCAATACCTAAAGTACAGTATAAAATTGTTATCTGATTATCAAATAGCACAATAATACATAAAATATGTCAACAAATATAAAAACTATTGTTATAACTAAATTATTGTACCACAAATAAACAATATAGCATGATGAACAAAACTATAAAATTGTCATAATCTTTTATTAGCTGTCCTTTATTTATTGCTTTGGTCCAACACATCCCCAATGTGATGTAGTCGTTTAACTTTTGGTGCTCCCAAAATTATTACACCATTTTACGAAAACGTAACTAAATGCATAAATTTCTAATAAACTTCGTGACTTTTCAGCTGTCACTGGCGAGGGTTTCATTGCACGTGGCATAACGTTCCGCAACACGGCCGGTCCACAGAACCACCAAGCTGTGGCACTCCGGTCAGGCTCCGATCTCTCAGTCTTCTACAGATGTGGATTCGAAGGCTACCAAGACACTCTCTACGTTCATTCACAACGACAATTCTACAAAGAATGCTATATATATGGCACAGTAGACTTCATATTTGGAAACGCTGCAGTAGTTCTGCAGAATTGCATGATCTACGCTAGAAAACCAATGAATGGCCAGAAAAATGTGGTCACAGCGCAAGGCCGGACCGACCCGAACCAAAACACGGGTATTTCGATCCATAACTCACGGGTTATGGCCGGGTCGGATCTAGTACCGGCTCTTGGCTCAGTCAAGTCATTCTTGGGTCGGCCTTGGAAGCAGTACTCACGTACTGTGTATATGCAGACATTTATTGATAGCTTGATTGACCCGGCGGGTTGGTTGGAATGGGATGGTAATTTTGCTTTGAATACTTTGTATTATGGAGAGTATAGGAATTCGGGTCTAGGTTCCGGGACCAGTCGACGAGTGAGGTGGCGGGGTTACCGGGTTATAACGAGCACGACAGAGGCGTCACAGTTCAGTGTCTCGAATTTCATTGCTGGTCGGTCATGGTTGCCGGCCACCAATGTGCCATTTACCTCCGGCCTCTGAAGATTTTAAATTAATTGCATCATGTGTTGTATTTGTTCAATTTTCATTTTTTTTTTTCTTAAGTAATTGTTTTGGTCTATATATTTGCCAATGGAAGTGTATTATGTTGATTAAATATAAATGTCTGAATAAAAAATCGATTATTTATTTATTTTGTGAAATTTTTGTTCGGATTTCCGGATTTCCATTTCTAACAAAGAGGATTACTTTTTTCACTTTTTTTTTTTACCAAGAAACGAAAAGAAAAAAAAAATTTATTTGGAATCAAATTTTACATTTAGAAAATTACCAAATTAGCGTTGAACCAAAAGTACTCTAATGGAATTTAAGATCAAATAGAGCTATTTTGTTATGTAATTATAGGAAAATGGGCTTCGGGGCCCACTTTTCGTTAAGCAAGTTCAACCCAACCTTGAAGACCGCATGTATGGACTGTGTAAAAGCCCTATCCAAAAAAGATTACAGAAGACAAACCAGTTTGAAGTGTCCAACCAAACAACAGATAGTCAACTAAAACCTAGCCCGGTCCATTTGAAGGTTTGGAATGATCCAATTCCAGGTAGAGGAGATGACTTTCCTAAATTTCTTTTGAGCATTTTCAACAATACTAGCTTAAAATTTTAACTAAAAACTTTGGGCTCGCATGATAATGTTGTAGTTTTTTGTTTTTAATTTTCGTTTTTATTTTTTGTATTAAATTACAGACAAACATCAATATAAAAAATGAAAACAAAAACCGAAAATCATAACATTACCATGCGAGCCCTTCACTTTTCTATTTTAGCTGGTCACTTTATTTGAGAGAACTGCAATATTACTCTCGAATTTAGCTAACTATTTTACTTTATTATTTTTTACTGTAGAAATTTGTGTTAATTGATATTTAATAAAATCAACTATCTAGATTTGAAGAGACAATTTTATTCTCTGATTTGGCTTAAATTTGGTTTTATAAGCTATAGCTAGTTGTTCAAGTGTTGTTCGATGATCATGATTCATGGTGACCAAAATGGAATTTAACTATTTTGAATACCTTAAAAAATACATATTGAATATCTTAAAAAATGGGATTCATCTGTTTGATGAAACGTCAAGATAATTAATTCGAGAATTTTTTTCAAAAAGTATCAGATTTTGTTACTGATGATGCCAAAAATTGGTAACAGTAAAGTAAAGCAATTTAAGAGAGAGGGAGAGAGAGTGAGAGACTATTTTTTGTATGTGGTTCGGCCCTGTTAATGAAGGTACCTACGTCCACGGGTGTGTCTGAGCACGTTCACTAGCAGATCACCGGCGGGCCTGGTGAGCCAACAAAGAGGGGCGACACTACCAGTAATACCGGCCGGGTGTGTGCGTATAATGGTGAATTATAGAGGCACTGTGTAGACTACAGAATTGCCTGCCCCCTCAATGGGGGGTGAGTGGTCTCTTTTATAGATGCAAGAGACCTACTCATACATGGATAAGGAAATATAATCCTATTAGGGTGTGATTGACACCAATCAAGTAAGCTTCCTAATTGTATTAGGATTGATTGACATTAATTGTGGGCGTGTCCCAATTGGATTAGGAAATAGATGCACTTTCCATTAGTCTTCTAGCTTGAGTAGGAAACTGCCCATAATTTTGGGCGTATCAGCTGCCCCCCATTTCCAAGATTGGTCAGATGCCAAATCGGGGCAAGTTTGGAAATCAGTTTGATGTTACTTGCCACTGTCTGAGTACTTGTAGAAGCTGCCTCGGGGCTTTTGAGCCTGGTGAGTCCTCGGGAACTGACTGAGAGTTGAGACCCAGCCTAGCTCGGGACCTTTAGGTGCTCGGGAACTGACCGGGAGTTGAGACCCGGCCTAATTCGGAGTCTTTGAGTGCTCGGGAAGTGACCGAGAGTTGAGACTCGGCCTACTTCGGAGTCTTTTTTGCTTGAGTTAGCTCCCAGGATGGTTACCTTCTGCCTGTAAACCTTCGTCAAGGCTGTGGGTAGAAGGATTTTACCATGTTGGACAAGCCGACCTAAAGCGTATTGCTCTAGGGTCCTTTTTTCATGTTAACTCCCCAGGATGGTTGTCTTCCGCCCGGCCAGCCTTCGTCAAGACTGTTGGGAGAAGAGCTTGACCATGTTGGTGGAGCCGACCTAAATCACGGTGCTTTAGGGTCCTTTTGCTCCCCTATCGTCGGCCAACCTAAGAGATTTTAGTCACCTCTATCGTCGGTCTGGACCTAAGTGGAGTTAATGCCTCTGAGTACTGTAGGTGCTCGGGTTGTCCAAGATTTTGACTTGGTTATCCGCGAGGCCTGTAGATACCCGGTGTGATTACCTGTTTAGTTCACTACGCCATCTTACCCCCCAAGCTTTCGCTAAGACGAGGGTCTTAAAGATGCTATGATCTGTAGGTAACCGACCTGGAACATGGTGGTTGCAGGGTCTTTTGAAGCTTGCCATCATCAGCCACCTAGGGGGTTTGCCCCCATCGTCGGCTGGACCTAAGCGAAGCCGGTGCCTCGGGCGTGACCCCGAGGTCTTTGGTGCCTGGGTTCGGAGCCCGAGGTCTTTTGAGTGCCTGAGTTCGGAGCCCGAGGTCTTTGCATGCCTCGGGGTTAGGCCCGAGGAATTCGTAGATGCCTCGGGGTCATGCCCGAGGACTTTGTAGATGCCTCGGGGTTAGGCCCGAGGACTTTGTATGAACTCTGTCAATCGGTGGAGCCTTACGCGGTGATTAGGCAAGTACCACTGTAGTCGGACTCATCTAGACCGATGGAGACAAGAGGTCGGATCAGGATCGTCAGACTCCAGATCTCTCTGTGCTGGAGGCAAAGCCGGAACTGCTTGATCCTGACCGATGTGAACTGGAGGTCGGGTCGGGACTGTCGAACCATGCCTGTTGTGAGCTAGAGATCCGGCCGGGGCTGCCTAACCCGGACTTCTGTGAACCGGTGGTCGGGTCGGGATTGCCGAACTCAGACCGCTGTGAACTGGAAGAACTGTCAGAACTCCCTAGCTGATCTCGCTTTCGCTTACTTCTGGAAGACTCGTTGCTTTCTTGCTCGGGGTATTTGGTCTTCAGAAACTCTTCAGTGTCGATGTATTTTCCAACCCTCTCAGAGAGCTCAACCAAAGTTTCCGGTCGGTTTTTGTGGAACGACGCGGCGCACTTGGTGTGCTGAACTCCCGAGCAGAAGGCTAGGATGGCAATTGTCTCGTTCAGATTGCGGATTTGAAGCTTCTGTTGGTTGAACCGGTCGGTGAACTCCTTGAGGGACTCATTATTCCATTGTCTGACTGTTAGTAGCTGCATGTCTGGCTTTGGCCGCTCATGCATACCGGCGAACTGGTTGATGAACTGCTTGCTGAGTTGTTTGAAACTGCGGACCGATCGGGGCTCCAAGGAGTAGAACCACTGCATGGCCGGGCCTTTCAAAGTGCTGGGGAAGGCTAGGCAGTGTAGCTCATCGGAGTTGGTGGCTAGGGCCATCTGAGCCTTATAGGTTCGGACGTGGTCGATCGGGCTTCCCGAGCCGTTGTATGAATCTAGGCGAGGCTGCTTGAATTTGCGCGGGATAGAGAACCTCGTGATCTGGCTAGAGAATGGTGACTCTGTCTCGGTATTGGCTTGATTCGGAACACAGTTTTGACCAAGCTTTTTGGCCACTCCGTCGATCTGTTTCTTCAAGTTCTTGATTCGGGCTTCCACTCCTTCCCGACCGGTATCTGAGGAGCTGGTCGGGTTGGTGGAAGAGGCTTCTTCATGGCAGGGTGTTGTCCTCTGGGATCGGGCTCGGCTATGACTCCGGGTAACTGTTCGCCTAGGGACGACTTGGCTCTTGACCGAGTGACCCTGGACTGATTCCCGGGCCATACGCTCCTGCCTTTCCTCTCGGGCAGCACGCCCACTGTTGATGTCTCTGGCATCCTCAACACGGGACGGGTTGGCTCGGGCCCGTTGTCTGGTCAAGATCGGTTCTCGACCGTACGCAATGTTCCCGGGTCGTTTCCCGGCCACTGGAGGATTGCTTTGTTGGGCTAGCAGTGCTTCGATCTGTTGCTGGATTTGACGCTGGCCCTCCAATAGTTGTGTGAGGGTTGCGGTGATTTGCTCATATGTCGGGACTGCTGCAGTCGACGCCGGGGCCGAAGGAACATCCCGGTCGGACTGCTGCGCAGCCTTCTTTGGTGGCATATTGATCAGTCAAGAATTTGTTGATGAGAAGAATTGTCGTTTCCCACAGACGGCGCCAAACTGATGATGCCAAAAATTGGTAACAGTAAAGTAAAGCAATTTAAGAGAGAGGGAGAGAGAGTGAGAGACTATTTTTTGTATGTGGTTCGGCCCTGTTAATGAAGGTACCTACGTCCACGGGTGTGTCTGAGCACGTTCACTAGCAGATCACCGGCGGGCCTGGTGAGCCAACAAAGAGGGGCGACACTACCAGTAATACCGGCCGGGTGTGTGCGTATAATGGTGAATTATAGAGGCACTGTGTAGACTACAGAATTGCCTGCCCCCTCAATGGGGGGTGAGTGGTCTCTTTTATAGATGCAAGAGACCTACTCATACATGGATAAGGAAATATAATCCTATTAGGGTGTGATTGACACCAATCAAGTAAGCTTCCTAATTGTATTAGGATTGATTGACATTAATTGTGGGAGTGTCCCAATTGGATTAGGAAATAGATGCACTTTCCATTAGTCTTCTAGCTTGAGTAGGAAACTGCCCATAATTTTGGGCGTATCAGTTACTATAATTCTCTGAATGAATGAAAGAACTTATGTGTTAAAATCATGAATTCACATCAAATTTCAAATGATCATAAATTTTCCAGGTAATATTCCATGCCCTTTCTCTATTCCACTCCAATTTCAAATAATTTCGTTGTTAAATTAAAAAAATAAATATTCCAACCACATCAGCATTTGCTTGAAATGGTTCCCAAATAACTATTTATACCTTTGAGCGATTCTTCAATTATGTTGTGAATAATGTATCAAAGTCACTTCCCATGTTTAGCCATACATGCAATTTCTAAGCTCACGTCACATGAGAGATCCAATTTGTATAATGGCAGGATGGCAGCACTCGGTAGCTGGGGGTACAATATATTGTTGCTCGGGGTTCCTTCGGGTGTTTTTGGGTGCTTGTTCGTTTCTTTGGTTTGGCGGTTGATATAGAAAGTCTGTAATTATTTTGTTCCATATTCTTAAATCTAGGTTGTTTGAATGAGTTATTCTTATTGGATAATTTTTGGTTTGGGGTTTATTCTATCAGCTTTGTTTTCTGGAAGAGTTGGTATGGCCTAGATGAGAGTTTTTTGAGATTGTGGTCTGTTGACCTTTTAGTCTATTAATTAAATTAAGGGTTAATTATATTTTATTGTGGTTTGGCTTGATGACACTTTATCCATGTGGTTTAAAAGTGACCATTTAACCTCCCTGTGTTTTCGGATAAAGTGTCACTGCTATAGAATTTAACGAAAAGTGTTAAGTTCCTAAAATTACTGACCTTTTTACCCTCCTGTGGGTTAGCTCAATGACACTTTACTCCGCTATGGTTTGGCCCGGTGACACTTTAGCCCCTATGAGCTTACGGGGTAAAGTATTAACACTTTCTGTAACGGTGACACTTTACCCGAAAGCACTGGAGGGTTAAATGGTCATTTTTAAATCACAGAGGAGTAAAGTGTTATCGAGTCAAACTACATGAGTAAAGTGCAATGAACCCTAAAATTAATTGTCAATCAAAAATATATATATATATATATATTACAAAACCCGATATGTTTTCGTGGATCAATTTCTAGCCTTTCGTTGTGCAGTTCATCTTTTGTAGGATTAAATTATGACATTATATACTCATGTATATATGTATATCTACTATCTATCTACTACCGTATATAAAAGAGCCTTAACAGAATTGTCAATTTCAATTTTGTCCTAATTTGTTATTTTTTGATTTGTTTGAAATGACAATTTTACCATAACTTTTCTTTTTAGTTCTCTTTTCCTTTAATCATTACTTTGAGTCTGTCTTTTTGTGAGGGTACGTTGGACATTTTACCCACAAAACAATCCTTATTACTATTAGGTCAACTTCGAAAATTTAATTATTCTAGAAATCATGATTCAATCAACTTTTCAAACAATAATTACAAATATTTACAATTTGGTTTAATTTTGAAAATTAAATTAATCTACAAATGATGATTTCAATCAACTTATAAAGTAATAATCACAAATATTTACAATTTACAATTTGGTTCAAAAAAACCAAAAGTCAACAATGGTAGGTTGTTGTAACACCTGTACCCGGAAAAATTGTTAATTATAATGTTAATATGCATTAATTTATATAATTTGTGTATAAAATGGATTAAGGGGAGGCTTTGGACTCGCCCGTATGAAAAGTGTTCAGAGAAAGACACCATTTGAAAAAGTCTCCAATGAGGTAAGAGGGGTACTGGAGTGGGACCCAATGAATGGCCAAGTAATATAATTTGTATTTTAAATGATTAGATGAATTTTATATGATTAAATGGATATGTGTTAAGTTGCTTGCATATTACATTATTATATGTTAACATTTAATATTAGTTTGAACGCCCAAATAAGGGTATAAATGAAAAAGATTCATAATTAGTAGGTGCGATAACAACTTCACAAAATATTTGGGTCCCCTACGGGACTTAGACAAACACTCATTGGATAAATGGGTAGCTAATGGAATGTTTAGGAGATTTCATATTAAGAACTTAAGAAATTTTGGGGTGTAAATGAAAAAGAAGAAAAATGAGGTTAAGACACCCCATGTACATGCATGTGTAGGTGTCAAGAGAGAGGGAGACTCTCACATTTATAGGACTTAAAATAAAAGAGAGAGCTCGGAGAGAGACGACGAGATTCTGAGATGACGATGATGTTTATTTGCCGTTTCGTCACCGCCGTTCGTCCAATTCGCGAACCGAAGCCATATTCAGACTCGTGGAGGTGAGATGATCGTTCCTATACCTTCTATTTACGTTTTAATCATCGAATTTTGGTAGCTTGTACTAATTGGTGACCCGTGGTTTGCTGAGTTCATGTAGAATTTACTTTAGAGTAGGAATAGAGCTTGGATTTGATGTAATTCTGCATTTTCTAGCTTAATTTGAGTATAATCTGAGTAAGGTGAGTTTTCTAACTAAAGAATGATTGTGGTTTAAGGTGTTCAATGTTTCTTTATATATAATGGGTTGTTGAAATCATGCTAAGAAGTTATGAAATTGCTAGATTTGTGATTTGCATGTCAATATGTAGAATTGCCATGTTTATGTGCTTAAATGTTTATGTGGTAATCAATGAGCACCTGGTAAATGATTCATTATTGGGAGTAATAAGGGAGGAGAAGAGGAAGAATTCAATTCATACGGAAGTCCAAGGAATAAAAGAGACTACGAGACCAAGGGAGGTCTTCGGGTCTGAATGAATCATTAAACCAGTGACTCGGTGATTACAGATATGATTTATGTGTTAAATTTTAGCATTGCACATGTTAAGCATTCAATCATGTTTAGATTGCCCACTAAGCGTAACACTTAAGAAAACTATTTTCCTTTTCTGTTGTAGTAAATAACAACCACCGCAAGTTCGGAGCAATACCCGGAGAGGAAATGATGAGCGTTGGGGGAGATGGAAGAGATTTGGGACTTATGTGTATTATCTCTCTTTAAACTTGTTATATGTTGTAAATTATAGTTCTTATGATAACAATGGGAAAACTTTTACTGTATTCATGAAACTTAAGTCTTCCACCTTGTAATTTGGTAGTTTGGGGTTAAACTTGTAGAATATGTGTAAATATCCATGTTTTGGGTCAGTTTGGTGCAAGTTGTTAGGTTGGACCATTTCGACAAGTCCGAATGGTGTCGTCGCAAGTGTTGTAGACAAGTTTCATTTGTATATATGATGTTGGTTTAGCTTTGAGAGATTTCATGAAAATCTAGCTTTTGGTTGAGAATTGAGTTTCAAAACTTGTCTTGAATCAAAAAGGAGTTGAATTCATGGTTAATTGATTCAATTGCGGTTGAGTTTATGTCATACATGTTTGGTTGATATTTAGAAATGCTTGGGAGTGTGCTTGAAATGGTTTTCCAAAGTTTCTTGAAGTTTGGTTATGTTTTGAACATTGAATGCAGAGTTTGTTTTAGTAGCAGAATCTGTTCTGTAGAACCCGGATCGATCCGGGTATAAAGGGCGGATTGATCTGGCTGTTCTGGGGAACAATCTGCGGAAGAAATAATGAGATGCATTGATCCGGGCTATAGGGCAGATCGATCCGGACTTCGTAAGGGACAATCTGCGAGAGGAATGATAAGATGGATCGATCCGGGCATAAAGGGCGGATCCGCTTTCCAAAATTTCTGTTCACTATTACAAAAACGTGTATATCTCTTTCTAAAAAATTCGGATTCGCATGTCGTGTTTGGCATTAGAACCAGAACTCAAAGATCTATCTTTTGGTTTAAAATTTTACTATCTTTCTTTAATGACCATTTTGCCCTTGGGGCTGTTCTGTCATAGCAAGTGTTTTATGGTTGTTCAACTCATGGTTTGTCATAGTAATTAATATATTTACTTGCTTATTAGTGTAATTTGGGTGTGTATAGGCTTGTTACACATGTCCTAATCCGCTAGGACATGTTGGGGTGTGACAGTTGTGCCTTGTTTGACACAACCTCTTTTCAACTTTGTGGTATGTATGTTTTTTCATTATTCCCAAATAAGTCGCTAATTACTTGTTTGGTTTTGTTTTGTTTTGTATGGTATTTTTTTTTTTTTTGGTTTTACCAAACAAACCACTAACACAAACAAAGCACAACACAACCCGAATTGAACTATGCCTTGTTTGGTTTTGTTTTGTTTTTCTTTTTTTGATTTTCGCAAACAAAGCACTAATATTTGTTTTTTATACCCTATTTAAATGAGCCTTAATAGGAATCTAAATCATTATGGAAAAGAGCCATAAAAAGAATATTCCCTAAGATTCTAAATTAATTTGGCCTTATTAGTCATTTTCGATTTCTAATTTGGTTGTTTGGTAATTTCACATCACATCTATCTACCTTAAGTTACTATGAATAGTAACTTGAGTCTTGTTTGGTAAAATTTGTTTGAGTCTTAAGACATCTGTCAAGAAACCTTTGCAATACTAAGTAAGTCTCAAATTAATTTTGTAGATTAAGGCTTGTTTGACTCTTAAGACATCTTTAAGAAATCTTATAATTACCAAACAAGCCTTAAGTTTCTTTTTTAAATTACCCTTTTGTGTATATGTATACATACATACATACATACATACATACATACATATTATAATTTATTATTATTACTTATATATTTAAAGTGTGTACACTTATAAATTGAATTATCAAATTATTATTTTGTCTTTTGTTATTACCCTTGTGTGCTTATATATACTATTATATTATATATACATATTCTATTTTATTATATTATTAAAATTACCATTTTGCCTTTTTGTAATTTGTTAAAGTTGAAAGAGTGTACAATTATAAATTAATTGAATAACCAAATTATCATTTTGTTAAATTGAATTACCAAATTACTCTTTTGCCTGTTGTAAATTACCCTTTTGTATATATGTATATCCATAGATATACATATTATAATTTATTATTATTATTTATGCATTTAAAGTGTGCACAATTATAAATTGAATTACCAAATTACCATTTTTCCTTTTTGTAAATTACCCTTGTGTATATAAATATACATATATATATATATATAAATTAAATTATCAAATTTTAATTTATGTATTTAAAGTGTGTACAATTATAACTAAATTACCAAAGTACCCTTTTGCCTTTTTGTAAATTATCCTTGTGTGTATAAATATACACATATTATTTTATTATATCATTGTTTTATATATATATATATATATAAATTGAATAAAAGTGTGTACAATTATAATTTGAATAACAAAATTACCTTTATGATTTATGTAAATTACCTTTTTCTTTCTATACCTTAAAGAAAAGGGCCTTAAAGTTTAAAACGTTTATAATTATGAATTCCCTTTTGTTATTGAATTACCAAAAACTCTTTTGCATTCTGTAAATTACCCTTATGTGTGTGTGTGTGTGTGTATATATATATTATAATATATGTATATATATATATATGTGTGTGTGTGTGTGTATAAATTGAATAACCAAACTACCCTTATGTCTTTTTCAAATTACTCTTTTGTTAAATTGAATTACCAAATTACCCTTTTGCCTAATTTCATAAATTATCCTTTTGTATATTTGTGTATCTGTGTGTATATATATATATATATTATTTATACATTAAAGAAAAGAGCTTAAAAGTTTAAAGTGTGCACAATTGTAAATTGAATAACCAAATTACCCTTATACTTTTTACAAATTACTCTTTTGTTAAGTTGAATTACCAAATTACCCTTTTTATATTTTGCAAATTATCCTTTTTGTATATATGCATGTATATATATACATAGATATATATTATTTATAATTTTTTTTAAAAAAAAAGCCTTAAATTGTATGTTTAACGTCTATTAATATAGTTGTTCAAGCATATTTTTTTTAATATCATCTTAATAATTAATAGAACATATTTTTCTTTCTTATACACATAAAAAAAATAAAAAATAAATATATGTATGTACTATTTTTTTTTTATCAAATCTAATACCCGTACCTTGCACGGACCGACTTCTTAGTATACATAAAAAGATACTGGCATACACGAGGAGATATCGCAAAAGCGAATGAATATGATCCTAATCATTTCATATACCACTCTTCAGGATTTATTTGTTCTCGTTTCTTATTCATATTATCATAGCTATAATTGTCACTATAATTCTGAAGTGGACTTTTTTTTACCAAAATGCAATCATAATTTTACCCATTACTTTATTACTTGTTTTTAGGTGAGATTTTCTTTTATGTTTTTAAGAAGTGACAACAAGAATTAGCACTAAAAAACACAATTAGTGTAATTAACCTCTAGCCCTTAAGTTGCGCATACGCGTGCATACAAAAGAAGCTAATTAATGATACATATAGGTTATCGACAATCCTTCATGAAATTTGAATAATTTCTTGCAATAAGTTATGTTCTCAATTATAATATTCTAGATTTTTTTGCTCATACTATGGACATATATTATGACCAACTCAAGAGTCCTGTTCAAACCGGTTGATGCATCCCACTTATTGATTTAAGAAAAAATAACAAGAAATTCTACTGGAATGAAAAGAAAAGCATAGCCTAAAAACTATATATATATATATATATATCTTCCTGAAATATTTCAAGACCCATTAATTAATTCTAGAATGCCTTTGTGTGTATAGCAATTCAAGACCCATTCAATTAAAAAAAAATTTTATATACTTTCAAGACCCATTAATTATTTTTTTGAAAATCAGTCAACAATTCAAGGCTATAAGTAAATTTCAGAAAAGAGAGTCCATGAAATTTAAGGGTGAGATAACGTGGTGAACTTTAGAATTCTTATTTACTATTTTTGTTTAATTTTATTATTAATATATTATAAATAAAAATATAAAATGTGTAATAATGACATCATGGTTGAATTCTGGTTCACTCGACAGTTGAACCACCAACCCGTGACCCGGTCATTTTTCCGATTCGATGAACGGTCCGATTTTTAAAACATTAGTTGAAACTATAGTTGGTGGAAGCTTAGTCGAGCTAGAATAGACTTCTGGAGTAGTTTCTTAGAGACTTTATGGTTATTCGCGTATGAATGTAACGATAAGGACGACATAAGTCGGAGGAGAAATGGTAGAACTTCGTGATGGAGAATAAAGGAATGGAAATGAATAGGAATAATGTAATACCCCGTATTTTATTTTCGCTTTTTAATTAAAAAAATATACCAGATTTAAAATTATGGGCAGTATATTTTTACCTGTGTGTGTGTATCATTGCGTGAGCTCAACACACACAAGGGTATCTTGTGTACACATGGAAAGCACCCAAGAAAATTAGTGCACAATGTGTGTGCAGTGCATAAACAATATGCGTGTGTGTGTGTGCACTATATATATTTATATTCTTAGTGCCAAGCTTTTTATGGTTATATATACTACACCTAACCCCCCCCTCAATCACTCAATCTCTCAAACTCTCAACTCTCTGCTCCTCTCTCTATCTCTCGGCATATATATATATATATATATATTTATGGTCATTTTACACACCCACATATTATTACATACACACAGATTACATATATTGATACACAAACACATATACATATATATTCAGAGATTGGAGAAATTGCTCAACATTATTTTTAAGGTACGGGGTTGTGTACAATATGCTCTTAAATCTCCGGAGTATTTTCTTTGTCATCCCTATTTGTACTTTTTTTGATTTATGTTGTCTTTTTATTGGAATCCATGTCTTTTTGGTTAAATAATATTAATATATTATTTTGGCTAAGTGCTATGGGCACTCAAATGTAATTCATTTTATTTATTTTTAATAAAAATACCCTTTATTTTTGCGGGGCGTCACAAATGGTATCAAAGCCTGTACCCAGCCGGAAATGTAGGACTTAGTTCCACATCGCCTGGGCGAATCAATGAGGGTAGTACTATTTATTTGTACTACTTGGATTTTTGTCTCTACAAAAAAAAAAAAAAAAAAAAAAAAAAAAAAAAAAAAATTTGAAAATTTTCAAGTTGTTTGTCAAAATATTTATGCTGTAATTTCGCGGACGAAATTCTTTTAAGGAGGGTAGAGTGTAATACCCCGTATTTTATTTTCGCTTTTTAATTAAAAAAATATACCAGATTTAAAATTATGGGCAGTATATTTTTACCTGTGTGTGTGTATCATTGCGTGAGCTCAACACACACAAGGGTATCTTGTGTACACATGGAAAGCACCCAAGAAAATTAGTGCACAATGTGTGTGCAGTGCATAAACAATATGCGTGTGTGTGTGTGCACTATATATATTTATATTCTTAGTGCCAAGCTTTTTATGGTTATATATACTACACCTAACCCCCCCTCAATCACTCAATCTCTCAAACTCTCAACTCTCTGCTCCTCTCTCTATCTCTCGGCATATATATATATATATATATATTTATGGTCATTTTACACACCCACATATTATTACATACACACAGATTACATATATTGATACACAAACACATATACATATATATTCAGAGATTGGAGAAATTGCTCAACATTATTTTTAAGGTACGGGGTTGTGTACAATATGCTCTTAAATCTCCGGAGTATTTTCTTTGTCATCCCTATTTGTACTCTTTTTGATTTATGTTGTCTTTTTATTGGAATCCATGTCTTTTTGGTTAAATAATATTAATATATTATTTTGGCTAAGTGCTATGGGCACTCAAATGTAATTCATTTTATTTATTTTTAATAAAAATACCCTTTATTTTTGCGGGGCGTCACAAATAAGAATTTGTTGGTGTTTTGAGGTGGTTTGTCAGATAGAATAAAAGAAGTAAGAATATGGGAACTAAATTCTAATGGTTGTGTGGTTCGATGAGTTTTCTATGTTTTCGAGCACTTTTTGGTGGTTGGGAAGTAGCCCCAAATACCTTGTGAGTTTGGGGACTTTTAAGGATGTTAAATAAAGAAAATTATGGTCCAGGGGGTACTTGGATTGGTCAAAAGGGCCAATTCGACCGGTCGAACACCCCTCTACCCAAAATAGTGTTTTCAAGAACATTTTTCGACGACTTTTACAGAAAGAGTCATAACTCTTTCAAGAAAATTCAGATTCGCTTGCCGTTTTTTACGTTGGAACTGGGACTCAAAGAGCTATCTTTTGATATAAAATTTAACCATATACTTTCTACATGACCATTTTTCCCTTGGGCTATTTTGTTACCGTTAAGTTCTTTTAAGATATCTAATCCATGCTTTAATTGCTAATTGGTGTATTTCAACTAAAATGGAAATATTTTAATGCTTTTAAAACATCGTTGAGTGTTTGAAGCGAGTTGTGGTCAACAGAAAATTGGAGTATGATATGTATTACGATACTAAACGAGAGCGGTGGTGAAAATGGGTAGAGGAGTAAAGAGACTTTGGGTAAGTCAAGTTAGAAGGGTGAAAATATAAATTGGGAAGATGAGGCTTTGATGAGTAAATGAACATGAACGGTACGTGTGGGATAAAGACTTGGTAGTACATCGAGTACATTATCGGATATGATAGAAGGAATGTAAAACGGCCAGATGACGACAATGGTGAATATAGTGGAATGCTATCTCGGTTGTCCTGGATTCCAACGAGGTTGGAGAGTTTTGAGAATGTCGGATTTCACCCCAAGAAAATTTTAAAGTGTTTAAAATGTTTTAAAATAAAACTATTATTTGAGTAAGAAAATTTGTATTAAATACTTGTGATAAGGTATCAAGTAGGCTTTAGAAGACGAGTATTGTGGAAGGATATGGTATGCTTAGTGCTTAGGACACAACGTTGTTTATCAAACGAATGAGTTCTACATGAGTAGATTATAAACTTGGAAATTCTAAAGTAAAGGGTTAGTGAAATGTTGTACACTTGGACTTAGTAAGCTGGAGGTAGTGCCACTAAACAAGTAGACTTGAGTATTGTCCTAAAGGGAACTTGATCTTGGTTTAAGTATTGTAATAACCCGAGGTTATGAATGATTTGAAGTTTTGAACATCAGGAACTTGATCAGATCCGTAAAGTGTGAAGCACTTGAAGACAATAGTTATGAATGGGTTGACATTAGTACCGGAGTGAGGATAGGTGACCTTGAGTATTGTCACGAAAGGTATATGAATTGGAAGTCGATAGGGGATTTATCGAACACAGTGACACTATGGTACTTGATTGGGAAGATCAAATTACTGAATTGTCTTTAGATGGTTACACGAACAGTATGAATACTTGAACAACAGGTTCTTCGAGAATAATGAATTTGAGATCATAATAGCAAAGATAAATGATTAGAGAATCTGAATTGGAATTAAGTCAGGCTGACTAGAGTTATGAAATATTAAAATGTTGAATAAGGTATAGTGACTTGAGATGTTATACGAAGAGTATACGTTTAGTGTAAAGGATTATCAGGAACTCAGTAAGAGCTGAGATACATAAGTACGATTGGTATGGACTTGTGTAAAGGTGAAAAGGAAACACCAAAGACTTATGGAGTCGTATAACTACGTAAATGGTAGTGAATCGACCTGGACTGATAGACTAAAAGATAGTAGACAAGTAGGGTATATATGAGATAAGAATGGATTACATTACAATTGAGAACTCCGACAGAAAAGCAATTGACTCAGGGTATGTGTACACTACGTAAATAAGAATGGATTGTGAATGGTCAAAGGATTTGAGATAGGAACAATGTATGTTCTGAGTATGGGAATGCGTCATGATGAATGTTGTGGTACGTGTATGATTGACTAAGTCAATTTTGGGTTCACAATGCTATTTGTTACGATGGATATTGAGGTAATTATGTTGTGAAAGAGATGAAAGTGTAATGTGAGATTTCAAAATAAATTGTTTTAAAAACGTGAATGAGCAATGTATTTGACTTTGTTAAAAGTTTTAAATAAAAAAAATTAAGGTATAATCTTCTATGTTAATCGACGGTAGTTAGAGTACAGAATTGGAGAAATAAATAACAAGTGTGTTTAATTATTCGGGACATCATGTGGACTCGAAGAAGTAGAATGAAATGAAATTGCCACTTGGGAATCTAGATAGTATCTTACGAGACATGTATGATTGGAAGTATAATACGAGGTTTGATTAAATCGAAATGGAATTTGATAAGGAATGAGAGTAGTTGAAACGTGTTATCATTCTACAAGCATTTTGTGATTAACAAGATAAAGCATTGAATCTAGAGTGTATGAAATAGATGGTGGAAGCGTTGGCTTACTGACGTGGTATGTATGTATGTTAGTACTCAGTTTGGTTCACTTCGAGATAAAGAATCGTGTATGATTGTTAACCAGCTAAGACGTGTTATCAACGACTTTTAGTCTAAAAGTAAGATAGGTGAATGGGAGATAAATTATTTCCTTTGTTTTGAGTATTGTGATGAAACTTTTGAGTTTCAGAAATGAAATGTGACAAGTACAATGAAGGTATATGTGAGTTGACGTTGTGACATCACGATGGGATTGAATGTCAGGTTTGACTATTGAGTGTGATCTACTCAGGTATTGATGTCCTTACTTATCGAGGTGCTTCGATGTATTACTAGAATGCGATTTGAATCTTCAACCGGATTTATACGGGGGCTCTGAGGATTTAATTTCCTTTAAAGCTTGAGGATTTATTTTCCTCTTGAGATTGTGATATCTTAGAAGAGTTGGGTGGTTTGTGATGAGACAAACGTTGGAAATATTTATGTGAAGTTGTTATGAAATGATGAGATGGTATAAGTTTGGGCACAAACTTCTTTTTTGGAGGGGAGAGTTGTCACACCCGTCCCGGTAAAATATATTCTTTTAAATGCATAAGCGAATTTCTGAAAATTATTAATGTTGATTAATAATTGAGATGGAGTTGATTGTGGGTCAACGGTGAGTGTTAATCGAGGACACAGGAACCTGGTAAATCATGAGACATTAAATTGACGAAATGACATTTATATGGTTTAAATGTTATTTGATTTTATCTGGTTTATGTGAATAGTACAATATACCTGTGTAGTGTAATTTCTATTAGTTTTGATTTTGTTTAAGATCATTTTGATTGTTTAGATATAACCAATGTAATACGTTACATAAAAGGTAGGTTATCTAGAAATTTCACAAAAATAGTTTTCAGAACGTAATTACGGGAACTTAGACGAAAACTTCTATAATTTATAGTTTTCACTCATGAAGTAATAAATTGGATGTGTAAGACGTTTCAAGGAATAATTAGAAGTTTGGAAAAACTCGTGGGGGGGTAAACATAATTTCTGAGAGTGTTGTCTATATATAGAAGTGGCAAATATTTTCATTTCAACTTTTCTTAAAAACCTAAATCAAGAGGTGATTTATTGCTTAGAGCTTCTTGACGCAAATCAACAGAATTCTGCCGGTTTATTTTTTACCAAATTTCATATTTGGATTTCTCGAGGTAAGGCTACGTTTTGATAGTATTAGGCCACATTTGGCTAAGTTTTATGAAAATTCTAATTTTAGAAATTTGGGGAAAACATGTATAAACTTGTAGGTTTTGCGTAGGATCGGAAATTTGACGTTTAATCGGGCTTCTAGCCGTTCTCTCCAAGTTATACGACTGATAGCTCGAGGTATGAATTTTTAGCCTATGAGATATGCGGAAATTACATGTTTTGATTTCCGACGATGAATTTGTGATCCGGGAAAAATCCATGTGTTAATCGTAGGCCCGTTAATTATACACGCGCTTAAATGTGAAAAACATGTCTAACTTTTATGTGAGCACGTTAAGTGATTATGTGGATCAAAGGGGGGATTTATACAAATTCATGTCGGAGTAAGCTTCTCGATGTTTGAGAATTTAGTAGCGACGTCTACTGTGCATGGTTTAAGGCTTGGACTCAGGTGTCACGCCCCGGAACCACTCAGATAATCCTAGGACACGTGGCACGCCATCAAGGCTTAACCCCAGTCATTAAAGTTCCAAAATAAGTTTAAAATAACTTAAACAAAAAAGCTCAACAATAATAATTAAAAAAAAAAAACAAAAAAAAACAAAATCCTGTCTTTGCAATTAGCAAAAAAACAAACCCTGTTTTAACAAGTAATAAATTCCCAAATAATATTACCAAATCACAAGTTGAAATCAACTTTAATGCTTTAAACCATTTAGAATAAAATCAAAGTCACGAGCATGAGCTTCCAAGTACAAACAAGAGTTTTTAAATAATTTAAGAAAAATACTAAATATAACCATTTACAATCAACCCAATAAATAAATCTCCAAGTTCAAACGTCCCAATCTAATAACATTAGCCATAGTAACACTACGATAAAACACAATCCCAACTAACACAGTCCAACCATATATTACAGAAGTTAATTTACAACCCGACTAAAGTTTAAAGCTTAACTAGAAACATTACATAAGTCTTAAACCAACCAAAGTATAACTCGTACTACCATTCAGATTAAAACCGATTAATTACAACTATATTGCAAGCTTTAAACTAAAAAGCAAGTAACTATTAACAAGGTTACAACAACCCCCAAAACCCATGCACTAGCCAGCCACTTCCCAGCTTACTTCCCCGATTCCTCGCCGTGATTACCTACGATGGTTATTCAATAACCACTACAATATATAAGCTATATGCTTAATGAGTAATGCTAATCATGATTATGGATAATAAACATGCTCAATTCAACATATTACAAAGAACTATAGTCTCTGGCAATTACTAGCTCACTCCCAAGTCCCACCACTACTGGCTAGCCCGCGGCTCCACTCCCCAAGCCCACGTGACTAGTCATGACCCACGCCCTCACACATGCGGTCCCATAGGCCTTTGGCGGTCGTGGTCATCACCACAAAGATTACTTCATGGTGGTATAGAACTAGCAATTTCCATTGACCCAAATAGGTAACTCAACATGCTCATTTAATCATTACACCGTGCTTTCACAAATAAATTAGGCCTAATTTAACTACATGAATTTTGTCCAATAATAAATTAAATAAATTAAATTACGCTAATTAGACATGCTTTGGCATTACAATTGAACCCAACATGAAAATCATCCAAATATCAAAATTAACATCACTCACTTCTTGGGTTTCGCTACTAATTGAGAAATTAAAGCCCTACTATGAACCAGGTACAAGTCTTATACATAAATTACAAGTTATGAGCTTAAACTCCAAAAAGGGTCACGGAAAAACTATCACAGAACTGAATAAACTTAGTACCAATAGATTAGACTCACCCCTAAGAGTCCGAATATGTAGCATGTTTTAAAAACCAACGTCGTTCGGCTCGTCAACCGTCGTCGAAAACGTCACCGTCTTTCCGTTGCGATTCTCGTACCTAATTCTATGCGTGAACTGCCTCCTACCTAATTTAGAGATATTGGGGATGATTAGTCATCCCCTAGGTATCTTGTTTATATAATTTTCTAATTTTATTATAACAACCCCGCAAGTTTAATAGTTTTGCAATCACGCCCCTATTAATTATGAAACTATATTAAAACTATCCCAAACCTAAATGAGTATTTATCTAGGTCTCGCATGGGTCCCATAAGTGGTCCCATATATTTATATGAAGTTTCTAATTAGCCTACTTATTATGTAACGTGTTCAATTCGTGCTCACAAAGGTACCCCTAATTGACCCCCAAAAGTGGTCATCACCTAATAACATGATATTAACAACAATAAAATAATAAATCAGTTAAGCCTTAATAAACATTTAGGCACATAGGGTGTTCCACATATCATTGTCCCATCTCAAGTGGGACCCATCAACACATATCCCAACTACTGGCCAAATTTGGGTCCCAATTGGACACCCAAAAACAACTTAGCGAGTTAAACTCACTTCCAATAGGTGTCACATAACACTATAATTATTGTAGACACCCCATTTTTACCGTCCTTTAAAAAAAATATATATATACAAAAAAAGAAGAAAATAAAAAATAAAAAGAAAAAGAGAACTGACTCGTACAGGGGGCCCACCAGGCACGCAAATCGAGGAAAAGACCGAGAATCCATCGGGGATGCCAACAAAGGTTTTTAATGGCCATTCTAGGTCATTCAGAGTCATCAATCATACGGAAGTTCAAAAACGGCGGTCGCCGCTCAGCGCGGGTCCCGAATCGG
Source organism: Hydrangea macrophylla (assembly GCA_033977485.1). NCBI lineage: Eukaryota > Viridiplantae > Streptophyta > Magnoliopsida > Cornales > Hydrangeaceae > Hydrangea > Hydrangea macrophylla. The sequence continues at coordinate 84,028,396 of CM066982.1, read as the reverse complement.
CTAACCGGGAGGTTAGAAAATGAGTCAGAATCAAGACCGGGGCAACCGAAGGCGAGTCAAAATGGCCGTAAGCCAAAGAAAGCATGGAAATGACTTCTGGGAAAGGAAAATGGGTCCGGACGGGCAATCAGAGGAAAAAGCGGTGGCCTGTTGGCTTTTACAGTCCAGAATCAGCACAAGGAAGGGCAAAACGGTCAATTTTGAGCCCGGGAGCAGAGATCATCGATCCGACTGTATGGGGTGGAAGGTAATCTCAATACAAGCACGAAGAACTTTGAATCGGTCAGATCCGACGGTCGGATCAAAAGATATGGGTAACCCTAATTCCACAGTCCAGGATCAGCACAGGAAAGGGCAAAATGGTCATCTTCTGTGCCCGGGCATAGAGATCATCGATCCGACTATACGGGGCTGAAGGTAATATCAATACAAGAATAAAGAACTTCAAATCAGTCAGATTCGACGGTCGGATCACGAGATATCAATAACCCTAATTTTGCAGTCCAAGACCAGCAGAGGGAGGGGCAAAACGGTCAATTTTGAGCCCGGGAGTAGAAATCGCCGATCCGACCGTGGGGATTTGTCGGTAAAGCTAAATGAAGACTAAATATTTTCGAATCGCTCAAATCGGACGGCCGGATGGAAAAAACAAGCTTCGGAAGACCGAACGGCCAAGATCGGGGGTTGTAGGGATCCGAAATGTGTCCCGTTCGCACCGGATCCTACCCAACCCAAAAGACTCTATAAATAGAGCCCCTTGGGTGCTGCACAAAAAGGGGCTCTCTCCAAGACTCAAAGGAAGCTCTCTCTCTCTCTCTCCACCATTGTTATCTTCCCCAAAGCTCCAAAAAAACCCAAAAATCATCCCCATATCTCCACCACTACACCACCATAGCCTCCACCACCAGAAACCCATCATCATCAGGCAATTACCCAAACACCCAGTCCAACCACAGCCTCTAAAAGTGCCCAGAAAGCCCAGAAAGCTGTCTAAACCAAACACAGCCTTGGCCTCTGCCCAGAAACTAAAAAAGGGCCAAACAGACCCTTAAACTGCATCCCTGTCTCTCACCACCCACACCAGGACCTTCCTCTCATCAAACTGGACCCAACCCCGTTGGCCAGACCCTCAAATCACCACCACAGAGGCCCACGCGCCTCCCAAACACCCCACGCGCCGCCGCTGCACAGTTTCTCCTCCGGCGGCGTTTCTGGACACCACAGAAGGAAACCGCTACCACCACCACCATCGTCTGGACTAGACGATCCAGATCGAGGTGGTCCGGCACCCAACGGCCACCGGAAGCCGCCGCACGCGCTACACGCACCACCACGCCACCGTTCCGCCTCCCCCACGCGCAGCTACACAGTCAGTGCTGAGTCAGCGTTGACCGCCCAATCCAGCACTGAAACGTGGCTAGAATGCTGAGTCAGCAGTCCAGTAATCATGCCACGTGTCTGCCACGTGACCACTGGGCCAGCAGTTGACCATCCAACCAGGAGCTGACACGTGGCACAACAGCCACGTCATCTGCCACGTGTCTCTGTCACGTCAGCACCACGTCAGGGTTGACCAATCAATCACTGACTACCACGTGGCATAAGATACCACGTGTCACTGCCACGTGTCATGCCACGTCAACTGCCACGTCACTTGGTCAACCAACCAGAGGCTGCCACGTGTCACTGTATGCCACGTCATCAAGCCACGTGTCACGCCAACTCACCTACCACATCATCGCCCCATCAGCTTTGACCAGCCAATCAGAAGGCGCCACGTGTCGCTGACTGCTGAGGCGGTGCTGACTCAGCCGCCACGTGTCTGCCACGTGGCAGTGGGGGCCCCATTTTGACTTTTTCGCCATTTTTAAGGCTTCCGGACCCGATTTTCGACGTTCCGACACTCATTCCTAGCTAATTTGGCCATTCCGGACGCACCCGTGCGCTCAGAATTGCAAAATTCCACCGTTTGAAGCAGTTTCTCCATTTTCAAGCTCATTTCTGCTCAAACCGGCCAGTTTGGCGCCGGCTGGTCCCGCCCGAAATCTGCCCGGACTGATTTCGCTCCGACTTATACCATTTTGGGGGTTTTCGGCCATTCCTGACTCACCGGTGACCTCCGTTTGGGCCCGTTTCAAGTCGAAATTCAACTTGGGCCCCGTTTAGCTATTTCCGAGCCGTTTTCTCAAGGTAAAGGGCCGTTTTCTTTTTTCTTCATACCGAATCTGCTGTAAATGTAATAAATAAAAAGAATAATAATTTTTTTTCTTTTTTACTTAAACTAATATGGTCGGCTTCGTCCGCTAATACTTGACCCTCTCCATTGTGAACTGGTTAGCTCCTAGTTCACTTGATTTTCCGGTAGGCCGGATCTAACAATTTGTACGGTCGGTTCGCCGCCAATACTTGATTCTAACTACGGTCGGTTCGCCGCCAATACTTGATTCTAACTACGGTCGGTTCGCCGCCAATACTTGACCCTTACCATTGTGAACTGGCTAGCTCCTAGTTCACTTGATTTTCCGGTAGGCCGGATCTACTTATTGTACATTCTTATATCTTGTCTTTCATTAATGTCAATATTTATGTGCTTACTATCTCTTTCGATGTACATAATCACTGTAAAAAATATCATACATTCACTATGCTGTAAATCCTCAAATCAACTCAAAACGGGCGCCGACCCTTACTTCCGGTAACTTTCAAAAACCTTTCTTTCAAAATGAACATTTCAAGTTATCCCGTTGTTCAATAACGCCGATAATATGAATGTTCAAAACGGGCACCGACCCTTACTTCCGGCAACCTTTTCAAAACCGAACATTTCGATTAGTTACGTTGTTCAATAACGTTAACGACTTGAAAGTTCGAGACTCAAACGGGCACCGACCCTTACTTCCGGCAACCTTTTCAAAACCAAACATTTCGATTAGTTACGTTGTTCAATAACGTTAACGACTTGAAAGTTCGAGACTCAAATGGGCACCGACCCTTACTTCCGGCACATAATCAAGGTTAAAGTCTGGGACTCGATTACGGTGATCGACGTCCTAGCTACACCGACTTTTCAAAAACACTATAACACACGAGCACGGTCAAACGCGACCAAAAAATTTCAAAAAAATAAATAACAAGTTAGAGCTACGTTTGGCCTGATTCTCAACCCGAGATACGTATGCAACCCCAAAAGGGTGCGGCCATAACTTTTCATCTTTTTATCTTTTTTTCATTCTTTTATCTTTATGCCCCGTTATCATGAAAATCGCCAATTTGGAAACCATGCTTCGTCATGGATGTTCGAGGGTGCTTAATACCTTCCCTCGACATAACCGAGTCCCCGAATCCCTTTCTAAATCTCTGGTTTACTTATCAAAAACATAGGCCCACTTTCCCAAACTTTAAAAATATAAAGATATATTTTCGTATCTTTATCGGGATCCTAACACCCGTACAAAGTTAGGTGGCGACTCTGAAAAATCTACTTGGCCTATTTTTCAAAATAAAAAAATACTTCTCCCACATTCCTCTTTTTCCATTTTTAAAAAAAAAAACACTCTTATATATATATTTACGAAATCCTATTTTTCCCGTCGCGGTGCGACAGCTGGCGACTCTGCTGGGGACTAACTTAAGAGGACTCAAGCCATTACTTTGGCGATCTTCATACTAACGGGGCATTTTCTTTTACTAATTTTTTTTTTCTTTCTTTTTTAGTCTTGTAAGTATTTTGCTTGCACAGGATTTGCGGCCAATGCCAAAAAATAAATTGCAAGGCCAATGCCAACTGTATTTTGCTCAAGCATTATCACGAACACTACACATTGAGCATGTTCATAACCCGGTTCCGAGGAACCACCCTTAAGATTAGATAGGGAGTTGAGTAGGTGGCGTGGCCGTTGCGGTGTTACCGTCGGTACCAGCACTGAAATTCTCCCGCTCGAACCACCAACCTGAGAAGGTGCTCTGGCACTGGAGGTTTGAAGGTTTGGGGACCGGACCCGATTTAAGTCTACATTAGACGTCAACCTCTCCACATAGTCACATTTTTACACGTGTATTCAAAACCTTTCAAAATACGAAACGGCGCCGAAGGGATGCCCATTCTCACTTATCCTCTCCTTACATTTTAACAAGGATGGATTCACTTTTTAAAAAAAAAAAACTCAAAAAACGGCGCCGGAAGGCTGCCAGACTTTTTCCCAACTCGTTCTCACCTTTTAAAGCAAGAATAAAACTTCCCAAGGACAAATCCACTTTTCAAAGACATTTGGTGACGCCGAAAGGCTATCCAGATTCACCTCATACCTTGGGAACACACATCACACTGGGGCACTACTCTCCCATCTCTAACGAGTCACTGGGAGAAGAATCCCCATTTCTTTCCTTTGAAGCGACTTACTAACTATACTTCTTCCAACCTTCGCTGCAGGTACACTTCTGACAGAGGTCAACATGGGAAGCCTCTACACGCTCAGCCTACTCCCTGCATCACCAACTTCTCCACGGATCGAAAAAAAATTTGAATGGACAACCAGTCCAAACAACTCCGAATTCCGACTCCAAACATGTTCAAGCGTCAAACCTGAGCAGGATCGGGTGACAAAACCGAGGAGATCAAATCCGAGCAGTACCAGTGCATTTGTGATTGTTCAAACCCTCAAGCTGCTGAACCAATAGGCATACTTCTACCCATATACATCCACAAGCTCTGGCCATGCCCAAAACGATCCTTGTGAAGGACCAACGCTCAGCCCACTATCTCGAAACATTACTTCTCATCATATGCCACACAGGGGCAGTTTGTCCATACTATAGAATTTATGCTTTGTCTGCTTTGTATAAGTGTACATACTTTAAAAAAAAAAAAAAAAAAAAAAAAAAAAAAAAAAAAAAAACTCATTCTTTGCGTCATTCAATAAATGTCATCTGCTCTCATTCCTTAAATCTCACGAGTATGTTGGATATGACTGTCTTATTGCTTGTTGAATACGAATTAGACATTGTACGAGACTTTCGGACGTAACAAAGCTTTGTTCGATTCTACCTGAAAGTACGATCAACACAAGGTCATGCCGAGAAAAGACTCAAGTTCATAAATTGGCCATTTCATCCGTTGACAATGCTCACTATCTCAACCCGAATCAGATGACAAAAGCGCACTCAGTGCATATTCACAACCGCTTAATGTCATCCAAGTACATAAGGACAGAGCAAACAGACGACGGGCATGTAGGGACCAGGACACCTCAGTCCATTCTCATGATCATGACATACATCGACTGGGGCAGTCTTCGTCCCCACATCTCAGCAAAAGAGGTCATCACGATCACTGCTGGCCCACATGAGGCCCCTCAATCCTGGCCAGGAAAGTAAATACTCATTCTCAGGATCTCTAACTTCAATGATGCATATATGTGATCTCTGAGCCCGACTCGACTTGTGTCAAAATGATTAGAGGCAATCATTTCAGCTATCTATACACTACTTTCCCTCGTTAGCCCACTTGAGCCATACGATGATTTCTTTTCAAACTTAAACCCCTGAGGATCACCCCCTAAACTGGGGCAATGCCAACAAAAAGAAAAAAAGAAAGAGAAAGCAAACAAAAAAAGAACTCAATGTAAAGCTGGAGCACTTCCACAAAAGATACGATCCGACTTGGATACATACTTCAAACTGGGGCAATTCTCCCCAGTACATACTTTACTCAGCAATGACATACCCCACACTAGATTGGGATGAAGAAAAAAAAAAAAAAAAAAAAAAAAGGGAAAAAGAAAAATCAAAAGAAGGAAAGACGCAGGGCATAAGGTGATCTCATGAATCTCAACCGACTTTTCAAAACAAACTTTGAGCCTTCATGCGATCCTTTCATTTCTCAACCCATGACCCTGGCCTACGTTACAACCCAGTAAAGTCCACTTTGATTGACATAAGCCTTGTTGGGTTCACTAAATCACATACTTGCATCATTCAAAACGACGGGGGTGCCACATACTTTCAAATCACAAGATACACTGAAGCGCAACAATCACATAACCGGATTCGGTGAAAACCCGTGAGGGCGCCGAAGGTAAAAATGGTTTCAGAGAGAAAGAGAGCTCGAGAGAAATCAAATACTAAAAAACTGAGTCCTTCTGAAGGACAATCACTGGGGCACTGAGCCTATACAGTCAAATACTTTGTCTTCTAGTGCTTAACATGCGATAAGACAGTCAATATCCATTAACTCATGAGCATTCTTTGACAGATGATAGATTCATGCATCATACTCTTGTAAATACGTTTACTTAGCATGACATGACTTTCAAAATCCATTCATATCTTTCAGCATAGCAGACAATGCATACTTTCTATAGCAGGGATAACTGGTTCCGACACTACTCTCAACTTCCAAAGCCCAGCCACTAGCCCAACTTTCAAAAGCATCACCACCAACTGAGCCATGATATCAACCTTTGCTCAGACTCACCAACTTTACACTGATCCATCTGCTCGGATCCACATATCAAATCGATCTTCTCCTCGGTAGATTGTCAAGAAATATATCTCTCGCTCAGGTCTAACCGTTCATGCTCAAATCAGGAATCAGGTATGAGACCCTCCAGCGGCATCCTATTCACTACTCGGCATCAAAATCCATCATCAGAATTAGGAGTGAGACCTTCAAAACGGCGTCCTATTCCATCACAAGCACCAGGTATAAGACCCTCCAGCGGCATCCTATTCACTACTCGGCGTCAGAATTCATCATCAGAATTGGGAATGAGTCCGTCAAGTGGCTTCCCGTCTACAGCTTCAGCACAGGAGTGAGTCCGTCAAGGGGCATCCTGTTCACAAATCTTACTATTGGGAATGAGTCCGTCAAGTGGCATCCCGTTTACATCTTCAGCACAGGAGTGAGTCCGTCAAGGGGCATCCTGTTCACAAATCTCACTATTGGGAATGAGTCCGTCAAGTGGCGTCCCAATCACATCTCAAGCTCAGGAGTGAGTCCGTCAAGGGGCATCCTATTCACAATTGGGAATGAGTCCGTCAAGTGGCGTCCCGTTTACATCTTCAGCACAGGAGTGAGTCCGTCAAGGGGCATCCTGTTCACAAATCTTACTATTGGGAATGAGTCCGTTAAGTGGCGTCCCGTCTACAGCTTCAGCACAGGAGTGAGTCCGTCAAGGGGCATCCTGTTCACAAATCTCACTATTGGGAATGAGTCCGTCAAGTGGCATCCTGTTCGCATCTTCAGCTCAGGAGTGAGTCCGCCAAGAGGCATCCTATTCATATTATCTATCACCGGAATCAGGTGTGAGTCCGTCAAGAGGCATCCTATTCACATTATCTATCATCGGAATTAGGAGTGAGTCCGTCAAGTGGCATCCTATTCGTCCCACATCAAGCCCAAGAGTGAGTCCGTCAAATGGCATCCTATTCATATCACCTACCATCAGGTATAAGTCCTTCAAACGACATCTAACTTATTTTGGCATCAAGTATCAGGTATTTCTCTTACCCTCAAACATTCACAGCAATCACGCCCCAACGCGGCATTTTGCTCTCTTATTTCACAGCGATCACGCCCCACGTGGCATTTCGCTATCTTACACACAACAATCACGCCCCGACGTGGCATTTTGCTCTCTCGTCTCGCACTTTTCATCACTTTTGCTTCGTTAAAGCATGAACTACGCTCGGTCTGATTCTCCCGACGGGAGATACGTAGGCAGCTCTAAGAGCTCGACCATACCATACGTAGGCAAATTTTCAAAACTCGGCTCGACGTGGCATCCACTGGCATGCCTTCGAGCCAACTCTTTTCAAAACTCGGCTCGACGTGGCATCCACTAGCATGCCTTCGAATCGACACTTTTAAAATACACTTCTCAATTTTCGGTTAGAATTCAAGATTACGCGGCTTCGCACTTCTTGATTACACCAACTTTCTCCTTTGCTTCAAAACGGCAAATTTTTGTTCACCGAACGTGGTGTTCCCTATCTCGCCCAACGTGGCATCTCTCACATTTGCTTCAAAACGGCAAATTCTTGTTCACCGAACGTGGTGTTCCCTATCTCGCCCAACGTGGCATCTCTCACATTTGCTTCAAAACGGCAAATTTTTGTTCACCGAACGTGGTGTTCCCCCTCTCTCGCCCAACGCGGCATCCCTCATTTTGCTTCAAAATGGCAAAACACTCAAATTCTAAGTTCGTTACGAACTACGTCCGTTCTCCCGACAGGAGATACGTAGGCAGCTTTTACGAAGCCCGACCACACCATCCGATCATTTTTCGTCCACCAAGGTACGTTCTCTTCTTGCCCTACGGCACTTGCACTCGAACTACATCCGACCTGATTCTTCCTAACGGAGGATACGTAGGCATCTTGAACACTTTTCGAGATCGGTCACACCATTGTACATATTTTCTCATGTTTTCAAAAGGATTCGGCAAAAATGGGTCGTCTCTCGAAATCTTTGTCCTGATTTGCTCCACAAAACTTGACAAAGAGGGGCAGCTGTAGACACCCCATTTTTACCGTCCTTTAAAAAAAAATATATATATACAAAAAAAGAAGAAAATAAAAAATAAAAAGAAAAAGAGAACTGACTCGTACAGGGGGCCCACCGGGCACGCAAATCGAGGAAAAGACCGAGAATCCATCGGGGATGCCAACAAAGGTTTTTAATGGCCATTCTAGGTCATTCAGAGTCATCAATCATACGGAAGTTCAAAAACGGCGGTCGCCGCTCAGCGCGGGTCCCGAATCGGCTAACCGGGAGGTTAGAAAATGAGTCAGAATCAAGACCGGGGCAACCGAAGGCGAGTCAAAATGGCCGTAAGCCAAAGAAAGCATGGAAATGACTTCTGGGAAAGGAAAATGGGTCCGGACGGGCAATCAGAGGAAAAAGCGGTGGCCTGTTGGCTTTTACAGTCCAGAATCAGCACAAGGAAGGGCAAAACGGTCAATTTTGAGCCCGGGAGCAGAGATCATCGATCCGACTGTATGGGGTGGAAGGTAATCTCAATACAAGCACGAAGAACTTTGAATCGGTCAGATCCGACGGTCGGATCAAAAGATATGGGTAACCCTAATTCCACAGTCCAGGATCAGCACAGGAAAGGGCAAAATGGTCATCTTCTGTGCCCGGGCATAGAGATCATCGATCCGACTATACGGGGCTGAAGGTAATATCAATACAAGAATAAAGAACTTCAAATCAGTCAGATTCGACGGTCGGATCACGAGATATCAATAACCCTAATTTTGCAGTCCAAGACCAGCAGAGGGAGGGGCAAAACGGTCAATTTTGAGCCCGGGAGTAGAAATCGCCGATCCGACCGTGGGGATTTGTCGGTAAAGCTAAATGAAGACTAAATATTTTCGAATCGCTCAAATCGGACGGCCGGATGGAAAAAACAAGCTTCGGAAGACCGAACGGCCAAGATCGGGGGTTGTAGGGATCCGAAATGTGTCCCGTTCGCACCGGATCCTACCCAACCCAAAAGACTCTATAAATAGAGCCCCTTGGGTGCTGCACAAAAAGGGGCTCTCTCCAAGACTCAAAGGAAGCTCTCTCTCTCTCTCTCTCTCTCCACCATTGTTATCTTCCCCAAAGCTCCAAAAAAACCCAAAAATCATCCCCATATCTCCACCACTACACCACCATAGCCTCCACCACCAGAAACCCATCATCATCAGGCAATTACCCAAACACCCAGTCCAACCACAGCCTCTAAAAGTGCCCAGAAAGCCCAGAAAGCTGTCTAAACCAAACACAGCCTTGGCCTCTGCCCAGAAACTGAAAAAGGGCCAAACAGACCCTTAAACTGCATCCCTGTCTCTCACCACCCACACCAGGACCTTCCTCTCATCAAACTGGACCCAACCCCGTTGGCCAGACCCTCAAATCACCACCACAGAGGCCCACGCGCCTCCCAAACACCCCACGCGCCGCCGCTGCACAGTTTCTCCTCCGGCAGCGTTTCTGGACACCACAGAAGGAAACCGCTACCACCACCACCATCGTCTGGACTAGACGATCCAGATCGAGGTGGTCCGGCACCCAACGGCCACCGGAAGCCGCCGCACGCGCTACACGCACCACCACGCCACCGTTCCGCCTCCCTCACGCGCAGCTACACAGTCAGTGCTGAGTCAGCGTTGACCGCCCAATCCAGCACTGAAACGTGGCTAGAATGCTGAGTCAGCAGTCCAGTAATCATGCCACGTGTCTGCTACGTGACCACTGGGCCAGCAGTTGACCATCTAACCAGGAGCTGACACGTGGCACAACAGCCACGTCATCTGCCACGTGTCTCTGTCACGTCAGCACCACGTCAGGGTTGACCAATCAATCACTGACTGCCACGTGGCATAAGATACCACGTGTCACTGCCACGTGTCATGCCACGTCAACTGCCACGTCACTTGGTCAACCAACCAGAGGCTGCCACGTGTCACTATATGCCACATCATCAAGCCACGTGTCACGCCAAGTCACCTACCACATCATCGCCCCATCAGCTTTGACCAGCCAATCAGAAGGCGCCACGTGTCGCTGACTGCTGAGGCGGTGCTGACTCAGCCGCCACATGTCTGCCACGTGGCAGTGGGGGCCCCATTTTGACTTTTTCGCCATTTTCAAGGCTTCCGGACCCGATTTTCGACGTTCCGACACTCATTCCTAGCTAATTTGGCCATTCCGGATGCACCCGTGCGCTCAGAATTGCAAAATTCCACCGTTTGAAGTAGTTTCTCCATTTTCAAGCTCATTTCTGCTCAAACCGACCAGTTTGGCGCCGGCTGGTCCCGTCCGAAATCTGCCCGGACTGATTTCGCTCCGACTTATACCATTTTGGGGGTTTTCGGCCATTCCTGACTCACCGGTGACCTCCGTTTGGGCCCGTTTCAAGTCGAAATTCAACTTGGGCCCCGTTTAGCTATTTCCGAGCCGTTTTCTCAAGGTAAAGGGCCGTTTTCTTTTTTCTTCATACCGAATCTGCTGTAAATGTAATAAATAAAAAGAATAATAATTTTTTTTCTTTTTTACTTAAACTAATATGGTCGGCTTCGTCCGCCAATACTTGACCCTCTCCATTGTGAACTGGTTAGCTCCTAGTTCACTTGATTTTCCGGTAGGCCGGATCTAACAATTTGTACGGTCGGTTCGCCGCCAATACTTGATTCTAACTACGGTCGGTTCGCCGCCAATACTTGATTCTAACTACGGTCGGTTCGCCGCTAATACTTGACCCTTACCATTGTGAACTGGCTAGCTCCTAGTTCACTTGATTTTCCGGTAGGCCGGATCTACTTATTGTACATTCTTATATCTTGTCTTTCATTAATGTCAATATTTATGTGCTTACTATCTCTTTCGATGTACATAATCACTGTAAAAAATATCATACATTCACTATGCTGTAAATCCTCAAATCAACTCAAAACGGGCGCCGACCCTTACTTCCGGTAACTTTCAAAAACCTTTCTTTCAAAATGAACATTTCAAGTTATCCCGTTGTTCAATAACGCCGATAATATGAATTTTCAAAACGGGCACCGACCCTTACTTCCGGCAACCTTTTCAAAACCGAACATTTCGATTAGTTACGTTGTTCAATAACGTTAACGACTTGAAAGTTCGAGACTCAAACGGGCACCGACCCTTACTTCCGACAACCTTTTCAAAACCAAACATTTCGATTAGTTACGTTGTTCAATAACGTTAACGACTTGAAAGTTCGAGACTCAAATGGGCACCGACCCTTACTTCCGGCACATAATCAAGGTTAAAGTCTGGGACTCGATTACGGTGATCGACGTCCTAGCTACACCGACTTTTCAAAAACACTATAACACACGAGCACGGTCAAACGCGACCAAAAAATTTCAAAAAAATAAATAACAAGTTAGAGCTACGTTTGGCCTGATTCTCAACCCGAGATACGTATGCAACCCCAAAAGGGTGCGGCCATAACTTTTCATCTTTTTATCTTTTTTTCATTCTTTTATCTTTATGCCCCGTTATCATGAAAATCGCCAATTTGGAAACCATGCTTCGTCATGGATGTTCGAGGGTGCTTAATACCTTCCCTCGACATAACCGAGTCCCCGAATCCCTTTCTAAATCTCTGGTTTACTTATCAAAAACATAGGCCCACTTTCCCAAACTTTAAAAATATAAAGATATATTTTCGTATCTTTATCGGGATCCTAACACCCGTACAAAGTTAGGTGGCGACTCTGAAAAATCTACTTGGCCTATTTTTCAAAATAAAAAAATACTTCTCCCACATTCCTCTTTTTCCATTTTTAAAAAAAAAAACACTCTTATATATATATTTACGAAATCCTATTTTTCCCGTCGCGGTGCGACAATTATCATTAACTCATTATTATGCATGCTAAAGCAATATTAAATATAACCGCGGGAGCGGGTGTCATATCTCTCCCCTCCTTAAAAAGGAGTTTGTCCCCAAACTCGTAGTACCTCAAGTTTTGAACAAGAACGGATACTTTTCTTTCATTTCATCTTCTCTTTACCATGTGGCTTCCTCAACAGAGTGATTTCGTCATAGCACCATGACTAAAGAAATAGTCTTTGTCCGCAAAACTTGCTCTTTTCTGTCAAGAATCTTGACTGGCTGCTCGACATAAGTCAAGTCTTCCCTGACTTCCAACGGCTCTGGAATAATTACTTTCTTTGGATCTGAAACACATTTTCCTAACATTGATATATGAAATACATTATGCACATTAGCTAATTCTGGTGGCAATTCCAACCAATAGGCTACTGGTCCAACTCTTCCAATGATCTCAAATGGCCCAACATACCTTGGATTCAACTTCCCACGTTTTCCAAACCTCGTAATACCCTTTGAAGGTGATACTTTCAAGAATACAAAATTCCCAATTTCAAACTCCATCGGTCTTCTTTTCAAGTCCGCATAACTTTTATATCTACTTTGGGCTGTTTGAAGCCGTTGTTGTATTGTCTTTATCTTCTTCGTGGTCTGCTGAACAACCTCGGTCCAACAAAGTGGAGAACGACAATTACGCCCATATAAAGCCTCAAAAGGCGCCATCCCAATACTGGATTGATAACTATTATTATAAGCAAATTCAGCCAATGGCAAGTGCTCTTCCCAATCACCTTTAAAATCAAAAACACAAAGTCGAAGCATATCTTCTAGTATCTGAATTACACGTTCTAATTGGCCATCAGTTGGTGGATGAAAAGCTGTACTGAAACTCAATCTTGTACCCATCGCTCTCTGCATTCCTTGCCAAAATCTTGATGTAAATGCACTATCTCGATCAGAGACTATAGATAGTGGAACTCCATGAAGTCTCACAATTTCTTGAACATATAATTCAGCTAACTTCTTCGGATCATTGGTCTTAATTGGTAGAAAATGTGCTGACTTGGTCAATCGATCAACGATTACCCATACACTGTCATTTGACTTTTTAGACCTCGGTAAACCTCCCACAAAATCCATTGTGATATTTTCCCATTACCACTCTAGTATAGGTAATGGTTTCAATTTTCCCGCTGGTTTCTGGTGTTCCACCTTTATCCTCTGACAAGCCACACATTTTGCCACGTGCTCAGCTACTTCTCATTTCATTCCTGACCACCAATAGATTTCCCGCAAATCACGGTACATCTTAGTACTACCTGGATGGATTGAGTACCTCGTATTGTGTGCCTCTTCCAAAATTACTTCCTTTATACCATCTATATTGGGTACACAAACTCGATTCCTGAATTTCAATATACCATTCTCAAAAGTAAATTCTGGTTGCTTACCTTCAGGTATCTCATCATGAATCTTCTTCAATATTGGATCTTGAAGCTGTTTGGCTCGAATTTCATCAATAAGGGACGGCTGTGCAATAATGGCTGACATTAGACCACCTCTAGTTTCTGGAATCACCTCCAACTTTAGCTGCTCCATTTCCCGAATTAACTTTTCTTGTGAAGTCAAAGCATAGGCCAAATTGTTTGTTGACTTTCGACTCAGCGCATCGGCCACAACATTAGCTTTCCCTAGATGATAATGGATTGTCAAGTTATAATCCTTCATTAGCTCTAACCACCTCCTCTGTCTCATATTCAAATCCCGTTGTGTAAACAAATACTTTAGACTTTTATGATCAGTATAAATTTCACACTTTTTCCCATAGAGATAATGCCTCTGATTCGTGGTGAAAAGTGCATATTTATAGTGTATTACGTGGTCTTTTATGCATACTTTTATCCCCAAAGTCCCTACATTTAGGTGCATTCTAATAACAATGTTCTTTTTATTGTGTTAATGCTAAAACATATGTTTTTGCATTGTTTTATAGGTATTAGGATGCAAATCAATGAAATGGAGCTAAAGAAAAGTGATTCTGGTGGATAGAACAACAGAAGCAGCTGAGAAAACGCCAATTTTGACAATGAAGACTTCAGATTTGGAAGATTTTCCCAGAGATATAAAATGTAGATCTTTGAGTTACGGTCGCGTGGCCGCAAACAGGAGGTCAATCCGAGGTCCGAGTGAAAAGTTATGGTCATTCTCCCATCGGTGCGCAGAGCTGTCAAAATCAGAGATGTTCAATGGCTTGAGCAGAGTTCAATCGATTGAGAGTTCGATCGATCGAACTAAGCTCGATCGATCAAACTTTATATTCATCCAAAAGTTGCGTAAACTCTGCGGGAACCCTATAAATACGTCGTTTTGACGCCAGACGAAGGGAGGACGCTCCAGAACGCAGAAAACAGCAGTTTAGGGTAGTTTTAGGGTTAGTTTAGGAGTAGATTAGGTTAGATTCATATTCTTCTTCATCTTTTTCATTAATATACTGAAGATTACTCAAGATTGATGTTGATTACGAGTTATATTCAGGTTTATTCCAGGTTTTTATGTTCCTTTATCTCTATTTGATTGTTTTTTAGTTTAGATGTTAATGATTGTTATGTTTTACTGTTTCTGCACTAGTTTTATTATGTTTCCGTAGTTTAGACGTTGGAAATATGTGATGAAATATTGATTTTTAGCCTCTGCCATGTATGATTTAGAAAGCCTGAGCTCGATCGATCGAAGATATTTCGATCGATCGAACCAGCCATAGTCAAGCGATCGAAGACATTTCGATCGATTGAAGGATGATGCAGTCCGATCGATCGAGAGCGCTTCGATCGATCGAACATGTTAATTCCTGAGATGATTCTTTTAAGTATTCCATGACTTTCTGTTTTAGAAATCTGTCATCAAATTGTCCCAATAAGCTCAGTTTGTCAAAACAGTTTTTAGAACTTAAAGACTTAAGGCCTTTTCTTCAATGACTTTTGAAAACCACTTTGAATGCTAACACCATTTAGAGTGCAAGTAATAACCATTGTTTTAAACCGTCTTTCAAGTATTTTAAATCACTTGTGATGATATAGTTCCGGTCATGAAAGGGCTATTGATTCTTTATCTTTAGAAAAATACGGAATGCTGAAAAGGAATGAACTCCATAGAACGTTAATGAATATGCATGGTAGATGGTTAGGATTGATGTGGATTCTCGTATTTCCAACACCTTTAGTTTATTTATTTAATTAGTTATGTTTATATAAGCTTTAGTTTAACTTAATTAATTAGGATTCGTAGAACCTCCACTTTTATATTCTTATTTTCTTTTCTTTTGCTTTAGGTTATAACTTAGTAGACATTCTCCCTATTCCTTCCCTGTGGGATCGACCTAGACTTATCCAGTATTACTTGCACGATCACCTACACTTGGGTGTTGCACAAGAGCGCACAACTATTTAGTCGTGTCAGCCTCCAAATCTTCAAAGCAAAGATAACTGCCGCTAACTCAAGATCATGAGTCAGATAGTTTACTTCGTGTGGCCTTAACTGTCGTGAGGCATAGGCAATTACCTTGCTGTTTTGCATCAAAACACAACCCAAACCTCGATAGGAAGCATCACTGTATATCACAAACCCCTCAGTCCCCGAAGGAATAGTCAATATAGGTGCTGTCATTAAACGAGTCTTCAATTCAACAGAACTTTTCTCACATTTTGGACTCCAAACAAAAGGAACATCTTTTCGCATAAGTTGTGTCATCGGCATCGCAATTCTTGAAAAATTTTCCACGAACCTTCAGTAATATCCAGCTAATCCCAAGAAGCTTCATACCTCTGGCACACTTGTTGGCGACTTCCAATTGGCTACAGCTTCAATTTTCTGCGGATCTATTGATACACCCTCCTTTGAAATCACGTGCCCCAAAAATGCTATCTCAGTTAACCAAAATTCACATTTCTTCAACTTTCTGAACAGCTTCTTTTCACGAAGTCGTTGTAGAACCAACCGTTGATGCCTCTCGTGATCTTGTACACTCTTGGAATATATTAGGATATCATCTATGAAGACAATTACAAACTCGTCCAAATAGTCTTTGAACACTCGATTCATCAAATCCATAAATGTTGCCGGTGCGTTTGTAACCCCAAAAGGCATGACGAGAAATTCATAATGACCATAACGGGTCCTGAACGCCGTCTTCTCCACATCCTCTTCTTTGACTTTTAATTGATAGTAACATGATCGCAAATCAATCTTGGAAAAGACTTGGGCTCCTTGGAGCTGATCAAACAAGTCGTCGATCCTAGGTAACGGATATTTGTTCTTAATAGTTAGCTTGTTGAGTTCTCGATAATCGATACACATTCTCATCGTCCCATCTATCTTCTTGACAAACAAGACTGGTGCACCCCATGGCGATACACTAGGTCGAATGAATTCCTTATCTAGAAGATCTTGCAGTTGAATCTTCAGTTCTTTTAACTCCACCGGTGCCATTCTGTATGGTGTTTTTGATACTGGCTGAGACCCCGAGACTACTTCAATAGTAAATTCAATTTCTCGTTCAACTAGTACATCAGGTAGATCCTCAGGAAACACATCTGGGAATTCCCGTACAACTGAAATATCTTCTACTTTAGTCCTTGTGACCCGTGTGTCAATTATTGAACATAAGAACCCCCGACAACCTTGTTTCAACAACTTACCTGCACGAATTGCTAAAACCAAATATGGTGGTGCTACAACACTAGTTCCCTGAAAACTAAACTCCCCTTGTCCTATTGGTCGAAAAATAACTCTTTTCTGTTCACAATCGATAGTAGCTTAGTTTGCGGACAACCAGTCCATACCCAAAATTACGTCAAAATAATTAACGGCCAACGGAATTAAATTCACTATCAAAACCCTATCATTTACCCTGATTTTACATGCTTTAAATATTGATGAGGTCACCATGGGTTTACTTAAGGGTAAAGATATCGACAAATCATATCCCAAAGGTTCTGACATGCTGTCTAAGTGTCTAACAAATTCATGTGCAACAAAAGAATGTGTCGACCCTGAATCTATTAAGACACGTGCCGGGTATGAGCAAATAAGTAATATACCTGACACGACAGAATCAGCAGCTGCAGCATCCCCCGGTGTTAGACGGAAATACCTTCCTTCTCTTTGCTCAGGTCATTTCCCTTTGTTCATACTTGTTCCTGGTTTTGCCCCAGTTGAAGCTACAGAACTTGACCCTCGCTGTTGTCTTGTTGGGCAATCTTTTGCTTGATGTACAGGCTGTCCACATTCAAAGCATTTTTCCCTCATATCTGGATTAATACTCCCCGTACTCTGAGTTCAAGCTTGTGAGCAATTTCTCGCCATATGGCCCTTTTGCCTGCAAATATTGCACACTAGTGTCAAGTGGCATACTCCCCAATGCTAACGATTGCACGTTGGACATAATGGGCGACTCTCCCCAGATAAGGAACTTCCCTTTTGGACTCCCGAGCTAGAACCGGAACCTCGCAAGAATGGCTTCTTAAAGAAACCTTGTCCTTTGCCTTTTTCCTCAGCTGGCCGCTTATTTTGTTGGCTCTGTTTATACTTGTCAATATCTCTTTCTGCTATCAAGGCAACATCTTGTACATCAACAACTTTTCGAAGTTGATGTGTATCCACTCGGCTTCTAATATTATCCCGTAGTCCTTCTTCAAATTTTCTTGCCCTATCCACTTCCCTTGGTACTGTTCGATGTGCAAATCGGAGCAAACGATTATATTTTGCTGCATACTCATTTACTGTCATATCCCTCTATTGCAAATTTGCAAACTCACGGCCCAACTATGTCTTAACAAATGTTGGAAAGTACCGCTTGTAGAAGACCTTTATAAATCTGTCCTACGTCTCTGGTGCCCCTTGTTCAATCACATTTGTCCACCAGTTTTGAGCTTCACCCTTCAAAGTGTTGGTAGCACACATTATCTTTTCCTCATCTGTACACTCCACTGGTCGGCTTGTGATGGATCTGGGCCTCCATCAAACTGACTTGGTTTTCTTTTATAAAATTGTTCAATGACTCCCCGTTCGACCCGTAGTTGTGGGTTTGCAGGTCTATCACCACTCATTCGATCACTTACTGCCCTTACAAAATTGCTTACTACATCTTCTAGTTGGTCCAACCTCGAATGAGGTGAATGTTCCCGATTCGGATCCATTCTTTACCTGTCAGTCATTTTACATAAATATCTTGCATGCCATGCCAATATGTTATATAACAACATAGCAACAATTATTCATTTGCATTCATGAAATGCATTTACATGCTCGTCATCTACGCGTACTCTCAATCGTCGTCTCTCGTACCCAAGGTTCTAAGCCTACCGCTCTGATACCACTAAATGTCACGCCCCGGAACCACTCAGATGATCCTAGGACACGTGGCACGCCACCAAGGCTTAACCCCAGTCATAAAAGTTCCAAAATAAGTTTAAATAACTTAAACCAAAGAAGCTCAACAATAATAATAACAAAAAAAAAAAAAAAAACAAAATCCTGTCTTTGCAATTAGCAAAAAAAAACCCTGTTTTAACAAGTAATAAATTCCCAAATAATATTACCAAATCACAAGTTGAAATCAACATTAATGCTTTAAACCATTTAGAATAAAATCAAAGTCACGAGCATGAGCTTCCAAGTACAAGCAAGAGTTTTTTAATAATTTAAGAAAAATACTAAATATAACTATTTACAACCAACCCAATAAATAAATCTCCAAGTTCAAACATCCCAATCTAATAACATTAGACATAGCAACACTACGATAAAACACAATCCCAACTAACACAGTCCAACCATATATTACAGAAGTTAAGTTACAACCCGACTAAAGTTTAAAGCTTAACTAGAAATATTACATAAGTCTTAAACCAACCAAAGTATGACTCGTACTACCATTCAGATTAAAACTGATTAATTACAACTATATTGCAAGCTTTAAACTAAAAAGCAAGTAACTATTAACAAGGTTACAACAACCCCCAAAACCCATGCACTAGCCAGCCACTTCCCAGCTCACTTCCCCGATTCCTGGCCATGATTACCTACGATGGTTATTCAATAACCACTACAATATATAAGCTATATGCTTAATGAGTAATGCTAATCATGATTATGGATAATAAACATGCTCAATTCAACATATTACAAAGAACTATAGTCTCTGGCAATTACTAGTTCACTCCCACCACTACCGGCTAGCCCGCCGCTCCACTCCCTAAGCGCACGTGACTAGTCATGACCCACGCCCTCACACATGCAGTCCCACAGGCCTCTGGCGGCCGTGGTCGTCACCACAAAGATTACCTCATGGTGGTATAGAACTAGCAATTTCCATTGACTCAAATAGGCAACTCAACATGCTCATTTAATCATTACACCGTGCTTTCACAAATAAATTGGGCCTAATTTAACCACATGAATTTTGCCCAATAATAAATTAAATAAATTAAATTACGCTAATTAGACATGCTTTGGCATTACAATTGAACCCAACATGAAAATCATCCAAATATCAAAATTAACATCACTCACCTCTCGGGTTTCGCTACTAATTGAGAAATTAAAGCCCTACTATGAACCAGGTACAAGTCCTATACATAAATTACAAGTTATGAGCTTACACCCCTAAAAGGGTCGCGGAAAAACTATCACAGAACTCAATAAAATTAGTACCAATAGATTAGACTCACCCCCAGGAGTCCGAATATGTAGCCTGTTTTAAAAAACCAACGTCGTTCGGCTCGTCAACCGTCGTCGAAAACGTCACTGTCTTTCCGTTGCGATTCTCGTACCTAATTTTATGCGTGAACTGCCTCCTACCTAATTTAGAGATATTGGGGATGATTAGTCATCCCCTAGGTATCTTGTTTATATAATTTCTAATTTTATTATAACAACCCCACAAGTTTACTAGTTTTGCAATCACGCCCCTATTAATTATGAAACTATATTAAAACTATCCCAAACCTAAATGAATATTTATCTAGGTCTCGCATGGGTCCCATAAGTGGTCTCATATATTTATATGAAGTTACTAATTAGCCTACTTATTATGTAACGTGTTCAATTCGTGCTCACAAAGGTACCCCTAATTGACCCCCAAAAGTGGTCATCACATAATAACATGATATTAACAACAATAAAATAATAAATCAGTTAAGCCTTAATAAACATGTAGGCACATAGGGCGTTCTACATATCATTGTCCCATCTCAAGTGGGACCCATCAACACATATCCCAACTACTGGCCAAATTTGGGTCCCAATTGGACACCCAAAAATAACTTAGCGAGTTAAACCCACTTCCAATATGTGTCACATAACACTATAATTATCATTAACTCATTATTATGCATGCTAAAGCAATATTAAATATAACCGCGGGAGCGGGTGTCACATCAGGGCACTTGGGGATGCAACGGTTGTAGGCTTGGACTAGCCGTGTGCATCGCGGTTTAAGGCTTGGACTTGCCGCTACCGGATAAATGCGTATTTTCTCCCTAGAGACTATTAATGTGAATTATGAAATTAAAGCATGAATTGCCATATATGAATATGTTAAAAATTGTGCACTCAGCATATAGTTGAGCAATAGATATTTACTCCATTGTAGGTATGAAGAACGGAAGAAGAAGCATGATGAGTGAGGCCGTGGGAATGCTGGGAAATCACATTTTGTATATGTTTTATTTCCATTCCGAAGATGTAATAATGAATCTTGTAAAGTTTGGATTATGTACTTGACTTAGAAACTTCGGAATGGGATTGAAATATTGTAATATGTCATTAAACTTCTTTTGGTTACGTTGGAAATGTCACGCCCCGGAACAGCAAAAATAGAGAAAAATTAATTTCATTTTTGGGTCCATAGGGAATGACTGGTGAATGTCATGACTACTTATCCACACCATGTAGTTCTAGTTAACAGAAAGAACAACTCACAGTAATATAAAGAAAATCTAATATATTACCAACATCAGAGTTATTACAACAATATAGCTACAGCGGAAGTATATAAGGTTTGGAAGCAACATGTGTCCAAGTACCAAATATAACAAACAGTCTAAACAGGAATGATAAACTACTAACTATCTCCATATCTTCAACTGGCGTAAACATTAACGTAGTAATCTTCCCTGGCATAGGTGTCATCAGTGGCGCCACTCTCTGCGAATTCACCTCCCAGATAGTAGCCGTCGTCGTAGGCTCCGTCACTTGCAGAATAAGGTACAGGATAGTCTGGACGGAGAAAGTCCAAGCAATAAAGGTCGTCAGCTTACCGAGAGCTAAGTGAATAGAAATTCACAAGGTACCAATTATATAACATAATAACAAGTTGTGAAAGTCATAAGATATAGTTCTACTAAGTAATATATTCTCTTTATTCCAACATCGTTACTCAACCCTTATCGTCTTTTTATCTAAAGACCGAAACTTGATAAGACAACCAACATATCTTGAATTAAAGAGCATACTCAATCGTTCGCCTTATATAACATACCATCATTCTGTCCATTGCTCATTAAGGATATAAACAATCCACCGCATATCATGGACATCATATCAGTTCATCCTCTGCTCGTTAAGGACATAAACCATCCACCGCATATCAAGGATACGACGCTTTGAATAATAGCATATTAAATCTATTGCCACGACTCATTGATGTATATTTCAGTGATCCCCATCCATCGCTCATTAAGGATATAAACCATCCACCGCTTGTTAAGGATATAACATGGATCATCTGGCTATCTTAGGACTACATGGTCTTGCTCACTACTCGTTAAGGATATAATCCATCCACCGCATGTAAAAGCATATCATGACCAAGCATCCGCCTGCGTACTATTCCCAAAACTTATCAAACCTACTTATGTTACACACTAACATTGATATATGACTTCCCACTGTGGTCTGACTACTCTGATTGAAAAGAATAGATATCAAACTCATATATGAACTGCATAACATCTAACGGCATCACGTTAATCCATCATTGTTAATCGTACTTATCTTTGTTATCACATTATCCCTGATCAACCCATAATCGCATAATAAAAATCTGAATCGAAAATCGAACCATCAAATTATATAATAAACAATAGAAACAATCCATGTTCTGTAAATGCTAATCGATTGGGACAAGGTTCCAATCGATTGGGATAAATAATGTAACAATCGATTGAGAAAATATGTCAATCGATTGGGATCCAAACAATGCCAATTGATTGCTAACTTTGGCAATCAATTGGGTTACAAATACTGGCAATCAATTTGGAATCTGTCCAATCGATTGGGACTCAACTGATGTCAATCGATTGGGAAAAGTCCAATGGATTGGGACTTTATCCTCTCTAGCAGATTCGTAAAACAGAAAATAAACACGTCCTAAAGACATGTGACGTGTTTATTACATCTAGACATCCCATAAGCTTGTAAAAACATTATATAGTAAGACCAAGTGAGTAAAATGTAGTGACCCGGAAATTTAAAACGTATTTTAAATTTAAAATATATATTTATTTTCATTATAAAATATACCAATTTGAGATTTTTTAACAGTGTAATTTTTACCTGTGTGTGTGAGTGGAGGCATGAGCCTGCCACATGGGATAATATCCTTTATTAAACTTGGAGACCACACAAAATTTGTGCAGTGTGTGCGTGTGTGCTGTGTGTGTTAATGTGCACTGTGTGTTTGGGCTTGGTGACCAAGCATCTTACATTCTATAAATAAACACCCCCTAACATACATATCTCATAACTCTCAAACTCTCTGTCTCTCTATTGTCTCTCTCTCTCGGCAACTTATACACACACATATCATTATATATTTACACAGCACACATATGATTAATTACACACACACATATAGTTACATATAAACTCATACAACCATACATATTCAGAGATTTTGGGAATTGCTCAACATTATTTTTAAGGTACGGGGTTGTGTACAATATGCTCTTAAATCTCCGGAGTATTTTCTTGTCATCCCTATTTGTACTCTCTTTGCATATGTTGTCTTTTCTTGGAATCCATGTCTTTTTTTGGTTAAATATTATTAAAATATTATTTTGGCTAAGTGCTATGGGACTAAAGGGTCATGAGTAAGGAGCACCTACCAACAGTCCAACAGGCCTCAGGGACCGAGGAATGGTGACGGGTGAGGTGAGGTGAGGTGACTCTTTGCTATGTGACCAAGAGGAACCTGGTATGATGCTCTTGTGGGTGAGCGGGTAAATGGTGTGAACGTGGTGGGTTGAGTGATTGATTTATTTTATTTGATCCGTCGTGGTTGTTCATTGTACTTTTGAGCCTTTATTATTCCTGTCATATTGTATACTTCCCTGTGTGTTATTTTAGATGCAGGTACCATTGGTAGCAGTCATATTGGAGCACATTAGAGTACCGTGTGGGTTCGAATTATTTGGGTCCTAGCCGTGTAAATGAATTTATTTATAATTTTGGACACTCAAATGTAATTTATTTTTATTTTTAAATAAAAATACCCTTTATTTTTGCGGGGCGTCACATAAAAACTCACATAAGGGTGTGTTTGGGTGTGTATAAGCTTAGAACCTCCAAGCTTTCTCTCTCCTCCTTCTCTTTCTCTCCTCTGTCTCAGTTCTCTATCTCTGTCTCGCCTCATCTTCTCTTCCTTCTTCTTTCTTTCTTCTCTTCTCTAGTCCAGAGAATATGTGTTTGTATGGGTATATATATGGATATGTGGATGTGTATATATATATATATATGGATATGTGGATGTGTTATATATCTCACAATATATATAAATATATGGATATGTGGATATATATATCTCACAAGGTCTCTCTCTCTCTCTCTCTCTCTCTCTCTCTCTCTCTCTCTCTCTCTCTCTCAAGACTGTGTAAAACTAGCCCCAAGGCCATAAATGAGTGTATATATAGAGAATTGAAGTGCCATACGTCCAAAGCTTAAGCAAAGAAGAAAACTTGTCTCAGCAGATGCCAATCGATTGGGACATATGGCAATCGATTGGGAAAGATGGCAATCGATTGGTATATTGCCACGTAATGAATTCAGGTCAGCAAAATAGCAATCAATTGGAAAGATAGCAACCGATTGGTATACAAAAAGTAGCAATCGATTGAGATACAAAGGCAATCGATTGGTAACCAAAATTACCAAATGAAATGTAAGGGTTATATAAGTACAAATACGAAGTCTTATTTATTAATACTCTCCAAAAATTCAGGATATTACAGGAAAGAAATCCGAACTCTTGAGTTCATATTTTCGAATGTTTGCTTGTCAAATTCAGATTTTGGATGAATGTAATAGAACTTTTGTGTTTTAATCCAAACAACCCTTAGCTTGTTTCATTGCCGTTCTTTTTCAATGATTAGAAAGATGGATATATGTTTTTACAATCTTGATTGACTTGAGAAGTTTGGATTAAGGATTGAGAGTTTTTGGGAGCTGCAAAGTGTAAGGTTGAATGGAGCCTTAGCAAGAATTTTGCTACCAGAAGAAATTCTGCTAAAGGGTCATTCGACCGGTCGAACGGGGCAACTCGATCGGTCGAAATACTCCTTGCATGAAACCTATTTCTACCCCTTCCAAAAATTATTTAAATGTTTTGATTGGTTCTTAGGGTACCTTTGGGACCCTTTTAACATAAATTCATCCGGTTCGAAATATTATTACGTTATCAAATTTATGCGGATTTTTACAACTTCGGGTGTATCTTTCCCAAAGAGTTGAACACTCATTGTCGTTTTAAGTTTCTTTTCCGCTGCTATACTCTTTTAAATAATTTGGTTGAACCTTGGTGGCGTGCCATGTGTCCTATTTCCATGCGTAGTGGGATGAGTCGTGACATTTTAAGATTTGAACTGGATTATTATTGAAACTGAAATTCAGCTAAATAGTTAGATTTTTTACTTGTTACTTTCGGTATACAAAAGAGTGGCAAATAAAGAGCCTATGTATTTTCTATCCATCCTTGCTTGTAATAGTGACTACATTGTGGGACCGTTGGATTATTTTGCAAAAAATGTACTGTTTAATCAACAACAATGCAGTGGATCTCGGAATTAAACATACATTTTTCACTCAATTGACAATTTGACACTTACACTGCATCCTATCTCTCTTTCCCTTTCTCCCTCCTTCATCACCATATCACACAAGGCGGGTCCAAATACATCGAAACGGGCAACCGATCGAAGTTTTTTGTGAAGCACAAAATTGACCATAACCTATCATCCCCTTATTTTCTTTCCTCATAGATTAGCATCTATCACGTTTTTTTTTTCTTCAGTTTTGCTCTTTATCTCTTATGACCACTGAGATTCAGCTGCAAATCTTCTACAGATTTGACCCACCAGTCACTTTTCAATCATAGTTAAATAACTTGGTTGCAATCGTGTATGAGCATTTATTATCCATCACACCTCATTATGCATATCATTCAACTAATTAATCTAGGATTATATTTCCTTATCTTTTATTTTTTTGTCCTGATTTCTTAGTGACGATTTCTCATTGTGTGTTTTTGTTCTTTTACAATTTTTACTATTCTATTCTTTCTGAATTTTGTTCTTTTATAATTTTTATTATCCTATTCTTTCTTTTTCGCATTTTGGCTTCTCAGTCACTACACCAAAAGTGCAAAACTGGGACGTTTCGCGTGTTTTAATCTGGAACGGTTTTAAACCGTGTCCAAATCAGGGACGGTTTTAGTGTAATCTGGAACGAATTTAAACCGTTCCAAATCAGGAGTGGTTAAAAACCGTCCCAAATGGCCAAAGTTACAGTACCAGTAGAATCCCAAAAATTTTCCCCCCAAAACCCTAAACTTGAGTTGACCTGCGAGCTTATTTTTCCCTAAAAAAACACCTAAGTCTTAATTTTCCCTCTCTTTCTCTCACTCTTCCCTGCGACTTTCTCTCTCCCTCCCGTATTTTTCTCTCTTCTAAGTTCTATCTCCCCCACTGTACACCATCATCTCCGTCGCCGGTGCACCAGTGGCGCCACCCTCTCCCTCAACACTCTCTTCCTCACCAAATCAACCCTCCCTCAACACTCCCTCCCTCACCGAATCAGCCTCCCTCAACACCCCCTCCCTCACCAAATCAGCCCTCCCTCAACACCCCCTCCCTCACCGAATCACCCCCTCCCTCAACACTCCCTCCCTCACCGAAACACCCCCTCCTTCAACAATCAGTTTTATCAATAGGATGAGGCCAATGAGCACCACTCTAAAAACAGAGTGACTGTGGAGACTGAAGACGAAGAGTGATGGGACCCCCCCTGCAAATCTAGGGTTTCATTGAAGAGGTAACTGAAATGGTTAGTTCATACTCTATTTTTTCTTCTCTTTCACACTCTCTGCAATTCTAGCATCTCAGTGTTTTGAAGAAATTAAAATTTTTTACCTGATTGTTAAAAAGAGTTGTGCTTGCTCTGTAACCTAAGAGGAGGGGGAAAAAAAGGGGAAAAAATACGTGCACTGCCCAGCTGAAAGGGGAAAAAAAGGATTATGTGAGAATCCGGATTTTGGAACCTGGTAATTGTATAATTCACAAGTTCATTGGGATCAAAACATAATTATTAAAGAAAATAATATTAGTTTTGGGGTCAAAGTAGAAACTAAAGGGCTAAAGTGTGTGTGTGTGTGTGTGTGTATATATATATATAAGAATTAGAGCCTTTACAAATTCCAAACTGTTAAACCAATTTATGTTCATCTGTTTCTACTTCTACCAAACCATGAATAGCAATTAGTTACATGTTTGCACCACAAATCCATAACATGAACGGGAACATATAAAGAATATGTATATACACTCTAGAATATGGAAAGTAAGAGATTTTAGAGAGGGAAACTAGAGACCCACTTTAGAGGCTATGTGGTAATCAGAAATTCAAGGATCGAGGTAGGCGACTTTTGCCCTGTTAATATGTTCCTAATTAACTATTATTATTTGATATACTTCTCTTAGAAAATGAATTATTATGTTTACCAAAATTATTTAATAATACATTGTTTATATGAAAAATGGACCAAGCACGTGACCATTGTTAAAATGATTTTGACTCAAGTTATTGTAACGAATTATTCTGAACCACGTACTACTTTATTTTATTTTAACAGGTTTGAAAATTTGTTGCCTTTTTTTTTTGTGTATATTGATGATATTGATTTGTGGCCTTGAAGGTGATTAATTGATTTATTTGTGTTTGGTCGTTTTAATATGGGATATTTATTAAGTTTCATTTGTTTCTTGATTCATTTTTATTAGTGCCTTCAAATTTGTAAATCTTACGTTTTTCTTGTAAAATTATATTATTATTAGTGCCTTCTTGTGTTTTGCTCATAGCTGCTGTTAGCTAAATTAGGAGGAGCAAACTTTTGGCTGCCTGGGGATGCTGCTGATTTGGGGTTTTTTGTTTTTGCATGTACTGTTGATTTTTTTTGCCTTGTGCTTGTGCTAACACTTTGGTTTTGAGATGGGCAGGAGGTTGCTTTTTTGGTTTTTTGCTATTTTTTTCTCTTTTTTTGTTTGGCGGTTCCCTTCCTGTTTCTCTTTAAAGGAAGGTTGCTTCATTTTGGTACCCGGGCTGCTTGATTTTTGGGGGCTTCTTTTCTTGGATCCCTTCCATATGGAGGATGTATATAGCGATGCTTTTCTCTTTGTTTAGTTCTATCAATGAAATTTGCCGTTCAAAAAAATATATATATATATATATATCTTCAAGCAAACAACGTTTTGGCGTAACTATGTTGTCTGAAGTGGGAGATCAATGAAGATGTTGCTCATACATTCCAAAAATACTAAAATGGTTGATCTAGTTCTGTGGTTGTATTGTAACTTATATAAGTTATATAAGGTAAAAAAAAAAATCACAGGTTTAGTTTATATCTATCTCATGAGAGGTACTATTGCTATTTTGGCCAATAATATATATTAATTGCATTCGTCACAACATGCTAGTTAGTTGTTAAGGTTGATGATAAATAATCACAAAACCAAAAATTTAAAAATATTATGAGGTTGAGACCGTCTCTAATATTTTTCGTGTTTATGCCTAATGCAAAATGCAGGTTGACAATTTGTCTGCACGACCAGCAAACAGATAACCTTGGTAGTAGCCAAATCTAATTCCTTCACAAGCTCTTGAAACTCTAGCAAGAGGTACCCATCTTTATTTCCATCATAGTTCTGATTAAAAATTTTCGAGAGACACGACTCTTCTTACAGCAAGGTCAATTAAGGAATTGACTGACCATGTTCTCCTTACACTTAGTTATAATAATAGTTGGCGGCAATTGATAGTTGATGTGCATGCGGAGAACCCCCGTGTTCTCCCACATGTGCGGTGGCCTGATTGGGACTTGTTGTGGGGTGAGAACTAACTCGGACCCATAATTGCTTGGTGATCCCCAGTTGGGGCCCACTTGGACGGAGTATACTTGAATTAGTAATTGAAATTGTTAGTAATATGCCTCATCGATTTAAGCATGTGTTGATGTTTCATATTCGATCTCTAAAGCCATTCGTGGTTTATACAAATAAAATGAATAAGAATCAGTAAGACTCCTCAGGAGGAGAATCAAATGGGAATATACAAATAAGTTATTGTGTGAACTTTTTTTGTTGGTTGTTGAGATTTTTTATTTTTTATTTTTGTGTTGACCATATGCACTATCAAGAACTTTGGAGTTATTTAGCGAGGTCATGCTGTCAAATTTTTATCAAATTATCTACTTTTGTTATACACATTCATAACATATTATAGAAACATAACTTTTTTTTTCGTGTCGAGTTTCTTTTGTTGTTTTCCATTTCCTTTAGGGAAAATTTCTTATTGAACCTTGATTCTTGAACTTTATTTTTAGTATGTCATCAAGGATCAACAAAGAGTGGATAAAGGGGAACAACTTTCAGTCTGATGCTTATAGGAATGGGGTGCTAGCATTTTTAAAGTTTGTGCAGGAAAACATGTCTGGGGATAAACATTCATGTCCGTGTAGGCGTTGTCGAAATGGAACTGGGCATATCCATGTGGGTGATATCTTTGTTCATTTGATGGAATATGGGATGGTTCAAGACTATACCTTATGGCATTTCCATGGGGAGGGACCACTTGTAAATCAAGTCCATCAACTACCATAATCTGGGACAGTAATTGATTTTATAGAACCCATTGATGAATCAAATTTTCCCAGATTGGATGAACTTGTAAATAATGCTTGTGAGATGTTCACGAGAGAAGATGGTCCTTCAACTCCTAATTACGAAAGAAGCGATGGAGGCCATGTAACTTCTGAGGTTCCGAATGATCCTCAAACACAAAAAGGTAAGAAGTACAAACGTCTACATCGACTTGCAATGGAACCCTTGCACCCTCCTACTGGTGCATCACGTCATACGATAATGTATGCTCTTGTGAAATTGAATGATTTGAAGACACAATTTAGTTTGTCAGATGGTGCCACGGGCGGTATTCTCGGATTATTGAATGAGTTACTTCCTAAAGGGAATAACTTGACAACCAGTTATGCTGAAGCTAAGAATACGATAAGAGATTTTGGTATGGACTATGTCAAATATGATGTATGCATTAACAACTGCATGTTATTTTGGAAAGAGCATGAACACAGTCAAAAATGTCAAAAATATGGTACTGCGCGATACGTGTTGAGTTCACGAGACGAAAATGGGGAAAAGATAGTAGATGCCAGTGGATTGCCAAAGTTTCGTAAAGTCTCTCAAAAGGTAGTGAGACACTTCCCTTTAATTCCTAGGTTGAAGCGGTTGTACACTATCAAATGGATAGCAGAAAAAATGACTTGGCATTCTCGGGCAAACTCTAGTTTTCAATTTTTGAGACATCCTCGAGATTCCTCAGATTGGGCAAATGTGAACATCATGTGGAGGCAATTTTCTAAGGAGCCGCAAAATGTTCGCCTTGCAATAGCAACTGACGGTTTCAACCCTAACAATTTGTATGGCCGTAGTTACAGTTGTTGGCCAGTCATCATTCAACCTCTCAACCTTCCCCCTTCGTTGTGCATGAAGAGTGAGTTCTCAATGTTGACGGTGTTGATCCCTGGGCCGAGGTCGCCTAAAAGTTGTATTGATGTTTTCCTCCAACCATTAATCAATGAGTTGAAGGTGTTATGGTCTGGAGTGGAAGCTTGGGATGTAGACAAGAAGGAATATTTTCAATTAAGAGCCATGTTGATGTGGGGCATTCATGATTTCCCTGCCTATGGGATGTTAGCAGGTTGTGCAACACAAGGTCATTATGCATGTCCGATTTGCTCTAGGCATACACCTTCTGAATATCTCCCAAAGTCTAAGAAATGTTGCTATCTACGATCCCGCGTGTTCCTCCCTCGAAACCGCCGTTATAGGTTTGACACATCCAACCAAACATTTAATGGTAAAAAAGAGGACTCTATGGCTCCACGTAAGTTAACTAGTGTAGAGGTTGAGCAACTTGTGTCAGTTGTCGATCAACAAAGTGCTATAGAAAAACAGAAGGGGAAGGGGAAGGGGAAGGGGAAGGGGAAAGGGAAGGGGAAGGAGAAGGCAGCAATGGACGTTGACAATGATTCACATAGTGAAGGTGATGAAGATGATCCCATGGTTATCAAGGGTTTCTCAAGAAGATCCATCTTGTTTGATTTGGAGTATTGGAAGGATCATGATACTCGTCATAACCTTGACATCATGCATATTGAGAAGAACGTCACAGAGACTATTTTAGGCACCATTTTGTCAGTGAAAGGATCGTCGAATAAGGATACCATTAAAGCACGGGAAGAGCTAGAGGATCCGCTGAAACTGAAGAGAAAATTGTGGATGCAAGATGTTGAAGGTAGTGTTAAAAGATGAATGCCTCAAGCGCCTTTTGCTCTAGGCAAAGAAGAGAAGATAACCTTTTATCATTCCTTGAAAACATTGAAGGTCCCGATAGGGTTTTCGTCTAACTTCAATAATAGCGTTAGCCTTGACCCCTTGGGATTCGTCAATCTTAAGTCTCATGACTATCACGTGATTATGCAACACTTGCTTCCAGCATTGCTTATGCACTCATTCCCAGATCACAAGCCTTTGTTTAAAGCTATACAACGGATTAGCATATTCTTCAACGTGTTGTGTGCGAAAGTGATTTTCAGGGAACATTTGATGAAGGCAAAACAAGCATTGATAGAGGCACTTTGTGTCTTGGAAATATACTTTCCACCCTCATTCTTTGTGATCATGATCCATCTCATGCACCATTTAGTCGATGAAGCATTGGTAGCTGGACCCCCTAGATATCGGGCTATGTGGTTGTTTGAAAGGGAAATGAAAAAATACAAAAAGTGGTCGCGCAACAAAAGGTACATTGAAGGGAGCATTGCCAATGCATATCTATTACATGAACCTTCTTTGTATGCCATGGAGTACGTATCTCAGAAAGGTGAAGGAACTCATAAACGAAACCTTGAAGCCTATCTTGATGACGAGTTTGATGACTCTACTGGTCAACGAGCTTTGGGTAAAGGCAAGGAACTGATCCTAAATAACGTGCAATTTGAGCAAGCACGCAGATGGGTTTTATTCCAATACCAGGGTGTCCATGAGTGGAGAAGGTATGCATGTAATCGTGCATCACTTCACATATTAATGGTTATCACTGCATATTTGTAACTATGAATATTTATCACGTGCAGAAAATTTGAGTCAACTGTGGGTTTTCAACAAGGGACTACATCAATGCATAGAGTTGATGATTTCATCCCTTGGTTAAGGGTTGAGGCAAGTCTGTATTTATACTTGTTTTTTAATCGTATTATTATTTTATATGACGTATAAAGTCTTGTTTATTTCCTTGTAGGCCTTAAAAGCCAAGGACATGGTCATTTTGCCATACGCAGATGGCCCGCTCCACAGGGTCATAAGCTATAACAAGTTCCAGTGTAATGGTTATACTTTTTCTACTTTCGCACATGAAGAGAATCGCAATATTCAGAGTAGTGGTGTATCCATGAAAGCCTTTAATAAGAAAGGGGTCCTCACTACTTTTTACGGAGTTATTAGACAAATTCTCGATTTAAATTACAACATTTTTACGCATGCGGTATTCTATTGTGATTGGGTTGATGTGGACGACAAGAATGCTTGCAAAATTGACCCTACCTCAAAATTGGTGATGGTAAACTTGAACAAGCTCATGAGTAAAACTGCAATCCATGATGAACCGTTCATTCTTGCATCTCAAGCAAGTCAAGTATTTTATTGCAAGGATGTCAAGCTCAATGGGTGGTCTGTCGTTTTACATACTCCTAAGAGATTGACCAAAGCAATTGATGCACTTGATATTGATCATACAATGTATGACTGCATTCTTGAAGAAAATGAGAAGTTGTGTGAACTTTTGGATAGCGAATTTGTTTAGAAAATGGGAAGGCCCTAGTGGAAGTTGGGTCATTTTTGTGAGCTGTTGCAGCTCTGTTTAGCTTATGTTGTTTATGGAATCTAAAGAAAAATCAAAGGTTTAAGTGTACTATCAAAAGCTTAGATTGTTTAGCTTAGGCTGCTTTTAGTGAATGCAAATGATTTGCATTGAATATTTAATATGAATACCTCTCTTTCTCTCTCTCTCTCTCTCTCTCTCTCTCTCTCTCTCTCTCTCTCTCTCTCAGCATTAAGGAGTTGGAAGTATGTGAATTCGCCTTTTCTCTATTACTTCATTTTTTCTGTTGTCTATATTTCTCCTACATTTTTCCTAGATAAGTATGTGCTGAAACTGATTAGATTGTTTAGCTTAGGCTGCTTTTAGTGAATGCAAATGATTCGCATTGAATATTGAATATGAAAACCTCTATCTCTCTCTCTCTCTCTCTCTCTCTCTCTCTCTAAGCTTTTTATTTAATTTGGTTGATGAGCTTTTTGATTTAAGTTTTAAAGGTTAGGAATAGTTGAAGCCTTGAGGCTTTAAGACTCGAAGAAACACGAAATCAGCATTAAGGAGTTGGAAGTATGTGAATTCGCCTTTTCTCTGTTACTTCATTTTTTCTGTTGTCTATATTTCTCCTACATTTCTCCTAGATAAGTATGTGCTGAAACTGATTAGTTTGTTTAGCTTAGGTTGCTTTTAGTGAATGCAAGTGATTCTCATTGCAAATGTGCTGAAATTAGAAATTATGTGCTGCAACTGGAAAATTATGTGCTGAAATTGTGCTGAAACTGACTAGTATGTGCTGAAACTGGAAAATTATGTGTTGAAATTGTGCTGAGAAACTTAGTAGCATGTGCTGAAAGTGGAAAAATGTGTGCTGAAACTGGAAAATTATGTGCTGAAATTGTGCTGAGAAACTGATTAGTATGTGCTGAAAGTGCTGAAATTGTAAAATTTGTGCTGAAACTGATTAGTATGTGCTGAAATTGTGCTGAAACTGGAAAGTTATGTGCTGAATTGTGCTGAAACTGATTAATTATGTGCTGAAAGTGCTGAAATTGTGTGGTGAAACTGATTAGTATGTACTGAAACTGAAAATTTATGTGCTGTAACTGATTAGTATGTGCTGAATCTAGAAAATGATGTGCTGAAATTGTGCTGATTATGTGCTGAAATTGATTAGTTTTTGCTGAAACTGGAAAATTATTTGCAGAAACTGATTTGTGCTAAAATTGGAACTTTACGAGCTGAAATTTATGTGCTGGAAATTTATGTACCTACAGGGGAGATGTCTCACGTAGCTGATAATTCAAATCCGACAACAAATGGCGTAATGCCTGAGCATGGATCTACCTCCAGGTCGAGGGTTGCTACAGGTTCTTCCGTGGTTGGTGGGTCGTCTGTGAAGAAACTAAAATTTAATGACCATGGACTTCCGGTAGGAGGGGAAGATTCGGCTAAATCCGCTTCTAGGCTGGGACACCTTACGAGAACACATGTCCCAATTTGCTACATTTCGTGGACAAAAGGTTCCAATACAATATAAAAATCAATTTTGGACAACTTATAAGGTATAACATTTTGTTCCTAGTACTATAGACTATATATGTTAGTATTTTTCTAAGTCAAAATCTTACCTTTATAAACATTTGTAGGGAGAATTTCCTGATGTGAAAGAGAGTCAAAAGGACATTTTCATGAAAAAGGCCAACATTGCATGGAAGAAGTTCAAAGGAAAGCTACGAGCAACCTTGGTAGGTGATGATGTTACCAAGTGGAAGGAGCTTGTCCCAATAAATATTAAAAGTGAGGACTGGGAGAAATTTTGTGATAATGAGGCTACAGAATCCCAAAAGGAACTAAGAAAGCGGAACAAAGCTATAAAAGAAAGTTGTCCGACAAAAACCACTCATAATACGGGTCGTGATGGTTATGCCCGACGTGCAGAAAAGTGGAAAGCGGAGCATGGACGTTTCCCTAATCGTGCTGAATTGTGGTTGTATACCCATAAACTTAAAGATGGGAGCTATGCGTCTCATGACAAAGAATTTGCGGTAAAATCATCTTTAAATGTTAATTTTCTTTTTTTTTTCTTTTCTTTTTTTTTCCTTTTACCCCAAACATCATAGAATGATCATTAAAATGTCATTATATGCAGGATAAAGTTGAAGTGCTTCTAAAGTTGTTTCAAGAGAGTGGCGAGGAGGAGACATTGGACAGTGGTCCAATCTTTGAGACATTTGGGAAAGAGAAGAAAGGGCGAGTTCGTTGTGTTGGGTCTACAGTTTCAAGAAATGCTATGATGGCTTCAGCATTTGCACGAGAAATGCTTCAAGAAGTCAACACGAATCATAATGACTGGAGGGAGAAGGTAGATGGCCTTAAAGAAGAAATGGAGGTGTTGAAGTCGACGGTCTTAGACTTTGTTAAAGATTTCAAGAGTGGAAAATTTATGTGTGGTGGCCACGACATTCACACAACTCCAACAACTGGTGCAACTCCCACGCCTACCCCTACACCTCAGTTTTCTAGTCCGAATGAGTTGGTTCCATGCAAAATTCTATCTTATTCGGGTGAGATTTGTGGTTATGGGAGAAAAACGCAGCTCAACGCTGTCCCTTTAGTTCATGGCCATCGCTTGAAACCGAGGGAAGTGCGTGTTATTCTTGACAATATCAAAGTGCACGGTTGTCCGCTTTGGGGTGGTGAACAAGCCTCTTGTAGCACATTGGGAGATGTGGGTATAGGTGGATTTTTGTATTGGCACGACGACCTACTCCCCCCTCTCGACGACACTGATCAAGAATGAAGCTTGATTTCCATGGCTTTTTTTTTTTGTTAGGGACTTCATTATGGACTATGTCTTAGGTTTATTTTGTTTCATGTTGAATTGCAATAGTTTATATATATTACATTGGGGACTTTTTATAAATTGACTGTTGCTATGATTATATTCTGTAATACAGGTATTGTTATTTTTGGTTGCTGTGATGCTGTAGAATTAGTATTAGTTATGTTCCCATTAAAAAAAATCTGGCACCATTCCAGGAACTCCAAACCTGTGCCAAAAAATGTACCAAATTTTTAAATTTTACATAACAAATCTGGTACGGTCTAAAGTCGTGCCAAAATTACGTACCATCACTGGAGCGGTTTTTAGTACTGCTAAAATTATGACCCAAATTTGGGACATGTGGTGAACGACAACTTGGCCATGTGTTGACTAACTAATTTGGCCACGTGGCACTAATCTGGCACGGTTTTAATCCGTACCAACAAAGTGTTCCAGACCCCGAAAATCTGGATCCCTTTGACCAAAATTTGGAACGGTTTTAAACCGTGCCAAAAAATTAGGATCGGCCATATTTGGTACGGTAAATAACCGTTCCAGATTTGGTCTGGTACGGTTTTAGTCCAACCCAATTTAGCGTTTTTGGTGTAGTGAGTCACAACTCTGGATGAGCGTGCGTGTGATTTCATATATATCTTAATCTTTGGATTTCGTTAGTAAGTTCATGTTTTATTTTTGAATTTATTAATAAGATCTCATTCCAAAGGACTTGATAGCTACATTAAAGAAAATGCCATCATGGGTTCTTGCAATGTCTCAGGTTTTCTTGATTCTTTTATTGACTCGAAGTTGGTCTTAGTTACAAATCATATTATGGCTTCCCCCGGAGGACCTATTGTACTAACTTGTAGTTGCTATATTAGTGTATAAGACGGAGATATTTTATTCATGGTTGTAAAAGACTCTCATAACTTACACGTGTTGTAAAAGATCCAAGTGCAAAGTGTTTATATAGAAGATAGTAGTTTGCATGTACACCATTTTTTTGGTTTTTTATTTACTGTTACACTCTCACTTACTCGAACTTTATAAACTATGTGCTCAAATTGATGTTACATAGAGTAATTCCGTGTTATTTCCCCCCTTCTTTTATTAATTTATAAGATATTAACGTTATTCTTTTATTTATTTTTTATGCAGATAGAGCGTAGAGTTGGTGAATTACTCGTTAGAGTGTTCAACAATAAAAAAATTAAAAAAAAAAAAAAAACAATTCATTATTGTCTTCATGTTGTGGGACTTTTTTTTTTTTTTTACTAAACGTGTATTATGGAATTTATTTACTAGCTAGAATGTCGGATATATGAAAATTTAAGTTATGTTGGATTTTTTTTTTGTAACCTATTATGTATTTTTCGGATATATGAAACTTGTGTAATGTTGAATGTGATATTTAATATTATTTTATATTGGACAAGTTTGGATTATTCTATATTTATAAATTGAACAGGTTTTGAAATATTACAGGATTAAAAATAAATATTGGATTGCACTGGTATTGTTGGGGTAACTTTTAATAGAACAAAATGGGCAAGGAATCATATTTTCTTTACTAATTGGTAAGGAACTAATTTTGCCTTGCTAAAAGTCTCCTTTAACAAGGAAATTATTTCGTTACCTTATGTTAATATTATTTGCAAAGAAATCATATTCCTTGCTAAAAACGACTCTTAGTAAAGAACATATTTATTTGCCTTAAACTTGGATATTTAGCAACGAAATTTTTTTTTTTTGCCAATTGTCCAAATTACAACACAAAGACAGGTTTTTTTTTTTTTTTTTTTTTTGCAGGAAATTAGCATTTAGCAACAAAACACCTGAGCACTAGCAAAGAAAAATTTTCCTTGCCACATGTAGAATTTGCAAGGAAATTTGTTTCGTTGCTAGAAGCTTTAGAGAGGAAGCTTCTGCAAGGAATTGAGCAACGAAAAATTTTCCTTGCAAAGGGTTTTGTAACGTAATTGTGGCCTTTAGGAAGGAACTTTTTCTTTGCAAAAACCAATTTTTGTTATAGTGGACCCAATTCTCATTCCTAATATTGATATATGATCTGATTGAATAATGCTATGTTTTTAAAATTTTGTATCGATCTCAAATGGTTCCCATTGGTAATAGGACTACTTTGTTTTAATTGAAGGATGTTAAAGTGTTCCATCATTTTTTAATGTGCATGGTTCAACTGTCACATGTGTTTGAAAATATTAAGGAAACAAATTTTTTTTCTTCTTTTAATCATTTGATATAGTGACCTCGTATGAAAGCATAAATGTCAGGACCTAAAAAGAGTACAAAGGTTCAAACCCTAGTGTAACATTAGATCATCAAATTACACAATCTTGAACTAACACAAAAATTGATATCGCAATCAGTAACTGTAGTGGATGCTCAAGTTAAATTTGCCTTTGTTCGTGACTTTGTGTGTTGAGGTGTACGTAGGCCTTTAATTAGATGGCTATTTTTTTTTTTTAAAGTAATGTTATATTTTTTAAAGTTTGAATCACAAATGCTTCTCAAATATATATGATATGAGATCATTTTAGCATCTCTAATTAAAATTCAGTGAACCCAGTGTCACATATATTTGAAAAACATTTGAGATTCAAAATTTGAGAAAATCGCATCACTCTTTTTTTTTTTTTTGGTCAAATCGAATGGCTATTGTGGTGTTAATTTGGCACCCGAACTTAGTTAAACTTAACAAAAACACGCCACAATGCTGTAATTTGCACTATACTTTACAATATATATATATATATATATATTTTTTTTTTTACACAGCCAAAGAACTTTTTTATTAAAGGGTGAAACACCATCATTGGATACAATGTCATTAAGTCCTATCAACAGCCTCTAAAGAGAGACAGAAAAAAAAATCAACACCTTAATAAAAGCCAATTCCCATCGAGAACCTAAAAAAAGCAAGTACCAAAAAAGGCCTTACAACATACCCACAAAACCAAAACAAAAAGGCAAACTTAAGTTAGAGATACTTTACAATAGTTAAATTTAAGAGAATTTACGTTTGTAGTATACTTAAATTCCGCTAATGTATAGGCAAATAATACTCTTTGTGATGTCTATAATAAACGACATAGTGTGTCGTGCTCACCTATTACACGGCACAATGTGTGCTGTCCACCTATTACACGGCACACACTGTCGTTTAATACTGAACGGGTATACTTCTCTTATGACATTGAGTGTGCCGTGTTATTCGTACTTCCATCCACACGGTATTGTGCCTGCCGTGTACTTACTACAGGACATTGTTGTCTGTACCATCTACATCACAGCTATGTGCACCAAATCTATACCACAACTTAGCAAAATTTAAGCTAAATTTACGATACAACCACTGTGGATGCTCTTGGGCTACTTACAAAAAGAGCTTACCGTGGAAGCGCACCTCCACAATCATTGAACCGAAAGCAATAGCCACAAGTTTTCACCGGCACGTGTTTTGTGCCGACTTCCAATAAAATATGGCACTTTTGATGTGGGACTTACTTGGGCTGGGTTAGGTACAACCCACAAGTACAACTCAGCCACACACCCTCCACGTTGCTAGCTCAATGATAGTGGCTAGCCCATGCCAGACACCGAGCCGCCACGTCCATGTCCAGATCATCATTTCCTCGTACGGGACCGACATTCGACCTTTTTTTTAATGCCACCTCTCATTCTCTAGTTCCACTCTCACTTCATTCAAACAGATCTTAGCGGCTTAGCCAGCCGGCTCCGTATGTATTTGGAGCACCGTCTCATTCGTGAGATGTTATTGAATGCGTCTGTCACACCGCATCATTATGTGGTGTGCGGTATCACGCCTTAATCACATGAGATCATTTGACTATTAAAATTACGAGGACTTGACAAGTGAGGAAATATGTTGCTTAATATCAGTAAATAATTGTCATTCTATTTTATTTTAATGTCACATGATTCAATGTGATTAGAACGTCACACCATATTAATGTCTACCCATATCAACGTCAGCGTAAGATATGATGTGACGGGCTCACCAAATAATTTTTCTTCATTTGAGCCTTATAGGTTGGTTTTGGGCCCACAATATGAGAGCTTAGTTACAGAGTATATTATTACAGTATAGCGACCAACTCCCATCAAAAATATATAGGGACCAACCAAACAGCCAACCGTGCGGCGGGTGGATGCTAATTACATTCAATTTCCAAAAGTACGCCTACGCTTCTAGTACTTTAAGGTACTTCAAGAGATCAACTTGACTTGTCTGATGGCCTTTTAATTGAAAGTTAAGAGTTCGAAACTCTGTCGATATAATGGGTTGCAAGGTCGGCCTCAAGTAGTCTTGATAATTTATATTTAGAGTTTGGTGTGAATTCAAATACTACCTCTAACATGTCTCCGTAATTTATCCAATGCATGTATTAAAAGGTAGTGCACGTGCCAGGTTTGAGAAAAAATAAATAAGTAAAAAGTTTAAATACAAAGTACGGAACCGAAAGAAAGCAAGAGCGTTGGCAGGGGGACCAGCTCCGTTTCCATTGATTTTGAGTTTTTGACCACATTTTGACTGAGAGAGGGGTACATGTGTGTACGTCTGAATAACATGGAAATACTTCAGAACATTTTTTTGGGTGTTAAGATTGTTGGGATTTTTTACATCGGATGTGGAAAGAGTAGGTGGTCGATGTAATATAAGTGTGAGGGAAAGTCTTACCTCACGAGTTAGCTTTTGGGGCTGAGAAGGCCACTCAACACTGGCATCAGAGCTCAAGGTACAACATCTTAGCCAATAGCCACAAGAGAGACTAGTCAAGGGTTTGCCAATCAAAAGTCCGATGTGTGAGGGAGAGATTGTTGGAATTTCCCACATCGGATGTGGAAGGGGCAGGTGGTCGGAAAAGCATCACCTCACGAGCTAACTCTTGGGGTTGAGAATGCCCAAAATCACGCAACAGTTCCTGCTAATCCTCTCACATAAATAGTAAAAACTAATAACTAATGAACTCAGAAAAATGTAAACACAAATAATTGATGAACTCAGAAAAATGTTCATGTAAGGGGAACAGCATGAACAACACCCAAAAAAAATATACTGAAATTGTGTCCATATATGTATATACACACAAAGAGATTGTATATATATAATCACGATAGTTGGTGGTGGCAAGGAAACGTATCGGTCACGAGCAAAATCAATAATGTTAATACATGGAAGATTATATCTAATATCTAAGTACCAAAACATTTTAATTATATGGTTTTCTGGATAAATGATAATATGACTAGCAGTTGTATGAATCTTTCAATAAGCAAGGTGAGCTGCCACTTTCTAGTAGCTACTTTCTAAATCAATGCTACAATTGTTCTTTCAGGTTTTTTTTTTTTTTTTTCTATTGTAAAAATTCATTTTTCATATATGTGCATATGTAGACACCATTGTGTATTAATTAGTTGATCTTTAACATTTTGACATATAGTACTATATGGGAGCGGAGCGGATCTCACAACAGATCTTCTTAATTAGAATGTGAAGTTGTAAATTAATGATGATTGCTCGCGGGGCTTGTGTAGGTGGAGAGTTCACTCGCGTAAATGCATGGTTCATAGTGATTGTAAGATATATTGCTACCAAATTAATTTACTGCATAATCATTCAAGTTAATCATATTTTGCCTCTAGTGTCGTTGGATTAGTGGTCTATATTGTGAAATTTGACATGCTTTTCTTGCAAAACTATCCCTTCCAGAAGCAAAATCATGACTGCAATAATTAAATCCAATAAGACTGCTACCATTTTTAATTTAGAGAGAGAGGTATATAGGACAAAACTTAACGGAAATCATTCACACTCCAATTCCTTAATTGATCCACGTGTCAGTGCCTTACTACCATCGCATGGGATATCCAAGAAAGAAAGCAAGAGTCACTACATCATGGGTCCAAACATAGCCAACAAGAAATGGTAGGGTCTGCCGTCTGCAAACGAAGTTTAGGGCAATTTAGGGGCAACCTTACCCCATTTAGAGAGAGTAGAGAGACACAAAAAGAAGGTTCAACTTTTAGCAGGAGACTGTTCTATATATATATATATATTAATGGGATGATTAACTTTCAGTAGAATTTAAAGTCGGTTTATTGTTTTTTTCTAAATTTAAACAATATTCATTTTTTTTGTAAAATAAAAAAAAAGTTATCAAATTTTACATAACATTGTAGAGCAATTCTTTTCAACGTTTGTGAGCAGTTCTTCAAAACGTAGGGAATAACTCGTTTCAAAGTCAAGTGCAACTCTTAACAACATCGGGAGCAAGTCTTCCAAACGTTAAGAGCAATCATCACAACGTTGTAAAAATAAAATAGATTAAAACACCAAAAAAACAATTCAAAAGTTGATGATATTTTTTTTAATTTTGTTGATGATGTTTTAATTTTTTTTAATAATTGTTGATATTTTTTTAATTTTAAAAAAGAAATAAATTAACTTTTAAATTTTATACAAAAAGTTGACTGAAATAGAATTATCTCTTTATTAATTATGAATAAACCCGTCATTTGTGCATTTTTTTAGTTTGCCTCCTATAATCTCAAACGGATGATTTTTGGACTATGCAATTGTGTGGGACAACTTGCATATAGGTTAATGAAATTTGCTGTTCAAAAAAAAAAAAAAAAAAAACTTGCATATAGGTTACAAATGAAAGGTCAAACCAAAAAAATGCGTCAACTGGAATTAATCATTTTTCCCATATTGTCATTTGTCCCATTTTTTTTCTTTGTGTGCATGGTTGTAGTATAATTTTGAAGAAGTTTTTCAATACCTTGAGAGTAATTTGTGGCATCTTTACGTGATATCATTCAATCAATAGAATTGTGTATTTTGGATGCACCCAACACAAAGTAGAACTACTTGCATATAGAGGTGTGACTCACTCAAAATATCGAATGCTATTGATTGAAGGGTAGCATTTAGATTTGGAGGGTTATAAGTAAGGTGATAAGACCATCTCCAACAGCCGCAACATCCCCTTGCAGCAACCCAATTTGACCTGTCATGTCAACATTTCCAGCTCCAACAGAGGAGGCAAAGAACTGTAGCAAAGTTGCTGATCCACTCAACCAAGGCAAAGTTGATGCGGTTGATGATTGCAGCAAAACAATATTTTCAGATTAAAAAATGAATTTCAGGCAATGAGTTCTCAAACGCAATTGCATTCTTTACAAATTAATTTCACAAAAACCCCCAACCTTCCACCCCCGATTACAAATTAATTCTCAAACCTACCACTGAACCATCTTTCCACCCTTCTACCACCGAACCACCCTTCCACCACCGATTCCCCCATTGAACCACCCAGTGATTCCACCACCGAACCTCCCTTCTAGCCCCACCACTGAACCATCTTTCCACCCTCCCACCACCGAACCACCCTTCCACCATCGATTCCACCACTGAACCAATAAAATATGTCTTTTGCTTGAGAGAGAGAGAGAGAGAGAGAGAGAGAGAGAGAAAGGTGGTGGGTTTTGCTTTAATTTCTATAAATCAATTGGGGGTTTGGGAGGTGGGTCTTAAAGAGAGAGAACATGGTTAGATACACATTTGGGTATGATTTTAGAGAGATAGAGAGAGATGGGGGGTTTCAGAATGAGTAATATTTGGGACACAACCTTCATGCAACTTTTGTACAACCTCCCCAAAAGATGTGTCTATCTCTCTCCTGTGATGTCACTGGACCCCACAGTGACACAGGAAAGAGATAGATACATCTTTTGGGGAGGTTGTATGAAAGTTGTATGAAGGTTGTGTCTCAAGTATTACCCTTTGAGAATTCAGTAAATTAATTAAATTGGGGGTTTGTGAAGTTGGTGTTTTTAGTTTTTTAACATTAATTTAATTCATAGAGAGAGAAATAGTGCCTACAATTGTTGGATATTTTTAACCCAAATCTTCACCCTTTATTTGTTACCAAACGGTCATAAAATTTTTAAAATGCAACTGTCATAAAATTTTATGACAGCAAGCTAGCTGTCGAGTATAAAAGTGATAAAAATAAAATTCATTTT
This sequence comes from Hydrangea macrophylla, assembly GCA_033977485.1. NCBI lineage: Eukaryota > Viridiplantae > Streptophyta > Magnoliopsida > Cornales > Hydrangeaceae > Hydrangea > Hydrangea macrophylla. The sequence goes on along the minus strand of CM066982.1, from coordinate 83,984,653 downwards.
TTAAAAAATCGCAAATAACTATAAATACAGGGCATAAAAGTGATAAAAAGAAGTTTGAATATAAAAATAAGCAAAAAGTATATATACATTAAAATAATCACTATTTGGTGCATCCTTTGCAGTGCAGAAATTTTATTCATGCAGCAAATGTGTTTTTGTGCATCAAATGAGTCATTTGATGCGTGAGTTTTGACATTTCCTTTGGAGATGGTCTAAGTATGTGACTTTTTTTTTTCTTTTCAAAAAGAGTTTTCAAATATGGGATAAGAACAATGCTACATACAACATTTTATGAAATTCTTTTCAAAATGAGTGGCCCAGATCATTTCGATGCACAAATTCTTTCTGATGTGATAAGTATGTGACGTTGGTTTCTCTGACCAAGGATGGATCTAGGCCCCCCCCCCCCCCCCCCCCCCCTAGGTTTAGAAAAATACACTTAATTATACTACTATTATTAGTAAATATATGTTCTCGCCCCCCCCTAAACTTTTTTCTAAATTATTAAGCTCGCCCCCCGTTAGATTTTTTTTTAAAAAAACTTATGTGTATATGTAATTTTTGAAAAAGTTTGGTGTATTTATAAATGTAAATTCTGAATTTAATTTACAAATTGCTCCATACCTTGTTGATTCAAATAGTTTGTATTTTTCTCTCGTTATATAGTTATCTTATTATAAAAAATGTATAAGTAAACGTCAAAAAAATTTATTTCGGGAGCGCTGCTCCCAAACCCCCATATATTTTCACCCCCTAGACTAAATTTCTGGATCCGTCCGTCTCTGACGTAGCCCGTTTACTTCCAGTCTCTCTCTCTAAAACAGTAAAACTATCTGAAATAAGCACTTCAGAACTAATCTATGAAACAGAACATTTTCTATTAAGGGGTCTTTATCAGTGGCTGGTGGTGGATCGAGGCGCACCTCTCTCTCTCTCTCTCTCTCTCTCTCTGCCATTTATGCGCCACCTTTTTTCGCGCTAAAAGAACATCCCCACCAATCTAAGTTTCACTGCCGACAACGAAAGCACTTGATCATCAAGAAATCTAAGCCAGCCAGTGGCATATTCACTCATCATTAGGGTTTCTCTCTCTCTCTCTCTTCATATTTGGTGGTTATATAATTATAACCGCATCGGCTCTCCATTTTCCCATTCCTCAGCCTTTCCTATTTTTCTTGATCAACCCATCGATGATCCTCGGGATCTGATCCGACAACTAGACAACCTCGACTTCAGTAGTGTGTGTGTAGAGTACAAATTAAAACAGTCGAGGCTTTCAAGTCCCGAGGACATATAAAGTTGTTCTATCCATATTTGTTTCTCTTGTTTAATTAATTAATTCGTTTAATCCATCTAGCTTCCTTCTATAGAGAATAGCCAAGCTTGTGGTCTCGATCAGTCTACATTTGTACAAGCAAAGGTTTGGTTTTTGGAGAAAGATTGACCATACTGCTCTAGCTACTCAGATCTCTCTGTGCATGTTCAGAAAATTAAGGGTATTAATTCTTTCCCTCATCTCTCTCTCTCTCTCTCTCTCTTGGCTCTTTAGGGTGGCATTTTATGTGGGTCGTTGTTTTTTGATATTATGACTATAAAATTGAGACCCCTTTGTTCATGATGTTAAAGGATATGGTTTGGATTAGAAGCTTCTCTCTGCCGATCTGAATGATGTCTTCGATCTATTGCCATGATTATTTCATGCATGTCTATGAAAAAGTAAATAGATTATTTATGCATTATAACTATATATTTATTTCATGTGATTAATTATTTCATCTCTATGAAAGCTACATATATATATATATATATATATTAGCTAGCTAGCCATGTAATATAACAACTTATTTCGTATATATATATATATATATATAATTCTTTTTCTCTTTTCTTTTTGCTCATCCGATTCTCAGGTTTTTGGCTTTACATGGTTCGGCAAATAAAAACTTGAAATTATTGCGGATTTGGTTTGATGTAGATCTCCAACATCATAATTACATGTTCCATAGCATAAGAAGTACTACATAAAAGGGATGGAGGGAGTACTACATTGTGTAGTGATTCAGGGACGGATTCAAAAATATAATTTAAGGGCGAGGTTCAATTTTTTCAAATATAAATAGATATTTATTTTTTCAAATTCTGGGGCGCGGTCATTTTGCATTCCCCTCTGGATCCATCCTTGCAGTCATTAGTTATCATAGTCAATATGTGTATACATATATACATATGAGAATTCAATATATAGTTTTATTCCAAGAGCCAAAATTCCTAGATCACTCAATAGAATTGAGTTTCTTTTTAGCAGGAAAAAGGAAAGAACTAAAATTTTTCACTCAAATTTAATTTGTTGAAACTAAAAGCAAGAATGGATCGACTACGAATTTACAATTCATAGGCTTAGCCCTTTCTTTTGGTTCAACCATGAGCACAAAAAAATGTTGTCTAGGTTGGATTATTTATAGGTGTGAGGATGCATAAAAACATTTTAATTCATAAACCATTTATAATTTACTTTTTTCAAAAGTGCTACTCATGAAATTAATGATGAAAAAACATGCATGATTTTGTTCATTTGTCTTCTTTAAAATGTAATCGACTATAGGCATCAGCAGGAAGATATGTATTTGGATGACAGTATTTCGGATTTGCATGCTTAAGATGCCATATATAAAAGGTTAATTATATAAGAGTGATATTTTTCTTTAATCTTTTTACAAAGCTGTTTATGTAAATTTTATACTATATTCTTATTTTTCAAAGTTACTTCTGAGTTTTATATCTCTTATATAAATTCAAAATTATCTTTCAATATCCATTGATCAACAAACAGAATTTCAAAACTATTTCACAATTTAAATTGATGTCAGTACGTTTTCTTTTTTTTCTTTTTTTTTTCTTTTTTTGAACAGCAAAAAAATTTCATTAGAAAATACCTCAAAGGCCTAGTAAGATACAACACCCAAAAGAGATCTCCAAACGGAGCCTAAGGACATCCTGAATCAGAGAACAAAAAAAAAAAAAAAAAAGATACCCAACCCCACAACTCCCCCATAAAATGGGGAACTCACTCAAGAAACAAGGACACACCCACAAAACTGAGCATAAACCCACAGCAAAGAAGATGACCAGTTCAACTAACAACGCCCAGATAACTTCTAAGCACATCAGCTTTATCAGTCCTTAACATGAGTGTTGTGCTGGTGCTGTTTGTAAATCATGAGTTACATTTTCCCTTCAAAGAAAAAAAAAAAACAATTAAAACTATCCTTATTTACATTATCCCTTCAATTAATACAGAGGACTTCTTTTTTTTTTTTTTTGGCTAAGCAAATATTTTATAACACAATAGGCACAAGGCCACAAGCAAGTTACATTAAAGAACCAACAGTGTCAAAAATCTGAAGATCACCCTACAACAACACTCGGAAAAATTAAACCACAAAACAGCGCCGCTGGTGAACCCAAAAAGTGGATGTGGAATGGTGTGCTCAGATTTTTGGAATTAAAAGTGGATCACTACCGTTTTCTTACCTTGGAATTCCTATTGGCACTAAGTTTGATAAACAAAGTACTTGGGGTCCGATCATAAATAAATTCAAAGGTAGGTTGGCATCTTGTAAAGGCAGATTGTTATCTTTTTGGGGTAGAATCTCGCTAATTCAAAATGCATATTGTGCCTCGATCAGAGCCAATTTTCTTTTCCATATTCTAAAATTTTAAATACCTTTTGTATCCTTTCAATAGAATTATAAACGATGTAAAAGAGAAAGATAACTGGGACAATACGATATTTTAAATCTCTGGTTGAATTTATTCTATTGGAAAAGAATGTATCAATATTCAATATTTATAAACGAATGAAAGTATATGAATTTTTTTATTTTTTCCAATGAACTCATGTGTGCCCTAGCTTTTCCTTGTTTCCTTTTCTCCTTAAAAGTCTATGACTTTAATTTTGTTATCTATTTTCAGAAAATATAATTGTCAGATCAAACAACATAGCCTGCTAAAATTCAATACAAATATAATTAAAAAGAAAATTTTCTCTTTATGTATCTATGGCAATTCATGCATGACATATTAGCAGCTTGGATTTTCAATATTTTTGCCAGTAATTCTTTCTTAATCAGTCACTCCTCTAGACATTCATCACTTAATTACCAGTTGTTCCTTATTGTCCTTGAAATAGTTTATTGCTCCCTCTCCCTCTGTCCCATATTAAGAGTCTTTGATACTATTTTTTGATGTCCTATTTTAAGAGTCCTCTTTGAAAAGTCAAACTACTTTAATGCACACTTCCAAATTTGCCCTTTATTATATCAAACTCTTCCCTCTCTTTTTTTTTTTTTGATGTAACACTACAATTTTGAATTTCAAAAAGGGCAATATTGAAAAGTGAAAAATCTCACTAAAATCAAGGTAATAAGTTGAAATTCCCAAAAAAGACTTTTAATATGGGACGGAGGGAGTATGATTTTTTTTTTTAAAGGAAAAGAAATAATCATGTAATCCTGCAAAGGAAGCTCAGAGTTCTTCATTTGCTTCAAAGTACGAATTGTCTAATTTCATGAACTAATTTATTTTAAATTATCTGATTCAGTCATCTTTAGTTGAAATAAAATAAATTGATAACTTTGAATGCTAAATGGATTGCAGGTCTCAGTTCTAAGAGAGGGAATATGAACACTTTTGCACATGTACCCCCAGGTTTTCGGTTCCATCCCACAGATGAGGAACTTGTTGATTACTACCTTAGAAAAAAGATTACTTGCAGAAGAATTGACTTAGATGTCATTAAAGATGTTGATCTCTATAAAATTGAGCCATGGAATCTTCAAGGTATTACAAAGAACACAATAATTTCTTTTTTTAAAAGAACACTCTAATTTCATTAATGTCTTATCTGATCTACTCTTTTCGTTTCTGGATTTAGAGTCCGTTTGGTATTGCTGTGAGATCGAATAAGAAATTTTTTATTAATCTTTTTTTTTTTTTTTTTGTAAAAGAGATTTATTCTACAGTGTTGTTCTTAAAAAAATGTTTTGCATTTGGTAGGGATGACAGATTTTCCTGGAGAAGAGTGTCTGACAATTCATCTAGCTGAAAAAGTCATTTATCATATAATTAGATGCAAAAAGGTTTAAAGGACAATATAACCCCACCATTATTGGAATATTGTTGTTTTTTTAAAAAAAATGAGAAGGAATTTTGAGATAAATTGCAATTTTAATGAAAATTTGTTCAAAAGTTCTCGGTTCAACTTTTTGAAATAACAACAATTTTGTTGGTTTTAAAATAATCTTTTTTTAATCTTTAAAATAAAGTTGATTTTTGACAAATATATAAACATTTGGTGGCCAAACATGCTCAAAATTTTCAATAATGAATAATTATCTCAAAATTTGATTGCCAAATGGACTCTTAAAGAATGACAAGAAAAGGAAAGGAAAAACGAGAAGTAAAAACTATTTCACGTTTTCCTTCGTGGTCAAATACTGTACAATAAAAAAAATTTAAAATGTGTTACGAAATCAAGAAAAGAGGAGGGGAAGTGTCTCATAAAAATCTTTTTCACTATATTCCCTTTTCATTTTTCTTTTTTTCTCACTGTATTCTTGAGTAATCAAAACAGTTTTTTTTTTTTTTTAATCACTAAATTTATGAACCAAACAGAGCCTTCAATTTTCTACAAAATTGCATGATCATTACCACAAAATCACCTTTAACTATTTTATAAAATTTGAACAGAACTATGCAGAATAGGAACAGAAGAGCAAAATGAGTGGTACTTTTTTAGCCACAAGGACAAGAAATATCCAACAGGGACTCGAACAAATAGAGCTACAACAGCTGGATTTTGGAAAGCAACTGGGAGAGACAAAGCCATTTACTCTAAGCATGAATTGGTTGGAATGAGAAAGACCTTAGTTTTCTATCAAGGTCGAGCCCCTAATGGACAAAAATCTGATTGGATTATGCATGAGTATAGGCTTGAAATAGATGAAAATGCTACCCCTCAGGCAAGTCTTCTCATTTGTTCCTTACCTACTTTTAACTTCGAATGCTTCTAATTAATTATTAACTAAGCTGTCTCAGAAGAATGGGGAAAGAAAAAAAGAAAAAGAACTAAAAAAAATATTTTCCTATATATGTGATTGTACTTCTAAATTTAGCATTGTACTTCTAATAGGCGCGCAACAAACTGGATCAAAGTTATTCTCAACGAGTCCACCAAAGTGATCCTTTTACATTTGTTTAATTAGGTCGCTCCATTAATTAGCTTTCTTCACATACTCAAAGAAGAGGGAACTTACACTCTAATTGTTCGACTTTAAAAGCCAAATGGTGTCATTAATTAACACCTACAAAAGACATTACCTAACCCGTAAGTGAAAACCTATATATAAGCCTTAATTTCATGGGATTTTCTGTGAAAGTACAACACACAAGTAAATGAATAAAAGAGAAAGCAAATAAAAGAGAGGGTGTCCAAAAATGAGTGCATTCATTCAATGGGTGCCTAGCTAAAGTCCAATTTGTTGAGAAGTTATTCAATGTCGAACTATGTTATCAGCATGTCATGGTTTGACGCTCTATCCACATGCATCCAGGTGAACATGACAATAATTGTAATATTAAGTAAACATATGAAAGTAATTAAATGATAATTTCATGCTTGTACGTGATTGGAATATCACATGACTACATCAGCGTGACGGTGCAGGGTGCATGTGACAGTCACCCTTGACAATTTTTCAAAATTGTCCCTTCTCTATTAAATGTAGAACATCCTATTTTTCTTTGTTTCCAAAATATGTTAGCAGCTACAATGATGAGCGATTACATATGCTCTCATCTTTTTCAAAACAGGAAGAAGGATGGGTCGTATGCCGAGTATTCAAAAAGAGAATAACAACCATTCGAAAAGCAAGTGATCACCACGAATCACCAATTTGGTACGATGATCAAGTCTCGTTCATGCCTGATTTGGATTCACCCAAACAAAGCTCTCAATCAAATCTCACCTATCCCTATTCTTGCAAGAAAGAGTTAGATTTCCCTGATTACCACATCTCCCACCACCACTTCCTCCCTCTCCCACTTCTAGAGAGCCCATATGGTACTATTGGAACCACTTTTCAATCCTCTTCACTCACACAACATGTTCAACAAATTAGCCATGATCATCACAACTTGCATTCGAGTAACTACCATATTGATCAAAACATCAATGATCAAGCAGTGGATCAAGTCACAGATTGGCGCATTCTTGACAAGTTTGTAGCTTCTCAACTTAGCCAAGAAGATGCTTCAAAAGAAAATGACTTCTCAAATGAAACCAATGTGTTTCAATTCTCCGGCAGCAATAGTTTGATTGTCCGACAATTGAACAAGCCAGAAGATCCCTCGACATCAACCTCAAGTTATCAAATTGATCTGTGGAAATGAAATTAAGCTTATAGAATTAGTAGAGTGAAAGAATATACTAATCATAGAAAGTTCATCTATATATAAACCTATATATTCAGAAAAGTGGAAGTTTAATTTCATCCATGTTCATGTACATAATAAAGCTAAAACAATACGTAATCGATCTTAACCGTTGAGAAGTGGATACACAACAGTAGTGTTTATCTGTAATGGCCATTATTATGTTGCCTATACTATATGTTTGAAATTGTACGTGCTGTTTATGTAATTTCCATGTTTCGGATTGATTTGCTAATTGTATATGTTTATATTGAAATTGTACTAGAATTATACTTTAGATTTCTTTCACAGTCCATGCAACTTTGCCTCTCTACGTGTAGCTCCTAATTAATTTTGCCTCTTTGCATTAAATTTTAAAGTTCACAGATATATAAGAAGAATGGAAACCATGCATACGATCAATTCCTTAGCTAATTAGCATGTGTGATCATTAGATTGTTGTAAATTTCTGAATTTCTCCTTTAATTTCGACCTAGCTAGCAGACCAATGAAGAATTAATATTGGTAGATTAAGTTCAATTGAATCCCTGCTGTAATTGTGAGTTTTTGATGAGTCAAAAATTAAAACCAAATGCAAATCTAGTTATCTCTTTGATGTCATGTAATATATATATCTTTTTTTCTTGGGGCGATGGTTAATTCAATTTGAAATTCAACAGTATCTATGCATGATATATATATATATATATATATATCTCACGTCGACGTCGGTTGGAAGAGATTGTGATATCCCATGCACATCTAGTGGGGGTTCATCAAAATGCAATTCGTATAAAAGGCATCATAAAGTTGCTACTAATTAATAACTTGAGCTTATATGCATGGGGCATATAATTGGTAGGCCATTAGTACTTCAGTTTACTGAACCAACTTACTTGAGACTTTACACTATCGCCTGAAAGAGAATTGATACAGGTTTGACACGTGGACAAAACGAAAAAGCTAAAGTTACTCATCTGGGATATGTGTAATCACTTTAACATGACTTGCGAAATGCGTCGCAATCTACCAGCTTGGACACATATATAGTAGTACTATATGATTGGCATTGCTTGTATAACAAGTTTGCCTCCACAAATCTTGTCTTTTGAGCCATGCAACACCCATCAAATGACCTTACTTTGAAGGGAAATGTATGTATATATGGTGTTGTCCCCATTACTTTCTAAAGGTTGCTTGGTAGATCAGTCTCTCACAACAATTGTGTATATTCTATCAATCTAAAAGCTTACCAAATTTGTTCTCCAAAAAAAAAAAAAAAAAAGCTTACCAAATTAACAAATATGGGAATTTGAGTCAAAAGTTTTATATACAACAGACTTTTTTTTTTTTTTTTTTTTTTTGGGGAGGGGGGGGTTTACACCCCTAAAATTTTACATACTTAAAAGAGTGGAAATTTTGCAACATTGATATTTGATTTGATATGAGTTTCACTAGTCAAGGAGTTTTGATCAAAACTAAAAACGAATTATCTTTTAAACACAAATAATCTAGTATAATGGCATTTTTACCAAATTTCTATACACGCGCGAACAGATTGAAAACAACATAAAGCCGGGGATATATAAGAAGAAACCTCATTGGTGGTTTAGGAATTAAGCATGATAAACATGACCAAATACTAGCTATTCAGGGATAAACTGTGTGTGTAGAGAGAGACAGAGGAAAACAAATAAATAAATTAAACGATAAAAGAAAGACATATCTATATATTACTTATCAAGAAACAATTCTCTACTCACCATACCCTTTTTCTAGTTCAACAAGAGTATGAGTTAACCGAATTAAATCTAACTTATGCATGGGACCTAAACACCAACATTTGCTAGCATCAAATAAGCAATGCACAGAAGTAATTAAATTGACTACTCTAGAACATATATACACAAATATATTGCTATGAAAAAAAAAGGTGGATTTTTATTTGTAAGTACTAGAAATTTGTGGTATCAAATAATCACCATTACCTACCCGTACACGAGAAATTCCTAGTTTCCCAAGAGCGAGAGATGGGGCCAAATAGGCTGGCTTGTACGTAGTTTGATGGCTTTGAAAAATTTGGACCTATACTTATATAATGCTGAAATTTATAGCTTTTTTTTTTTTTTTAACTTGTGGTGAAGTCAAGCTTCAAAGTCTTTCAAGCAACGAAATTTCCGCTAGGACACACTCATTGGGCGTGTCTTCTCTACTCATATAAACCTCAAATTTTGTGTGTGTGTGTGTGTGAGAGAGAGAGAGAGAGAGAGAGTATGTGTGCGGGGCCATGAGCATGAAAAGAAGAAAGGCACATGCACTTGATCAGGGGGCCGGGGATGACCTGAATAATTAGATTTAGGGGCTTTCATAAAAGTAGTGTGTGTACTGTGTAGTGTAGGGGAAGATAACATCATTTGCCAAACTTGAAACAAACTAATTCCCATGTGACTGCTTTCTATTATGTAATGCTTTTCCCCCACATATCCCCATGCTTGTTGTCTATCCATTCTTAATTTTATCACTACATTGGTCAAAAAAATCAAATGCTAGTGAATGTTTGGGAATACTTCAAATTAGATTTGGATTGATCTCCAACTCACTTTTTATTTAGTTTTACGAGGATTGAGATTATGTATGTCGATTTTAGGGAGAAAACAAATAATAAGAGATATTAGAATAGTTATAGACTCCTTCGCAAGGTAAGAATGTTTATCAAACTCTTAAATTTATAGAATTGGCATTATTTAAAAAAAAAAAAAAAAATTGGCATCGTATAACTTAAATTATTTCAACCATCTTATTGGGTACTGAATAAGTGGGATCTACCACTTTATTGGATGAGCAAGTTGGACTCATAATCATTACTTTTCATTTGTAAAATGAAGATTAATTAGTTGTGGTTATGGTGGGTTCTACTTGCTCAATCAATTAGACGAGGAATGGTGAACAAAAATTGGAGGGAAATTTATTCACCCCAAAAATAGTGGAAATGGGGCCCAATTACTCCGCAAGTTGGTTACTAACGATACACCTTGTACTGCTTCAACCCATTAGCAACACTCTCCAGCCCAAACATAATAAATAGCAACACTGCCTGATCCGATTTCTGGTGCAATATCCAATCTTCAAAAACATTAGTGGAATTATGAATTATCGTGCCATTGTCCATCTTGAAAATCCGTCCCCTGCCAACTATCTAACTTCGGCTCCCGGAGGATTTTGAACCCTTACCCTCCTTTAGAGAGAAGTCAAAGACTCCGACTAACTTGGTTAGAGTGAGTTGGTTTTATCTTTTCGGATACAACGACAAATCTCACAGCCTGTTCTCCGCGAGTTTAGGATCAATACTTATTGTCATTTTATCATAGTAGGACAGGAGGCAAACCCCTGGCACGTGCACTGACCACACAACACACGCACCAGGTAAATCAAATAGGCAAGTTAGCAGTAGGATCTAAACTCACACCAAACTAAACAATATTCATCTTACGATTCATCCTCCAACTAGCTTACACAACCCTTGGGGGGTTTCAAACCCCTGACCTCCCTTAGAGGAGGCCAAAAACCTTGACCAAATCCCTTATATTTACCCATATGAAGTTTTGAATCCAAGACCCAATGGAGTAGAGAACACCTTATCTCGATCCACCTACTAATGGGCTACAGAGAATTCGGTACTAAATCTTGAATGCAACGGTTGTATTTATGACGTGGTATCACAAGCCAATGAAATCTTTGCATTTATATATGAGTAATATTTGGGGCACTAACAAATTCCACTAATACTCACACCCACACTATCTCTCTCTCCTAGTGGCACTTTAGCTCCGCAGTATAGCCAAAGTGCCACTAGGAGAGAGAGTGTGAGTGTTAGTGGAATTTGTTAGTGCCCCTAACATTATTATTTATATATATATATATATATGACCCCTATTTTCATGGGAATCAACCTTCCCATAAACACACTTTTCAAATAAGATGCGAGAGGGGATAAATGCTGAAATGGTACCCCCGTTGTATCCAATATTTACTCGGAATTCGGTTAGTTGATTTTTATCCTAATCACGTTATAAGGTAAAAGAGACGACTTTGGGCCCCCAGGCTTTTTACATGGTTTAAATTCCACTCACTTTCATCAAGGCCGAAGAATAGTAGGGTCATGTCAGTTGGGCCAGGCTTCCCTATCAGATACAGATTCTGGAACCCAACTTACATGTGGACTAACAGAAAAGATCACCAGTAAACTGCAAATATAAGGAACTAAATACACATCGATACATGCTCTTCCCAAGGAAAATTCCAACCACAATTACTATTATCAAGGAATAACAACAGATTCAGCTACAAATCAAATGGTTGAATTTTGGGAGTGGATTAATCATCACCAATATGTAGTTTTTAATACATAAAGAATGATGAATTCCCAATTAGCTATCATGTAAAAAACCAAAAATAAAAAATAAAAAATTGTCCCCGAATAAATGTATCAACATAACTCTTTGCACACCTAAATACTAGCAAATCAAAAAAAAAAAAAAAAAAAAAATTAAACCTGTGATCCAAACAAGGCCTATCATTACAACCCCCTACCAACAAGGAAATGCACTGGCACCACCAGAAATTGCAATGTTTTCACCAACTATCATAACAGCTTAGCGCAGAATAGAAACAACAGCAGAAATCACCACAAGCACAGTGAAATACAACTTTGAGTGTCCACTCATGCTGGTTGCTGCAGAAGAGTGTTTCTGATCCCTGAAAGAGGAAGAGAGAAAGACAGGTCAATAAACACACACACACACACACACACACACACACACACACACAGAGTGAGAGATCTGTTGTCATACTGCTGTCTATCTTTTAGGGCACCACAAAAGAAAACATTATCGGGCACGGGCAATTCAGTTTTGTTGTTGTCTTCGGGGTTGACAATTCTCATATATGTCTCCTGGCCGAGATACCATCTGTCGAGGTTATCTGATCTAAGGTTCCAAGCTCCAACGTTGTCTAGAGAGATTAAAACCGCTGTCCAACCCCCAGAGAAAACCTACACATCAGAAGGGTAAAAAAAAAAAACATTAATGTAGATATTTAAGATGTTTTATTATAGACATCTCAAGTTTAATCCTAGAAAAGAGTGAAAATGGCAAAATCTATGTAACGGTACACCTCTTGCAAAAGAAACAATTTTGACATCACGGAGAAAGCATAGAAGGATATAATAAATCTTAAGAAAAAGAGAATTGACTCACAAAATTCAACAAATTTCAACTTACTTCCTACAGAGTTTAATTTTGTATTCCATTTTCCACACTATTTTCCCCCCCGTAACCAAAAAAAGGAGACTACTTTCCTTTTGTGTTTCCTTTCATTTCCCTCCGTAAACCATAAGGCATAAACCAAACATAGCCTTAATGTTTCCATCTCCTTTCCCTCACTAAATCCATGACCCAAACAGAGCTTAAGTAAAACAGTGAGGATAATAGGAATTAAGGGTGAGAATTAGATTAAAATTTAAAATTCTTGAAACTTGTGAGCCATGACCTTCCTCTTTTCTTGAGTTACTACTACAGTTTGGAAATTATTAATTTCAAGTTTCAACTAATACACATAGAAGAAAACACCAGGAATTTAAGTTTCCTCATCATTTTTCTGTCGTTCTCCTTCTTTTTCTCAAAAAATCCGCAAACCAAACAAAACATTGAAACATATAAATTGCATAAAAGCCCCCTGAAACAAACCTGTGTTGTGCTGCGAGATATTGCATCCCACCTGTTATACGAACCCCTGCTGTTTTCCGTCCAATCCCCAAATCCCATCCTGCAATGAAATAAATAAATTATCATCACCTAAAAATCATTGTAAACATATAGTAAATGCAAATGATAACTAAGATAAAAAGAACTATACCCAACCACGAAGAACGAATAACCGTCTATGTGAAAGCTCTGAACTACTGTGTCATTGTTCTGCAGTACGACTTCTATGAATCCCTTATATGTAGCATTTATAATGGATCTATCCACCTTGGGGGGTCCTGTGAGTGGCTTATTCGGGAAATCAAGCTTATAAGCACCTTGCACATTAAACTTGTCAGCAAGCCTGATAGGTGTATCGGGATTTACAAATGAAATCCCATTAAATGTTGCTCGGAGCTTCCCATCAATCATCACCGGTGGCACGCTCTTTAACATGTACACATCAGTCACATTGATTGAACCGTAATGGAAAGAACCCTGTGGGTTGGGACGGGCTCCACTTGCAGTTACATTTTGCCTGATTAAATCAAATATGGATAAAGTTAAAGAAGATATCAACAAGTAATTGTTAATTATGATAAGAGTATAGAACAAAATGTTAAGAGAGAAAGACTATGGGACAAAGAGAGTCGGAGGTGAATTACAGATATACTGCTACGCGGTGAGAACTAAGTACAAAATTAATATTTCCTGTTGTTTTAAACCATTTTCAAATCTCAGACCTGTTGTTTATCAACAAAAAATAAATAAAATAAACATCTCAGGCCTATTTGGAATACTCGAAACCTGATCTGGTATGCACGTACTCTCACTTTCTATGTGGGTTTTTATGAGAATAAAGGCTATGTTGGTTCGACAAAGAACCAGTTTTAAGATAGATAATAGACCGTGCAAGCCTCTTGTGTAAGAAATAGACCTTCAACAAAAAGTTGAAGTTACAGAACCAGTTCACATATGAACCACAGAACCGGTTCTTACCTTCCCAAAAACAGCCCCATAGTAAATATTAAAGAACAAATGTCCTCTCCTAAACCCAAGTTCCAACTTCCCAACATTAATTCTCCATACACTCTCCTTGTATAGTCTCTCTCAGCCCTCATGCAAGGTCTTTAGAAGTACTATTATCAGAAATTTACAATTCTTGGAGCCCAATTATATTTTAAACTTAGCATGTCCAAACTAAATTTGTATCCTTCCTAACCTAGGAAAATGGGGTTATTTGAAAATCAACCACAATCAATATTATTGAGTATAATTTTTAAATATATCTAAATATTGGAATCTGCATGTCCTAAATAGAATTCCTATTCTTCTCAACCAAAAAGGGGTTTATATGAAAATTATCCAAAAGCTATGCTACCAAGTACAATATGCAAATATTTTTACACAGAAATAGAGTAGCTTTATAGTAAGAGAGCTAAAATTTCAAATTTCAATGAACACGAAACTAAAAATAAAAAAATAAAAGATAAAATAAAAGAAATCATTATAACAAACCTGATGGACATAGCCTGGTTGAGTGCATATGATGTGTCAAAAGCATCATTTGGTGGGTCCGGAAGAGGACCCGATGCCTTCCCTTTGGAGTTAGAATAATGCAAGGCAGCGACACCAGTAACTCTTTGCCAAAGCGATTGATTAACAAACCTCGCACTCGCTACAATATAGTAATCACTGCTTGCATTCTGATCCATGGTAACCAAAAAAGAGTAAGACTGCCCAACATGTATATCTACGCTGGTATAGTTTTGCTGTGATGTGTAATAACCCTCCGTTTCAGCTAAAAGCAGGTTGTGGTTCTGAATCCGAAAGTTCAAACAAGTTGAGACTCCAACATTGTGCACACGGATTCTATAAGTTTTGCCTGTGGTACAAAACAACATAGCCAGATCAAATTTTAAAAGATGTTCAGACATCAACACAAGAAGCTTTCAAAAATCATACGTATTAAACTTTTAATATACCTATGATCACTAAAAATGGTGCAGTAACAAAGAGAGCACAAGGAAATAGAATCATTTTTAAGAAAATTGCTGAATGGCAGCATTGCTGGAACTTGAATGGACTGCTTCTCATGGGAATGTAGAAATAATAAGACCAGAGTTCTTAAAACCATATGTCAAGGCCTTGTTTGGTTCATGGAAAAGAAGGAGATTGACTTTTCTTTGATAGAAATATATGGAATACAGCGACGAAAATAGGAAAGAAAAGGAAACGAGGTGACTAAAAAAATGAAGGATTTTAATTTTGTTAGTTAATGCCCTTCCTCTTTTCTTGAATTCCTATTAAATTTTCAAATATAATTTTTTATGTTATTTAAACATGGAGGAAAACACTAAAGAAATCCTAGGGAAATTGTTTTCCTTCTCGTTTCCCTTTACTCTTTCTTTTTCATCTCTAAATCCGCATGCGGCATGCCAAACAAAACCTAAAGTTTGTTAAAGGATCCTCGCACAAACGACATTATTACAAATAGGAAAAAAGTAAGTCTGTATCCAATGTTTTAGAAACAATGATTGTGTATCCAACCGAATTCTATACGAGAGAACTTAGCATCAATACAAACTTAACAAGTTTTGGCTGACTTTATCATCCACTTCTTAAAAATATCACCTGGGTCAACATTAATGGTCTCAGATTCTATTCCATCTGGGACAAGTGTAGTGTTGTATCTATAAGGTCCCTTCCCATTAATGAGAACTCCATCGGGCATCCCAAGGTCTTTTCCAGCATCAAGTGTAGCCCTCAGAGCCTAATAGTCAAACGGCTGTATAAATAATATAGCATTGCATACTAAGATCCGATCAAGTGCCCGTGAGAAATTTACGAGAAAAAACGGATACTACTATAAATACTAACCGTATGATTTTGAGTATACCAATCACCGATCACGATGACAATATCCCCATCCGGCATATTAAAGGGTATAGCAATTATGTCGCGATTAGTGATAACAAAAGAACCAAAGCCACCAGAGGCTCTCTGAAAATTGAGAGATGGGAAATAAAAGAAGCTACCAATCTGATCCTTGACCTGAAACTGGTAGGTCCAATTCCAACCCGGTTGAATGGGGCAATTTGTGCCAAGAACCCCATCTTGCCAAGAAGCACGGCGCATTTGAATTCCAGACCTATCAAAAAACATAGACGCAAAATCAAGACTATTTCACAAAAAACAAATACACAATCTATGTGAAATTACACAATGTTTGAACATACCAAGTAATGAGGAGATTTTCATCCAATTTGTTCTTCACGTTTACCACAACATTGTAATTAGTAGTAGCATTGATAGTAGGACCAGGAAACTTCCCATTCACCGCTATAACCTGCAAACAAGATTAACAATCACATTAAATTTTGGCAACTTTATAGTTTCAAAGATTCGTAAATCAAGATATCAGTTTCAAACCCATTTAGACATCACAAGAGATTAATTTGGGGGGAGCAAAAAAGAAAAAGAAAGGCCGTGAAATAACCACATTGGCATTTTGACATCACTTCAAACTAGAAATAGAAAACATACAAAGGCACATTTAAGGGACCTTTCCAATTCCACATATGATATTAAAGGGATCTAATCTTTTTCCTTTTTTTTTAGTAGGCAAGGCGACTCTAATATTTCCAAGATTAGAAAACCAAGATATCAGTTTCAAATCCATGTAGAGCATCACAAGAGATTAATTTGGGGGGAGTGAAAAAAGAAAAAGAAAGGCAGTGAAATACCTACAATAACATTTTGACTTTGACATCACATCAAACATAGAATAGGCGCATTTAAGGGACCTTTCTAATATCAATCTCTTTTATAGCATCATCACAGATTACTACTGCAAAAGTCCGAGAATACATAAAACTATACAACTTCTTATATGGTTACAATCTGTTTTTTATTTTTATTTTTATTTTTATTTACAGTCCTCAATCTACTTCACCGGTCATCAACCCCACTATCTAATTCGACTTTATCTACAACCCAACTAACAATTACTGATAAAAAACATGAAAGACACAAAACCCACATGGACAAATTACTTATACCAACAAACCGGGGCCCTAAAACCCAAAAGTAGCAATGTTTAACTGATACATATACAAACACACACACACACATTCACACGCACACTCTTCTCCATTATTGATCTAGCCCCACTTTCTATTTCAAAAACTTATGCTAAATTAAGCAAAGCCTCTCTCCAAAACAAAGACAAACATATGAACCAGATTTGCGAAAATGAATTTGGTAGATCCCGAGACTGAAAATCAAACCACAACCGGGCACACGAGTGATTGATTCAACATTTTGTTATAAAAAATATATATATTTATATATATAAATAAATAAAAAAAAAAAAGCAAAGCAAAGCAAAGCAACAAAAAGCTAGAAAAATAGAACGGAGACAGAACCTGTTGAGGGACACCCAATGGAGAAGCAGTGATGTAAGAGAGCTCAAACTCATAGTTAACAAATGGGTCTGCAGCGAAACAGAGTCCTCCAAAGAGCAGAGCAATGTGGATCAAATACAACACATATGAAACCAACAACGCCATGTAGAAGACTCGTTCGAATCTGGGTTTTTCTGTGATGAGAAGGTGTTTACATGATCAATACAGAGAGAGAGAGAGAGAGAGAGAGAGAGAGAGAACGGCTCTGTTTGTAGGAAAATGAGTGTGAACTGAGTGTGGATAGCCCTAAAGACGCCCACTTTCTAGAAATGTATATAGCGCAATGAGCGCCTATTACCTGTAACTGACTAAACCGGTTAAGTCTAAAATCAAATTTTGAAAATTACTTACATGCTTTTTTTTTTTTTTTGATGGAAAAATTACTTACATGCTTAATAATGCTCTTGTTGGCCTTTCCTAAACTATTTACACTATTCTTTAAAAGGTAAGTCCATGAGAATTGAAAATCTAAACATAAGATTCTCAAGAATTTGGAGATGCATTTATTATTAAATTCTCATTCAACGGTTAAAATTTGTCGTCTCATTTAGTGTTAACTTTCTAAAATAAATAATATGTTAAACACACAACACTAATCACAACACAAATCACAACACATGCTTTAAATGCATGTACCTTGTGCTGTGTGGATTTTTCACACATGGTCCACACTTTTTGGAAAGCACAAGATACATGCATTTAAAGCATGATTGTTGTTTGTGTTGTACTTAATGTAGTGTGCCTAGCATGGTTGTTCTAAAATTACTCTCATCGATTGAATATTTAACAAAAAAATAAAAAGAAATTATGTTTTATTGAGTAAATGGTAGTATTACTTAATGTGAAGTGTTCTCTTAACAAATTAGATTTCCAAATATTAGGGGTGTAAGAAAAAATTACAAATCACAAATGTATGTACAACGTAAAATTGATCGCAAAACCGACTGAATTCCAAAAAAATCGATCGACTGACCTATTTATACCCCTATTGGTCGATTTTCAAACACCAACAAAATCGGAAAAAATCGACCGACCGACCCATTTACACCCCTACCAAATATGGACTCATAAAATGAGACAGAGATGGAGTACTATTTTATTCATGTCAAACCTATATCTAGACACTCTACTACAGTGCTGATACACCCAAATTTGGCTCTATCCTATGACCGAGCGGTTCAAATCAGTAGTCAGTCCATGCCCCGGGCAAATCATGCACAACTCCACAGAAGCATCAGCCCGAGCGGTTCATCTACGACCCGGCCAATAGGTCGGGAAAACTGCACAGGCACATCCCACCGCGGGAACAGCCCATCCGGGCCCACAAGCATAATCCCGAGCTTCACAGGCGTGATCCCGAGCATTACGGGCAGTTTCCTACTCAAGCTAGAAGACTAATGGAAAGTGCACACTATTTCCTAATCCAATTAGGAAATCCCCATAATTAATGTCAATCTATATCAATAGGATTATATTTCCTTATCCATGTATGAGTAGGTCTCTTGCATCTATAAAAGAGACCTATCAGTCCCCATTGAAGGGGCCGCCAATTCTGTAGTCTACACAGCACCTCTATAAAATTCACCATTATACGCATACACCCGGCCGGCATTACTGGTAGTGTCGCCCCTCTTTGTTGGCTCACCAGGCCCGCCGGTGATCTGCTAGTGAGAAGCGCACAGACGCAACCGTGGACGTAGGTCACCTTGTTAACGGGACCGAACCACATACAAACCCCTTTCTTGCTCTTATTCTTGTCCAAATCTTTCTTACCAGTTTTTGGCATCATCAAGTGCCAAAATACTACTTTCTCTATCAATGGAAGTAATGTCATAATTCTCAAATTTTATTTCTAAATTTAAATTTTTAAAGAGTTATGCTTCATGTTATGACATTGATTAACAGTGCCACTGTAACACCCTGTATTTTTTTTTATATAAATATTCATTTTCTTTAAAATATGTTAATGAGGCAACGTGAATTTTTGTGTGTACTGGTTGTGTGCATTTATATTTTTATGGTCATTTTATTTATCTGTGTGTATTTATTTCAATTATTATTAATTACTGTGTGAAATTTTGTAGAGCTAAGTGGTGGAATTAAGTTGTAAAAATTTAAGTTCAACAAGTTATTAAAGAGTTGATGTGTTTATTTTTGAGTAGTGCTTAGAGGCCCGTGAATGTGTTAAATTATATTTTTAACATTTAAAAGTACTCGAAGCATGTACACCAATTGGGCTACTCATTTTAGTACTGCGGAATGTATTTCAAGCCCATATGAAGTCTATTTGTGAGCCCGTAAGACAAAAAATGAGATTTACATGTTTGTGTGTGTTTTATTAATAAATGTTGTGTGTGTAGTATATATTTACGTATATTAAACCCTAAGCCCCCATTTAACAAAAAAAAAAAAAAAAAGGGGTGAAGAGAAGAAAAGAAAAAAAAAGAACAGATGTAGAGAGAGAGAGAGAGAGAGAGAGAGAAGAAGAAGAAGAAAAAGAAGGAATCACGGGCTCGCGTAGGGTTCGTTCGTCGTAATCTAGTCAGTCACCAAATCTTCGTGGGAGTGCAAAAACTCGGTGAGTTAAATATATGTGTATCCGGATGGATATTTATATGCGTGTGTATATATGTATATCCGAATGAATCGAATCCTTGCACGTTGTTGTTGGTGTTTAATATTTGCATTATATGTCATTATAAATTGAATATAAATCTTGTTTTTTGTGTGACTTCGTGATCAAAATCTTGGTGCAGTCGTAATTGTTACGTTTATACTTTGATAACTTTGTATGTGAATTCATTGAAATAGTTAAGGGATTGAAAAGAAAAATTAATCCAGAGTTTATGCAAAATTCATTTTTTTTATTTATTATTATTTTAATAGCAACTGAAACTTCAGAAAAATATTATAAAATCATGGCTTATAATTTTAACATTCTATCCGCAAATTTTACGTGAAACGTGATTCTGCACACTTTTCGTGTTTTGAGTTTTTCCTGATTCCACACTATTTGGGCTATAAATTTAATTTGCAGTAGTAGTTTTATAAGATTAAAAAGTGTTGATTGTCTTAAGTTGGTTTGTGTGTCTATATGAACTCGTATTCGTTATTATGATAAAATGTGGAATTACGTTGAGATGTAAGCATTCTCATCTATTGTTAGATTTCATGAATTTGTGAATGTGAGACCATCTGTGTGAAGTTTTCTAATAGAAGTTAAGATTAAGAAATCCTTTAGTGCTCATCACTGCAGCTTATGAGTTTAAGCGGCGACTTTGTGCATAACCCGTCCTTGTATGATTAGACGGCGACTACATGGATGACCCGTCATTTCATTATTTTAAGCCTTATGCCCGGCTTGTTGGTCTATTTCATGGGTATTTAGACATTGTTTATTGACGTCAATAACGTAAGGACTAGCCTTTCGGTGTATACTCAAATTCCAGTAATACCCATGGGAGTTGGGACCGGAGTAGGAGTTAGTATTACGTTAGGAGACACATGGGATATATGTGTAGGCTGAACCATAGATGGGTGGCCAAGGTATTGAACATAAGTGTAATTAAATAAAATACTTGTGGTGTTAAAATTTATGGTTATGCGTTGTATTGTAATTCATTATATTTTGTTATCGTTGAATCCTAAAAACTAACAGATGCTTGGTAATTGTCATATCAAACAACTTTTGTGTGTATCCGTTAGCTTAAAATGTAGCCTTCTATGTGTAACATACCATTTTTCGGAAATGCTGTGATCTAATATAATAAACAGGATCAAATTAGTAATTAGATAATTTGATCACTTAATTTTACAATTGAAGTAAAACAACAATCTGAGCAACTTTCGCGTTTTACATTTTTCCTAAAAATGTAGTATTGACACTGTTTTAATCTATTACCAAAATCTGCTGAACATCATCTATTTAAGAGCTGAAGTTTTATAATTGATTTCTGACTTACGTGTTTAGACCTTGATATGCACAAAAATATCAGGTCAAAGTCAGACCTCTCCACCTCAGCAAAGAGAAGCGAAGTCATCTTGAATTTGGACTGACCACACAGCCATCCCGGGCTGTTACGCAAAACCGCCTGGTTTGGTCGTAAGTCCGGTCATTCTTTCCAGATAGACCCCACATGAGCGTGCCCCCAGTAGCGTGTGATTGCTTGGTCAGCAAGCCTCCAGGCAGTATCATGTCCCAGTTAGAAAACTAAATGGAAGGAGCAGGCGATTTCCTAAATCACTTAGGAAACATCCCTAAATTCATGTAAATTAAGTTGTAAATAGATTAGGCTTCCTAATCTATAAACTTACCTTGTATGGGCGGTCTCTTGTACATATAAAAGAGGCCACCCGCCCCCATTGAAAGGGGTCGCATTCTATTGAAAAAGAATAGCATATTATTCTCATACGCATACACCCAATCGGCTTTACTGGGAGTGCTACCCAATTGTTGGCTCACCAGGCCTGCCGGTGGTCTGCTAGTGAAGCGCTCTGACGCACCCGTGAATGTAGGTCACTTCGTTAACGGGATCGAACCACATACAAACTCTTGTGTCCCTGTATCTCTCTCTGAATTTCTCTTACCAATTTTCGGCATCATTAGTTTGGCGCCATCTGTGGGAAACGATAAGTTTTTCACCAACAAATTTCTCGACTGATCAACATGCCACCGAAGACGGGTAAGAAAAATACTGCCCAGGCCAGTCAGGAGAACTTGCAGCTCGAGCAGCAGGCTGCCTCCATGACCTCCGAGCAAATGACTGCAGCGCTCGTGCAACTTCTAGAAGGCCAGCGGCAAACCCAACAGCAGATCGAAGAGCTGTTGGCCTTGCAGAAGAAGCGTCCTCAATCCGAGAACCAGACCGGGAAGAGTACCCCCGACCGGGAGCCCGCACAAGTCCGGAACCGTACCCACTCTGCGCCGGTATCCCCGTCAGATTGGGAATACATCCGGGATGGTGACCGTAGCAGAGAGCCCAGGCGCACCAGGCGGCAAGCTCGAACTAATCCTCATCAGGTGGAAGACGCTAGAGATATCATCAACAGGCGACGCGCCACCAGGAGGGAGGAAGCAGGGCCAAAGCCCCGGGAATCAACCAAAGACCCTCCGGCCCGAAGTCGGGGAGATCTTAGGCATACGATTACCCGGAGTCGGAGTCGGTATCTATCCCCGAGGACAACGCACTTCGAGGAGGAAGCATCATCATCAAACCCGACGTACCGCTCGGACATGGAAAGGAGAATCGGGCGAGATGTAAAGGCCCAAATCAAGGACTTGCAGCAGCAAATCGAAAAACTGAGCCGCAAGCAGCTCTACGATCATACCAATATAGAGACCGAGTCGCCCTACACCGCTCGGATCACCGCATTCCCCATCTCGCGAAAATTCAAACTGCCACATCTCAGCTCTTATGACGGTTCAGGGAGCCCAGTAGATCATGTTCGCACTTACAAGGCTCGAATGGAGCTAGTCACCATGATCGACGAGTTACTATGCCTAGCCTTCCCTAGTACCCTTAAAGGTCCAGCCGCGTAATGGTTCCACGCTCTAAAACCCCGAACGGTTGATGATTTTAAGACATTGGGTAAGCTCTTCATCAGCCAGTTTGTGGGAATGCTCGACCAGTCACAATCGGACACCCAGCTGCTTACCATTAAGCAGCGAAAGGGAGAGTCCCTAAGGGAGTACGTGGACCGTTTTAATCAGCAGAGGCTCCAGATCCGCAACCTGAATGAAACGGCCACAATCATGGCTTTCTGCTCGGGGGTTCAACACACCAAAGTTACAACGTTATTCCATTGTGACCGACCGACAACCCTAGTGGAACTCTGAGAGAGAGTAGGGAAGTACATTGATACGGAGGAGTTTCTGAAGTCTAAGCGCGCCAGCTTTACGGGAGAAGAGTCCCCGAAAGCTAAACGTAAACGGGAGGGCTCCGAGAAGGGTATAGGAAAAAAGCCCAAACAAGATCAGCAAAGAGGTACTCGGGACTAGGCCTCGATTACCTTCACCCCTCTTTCCCAGCCAATCCATGAAGTTATGGCCACCGTAGAGATCCAGAGGCTACTCTAGGAGCCCGCCAAGTTGAAAAGCCCACTCGGTAAGAGGAACCGGGACAAGTTCTGTTGCTTCCACAAGTACCATGGGCATGACACAGAGGATTGCTTTAAGCTTCAGATTGCCATTGAGAAGTTGATCGAGTAGGGCCACCTAGCTGAATTCGTGGCAGCAGACAGACGACCTCGGCAAGAAACCCAGGCTCCCGAGCAACCGCGACCCCTCAGGGCAAATCAATGTAATCTCCGAAGGCATTTCGGGCGCCGGGGATTCACAGTCAGCCAGGAAGAGGCATGCCCGGGCATCTCAATCGGATGTTTGGCATGTCCAATCCACCCGCTCTCCTCCAACCGACATGTTAACGTTCTCATCCGAGGACATGCTAGGCTTATACTACCCTCATGATGATCCGCTGGTGGTAACGCTCTCCGTAGCAAACTACGTGATTAAAAGTGTGTTGGTAGACACGGGCAGCTCCTCTGACATAATGTTTGTCTCGGCATTCGATCAGCTAGGGATATCCAGGGATCGGCTCCGACCAGTGGCCACTCCCCTGAGTCAACGGATCCAGCACCCAACCGCTCGGTACCATCGAGCTCCCGGTTCTCATGGGAGCCTACTCTCAGTAGGCATCTGTACTGGCCAGCTTTGTGGTCGTGGAAGCTCCATCTGCGTATAATGTTATCCTTTGGAGGCCAATTCTCAACAAGGCCCGGGCGGTTGTATCAACGCACAGCCTGGTAGTTAAATTCCCAACCCTCTAAGGGCCCGGGAGCCTACACGAAGACCAAGCCACCACCCGGAGTTGCTATGTTAGCTTACTGCATCGGGGGTCCATCGCTGAAACACTGAATGTCTAAGAGATGGACCTGAAGGATCAGAATGACGGAGTAGGATCGACCAGGGATCTGGAACAAGTGGTGCTAGACCCGTAACTCCCCGACCGAACGGTCACTATTGGCATACCCTTTTGAAGCCTAGCCTTAGAGAGAGGCTAATTCATTGCCTGCGCCAGAGTCAAGATGTGTTTACTTGGTGTCATAAAGACATGCCTGGGATAGACCCCCGGGTAATGTCTCATCGACTCAATGTCAGCCCAGACTCCCGGCCTATGAAGCAAAAGAGACGGGGCATGGCCCCCGAAAGACAGAAGGCAGTACGCGAGGAGGTCGATAAACTCCTCAAAGCAAAATCCATCCGAGAGGTCCACTATCCCGACTGGTTAGCAAACGTAGTACTAGTCAAGAAAAGCAATGGGAAGTGGAGGATGTGTGTGGACTTCACCGATCTGAACAAAGTATACCCCAAGGACTGCTATCCACTGCCCAAGATAGATCTTCTCGTGGACTCCACTGCCGGACATTCGCTCCTCTCTTTCATAGACGCCTACTCCGGGTATAATCAGATTAGCATGTACCCCGGGGACGAAGAAAAAACCTCGTTCATCACGGATCAGGGGACTTACTGCTACAAGGTCATGCCATTCGGCCTCAAAAACTCCGGGGCAACCTATCAGCGCCTGGTTAATCACATGTTTAAGGACTTGATCAGGAATTCCATGGAAGTCTATGTTGACGACCTGCTGTTAAAAGCCGGGAAGAGTCTGACCATCTTGAGCATTTAGTCGAGGCCTTCAGCATTTTGAGAAAGTTTGGGATGAGGTTGAACCCGGCCAAGTGCACATTTGGCGTCTCATCCCGGAAGTTTCTTGGGCACCTAGTCAGCAGGCGGGGGATTGAGGCGAACCCCAAAAAAATTCAAGCCATCATAAACATGCGGTCACCCAAGTCAACCAAAGAGGTACAGAGTTTGGCCGGCGCGGGTGGCTGCATTAAATAGATTCGTGTCCCGAGCTACCGACCGGTGTCTGCCATTCTTCAAGATCCTTCGTAAAGCCTTTCAATGGTCAGAAGAGTGCGAGGAAGCATTCCAGGAACTCAAGAAGTACTTGGCATCGCCCTCGCTACTCTCAACGCCCGCGCCAGGCAAAGAATTGTTCTTATACTTAGCGGTGTCACCCTCGGCGGACAGCTCGACACTCATTCGAGAAGAGCACAGGATGTAATTCCCGGTCTATTACACAAGCCGAGTACTTTAAGGCGCAGAAAGTAGATACTCGCGCATTGAAAAACTCGCATTTGCCCTCATCACTTCAGCTCGGAGACTTCGCTCGTATTTCCAGGCCCACATTATCCTGGTCCTTACAGATCAGGCCCTCCGTAAGATCTTGAGTAAACCTGAAACGTCCAGAAGACTTGTCAAATGGGCCTTGGAGTTAGAAGAATTTGAAGTGGTCTACAGGCCCCGCACAACGATCAAGGGACAAGCAATGGCAGACTTCATTGTTGAATTCACAAACCAAGAAGACCCAGTTGAAGAAACCGCCCACTGACCTTACCGCCCGGTCTACAGCTAGATATCCCGACCTGGGTACTTTATGTGGATGGATCTTCCAACAAACAGGGCAGCTGAGCAGGGATCATCCTAACCACGCCTGATGGGATCCAGCTCGAGTATGCGCTCAGATTCGGATTCAAAGCCTCCAATAAAGAGGCCGAGTACGAAGCCTTGTCGGTCGGATTACAAATGGCAACCTCAATGGGCGCACAGCAAATTCAAGGGTACAGCGACTCTCAGCTCATGGTAAATCAAGTCAATCAAGAGTATGAGGCTCGAGAACATAACATGGTAGCTTATCTAGCCCTTGTCCGAGCAGTTTCAAAGAAACTTCAGGGGTTTTCTATCACGCAGATACCTAGGGAGGAAAACACGAGGGCCGACCGGTTAGCCGGCCTCACTTCATCTTCTAAGTCAGACTTGCCCGGGATAAGGATAGAGTACCTACCCGAGCCAAGTGTGTTCAACTCAAAATGCATGGAGGTCGAACCGGCCACCCTGGAACCTAGCTGGATGGACCCAATCATCGAATTTCTTGCAACAGACGCATTACCAGATGAAAAAGAAGAAGCCCGCCGGGTTAGATACCGAGCGGCAAGGTACCACATCATTGATGGCATCCTCTACAAAAGGGGATTTTCTATACCGTACTTCCGCTATGTCCATCCTACATAGGTCCAGGCAATACTATACAAAATCCATGAAGGGGTGTGCGGGAACCACATCGGAGACTGGGCACTCTCACGCAAAGCCATGCTGTAAGGTTACTATTGGTCGACCATGGCCAAAGACTCTCAAGAATACGTAAAGAAGTGTGATATGTGCCAAAGATTTTCTCCCATGATCAACCGTCCAGGAGAACTTCAGACACCGATCTTTAGTCCCTAGTCGTTTGCTAAGTGGGGCATTGATATTGTCGGGCCCCTACCAACGGGAAAGGGACAAGTCCAGTTCGATGTCATTGTCGTGGATTACTTTACCAAATGGGCGGAAGCCGTGCCCTTGGTAACAATTAGCGAGAAGAAAATGGAAAACTTCGTGGAGAGAAACATCCTCAGCAGGTGCAGCGTCCCCCGGGTTCTGGTTAGTGACAACCGTAGGCAGTTTGACACCCCGGTATTCAGGGAGTTCTGCTCGGGCTACGGGATATCCAATCACGATTCATCCCTTGAGCACCCCCATGCTAATGGTCAAACCGAGGTAACCAACTGGACTATTCTCCAGTCAATTAAAACAAGGCTTGAATACGCTAAAGGACTATAGGCAGAAGAGCTACCAACCCTCATGTGGACCTACCGCACAAATCCCCGAGCGGCAACAGGCGAAACACCTTTCTCACTAACCTACGGCTTCGAGGCGGTGGTCCCAACAGAGCTAGGGTTGCCCTCTTACCGGGTGGCAAACTTTGACGATCAGAGCAATGAAGAGGCCATCAGAACTGAACTTGAATTGGTAGAAAAAAAAAAGAGACTTGGCCTATCTAAAGGTGGCAGTGCACAAATAAAGAGTTTTCCAGTACTATAACAGCAAGGTCAAGCATCGAGTTTCCAAGTGGGAGACCTCGTCCTGATGGCGGTAAACCAGTCTACCAAAGTCCCGAGCCATGAGAAGTTGGGGTCAAAATGGGAAGGACTGTATATAGTTACAAGGGTCAACTGACCGGGCACCTACTGGTTACAAACTTTGGACGGGCATGAGCTCTCTTACCCATGGAACATACAATACTTCCGCAAGTACTTCCAGTAAAGCATGACAACAATGCTGGCTATGAATTATATAGCTCGACCCGAGCATATCTATTCATATAGTAATAAAAGTTTCTTTTTCCAAACAACTCTTCTCCATGCTTGCTCACTAAAAAGACCTCAGGGTCAGACCCCAGGCATTTAAAAGACCTCGGGGTCAGACCCCAGGCACTTAAAAGACCTCGGGTCCAAAACCCGAGGCACAGGCTTCACTTAGGTCTAACCTACAAGGGGGGCAATTCCCCTAGGTGGCTGATGATGGCAAGTCCCAAAAGACCCTGCAACCAACCACGTTCCAGGTCGGTTTCCTACAGTCATCCCCTCTATATGCTTGCATTAGCAAAAGCTTGGGGGGTACGGTAGACTAAATAGGAAATCACATCGGATACTAACAGGACTTGGAATCCTAGAACAACTCTAATATTCCTAAAGTACCTACAATACCCAGAGAAACCGGTACCATACCCGAGACCTGTATCAGGTCCCTGAAAGACCAAGTGTTCTCTGCCGGTTACAGTCCAAACTTTTGCTAAGGCAAGGTTCCTATGAGATTTACAATCGATCGGTCATAGGCAATCACAAACATGCACAAATGCGGAAATAGTAAACAATTGGAAAGTTGGTCTCGGGGACCTTGTCATTAATTAAAGATGATTTGTACAGGGCCTGGGGGGCAGTTGTAGTTGCCTCCCAAAAAAAAAAAAAAAACTACAACACAAAAAGAAAACATGTCGAGAACCTTAGTCTTCCACTTCGACCACATATTCAGTCTCCCCATCATCTTCTCCTGGGAAGCTCCTTCTTCGGTTCCCAAGCCTCTGCCCGGGGCAGGTTCAACAGCTCCAGCACCAGCAGGAGGATCCTCACCAGCCGTGAGATCGACGTCCCAGTAGTTCGAATCAATCCCTTCGTAGGACGAGATGTCCCACTCGGGGTGATCCCGGGCGATCCGCTGCTTCAGATCCTCGTAGCCCTGGAAGAAGCCGTCATCAAACGCCTCTTCTGCAGTCCCTGCATCCATCACTTTAGCCGCGTCGTTTGCTCAGGCCTCAGTCGCCGCCGTGAGGGCTCGGGAAGCTTCCAAATTGGCTTGGGCGGTCGCCAACTCCGCTTGGGCTGCACCCAAGGCTCAAGGCCAAGCCTTTCACCTTATCCTTCTCCAAAGCCAGGGCATTTTGCCTAGCCTTCGAGGTCACTCGTTCCTCAGATAGAGCGGCTTCAGCAGCAACGGTCCTCCCGACCAAAGAGGGCAGGAAGGACTCAACCCCCGCGGCCATGCAGCCGACCTGCGAAGAATTCGAGACGGTCAGTTGTCAAGTTAAACACAGGAGAAGTTGTGGTGAAGAGGAGCAAAAGCGTCAAGTGCTTACCATATGGGAAAGACTGTATAGCCATCCCTGAAATGCCTCAGGAGGCATGTTTGCACACGCCTCAACCTAGCTGCGGAGAAAGGCAGACTCGACCTTCTCTCTGATCACTGCCGATTCCTCAACCGGCACCCCAGACGGTATTCTCGCTCGGGGAGAAGTATCAGCCACCACCACGCGGGGAGTTGAAGTCCCTATGAGTTTCGGACGGTTCGCAGTCCCGTGCCGGATTCGCCTCAGCGGGCGTTCACTGCCCAAAGTTTCCGCGGTATGCCTTTTTCCTTGAGCAACCGCCAACCGGGCAGCAGCAGCAGCAACAGCGGCAGCGGCCTGCCTCTCCCTTAGCTGCTCCAAATTCTTCTTTGGGACCATTTTTACAAAAGAAAAGCAGTCACGAAGTCAGTAATCAGAGCAACAAGATAATGAAGGATAACCAAAATTAAGTTGCCGATAAAGCTCTTACCTGGGATGATTAAGGGAAGGACGGGGGCCTTGGCGGGGTGTTCTGGTCGGTGATTGCCTCTCTGATCTCCCGAGTGGGTTAGAACATCCTAAATGTTAACGGGATGGTCTGCCAACTTCTGATTCTCTCTTGGCACTCCCCAGGAATACTAGGTGGGCTAGCAGACCCCGCTATAACGCAAAATGTAGTGCAATTAGTCTCAAAGAAAAGCAAAGAAAGTGAGCAAAAAGTTACTGCACTAACTTACCCCTTAGTTCGCCCGCCCAGGAAGTCCTCATATGGATCCCCGGGGCCCGCTCACAAAGTCCAAGGGTAGACACTTGGAAGAATCTATTATTCCAACCCTTATTGTTGCTCGGGTAATTCATTATGATCTTTCTCCCCTGCCGATCCCCGAGAGAAAAGAACCGGCTCCCCATGTACGGGAAACGGTCGGTGTATCCAGAGAAACTCTTGAACGATAAGCTCATACCCAAAAACTTGGGGCCAGAGGGAGATGGACCCCATGATAAATATCCAACCGTTCAAGGCCAATTGCCCCGGGGCGATCCCTATAAGGACGTCCCAGGCGACCGGATGGAGGGGAACGCGGAACCCAACCATGAAGATGTATTCGTATAAGGTGGTAAAACCCCGCTGGTAGATTTGGGCTCCGCCGACGTTCACGGCCAGGGAGCAATAATCAGAAAGGCTGTACCTATCACTAATGCGGTCGAGATCCTCAGTACGCAGGGTGGACGGGATGAACTCACTGGCAAAGGCTACCTCAGGGTCGGGTTCCCCTGGTGTTTCATCACCCGAACCTTGGGAAACGGAAGCAACGGGGGCTCTCTGGTCCGACTCATCGTCGGATAGACGGATTAGGATTCTGCCTTCGCTATGGTGATCAGAGGGGGACGCGGACGGCGGACTCAGACCTGTGTCCGGCATCTCTGATCCGGACCGCTCATCCTTCGACCGGGAAGATGAGTCAAAACCAGAGTGACACATCCTTGGGGTTTTGGTGACTGGGTCGGGAAGAAGGGGATGACCAAGGTATGGGTCAGGAACTCCGAGTCTGAGGTACAAAGGAGGCAGGGTTATCAACCTAAAGGGCAGAAAGTATACGGTCTTAATGACAAGGTGGCACTCGGTCAGAACTATCTGGGGACAGCCCGCTCGGTTCAATCTATCTAATGTACCTCCCAACTTGAAGAAATAGCAGAATCTGAGAAAGAAAAAGTCCCACTCCCGTTCTAACCTAAGAGGGTTCGCCCTCTCCAGCCTCGCTCAGAAAAGAAGAGAAAAAAGAAAAGGAAGAGGATGATGAACTGAAACTGAAAAGGGAACACTTACAAAGATTATCGCAGAAGAAGAGCTCGGGTAGCTTTACCGGACACTTTTTCTGCTCTCAAACCGCTCGGTATCTCTATCAATTGGCAGCAGGAATCCCAGAAATGAACAAGTGTTCTTTATATAGGGAGTGCGGACGGTCCAGATCAAGTTAGATCTAATGGCCAGGAAATTTCCCGCCTAGACCTGTCGACAACTGTCATCTCGGGCACGCGGAACGTCGCCTCAAAAGACGCGCCCAATTAATGCCAGACGTGGCGGTCCGATTATGACGTGACTGTTCGGTTACATTCATACCAGCCTCGCTGGATCCTGACCAGGCCAGTGATAAGGTGACACATGGCAGAATTTGGTCCCAGGCCTACATAGCCACCGCTCGGTCCTGACCCCGGAAGACCAGCCCGATCGGTCACGACCCGGGTAGCAACCCGGGGCCATTTCCCGAACAGTTTTTTGTTAGAAGCAGTCTTAATTTTCAAACCTCATCCGATGGAGCATCCCATTAGTTTTGAAAATGGGGGGCAGTTGATATGCACAAAAATATCAGGTCAAAGTCAGGCCTCGCCACTTGAGCAAAGAGAAGCGAACTCATCTTGAATTTGGATTGATTACACAGCCATCCCAGGCTGTTACGCAAAACTGCCTGATTTGGTCGTAAGTACGGTCATTTTTTCCAAATGGACCCCACATTGGCGCACCCCCAGTAGGCGTGATTGCTTGGTCAGCAAGCCTCCAGGCAGTTTCCTATCCCAGTTAGAAGACTAAATGGAAGGAGCAAACAGTTTCCTAAATCACTTAGGAAACATCCCTAAATTCATGTAAATTAAGCTGTAAATAGATTACGCTTCCTAATCTATAAACTTACCTTGTACGGGCGGTCTCTTGCACCTATAAAAGAGGCCACCCGCCTCCATTGAAAGGGGTCACATTCTATTGAAAAAGAATTGCATATTATTCTCATACGCATACACCCGGTCGATTTTACTGGGAGTGCCACCCAATTGTTGGCTCACTAGGCCTGCGGTGATCTGCTAGTGAAGCGCTCCGATGCACCTGTGGATGTAGGTCACCTCGTTAATGGGATCGAACCACACAAACTCTTGTGTCCCCGTATCTCTCTTTGAATTTCTATTACCAATTTTCGGCATCATTAGACCTAATGAACGAGAACGCGTGACTTCCCTTGGAAATTTAATTCTGAACATCTTTCGTGTTTTAAGTTATGTCTAATTCCAACTTCTTAGAGATAATTCCAATTCTACAAA
Source organism: Hydrangea macrophylla (assembly GCA_033977485.1). NCBI lineage: Eukaryota > Viridiplantae > Streptophyta > Magnoliopsida > Cornales > Hydrangeaceae > Hydrangea > Hydrangea macrophylla. The sequence goes on along the minus strand of CM066982.1, from coordinate 83,952,346 downwards.
CAGCATCCAAATTATGATTTTTATTATTGTACTAACTTCTATTTCTATAGGATGGTAGATCCACTAATGTGTTTGCAGGTATTGGCCTACCATAGCTAAGAAGGGTAAGTGTTATTCGGTTTAGTTCGGGTAGGAACTACATGCCGCCACATAAAAGGGAAACTACCCCTTTGTCCCGTTATATGAGCAAAACTACTTTCCTGCTCGATCTTTTATATATTGTTGTTATGTTGGTTTAAGGGATCGTGAGCGATCCCTAATACTGTGTGTGATTAGTGATATTTAACTCGTACCAGTCATGTGACTGACTCGTTTGAGTTTCTCAATCGGGTACGTTCTGGATGGAGCGTAGTCTATCATCATTTGCAGGTTGATTGGAGGCGTACCACGTGTCGATCTAGGGATGTGTGGAATTTTACTACTTATCAGTTTTAGTAGACATTATTTCCATTTGGGATTTTATTTAATTATTATTATTTTATTTATTTTTATTTTATTGGCATTGTGAGCCACAGTTTGAACTACATGTATAAGTTGGACTTTGTTTTTGAGTTCTAAATTTTGGGACTTTGGGACAATTTTAGAAGCTCTATCTAGGTGTTGACCGCGTTGTAAAAAATTGTATTTTTCGCATTATTAGAAAAAAAAATGATTTTTATATTTATTTTAATTTCTGATGGAAGTATTTCAGAGAACAGATATGTTAATAAGTTGTTTCTTTCTAATTAAATAAAAGGGAGGCTATTGATGTTATTAACACAGCTTTTCACTATAATTTACTTTTAAAAAAAAGGCTAGCGATGAAGGCACATTCATTTTTTAATTAGAGCACCTAATTTTAAGTTAAAAAAAAAAAAAAAACAGTCTTTGACCTTTTACTTTAATTAGTAAAGGCACTTCACTATATATTTATAGCAAAGTGCATGTGTGTGTGTGTGTGGCGTGAGTCATCCAGGTAAGTCATCCAGGTAAGTCATCAAAATAAATAAGTAAAGGCACTTAATATTTATATGCTTAACTATATTTTACACCCTCTTAGTTTGCCGTTTATGTCAATTTGGTCCCTATAGTTTAGAAAGTTTCATTCTAGTCCCTACAGTTTCATAAGTGTGTCATTTTAGTCCTTCAAATACTTTTTGTGACAAATTTTTTACTTTCAGTAACAAAATTATTAGTCACTACAGGACTTATTTGATACACTTATGAAACTACAGGGACTAAAGTGACACTTTCTAAATTACAGTGACCAAACCGACACATGTGACAAACTAAAATGTATTTAACCCTATACAACAATACTAGGGTGACAAACACTTACACACTCTATCTCTCTCCTGGGTGGTACTGTGGGGTCTACTGTAATTATCCGGACCCCACAGTGCCATCCAGGAGGGAGATAGAGTGTGTTTGTAAAAAATATTTGTCACCCAAATATTACTCTAACCCTATATTATATTTTAGGGTAAATATCGCCTATCTCCCTTAAGGTTTGACACGATCACACTCGGCACCCCTCACATTTGGAATATCACACTCTCCTCCCTTATCAAATATTACAAGTATCAAATTCCTCCCTTCCGTTTAAAATCTATTAGTCTAACTAACAATTTTTTGTTGATCTCATTCAAAAAGATGTTTAATGTCAAAACTACACTTCCATTACCCCAAAAATATCATTTTTTTTTCTTTTTCTTCTTCCAACTCAGTTCATCCAACTACATATATACATAAATACATATATATATATATACACATGTGCATGTGTATATGTCAGACACAAGTTTCTGCCTCACAGGCCCCTAATTTATCTACAACTCAAGCACTACCACCGCCACCACCAAATCCCCCCTCCACACCCCCCCCCCTTCGCCACCATCGGACATCTCCCCCACCCTCCTTCAAGCCTCCACCGCCTGGCCGTCTCTCTCTAAAATTGAAGCCCAAATCTGACATAAACAACTCAGCCGCCCACCGCCACCTCTCATGGACTGTATGTTGTTGGGCCATTCCTTAATAATTTGTGATTTTAGGTTTTGTTTTTGAGAGGTTGGCTATTTAGATTTTGATTTTTTGTTGTATTTGATGTACATACCTATAAAGAGAGATATGGATATATATATATATATAAATAGGGCGAGAGAGAGAGAGCTATTGCCGTCGCCGCTTATGGCTGCCTCTTTTTTAAATTGGAACCCTAATCTGACCTAAACTCACCGTCGCTACCTCTCATGAACTATATGTTGAACCATACATAAATTAGTTGTGATTTAAGGTTATGTTTTTGAAAGGTTTGGCTATTTAGATTAAAGCTCGGCTGTTTGAGTTCTTGCTCTTGTTTCAATGAAGATTACTTTGTGAAACAAATTTTTGACATTAGCTTTTGAATTTGAAGATGATGGTGGAGTGGTGATGGTGGATGAAAGGCATAATAATGTATTTTTTTTCTTTGACATTGACTTGAAATATACAAATTTTAAAAACAAAAAGTATAAAGATGACATGGGGACAAAATAGTAAATGTACTGCCTCCGTTAACTAAAGTAAACTCTGTTATTTGACAAGGGAGGTAAGTGTGATATCTCAAACGTGAGGGGTAACAAGTGTGATCGTGTCAAACCTCGAGGGAGGTAGGCGATATTTACCCTATATTTTACAAATAAATTTAAACCACCCCCAACTGACAAAAATCAGTGCAAAATAAACTTGAACCACCCCTAACTGACAAAAATCAGTGTAACACAGTTCTCGACATACACAACTTAAATCCAAGCCTTTTTTTTCCAACAATTAAATAGAAAAATTAGAACCATGGCAACAATTCTATAATTTCTATCAAACACATAAAGGGAGGTGGTGGTGGGTGATTAGAAAATCTCATGGTGATTTATGAGAGTTTGAATCGAATCTACTATTCTTTCTGGTGAAAAGATGATCAAGGTTGAATTTTTGGGGCCTAAAACATTGAAATCAATTTAATTCATAAACACTCATAATGACAAACTTAATGAAAAAAAATTTACAATAGTAATGAGAATCAACAAATATCAAAGCAAAGTCTGTCTAATTAAAGAACAGTTAGAGATATAAAGGTATTTAGGTCACCACATATGCATATATATATATATATATATACACACACACACACACACACACACACTAGCGTTGGGCTAGTGCTATGCACAGGGTGTTACCAAAAAACACATAGTTGGAGAGATTAGATTAACATCTATATAATAAGATAGAGCGGTGTGGGTCCCTTTCAAGTTAGCAACTTTTAATCTTGACCATTGAGACAAGTTTAGATATTTCAGACCGTCGGATTGATTGTCCACCAAAAATAGTTAATCCCATTAAATATTGCATTGTATCCTATTAAAACTCTAAATTAAAAAGGAATTCCCTAAATTAATTTGAATTTGAATAAATACATGTCAATATTCAAATTGTCAACTTCAGCAAATACATAACACAAATCTTGGGTAAAACTAAATCATTAGACTCTCTCTCTCTCTCTCTCTCTCTCTCTCTCTCTCTCTCTTTATAGCAAAAAAGGAATTCTCTAAATTAATTTGAATTTGAATATATACATATGTAATAGTAAATACAAAACACAAATCTTGGGAGATAAACTAAATTAGTGGACTGATTTTTTGAAAATAGAAATATTGGAATATAAACTTCCCATATCATACATATGTTCATAGAGTTTTTTTTTATTTTTTTTATAGGTTTTTCTTTTTTCCTTTCCGTGACTCTGATCAAATGACTTTCATAAAACTAATCAAACTGATATAATATGAGTGAAAAATCACATAAAGTTGAAGTTTAGGAAGTGAGTTTTAACAATGGATTTCATAATTCAAGTCTCAAGAAATGTATTCTCACTTGCACTTTTTTAAAATCTAGGAAGCGTATTTGTTATATTCTATTGTCTATCTAGAAAATGGGTTTTTCCAGTACTATGGTTGTAAATTTTGATACCATTTTGATTAGTTCCACCCTTTTTATAGGTCATTTGATTAGTTCTATCAGTTTGATATAGTCTATAGGGCTAATTAGTGAAATGAGTAATGTTGTTTCCCAAATATGGGCTAATTATAAATAATCACAAAAGTTTTGCTTTCCCTTTCTATTTCTTTTCAAAAGCTTAGAAAAAGCCTTTATTTTTTTGTTTTTTTGTTTGTTTTCACTTCGTGCCCTCGGGCACGGGGGAAGTCTCTACGAATAAACATTAATTATACTTAAAATATTCATCCAATGTTAGGACTAAAAATATTTAACTAAATTGAGTTAATGATATATTTAATATTGGATCCAATGTCTTCTTCACTTAAAATTCCAATCATATCTCAGATCTTTTAAAGTATTGAATTTTTTTTCCCTGGGCACGAGTTAGTACTAAATAGCATGTGGGTTTGAATGACCTGTACAATTTTACGCAAAAGATTTGAAAATTTTAAAGTATTACATTTTTTTTTTTTGCTTTGTGCCCACGGGCACGGGTTATTACTAGTCAATAATAAATCTTGACAAAATTTATAGAAAGAAAGGGGAAAAAAAAAACAAATGGTTTTTTAGAGAGATTTTGCATGAACCTTACGAAGCACTTGTGTGGCCACTTTGCCCATTATAATTATTATTATAAACTCTGAAGCTGTTTTCAAATTTCTGCTGGACTGACAGAAAATATGTAACGCCCCGATTTTCATTACCAAAAATAAAAGAAATATTTACATTAAAATTGTAAATAGCCAAGTGTATTTTAAAACAACAAAAATATTTACACTTGAGTGCCCAAAAATTACATTTAAATTCGTTTACACGGCTAGGTCCCAAATAACTCCAACCCACACGGTACTCTAATGTACTCCAATTTGACTGCTACCAATGGTACCTGCATCTAAAATAACACACGGGGAAGTATACAATATGACAGGAATAATAAGGGCTCAAAAGTACAATGAACAACCACAACGGATCAATAAAATAGACCAATCACTCAATCCACCCGTTCACACAATTTACCCGCTCACCCACAAGAGCCTCATACCAGGTTCCTCTTGGTCACATAGTAAAGAGCCACCTCACCTCATCTCACCCGTCACCATTCCTTGGTCCCTGAGGCCTGTTGGACTGTTGGTAGGTGCTCATTGCTCATGTACCCTTTAGTCCCATAGCACTTAGCCAAAATAATATATTAATATTATTTAACCAAAAAGACATGGATTCCAATAAAAAGACAACATAAATCAAAAAGAGTACAAATAGGGATGACAAAGAAAATACTCCGGAGATTTAAGAGCATATTGTACACAACCCCGTACCTTAAAAATAATGTTGAGCAATTTCTCCAATCTCTGAATATATATGTATATGTGTATCAATATATGTAATCTGTGTGTATGTAATAATATGTGTGTGTGTGTGTTCTTGCCGAGAGAGAGAGCTGCAGAGAGACTGAGAGATAGATGAGAGATAGAGAGTCTGATGAGGGGAGGAATTAATGGGTGTGTATATATAAAGGTAAAGTGCTTGGCACTTATGCATATAAAACACACCACTATGTTTGCACTACACACACAAGACACTCCACCCACATTCCACTAAACACAGCACACACTGCACTAATTTCTTGAGTGGTTTCCATGTGTACACAAGATACCCTTGTGTGTGTTGAGCTCACGCAATGATACACACACACAGGTAAAATTTATACTGCCCATTTCCAAAACTGGTATTTTTTTTTAATTAAAAAGCGAAAATAAAATACGGGGTATTACAAAATAACAAATTGGGCTGCAAATGAGAGAAAGAGAGAGAGAGAGAGAGAGAGAGAGAGAGAGAGAGAGAGAGAGAGAAATGAAATTGTAAATTTATGCGACCTCCAATTTCACTAGAAAAAAAACTTTTTTCCTTTTTGAGCCAGAAAATCAAATCACTCATATAATACTACAAATTCATATATATATATATATATATATTCGAAAAAGGGTTAATTAAATAAAAAGAAAAAAAATGTACATGTGTACATGGGGCACACACTAGGAATATTACAATAAGCACCAAAGACATATCAATGGATAGAAATAGTCAAACATGTGAATAGCCCAAGAAACGGCCTCGAAATCTGATATGGGAAAATTTATATTATTATACTGTATAAATTATGCTCAGGAGGATCATGTGACACCGATCGAGAAGAGAAAAGAATCAAAATTAGTGAAAACAAAAAAATTTACAAGAGAAGAAGTCAGATCGAAGAAGACGCTGAATACAGATTAAGAGTTGATAGATAAAGAAATTAGAAGCAGTTAAGGATTTGGAAATAAATAAGGAGAGAGACACAGAGAGATAATAAATAGTAAAATAAGTGAGGTGCCTTTAATAATTAAAGTAAAAGGTAAAAAAACTATTTTTTTAAAACTTAAAATTAGGTGTCCTAATTAAAAAATGAATGTGCTTTTATCGCCAGCAAAAAAAAAAGGTGTTGGCATTTTCACTCCCGTGTTTTAGGCAGTTGAATATTGGTCAGGGTTTGAGGTAGCTATACGGGATGATTTTTTTTTTAAATATATTTATACATATTTGATAATGATATATAGTGTCAAATTGGGTCTATTAAGAAACAATATTATCTTTTGGAGTAATGTTTATACATTTTGGGGTCTATTTATCAACAATGCATAGTATCAAATTGAGTTTACAACGCATAATTGGGGTCGGCTAGACTATATTTGGGCTAAAATATCACATGTACGTACTAAAACAATTCTCACATTTTGGGGGTAGGCTAGATTACAATTGGGTTAAAATATCATATGTACTATTTTTTTTTTCTTCAAATTTGGGAGGGGGGCTAAATTACAATTGGCCTAGAATATCACATATACTTAAAAAATTTCCCAGATTTTCAGGGGAGAGGGGGGGTTGGGTGGATCTACGTGTAAGTGAGGGGGGCTCAAGTTCACCCCATAATTTTTAAAAATTGTAGAGTTGCACTTAAAAAAGTATATTTTACAGTTAAGTCCTCTGACCCCCCACTTGACAATTGTAAAAGTCTCCCCTTCTATTGTAAAATTGTCATATTAAGCTACCTTATAAATACAAAGATAGGACTTTATTTTCCTTTCACACTTCTCATATTCTCCAAACTCCCTCTGATGTAGGGATGGCAACGCGTCGGAGTTGGCATGGAGTCCCATTATACCAACTCCTACTCCGTTTAATTTCCTCCTACTCCGACTCCGCCCCGTTCCGTTTAAGTAAACTACCAACTCCTACTCCACTCCTACTCCGTTTACTATCGAGTATTCCTATTACACTCCTACTCCATTTGCTAAACACCATTCCAAAATTAAATGTTCTTTTATAATTCAAAACTCACTCATATTTTGGCTTGATTTCCTAAAAATCACTCACGCAAATGATTCTAAATTTGTTAATCACAATTCAAAAATTAATTATTAATATTTAAGAGAGAGAGATGTATATGTATGTCCTGATTTTTTGTAAATAACCGTAACTATGAGGGTAGTTTAGTAACTTAATGATTTAATCGGGGTGGATTTTAAATGGTAGTATTTCATGGATACCACCTCTGTCCCGACTCTTATAGGGTTTTTGTTTTTCCATACCAAATGCACTTCTACTCCTATTATAACTCCTCCAAACCCGTTCCATTAGGAGCGGAGTGGGGCGGAGGTCCAGTGGGACGGGGAAAATTGTCATCCCTACTCTTATGTTCTTCTGCTAATGTTTATAGCATTTAACTTACATCATCTATACAAAAATATACACAAAATGTATATAAATAGACCAAAAAAAAAAAAAAAATCTTTTTCAATGCATTTAATAATGTACTACATAATTGAAAAAGTATTGAAAAATGCACTGAAAACTTTAAGTGAAAATAATTACTGAATGCAATCTATTCAACACTTGAAACATTATTTTCAGTATTTTAAATTCAATTACTTAAAATTTTCAGTACATAAAATTTAGCACCTAATTTTCAGTTGTATGAAATAGACAATGGCCAACTTTATGCGATTGTCATTGGATGAAAATAAGTAATGCTATATTTATACCCACTTCATACTCAAAAACTCACAAATACTCACAATTACTCCTACTAGATTCCACAGTGCCGCACTGTCACCTAAGAATAATTGAGTGTTTATAAATTTTTGAGTATGAAGTAGGTCATGACAAAATAAAAATATAGACAGCATATATGAATCAATCATTTTCATGTGCTTCGTTGTGCTCGAAATATTATATTCGCCAAATTTAATTTTATTGCTTTAAAACCTTCCATACTGGCTATGACCGGTTAAATGTCTTTAAATTGGGGATAGAAATCATGAGAGTGCCATCCAAGAGATTCAACAAATTCCGCACAAGTTTAGGTGTGTCTTCCCCTTCCCCCCACCTCCCTCCCTCTCTCTCTCTCTCTCTCTCTCTCTCTAAGAGTCTAACGTTCAAAATTCCTGAAAAAGTGTCACAACTCACATGCAAAACAAAGGGTCCCAATCAGATGTGGTCCCACCTAACAAGATTTGCGGATATACTATATACAATACATATTCATGAAATGAGTGCATTTTTCTCACTCATTTAATGGTTGGGTGAGCATATCTGTATTGGTCAATGGGGTACTTGTAAATGTGAACTCATTCATGAATACATTTTTACCTACTTTAAAATTGCTCTCCTCTAATTGACTAATGCAGTAAGATTCAGTATTAAATGAGAATTAATTAATGATGTAAAGTACTATACCCGACTATATTAGTCAATAAAAAAAAAAGTTGAGCAATTTTAAGGTGAGCAAGCTATAAAACTACACTCCATATTCAACTGTCAAATACATTTTTGCTCACCTCAAAATTACTCACATTTTGCTCACCCTCCTCTCTCATTAATTAATGCAGTGGGGTTCTATATTAAATGAGAATTAATTAATTTTATAAAGTACTAGACCTCACTACATTAATCAATAAAACAAAAACATGAACAATTTTAAGACGAATAAAACTGCACTCTTTGTTGCCCCCCACCCAACCAATATGTTTCTATATTTTGTACTCAAACGCGGTTTACACACACTTTCCAATTTGAACACTCATTTCACCTATTTTGCTTAGCTGGCCCACCCTTTTCTTTCCACAATCTGCCCCGGCCAAAAAGTTCATCTTTGGTTAAGACAAGGCTTTTTGTTGCCAAATTGTCCAAAGTTTGTCACCAAAAAGAAAGAAAAAAAGATTATATCACCATCATCGAGAAATAGGATAAAAAATATAATAATTATTTTGATGATGTGGTGTAATAAGTCAATCAAATTTCATTATTTGAATATTTATGTCTCCTAAAATTAGAAAAAAATAAGCTTATACATCAACAATACACCCCAAATATAATAGTAAAGTTACGCAAATAATGTAATATCACCGTGTTATAATGAATATTTTCTCCTGAAATAGATACAAATGTTAGGTTGCATTAGATTTTGATAGGTTATTTTTTTACCTACTCAAAAAAAGCATTGGCTCTTCTCAAAAAAAAAAAAAAAAACATTGGTTACTAGAAAGATGACAAGTTTTACAGTACTGACAAAAAGATCAATGTTATTTTTGGAAGGGGCACTTGCTCTGAGCTCCATCCATTATAAGTAATATTTATATAATTAGGTTCATATATAAAGTTTTTTAATACCTTCTATGGTCTTTAATGTTTTTTTGGACAAAAAAAAGGGCATTGTATATGCCACGCTGACGTAGTGAAAATTAATTTGTGGGGGGGGGGGGGGGGGGGGGGGGGGGGTGTTTAGGGCTAACGACAACTTTTTGAAATGTCTCTAAAAATAGAAAATTCAGAGATATTTTTTAAGTTTTATTTTTCAAAATTTTAATTATGGTTTTTTTATTTGGCCAACGTCAACTTTTGAAATATCTCAAAAAAAAAAAGAAAAAAAGAAAAATGTATACACATTTTGTCCAAATATCTATGAAATTTTATTTTTAAGAAAATGTCTCTAAATCCGAAAAATTCATAGACATTTTGGGAGAAATATCTCTGAAACCGAGTAATTCAGACACATTCTATGAAAAAAGTCGCTAAAAATATTTTTGAAAATGTCTTTGAATATGGAGAATTAAGAGACCTAGTGGGAGAAATGTCTCGAAATTTTGTTTAGATACATTTCAAAAGTTGACGTGGGTCATAAGGGCCCTAGTGGCCCGATGGTATCACATCCACTGGCGGAGGCACATAGGGACGAGGGGGGGCCTGGATTTTGAGAATTAAAATTTTACCCTAAGTTTTTTTTTAGTATTTTACATTTAAACCCCCCTCAACTATGTTTATGCCCTCTCTCAATTTATGTTTAGGCCCCCCTCAACTTATGTTTAGGCCCTCAAAAGGGTCCAAGGCCCAATTTAGTGCTATCAACTACATATATATTGATATACATGTATATACAACTCAAAGGAAATGCGCCTAAATTTTTAAAAATTACACTTTTAGTGTGATAATTTTATGCGTTTTAGAAATAGGCCCCCTTAAAATTTTGAAAGACACTATAAAATATTTACGTGTCACCGAATAGACTTATATTATAAGCATATCCCCAAAAAATCACAATTATAGACAAGTAGACCCTAAAAAAATCATCAATTATGTATAAATAGATCCCAAAAAAATCACCCCGGAGGCGCTGTCCCCAAACCTCCCTATAGCCTAGGCCCCTAGCCAAAATTCCTGGCTCCTCCCCTGATCACATCCTCTCCTCCAAGTAGGAGGAGATGTGTTTGAATCTCCCCAAGGGCGAGTGGGTGGAATTGTCCCCCTCCTTCTTTGTAGAACGCCCCGGGTGCTCTTGTCGGGCTTATTTCTTGAGTTCATTCTACTTGAATTGTGTGTGTGACCTGTGTCAACCAGGTAAGTCATAAAAAAAAAGGTTGACGGGGGTCAATTTAATTCATGGTTAAACAATGGCGCATCAATTCTTTAAACACAGGACGTTAAATCCTCATGTCAATTCTATCATAGTCCAGGCTATCAGAGTAAAATTTAGCTTAGATCATAAATAAGACAATTGTGTATCAACATTTTGTTTGTTTGTTTAGTATATTGGTTTGACCCGATCCTATTGTGCCAAGTATATGCTTATGCCATTGTTGACAGCTAGTTTTATTTTGTGTGTTTGGGCGTGTCAGAATTCATTAGGATTCAGTGTGTTATTGTGAACAAATAATTCTTGAAGTTGTTAATAGAATTAACTTTGAATTAAGCAATTGTGTATAATAAACAAGAAATAAACTTACTAAAAGTTGTCAAACAGTAAGCATACAAGTTTGATAAATGCTAAGATCATGCAAAGAATTGTTATTCCTACTAAGTAATATGTATAAACAATATAAACTGGAAAAAAAAAACAGTAATTGAAAACAGACTGAATTAAACTCACTGTTATAGAATATAAAAACAATTATTTGAGACAGAATCCGAGCCCAGTGAACTGTTTCCTTAAGACAAATTTGCTCCCTTTCGGTGCACAAGGTGAATGAACAATCGTCTCCCAAGATAGAACGGATTTCCAATTCTGAAGAAGATGCACTTCAATCTCCAGAATACAGCGAACACAATACTGTATAATACTCGAACATTATAACTATATTTTTATAAACGTACTAGTTTTTCTTTTTATAACTATAATCTCAAATAATTTACCAAACAGACACTAAAATAATAATGTCCCCTCCCTCCCACCCCCCCACCCCCCCAAAAAAAAAAAAAACTAATAATAATAATAATAAAAATGTGCTTTTTATTTTATTTTTAGTTATTTTATTTTTGTTAAGTAAAAATGTGGTTGAGTTGTAGAATTGAATCTTATAACGGCAAAGATTAAAAAAAAAAAAAAGAATAAGGGTGCGTTTGATAAAACTGAAAATAAGTGCCGAAAATTAAGTGCCGAATTTTAAGTACTGAAAATTTTAAGTGATTGAATTTGTAATACTAAAAACAGTGCTTCAACTACTGAAATAGAATGCAATCAGTGATTATTTTAAGTAGAAAATTTTCACTTAGAGTTTTCAGTGGTTTTTTTGCTGCTTTTTCAATTAAGTGGTAAGTTATCAAACGCACTGAAAAAGAATAACTGCTGAATCTTTTCATTTTCATCACTTAATAGGGTTATCAAACATACCCAATAGTGTAACCATCATTTCAAGCGGAAAATTAATATCATTAGATTTTATACTTACTACACTTAAATAGATTATGAGGATAAGGTGAGGGATACGGCAAATCACAGAGGTTAAAGTGTGATTTACTCTAAAAGAAAGATATCAGATTTAAAAATGTAAGGCTGCTTGAGAGAAGAGAAAGTTGGTTTAGAAAAGCTTAAACAGTGGAGTACTTTGGATAAAGTATTGAGAATCACATATGTAAGATAACGCATAAAATAGGGAACACCCAAAAATAGTTGTCTGAAAAATAATATATATTATAAATGTGTAACAGCGCCACAAAGTCATCAATCAAGCACCAATTGGATGCATTGTTCCATCGATACAAGTCAATTCTAATTTTAAAATTTTTAATTTTTTTTTGTAATGTTCCAACGGTCAAATGCCACATCAAATGGGCTGTCTGGTAGCACATGATTTGGTCAAATGAAACCCCACTATAGTGGAATAAAATAAGAAAAAAAAAAAAAAAAAGAGAAGTGAAGTAGACAGTTTAGTACTTTAGGTAACTTTTGTTGGACCATCCTGTTTGATTTTCAGACTCCAGACAACCTTAATTTTGGACCCGTGCAGTATTTTAGACTTATAGGCCCAAAATCGGATTAGGCCCAAAATCATTTCTGTTTTTAATACTAGTACCTCCGATTCGTATTGTTTTGATAAAAGAATATGTTGTAAAGAGTGAGAAATGCTATTATGTTAAGGATTGAAATTGAAATGTTAGATAATGTGACAAAAAAAAAAAAAAAGCACACGTATCAAAAAGTTAGAACAGCTAGTAAAAAAACAAAGAAAAAAAGAAAAAGAGGTTAGAACTGATTCACTTTTAAACAATGTCATGTAGGATTGTGAATAGGCTTACTATTCAAAATTTTGTTTTTGCTTAGTTCGGCCTTCGTTTAATTCTTAATATTTGATGTCTGTCAATAATGTTGTTAATCCAAGTAGGTATTAATTATTTACCCAGGAGGAGGAAAAAAAAAAGGAAAAGATAAAAAAGGAAAAAGAAAAATCACAAGAAACCTTGTGTGGTGGGTGGCAGAGACAATCTTAAGATATTATATGCTTGACAACATATTTGTATTTACTAAGCAAATGTTCAAAATAACATAGGCTTAGGCTAATGATGAGTTCAATAGATCTTGTGAAAGTATGTCAAGTGGATGTTTTATATGCGAACCCACAGAAATGGAGTCATTTTGTTTATAAGAATCAAAAAGAAAGAAAGAAAGAAAGAAAGAAAGAAAAAAGGGTAAATTACCTTGTACTCCCTGTGGTTTGCCTCTGTGACATTTTGTCCCCTTGTAGTTTGAAATATAACACATAACTCCTGTGTGGTTTGTCTTTGTGGCACTTTACCCCCTGTAGTTTAGAATGCAACACATAACCCCCCTGTGATTTTCATTTGTGGCACTTTACCCCCTATAGTCAAAACAAATTGCTTAAATGACCAAAATGACCTCTTCTTCTTTATCACTCTAATATACATGTTACACACATAGATGATTGAAAAAACCAAAACAGCGAGATCAATGAAAAAATCAGATCGTTCTAGAGAGAGAAAATAAGAGTCTTACCCATGTATGATATATTACTTTGTTGGAAAAGTAGCCAAAAATCTATTCAAAATTCAAATTAAAAAGGAAAAAATATTGTATTCTTTGAAATATTGTTTTTATAACTCCAAATTCAATAGTTTAAAATTTTTAGTACAATCACAACTCTAGTTTTTTCAATTGACTGCACTGCTCTGGATTTTTTCAATCATCTGTATGTGTAACATGTACATTAGAGTGATGAAGGAGAATAAGATGTCATTTTGGTCATTTAAGCAATTTGTTTTGGCTATAGAGGGGTAAAGTGCCACAAAGGAAACCACGGGGGGTTATGTGTTACATTCCATATTACAGGAGGTAAAGTATCACAGAGGCAAATCACATGGGGATTATGTGTTACATTTTAAACTACAGGGGGGCAAAATTCTACATGGGCAAACTACAAGAGGATAGAAGGTAATTTACCCAAAAAAAAAAACGATGACAATAAGAGGCAGAAATGCATTTAAAAAAAATAAAAAATAATAATAAAAATAAAAATAAAAATAAAAACCCTGAATGAAGGGTGGTTGAAAAAATCTCAAATAAATATGCCCAGTTAACACCCCTTAACATGGAGTGACAGTCCTAAATAAGAAAAATGAAATAATAGAACACCGTGTTTGGCGGCTGGGAAAATTCTAAATTTTTTTTTTCCCAGCAACGAAACGGAAAATGGAGAAATCTAAAATACATATTGAGTTCAAATTTAAGAACATCAAATCTAATCCAAAGGAAAATGGTGAACATCTGCTGAACCCATTTGCCAGATCTTCAATGAAGCCGTAACGTTCAATCCAGTGGCATTGTTAAATAGAAATAGCTTTGCAGCTCCATAAATTGCCTTAGTTGGAAAAACTCGCGATGTGATCACCGATCTCCCTTCTCGAGCAAAGCTCTCAACTACTATGAAATGATCAACCTGTATCCAATACAGGTGAGATAAGCCATTCTTAATGGGCCTTAGACTTGTTAAGTCTTGTAAATTTCCTAATTGGGCCACATGGGCCTAGTTAATGGCCAAGCTATTAACTATTAGCTTGAGATATATCAAAAGGCATAAGCCTTGTTTTGTATCAAGTTCTGTGCGCAGCATTTTAGAGAAACAAAGAGGGTTTCATGAAAGCATAGCAGCCGCGGGTTGAGGAAGGAGGTGAGGTGCACAAGTAAGGGTTTGTTTGGCTACCAAAAATCAGTTTGGAATTCTTGAAGAAGTATTATTTACTTGTATTCCTTTGGGTACTGTGAACCTTAAGAGATAATCTTTGAACTCACTCTCTAGTTGATTTGAATATCTCAAATTTTTTAATATCTCAAATTTTGGGGCAAAAATTTGAGAGAACATTGTATTCTTTATTTTACATAGTGAAATTATTCGGAGTTGCTCTGTGATTTTTCCCCCCCTCTTTATTGGAGGATTTTTCCACATAAATTTGGTTTCCCTTTAATATTGCTTTACTTTGTTTGGGTGCAATTTTATATTATTTGTAGTGAAATAACTTATTATATTTGATGGCTTGGATTTTTGTGCCTATTTAATTTACACTAGACAATGTTAGAAGTGTTATTCCTAATAGTAGGGATTTTTGCATTTTTCCCCCAACAAGTGGTATCAGAGCTACTGGTTATTATTATTATTATTATTATTATTATTATTATTATTATTTATTGTCTTGTGCGATTAAATGGAAGAATCATCAAATTCAATGATTAAGCTCACGGAAATTATGCAATTTGGAAACCGTGAATGGAGGACATCCTTTATTGTAAGGATTTGTATGATCCGATTGAGGGTGATACAACCAACCCTACAACAATGTCCGCTACGGATTGGGTAAAATTAAATCGGAAGACAGTGGGTCAAATTAGACAGTGGGTTGATCACACCGTATTTCACCACGTTGCCCAAGAAGTTAATGCATAGAGTTTATGCGAAAAATTAGAGTCTATGTATGAGAGGAAGACTGGCAGAACAAAGCTTTCTTGATTCAAAGGCTTGTGAATTAGAAATTCAAAGATGGGAATTCCATTGCCGAACACTTAAGTGATTTTCAGAGTCTAGTTAATCAGTTGGCTTCGATGAAGATGAATTTAGATGATGAATTTCAAGCTTTACTTCAGTTCATTGCATGATAGTTGGGAAACCTTGGTAATGTCTCTTAGTAATTCAGCTCCCAATGGTAAGCTGACTTTGGAGATTGTTAAAGACAATATGTGTAACGAGGAAGCCAGGCGAAAAGGTATGGGTGCAGATCAGACACAGGCTTTTGTCACGGAGAACAGGGGTAAGAATCCAAACAGAGAGTCTTGGAAATGATCTAAATATCGTAGTAAGTCCAAGTACAGCAGAGGCAAGTCATAGGCGAGAGGAGGTTTTTTATGCTATTATTGTAACAAGGAAGGCCACACGAGCAAAAATTGTAGAATTTGTAAGAGAGACTAGAAACAGGGCAATACTGAGAAGAAGTCAGAAGACAAGAATACTACAGTTACCGTTTTTGAGGATGTGGTGGTACTCTCATTTGGAGATGAGGAGTGCCTACATGTTACAGATAGTGATGTTGAGTGGGTTGTTGATACAACTGCCTCCTACCATGCTACCCCCAGGAGAGAGTTCTTCACGTCGTACTAAGCTGGTGACTTTGGTACTGAGAAGATGGGTAATCCAGCTATTCTAAGATTGAGGGGATATGTGATGTGTGTATTCAGTCTAGCCTGGGTTGCACTTTGACATTGAAGGATGTTCGACATGTTCCTCATTTTTCGGATGAATTTGATTTTTGGTGTTACACTAGACAAAATGGGTTATGATAACCATTTTGGGAGTGGAAATTGGAAACTCACCAAAGGTTCCCTAATTTTTGCAAAAGGGGAACTTTGTTGTACTGTGTACAAGACTCATGTGAAGGTGTGTTCAAGCGGGCTCAATGCAATTGAGGATGAGTCTTCACCAAAATTGTGGCACAGGCGGTTGGTACACGTGAGTGAGAAAGGGTTGCAGATTCTGGCAAGGAAGTCCCTTATTCCCTTTGTCGAAGGTACATTTCTTAACCCTTGTGATTATTATTTATTTGGTAAGTACCATAGAGTTTCCTTTCATACTTCTAGTAAAAGAAAAATCAAGTTGCTTGATATGGTTTATTTTGATGTTTATGGTCCCATTGAGGTCGAGTCTTTGGGAGGAAATAAGCATTTTCTTACTTTTATTGATAATGCTTTACATAAAATATGGGTGTTTTTTCTGAACATAAAAGATTAGGTTTTTCAGCATTTTTAGAGGTTCCATGCCATGGTGGAAAGAGAGGCAGGAAAGCCTTTGAAGTGCCTTCGTACTGATAACGGGGGAGAGTACACTTCAAAAGAGTTTGAAGCATATTGTGTAAATCATGGTATATAGCATGAGAGGAC
Organism: Hydrangea macrophylla; assembly: GCA_033977485.1. Classification (NCBI taxonomy): domain Eukaryota; kingdom Viridiplantae; phylum Streptophyta; class Magnoliopsida; order Cornales; family Hydrangeaceae; genus Hydrangea; species Hydrangea macrophylla. The sequence goes on along the minus strand of CM066982.1, from coordinate 83,935,092 downwards.
TTCCACGTACCCCACATCACAATGATGTGACCGAGAGGATAAACCGACTATTGTAGAGAGAGAGTCAGATGCATGTTACGAATGGCTAAGCTACCTAAGTCATTTTGGGGTGAAGCAGTTCACACAGCTTGTTACTTGATTAACAGGTCTCCTTCAGCTCCTTTAGTTTTTGAGATTCCAGAGAACATATGGACTGGTGGTGATATTTCATACTCTTATATGAGGGTGTTTGGTTGCAAGGCATTTACAAATGTTGCTAAGGAGCAAAGATCTAAGCTTGATGATAAAGATACTCCATGTATCTTTGTTGGCTATGGAGATGCAAGTTCGGGTACAGGTTGTGGGATCCAGAAAATAAAAAGGTAATCAGAAGCAGAGATGTGATTTTTCACGAGCATCAGACTTTGACAAATTTTGATAAACTTGCACAACCTAGAGCGAGTAGTGCTCCAGACCTCACATCAGTTCCTTCTACATCACAGGGTGCCACAGATGGGGGAGAAGTACAGTATGAGCCAGTTATAGTTGTTCCAGAATTTGGGGGGGGGGGGGGGGGGATGATGATGATGTGCCAGATACAGAGGGAGTTGAGCAGGGGGAGCAACCCCCTCCACTAGAGATCATAGTACCTCAAGTCAGGAGATCGACTAGAGAGCACTGGCCATTAGTCAGGTATTCCAGTTTTGGGTATATTTTGCTTACAGATGCGGGGGAGCCAGAGAGTTTTCAGGAAGTTCAGACTCACAGAGACAGACACAGTTGGGTACAAGCTATGCAAGATGAGATGATTTCCTTGCATAATAACAACACTTATAAGTTGGTTGATCTTCCTAAGGGAAGAAAAGCATTGAGAAACAAATGGGTGTTACAGTAAAGAAGGATGGTGACAAGCTACTAACGTAAAAGGCTCGTTTAGTTGTCAAGGGCTTCGGGTAGAAGCATGGTGTTGACTTTGATGAGATTTTCTCACCGGTGGTAAAGATGAGTTCTATTCAAGTGACTTTGGGTTTAGTAGCAAGCATGGATCTTGAGCTTGAGCAGCTAGATGTAAAGGTTGTCTTCTTTTATGGTGATTTGGAGGAAGAGATTTACATCGTATAGCCAGAGGGATTTGAAGTTAAGGGAAAATATGTCACAGCCCGGTCCCACAATAGCGGAACCGGAGCCCGTGGCACGCCACCGAGGCTAAACCAATTCATCAACGTTCCCAAAATTAGGTTTGAAGAACACACGTAGCGGAAAAACAAAACACATTTTAAAACCAGAGGTTCAGTCGACTGCTCAGTCGACGGAGGAGGGCAGGGATTTTAATATAAATTCCAGTCGACTGAAACTGGAGGTCCAGTCGACTGATGCGGGGTCCAGTCGACTGCTGCGGGGTCCAGTCGACTGCTTTTGCCAAAATAAGAAGCAGTAGCTAACAGGCTCAGGGGTTCTCTAATACAGACACCCAAATCAACTCGTGAGTCAAAACTCACTCAACCATGTGTCATAAGACACGCCACATCACATTATCATGCATGACAATGAAATGCAAAAGCAATAACACAAATGTGGGTGTTATAATTCTCTCCCCCTTAAAAGAAGTTTGTCCCCAAACTTTCAGTACCATCTCATCAATTCGCAAAGACTTTCTCACAAGTACTGCCAACGCTCATTCATCACAACCCACACATCTCTACTGAGATATTATAATCTCATGAGGAAAATAAATCCTCAAGCTCTGAAGGAAAATAAATCCCCAGAGTTCCTGTCTCAATCCGATTAAAGCTTCAAACCTCATTCTAGTAATTATCGAACTACTTTGATAAGTAAGGACATCAATGCCTGAGTAGACATACTCAAAAGTCAAATCTGACATTTCCCATCACATCACCAACCCATACATGCTTTCATTGTACTTGTCACATATCTTTTCTGAACTCAAAAGTCTCATCACAATACCCAAGTCAAAGGAAATAACTCCTCTCACTTCTACCCATCTTCCCTTTAGACTAAAAGTCGTTTCCAACACGTCTCAACTGGGTAACAACCATACCTGATTCTTCATCTTGAAGTGAACCAAACTGAGTACTTTCATGCATATATACTATGTTGATAAGTCAATGCCTCAACCAACTATTTCATATACCATAGATTCAATCCCTTATCCTGCTAATCGCGGAATACTTGTAGAACGATAACACGTTTTCAAACGACTTTCATTCCTTTTCAAATTCCATTCGGTTTAATCCAACCTCGTATTATACTTCCAATCATACATGCCTCGTAAGATACTATCCAGATTCCTAACTGAAAATTTCATATCACTCTACTTCTTCGAGCCCACCTGATGTCTCGAATAGTTAAACACACTTGCCCCTTTATCTCTCGCATTCTGTACTCAAACTATCGTCGACTAACGTAAAAGATTAAATGTTAAACCTTCAATTTAAAACTTGTAACAAAGTAAATTTCATATTCTCCCTTTTGTTTTTAAATTAAATCATTTTAAAATTTTGCATAATATTTCCACATATAGTTACCCCAATATTCGTCGCAACAAAATAACGATGTGAACCCAAACTTTACTTAGTCAATCATACACATACCATAGAGTTTATAAAATGTACTCCCATGTTCATAACATACCTCGTTCATGTCTTAAACCCTTGGTCATTCACAATCCATTCTTATTTACATAGTGTACACACACCCCGAGCCAATTATTTTTCTATCGAAAATCTCAACAACAATGTACTCCATTCCCATCTCATACCTCACTCGTATACTATCCTTTGGTCTATCAGTCCATATAGATCCACCACCATTTACGTAGTTATACGACTCCATGAGTCTCTAGTGTTTCACTTCCAACTCACACAAGCTCATACCAAGCGTACTCATGTATCGCAACTCTTACTGAATTTCTGACTGCCCTTTAAACTGAACATATATTCCTTGTATAACATCTCAAGGTTTCATACCTTATTTAACGATTTATTTCATAACTCTAGTCAACCTGACTTAACTCCAATTCAGATTCTCTAATCCTTTATATTCGCCATTCTGACCTCAATTTCATTGTTCACGAAGAACTTGTTGTCCTAAGTATTTCATACTATTCCCGTAACCATCTGAAGACAATTCAATAATTTGGTCTTCCCAATCAAGTACCATAGTCTCACTGTGTTTGATAAATTTCTTATCGACTTTCAATTCACATACCTTTCGTGACAATACTCAAGTCAACTCGTTTAACAGCACTACTTCCAACTTACTAATTCCAAGTGTACAACATTTCACTAGCCTCTTTTTCTTTAGAATTTCCAAGTTGATAATCTACTCACGTAGAACTCATTAGTTTGACGACCACCGTTTTGTCTCAAGCACTAAGCATACCATATCCTTCCACGATACTTGTCTTTCAAAGTCCACTTGATACCTTGTTACAAACATTTAACAAAATTTTTCTTACTCAAACAAAAGTTTTATTTTAAAATATTTTAAACACTTAAAATTTTCTTGGGATGAAATCTGACATTCTCAAAATTCTCCAACCTTGTTGGAATTCAGGACGATTGAGATAACATTCTGCTACACTTTCTATTTTCGTCTGACCATTTCACATTCCTTCTATCATATCCGATAATGTACGCACATACTACTACGTCTTTATCTCACTCTTACCGTTCATGTTCACTTATTTATCGAAGCCTCATTTTCCCAATTTATATTTTCACCTTTCTAACTTGACTTACCCAAAGTCACTTTACTCTATCCACTTTCACAATTTCTCTTGTTCAGTATCGTAATACTTATCGTACTCCAACTTCTAGTTGGCAACCACTTGCTTCAGAAACCCAAAGATGTTTTAAAAGCATTAGAAGAAAAGGTTTTTGTTTTATTTTGAACATACATTCAAAATCCAGGTTCGAGGTCGCCCGTACTACAACTCTCTGTGATAACAATCTTTGCTACAATCTCCCTATCAAGGTCCTCCCATCTCCATGTTATCCAAATATCCACTCGATTCCTCTGAATCTCTTATCACGTTCCATAATTCACACTTATCTTTTACTCCCAGTTTCCTATTCCTACTTTCTTTATTCTATCTCTTCTGACAAACCACTGCAAAACACTAGGGAACCTTTTTACTCTTCATTTCTGTCCATTTACTCTTCATCAAGAAATTCTACAGTTCCTCTTTCAACCCATATCGTCCTTATCGTTACATTGATACGCACATAATCATCAAGTCTAAGTAAACACTCCCGAAGTATGTCATCAATTAAACTTCTACCAACTGTAGTTTCAAACCGTCAAAGTATACTCTATCATTCCCGTTCTTAACCCCTCCTCTTAGGTCAGTCCTCCAATCCCAACATTTTCACACATACGATCGATCAAGTAGCATTCACTTCTAATCCTCATACCACATCTAAATCTACCTTGGTGCCATAACTATTCGAAATCAGGTTCAGTTGAGAGATTCCTCAATAACCACAATACTCATAGCTCGTTAAGATATTTCTCAATTCCCAATACATAACACAAGATAGGTTGAGAGATTCCTCAACCGTCCAATACATACCGTAAGATAGGTTGAGAGATTCCTCAACCATCCAATCATCTCAATACTGTAAAATTAGTTGAAAGATTCTTCAACTACCCATCATATACTTGTAAAAGATAACCATAAGATAATCCCGTACGATCACGTCATAGATTAACATCGTAGGGAAACACCGTAAGAAAAGATGAGAGATTCCTCACCTATCCCATACACGAGCAATACACTCTGTTGGACTCTCTTTCTGTCATGAACCCCAACTGTCTATCTCTATTCTCTCACGTCATGACGTTTAGCCCATGTCTGAGATGGAACTCTTATCAATCAATCTCAATTTCAAAACTCGACTATAGATAATCACCTTTCATTCTTTATGTGGACTCTAAGGAAATCTCTCCTGACATTCACTACTCAAACTCCGTTCTCGGTTAAAGCTCTCAAAGAGCACTTATTACTATCACTTTAATTAATTACCGATTCGATCCAAAAATCATTTGGGTTTCGTTGAAAACAAAATACTACTGCTCATTACTACCAGGATATCATCTCCCCCTCTTGTCACAACACACGGTCTATGATAACTCATGGTAACATTCATCTCATCACACAGCTCCACATCCGTATGATTCAACCGATTCACAAATGCATAATTTCTATGCATGTATGGCAATAACATAATCATGTATGTATAACAACATACCATATGCATTAAACATCTCTAATATGTATGGATGCAATTTAGAACATGTGACAATTTACTCAACACTCCACTCGTCGTCACTCAGCATATATAACGTCACTCGTTCCTAAGGCTCTAAACTTATGCTCTGATACCACTAAATGTCACAGCCCGGTCCCACAATAGCAGAACCGGAGCCCGTGGCACGCCACCGAGGCTAAACCAATTCATCAACGTTCCCAAAATTAGGTTTGAAGAACACACGCAGCGGAAAAACAAAACACATTTTAAAACCAGAGGTTCAGTCGACTGCTCAGTCAACTGCTCAGTCGACGGAGGAGGGCAGGGATTTTAATAGAAATTCCAATCGACTGAAACTAGAGGTCCAGTCGACTGATGCGGGGTCCAGTCGACTGCTGAGGGGTCCAGTCGACTGCTTTTGCCAAAATAAGAAGCAGTAGCTAACATGCTCAGGGGTTCTCTAATACAGACACCCAAATCAACTCGTGAGTCAAAACTCACTCAACCATATGTCATAAGACACGCCACATCACATTATCATGCATGACAATGAAATGCAAAAGCAATAACACAAATGTGGGTGTTATAAAATAGCACCTAGTCTGCAACTTGAAGAAGAGTCTCTATGGCCTTAAGCAAGCTCCGAGACAGTGATACAAGAAATTCGATTCATTGATGGTGGGTCATGGGTTCAAGAGAACCGCTACAGATCAGTGTGTTTATGTGCAGAAATTCTCGGATTTTGTTATGCTTTTGTTTTATGTTGATGATATTCTTGTTATTGGACAAGATGTTAATACGATTCGCAGGCTAAAAGGAGAGTTTTTAAGTCCTTTGATATGAAGGACTTAGGCCTGACACAACAGATTTTGGGTGTGAAGATTGTTCGTGACAGGAAAGCCAAGAAGATATGGTTGTCACAAGAGAAATACGTTGAACGGGTGCTTGAAAAGTTCAACATGAGAGACACTAAACTAGTTAGAACTACTCTTGCGAGTCACTTTAAGCTAAGCAAAAGCTTGTGTCCCTCTACCCGAGAAGGAAGAGAAGAAATTGCATTTGTTCCTTACTCCTTGACAGTAGGGAGTCTTATGTATGCAATGGTCTATACACGACCAGATATTGCTCATACAATGGGTGTTGTGAGCAGTTTTCTTTTCAATATCAGAAGAAAGCACTTGGAAGCAGTCAAATAGATTCTTCGTTACTTGAAGGGAACTTCGAGTTTGTGTTTATGTTTTGGGGGTTCAAAACCAATCTTGGAAGGGTTTACAGATTTAGACATGGTAGGGGACTTCGATGACCGAAAGTCTATTTCGGGTTTCTTGTTTACTTTTACATGGGGAGCTGTCTCGTGACAATCCAAGTTGCAAAAATGTGTTGCTTTGTCTACCACTGAAGCTGAGTATACTGCTGCTACTGAAGCAGGTAAAGAGATGTTATGGATGAAACGATTTCTCCAAGAATTGGGTTTAAACAAGATGAGTACGTGGTACATTGCGATAGTCAAAATACTATGGACTTGAGCAAGAATGCCATATATCATTCTCGCACAAAACATATTGATGTTCGTTACCACTGTATTCATGATGTGATGGAAAAACAGGAAATGAAATTGAAGAAAATTCATACAGAGAAGAATCCATCTGACATAATGACTAAGGTCGTGACAAGAGAGAAGCTTGAGTTTTGTAAAGAGCTAATCAGAATGGACTCCAAATGAGGGTCAAAGTTGGGTGTTCCCTCATCTCATCTGTATGGAGGGGGAGATTTGTTGGATTCCATGTGTTTTCCATACACATGAGATAAGCCATTCTTAATGGGCCTTAGACTTGTTAAGTCTTGTAAATTTCCTAATTGGGCCACATGGGCCTAGCTAATGGCCAAAAACTATTAACTATTAGCTTGATATATATCAAAAGGCATAAGCCTTGTTTTGTATCAAGTTCTGTGCGCAGCATTTAGAGAAACAAAGAGGGTTTCTTGGAAGCATAGCAGCCGACTATGAAGCACGGACGCGGATGCGGGGATTCGGGTGCGGGGATGCGGGTGCGAGGAGTTCGACAATTTTTCTAAAATTAAGAGTGTGGGTGCGGCGGGGTACTTGTATAAAATATTAAAAATATAATTTTATATATTACTATATATGAACCATTTTAGCACTTATACACACTTGTTTTCAATTTTATTTAATTAATTAATTTATTTTATTAAGCAATAAAATTAAGAAATGTATTATATATCTAGTATATTTTATATAAATGACCTTTCAAAAAAAAAAGGGGAAAAAAAAGAAAAGAAAAAAGAAATTATATAAATATGAACCATTACCATTATCTCCCGTCAAACACAGCACAGTGACACACTACCCTCACACATAGGGACACAAACATACCCACACATCGACACACAGTCTCACACACACACATCGACACTTACACACACAGTCTCACACACACACATCGACACTCACACACGACACACACAGTCTCACACTATCACACACACACACACATTGACACACACGACACACAGATCGAGGCCCTTACCTGCGCCTGAGCTTGAAGGCTTCGATAGATTTGCTATTTCAGAGCTGCGATTCTTCAGTTCAACAAAGACGGGGCTCGAAAGAGAGAGAAAGCGGTACATATTTTCTACTCTGTTTTGCCTAGTGTGTTTTGCTCCAAATCTTCTTCTTTGTTTTTTGGACCCCCAATTCTTCAAATCTACTATTTTATTTTCTACTATTTATTTTTTGGACCCCTAGTTTTATCAAACTTCGTTTTTAACCTTCTTTTTTTTTTTTATACAAAAAGTGCCCCGCCGCACCCCCAGAAGTGTCCCTTCAACACCCCAGCCGCACCCAAGCCGCACCCAAAACCCACAAAGAACTCAGGAAGCACTTTGAAGAACTACCACCCGCACCCGCTGCACCCGTGCTGCACCCGAACTGGGTGCGCACTAAGTGCCCCTGCGGCTTCATTTTGGAAGTGTCCGTGCATCATAGGCAGCCGCGGATTGAGGAAGGAGGTGAGGTGCACAAGTAAGGGTTTGTTTGGCTACAAAAATCAGTTTGGGATTCTTGAAGAAGTATTATTTTTTTGTGTTCCTTTGGGTATTGTGAACCCTAAGAGGTAATCTTTGTACTCACTCTCTAGTTGATTTGGATACCTCAAGTTTGGGGCAAAAACTTGAGAGAATATTGTATTCCTTATTTTACATCGTGAAATTATTCGGAATTCCCCTTTGATTTTTTTTCCCCCTCTTCATTGGAGGGTTTTGCCACATAAATTTGGTGTCCCTTTAATATTGCTTTACTTTTCTTGGGTGCAATTTTATATTGTTTGTGGTGAAATTAATCATTATATTTGGTGGCTTGGATTTTTGTGCCTATTTAATTTACACTAGACAAGGTTAGAAAGTGTTACTTCTAATAGTGGGAATTTCTGCATTTTTTCCGAACAGGTGGTTGAAAAAATCTCAAATAAATACACCCAGTTAACACCCCTTAACATGGAGTGACAGTCCTAGATAAGAAAAATGAAATAATACAACACCGTGTTTGGTTGCTGGGAAAATTGTAATTTTTTTTTTCCAGCAACGAAACAGAAAATGGAGAAATCTAAAACACATATTGAGCTCAAATTTAAGAACATCAAATCTGATCAGAAGGAAAGGGGTGAATATCTGCTGAACCCATTTGCCAGATCTTCAATGAAGCAGTAACGTTCAATCCAGTGGCATTGTTAAATAGAAATAGCTTCGCGGCTCCATAAATTGCCTTAGTTGGATAAACTCGCGATGTGATCACCGATCTCCCTCCTTGAGCAAAGCTCTCAACTATGGAATGATCAACCTATATCCAATATGCATATTATGACTTACATATTGTGTATAAAGTATTTGATACAAAGAGGATAAGAAATTAAAGATTGTCACGTACTAGGGGTGTGTTTCGGTCGGAACAGATCGGAAATAGCCATTTCCGAAAATATTATGAAATTTTTGGAAATTAAATAGCCCTTCCAATTACGAAATTTTGGAATTCTCATTTTCATTTCCGATTCGAAAATTACAGAATTATCAGAAACTTTGGAATTTGGAAAATTTCGGATTTTTTTTCTTCAGAATTTTTAGAATTTTCCAAATCAAGCTAATAGCTTGGGACTAATTGATACACTCATCTTCCTCATCTTGCTTCTTTGCTAACCAATGTGCGACAGATGTAAGGTAAGTTCAGAAATTTTCGGAATAATTCGGAAAATTTTTTGAAATTTTTTTTGGAATATATTCTGAATTCTCGAGAATTCTCAAAACAATTCCGATTCCGGTCCAATTTTTATATTATTTTTTAAATTTTTTTTTCGGAATTTTCGGAATTCGGAATGCATTTTTAGTTTTCAAAATCGAAAATTTTTGAAACGAAATCGGTCAGAATCAGAATTTTCATTCCAAGTTGCACCCCTATCACATACATACCAATAGCCTCATTGAGAATTTTTCGCCATCAAGCACAGGGACTATACTTCCGTAAAGTCGTTTATAAACATCAAAAGCCAATGATGACCTGCATAAATCAACAGATCGGATTAATTAACACATTTCTCTCTTGTAAACCCAATTTTTTAAGAGCATGTTTGGTTGTCACTTGAATTTAAATTTAAATAGTTTCATTCAGATTTCATGTTAAATCTTAAAGCCAAAGCTATTTCTATTGTTCACTACAAAACAACTGATGTGCACTTTGTTGTTTAGTAAATGGTTTTTGTACCGTAGATCCGTATTAAAAATCATCTTCAACATAATTCAGATAGAAAATGAGAATAAGATTGAACATGATCCTATTATATATAATTCCGAACACACCGTTGATAATTTCTCTTTGATAACATATATAATAGAGACAACCGGCGAAGAAAATATAGAAATTACCTCATTTCATCAGCACAGAACCAAGTTTTGGCACTCCCATCGGTGTCTTTTGTAATGTAGAAATAAATAGGTGTTAGCTCAGAAAGTGTTTCATCAGTAATAACCAAAAGGCCAAACGGTCCTAAAGCCCCCCTGTTAACAGCACCACCACTGCAATTGTAATTCACATCAGCGTCAACTATGGCCTCCAATGCCTCTTTATCTACTTCAAAAGTTGCAGTTATATCCAACTGTGTCACAAATCACCATTGCCAAACAAGTCCTTCGTAAGCTTACTACTATATATAACCATAAAATTAATGTTATATATACTTCTCAAATTTTGTATAGAAAATGTAGTTCTCAAGGGATATGTTACAAGCATTGGCGAGGCACACAAGGGATAGGGTAGGCCCAAGTCACTTCTGAATTTTTGAAAATTACAAAATTATATGTAATATTTTATAGATTTTAGAAATAGCTATAGGTCCTCCTCAAATTCACATAGCCCCCTGAACTTTTGAAAATTTTAGAATTACATGTAATATTTTATAGGCTTTAGACATAGCCCCTCCTGGACTTTGAAAATTCTAGATTGCATGTAATATTTTACAGGCTTTAGAAGTAGACCCCCTAAAATTACATGATTTAAGCAAATTAGGGGTGTTAAACAAAGTCTACAGTTTTACACATAATCATGTATAGGTAGAACCAAAAAAATTCGCCTCGAGGGATTTGCCTCCAAACCCTTGTATAGTCTAGGTCCCCTACTAAAAATCCTAGGTCCACCGCTAAGCACAGAGGCTACCTTCAATAATAATGGGGCCAATACTTCAATCTTCTCCAATGAAAGTCAGTATCAAAGGCGGGATCACTTTAATTTGGAAAAAACTGGGAAGATTCCTTTTTGAGAACTGTTTTTCTTGCCATAAATGACAAATTAGGTCCAAAGGGAGTCCCAAAAGGAGGAGTCGCCCTAGAACTTCTTAACTTACTCTAATTATAATCTAGTGGATCCACTACCACATGCATTGGAAACCACATTTGGGAAGCATAGACTTACTTCTCAAATGTCAAATTTGAGAACCACCTATGTCAAATTTCTCCTACATATGGCACGGGGACCACCTTCAATAATAATGGGACCAGTACTTCAATCTTCTCTAGTGAAAATCAGTATCGAAGGTGGGATCACTTTAGCTTACTTCAATTAAAATCAAGTGAACCCGCTATCACATGTGTTGAAAATCACATTTGAGAAACATAGAATTACATGACCAATAATTTAAAGTTAGCCAAAATGAAATAAACAGACCTGTGTAGCGGAGCTTAAGGTTAGTGGTACTACTGAACCAGGTCCAACCTTGACATCTATGAACTCGGTGCTGTTCAATCTCAAGCTCTCCACTTCCTCCACAGGCCAGTAAAGTAAATTGGTCCCTGTCTGGTTATCAAATACCACGGTTCTTGGAATGGTCTGTGAATCACAAGAACGAAGTGTTCAGTACCATACTCGACACTTTGTTAAGCAAATGAGGGTCCGGTTGAATTTTTATATGAATAATGCTAATGCTTCCCAATTTGGTACTGCTTTGTCAATTGTATCATACATTCAATTGCATGTGGTAACACTGGTTATTGGTCACAACCTGTGGTACAACTATTAAGTCACTTGGAAATCAATAATGATTCAAATTTAGGAAGCATAGCATTACTCTAAATTTTATATGGTATCACTGGTTATTGGTCACAACCTGTGGTACAACTATTAAGTCACTTGGAAACCAATAATGATTCAAATTTAGGAAGCATAGCATTACTCTAAATTTTATATGAATAATGTTACGCATCCCAAAACTTAGTTTCCAAATAGCCTGGCTAAATTTTTTTATATATATAAAAAAAGTTTAACAGTTATACCACATGCAGTGATAGTGATCGATGACACAAATACTTGTGGTAAGACTACCAAAACATTTGAAAACCAATTTTGAGATTCAAATTTGAGAAATACAGCGTTCTACTTTTCATATAAATTATTCAAAATTCTTGGAGAATACCAATTTATAAAATTAAAATAATAAGATATGGAAAATTTTATAGAGTAGTGCTACACAAAGATTTTTTGACACACTTTTTGATATAAAGTATCATCCAGTCATTGATTGGCGCGGGCGGCGGGCCCCACCTCCGAACACATCTCCGCCATTGATTTTCAATAGTCGAGATGCGTGCGATGGTGGAGCCCGCACCAATCAATGACCGAATGACATTTTGTGTCAAACCGTATGTCAAAAAATGTGTTCCCAACATTTTCCAATTTTATAATGGCATGTTGAATAGATACCTGAAGGGATGCCCATCCTTTCAAGAGATCATCTGTTTCATAGTCTGTTTCTCCAATCCAACCCCATAAGATCCTCCTCCCTTTGTTTTGATCATAAAATGTCTTTGATGCATAGTATTTTCCATAATCCACCCGCCATCCGATACCTACATCCAATTCCGGATAATCGGGTATCCACTCATCATTAATCGGATCATAAGTCCCAATGGCATAGTAATCGTGTTTATTATCATCCAAACTTGCCTTAAGCACGTGCTTAACATCTGGTCCGTTTACCGATGTGTCCAACCCATTTGTCCCAGTTGTAGAAACCGGGTAAAAGTCCACACACTCCCACATGCCCGTACCCGGAACCCCATGTAAAATCTCATCCAAGAGTTCGTAGCTAGTGAAGTTTGTGGTTTGGTAAACAAGTGCAATACCTGTAGTATTGACCTTAGACCCAATCATGACTCGCCATTTTCCATCCGGGCCAAGCCAGGCCGTGGTCGGGTCCCTAAAGTCTGTCAAACCAATGCCGGGTGGAGGGACCATGACCGGGTTATCCGGATACTTGACCCATTCAATTAGGAGAGGATCAGATAGGTTGGCAGGGTAAGCAAGGTTTTGGACTTGCACAGCATCAGCGGTGTCCCCCGTGTAAAGCATTATGATCTGGCCATCGGGGAGGATCGTGGCGGAACCAGTCCAAACACCGCTGATATCAAACCAACTATCGGGGACCATCGCCAGGGGGAGGTAGAGCCAGTGGATTAGGTCCGTTGACACAGCATGGCCCCATGTGATGTTGCCCCAAACAGCGGAATCCGGATTGTATTGGTAAAATAGGTGGTACCATCCCTTGTGAAACAATGGACCTGCAAACATGCAATAATTAGGGCCCCAATTTACACAATGTTCGTTGACACACATATAATACAGACACATTTATGTAATTATACAATGTAGGTGTACACATATTAATTAACACACATGTTACTATTCAGGACATGAATATGGTCACGTACCCACAATTGCTTATTCATTTTTTTTTTTTTATAACACCCACAATTGTTTAATGGGTGATGCCATTGTGCTTTGGCATTAGCACTAGCCTTTGTTTAATTGGTTTGACACATTTTGGTAACTTGAAATTTCAAAGTACTGTATCTGTTTATCCGTGAGGCCAACGTCCAGTCAAAGATGCTTATCGTGCAAGTTAGATAGTTTTGACCTTTCACCAAATAAAACCGTGAGTTACCTAAAGTTCAACCCTATATTTATCAATGTGGTCAAACATTTTTTTCTGCATGTATATTGTCACCGGGGTAATGTTAGGGGCACTAACAACTTTCACTAACACTTACTAATACACTCTATCTCTCTCCTAGTGATATTGCGGAGCCCACTGCGGACCCACAATACCACTAGAAAAGAGATAGAGTGTGTTAATAAGTGTTAGTGGAAGTTGTTAGTATCCCAAATATTACTCATTATCACCAGCCAACATAAAAGGCATTATTAGCTTTATATGTGTTAGGGCCTCAATGTTCGTATGAGTTTTAAAAATGCTTTTACGAGACTAAGCAATACCTATATTCATGCATTCGGTAGAACTTTTTGCCACACAATGATGATTGATTAAATAGAGTGATAGATAACCCAAGAGTACCAACCGACTTAATTTTGGTCATGCTGTTGTTGTCCCAACATTAATACCTGGGTTTTTGCAACAAATATATATATATATATATATATAATAAATACCTAGAACTCCTTGTCTGTAATTACTTCATTATCTAATAATATGTATTTTTTTTATCACGATATATACCAATAAAATTATTTTTTAGAATATTATGTGTTTATACTTTATGAGCATGCATATTCCCTAACATATGATTACTCAATTGTATTGGATCAAAATGATAGAAATACGGACAAGTCACAAACTATTTATTTTTTTTAAAAAAAAAATTCACATAAATCTTTTTCTTCATGCGACATGGACTCCCCAAAAAATAACTGGGGCCTATCTACTTATTTTTATCATCCATCAACTAACAACATCACTTATTAAAATGTGACAACTGCAATGGCGGCCCCACTTACAAAAAAAATTACAGGTCATGTTTAAGGAGAAGTTTTTGTATGCCTCTAAGGTATCACGTGACATGCTTAAGTGATATCTTAATTAATAGGGATAACTCACTATACGTGAATCTCACCCAAATAAGTCAATCCTATAATTGACTGCAAGGTATAACACACGCATGCCATTTCATACTCTAAAAGCACATCCTGTGCCAAAATTTCTCCTACTTAAGTATAGAAAATCATGAAAGTGCCCACCCGATTGCTCCAGAAATTCATATTACAACATCATTGATTCATTGTCTAAAACTCTAGTCTCTAGAGATAGTTCTCAAACTAGACTTTATTACCACCAAATAGTCACAATTAAGAACCCAATACATCGAATTTACTAAGAGTAATACTAGGGTATTTACAACCATCTCTATCTCTTTCTTAAGTGGTACTGGAGTTTATTGAAATTTAATCGGATCACACAGTAACACTTAGGAGAGAGATAGAGATGGTTGTAAATGCATTGTAAAAAATAATTGTACCCCTAGTATTGTTCATTTAGTACTAATTAAACACTATATTTTTTATCTTACTCTTTTATTTACAAGTCATTTGAGGGTAGATTAGTAAAGTAATCTACTTGGAACCACAACTTGGAAATAGAAGGCATGATTATTTGAAAAATCTTTAATGACACATG
Source organism: Hydrangea macrophylla (assembly GCA_033977485.1). NCBI lineage: Eukaryota > Viridiplantae > Streptophyta > Magnoliopsida > Cornales > Hydrangeaceae > Hydrangea > Hydrangea macrophylla. Next base: position 83,919,815 of record CM066982.1, on the reverse strand, counting down.
TACACGTTTTTTTCAAATATCACGACACGTCAGCGTGATGATGTGGTATGATAGGCTCACTGAATAATTTCTCCAAGTTCTATATGCTTTTAAGTTTTGGCAATTAACACGAGATGTTGCAATTAACTTTCAGGGAATTTCAAAAATGTGCTTCTTCTTCTTTTATTTCTTTCTATTTATTATTATTAATTTTGTTTTGCTATACTTTTATTCTTGGGCCTATTTGGGAATCTAAAATTTGATCAGATTAATCCAAGTGTCAGTTTTTATTATCTAAGTTATTGTGTAAATTAAACAAGATTCTGTTAGTTTGGAAAAAAAAAACAAAAAAACTGTTTTTAACAAAGTTAATAGTTAATCTGGGCACAGACTCTGATAAAAAATTGACACAAGTTACATTCTTAAATTTGTAGAATTAATTCATTTATAAACCGTCCAATCAACTCATTTATAAACAATAGGGCTAGTTCTTTACTTTCAAACAGCCTCTGACTAAATTAACCAAAAAGGATACATAAAATAAGTTGAAGAGCAAAGTGTAGTGACATACGTACCATCAGGATCTGAAGTTGAAATTACCGGATTCACCCCGCAAAGCAGCCATGTAAAACATGACAAAAAACATTGGATCAGCACTCAATATTAGTACATGATATATATATATATATACACACACATATATGAAAATAAATAAGTGTAGTAATGTATATTGTGAAATATATTATTTAAAAAAAAAAAAAAAAAAAAGAAACTTGTGTCACTACCTACCATTCATTCCTTTATAATCAAACTACACTACCTACCATTCATCCAATTCTTTTGTGGTTGAAAATGGTAAGCCGTTCTTTGCCATTTCAACATAGCATTGGTCCACGGGTACACCTCTCCGTCGCCGGAGTATGACCGGAATGTCTTCTCCGACACCCCCTCAGACACCCCTCTCGACGGCGGCACTAACTTCTCCGGCGACACCAGCTTCGAATTTGAGAACTTTTCTAAATCATCAGTACCATCAATTGTAGATTGTTGTTCTGGTACTCCTTGATTGAGGATCAAGAAAATCATTGATAGGAGAAATAGTACAGAGAGGAAGATTCCGGCGAGAACCTTCAAGGGTCGTCGGCGACCCGCCGGGTAATTGGCGGGTTCGGGTTGGTCCGGTAGGGGAGTGTAGGAGTTTGAGTGTTCGAGGTCATCCGGGGTTGTATGGGAAGGGTGGGTATCCATTATTGGCAATTAGACTTGTTGGAGAAGTGCAAGTGGCTAAATATGATTGTGTTGTTATATATAATTATTAGATGAAATATTTACACACACACACCCTATATATATATATATATATATTGAGAGAAAGCTGAGAGAGAAGTGGTGAGTTGGGCACGTGAAATAAAGTGCTCGTATGACAGGGATGACTTTGCCGGTAGATGTATATAGGTGATTAGGGAGAAATTATCTCATGTGAGTGTCACTGAATTAATTGAGTATTTTATGGGTTCTATGATAATGTATATAGAGATCATTATAGCGATCACACAGTATAATGTGTATGGAATAGTTTTTTAGTGAGTGGGTGATATGGTAGACTAAACCGTTGGAATATAAGAGGTCGGGAACTTTTTTTTTTTTTTTTTTTGCTCAAAAACTACAATACCATTAAAGAAACCGAAACCTTACAAAAAAACCAAAACAAACAAACAACGATAAAGAAAAACACAAGCAAAGGCAAAACAACCAAGAGACCAATAGAAAGGGAAACATAAGCGACTACAGAAAACCCTATGTCAACTGCAAAAGGAATCCACCACTGCGCCACAAGGACTGCCGAGTAGAGAGATCCGGAACCCAGGACACCTTCAACCTTGTAGATGATCGAGACCACCAAAAGAAAGAAGACGGCACAAAGCCAAGTCCAAACAGGTGATGAAGCATCACCAAAGGGGGCAACCGAAGTTGCTTGAAAAGCTTCCGTGATAGCAAAAGTTGCACCAAGGAAAGCAGAACAGCTGAGAACGAAGGCTCCAAAGCCACCAATCATAACCCAATGTAGACCAAAAAGCCAATCTACTGTTTCAAGACTGGTCTGGGCCACATCCACCATCTTGAACCCAAGGAGAAGCCCTGCAAGAGAAGGAAAACAACCCTCACAAAGGAAGGGGAAAAGCTTCACAGAGGAAGCAGAGGAGCCAAACAGGCCCTTATTGGAACTGGGACAAAACATAGCGAAGAAGAAAGGGCGAGAGGAGGCGGTGTGCGGCTGCTGGCGAAGAACATGCTAATTTAGAAGAAATTTGTGGGTAGATTTTTTTGATCAGAAAGTGGAAATTTTATTAATTCAAATCATCAAACAAAAGTTCTTGAAGATAATGTGACCGATTAGGTATTTCACTCTCATTGTGTTATTAGTGTAATGGGTAATGTTGCACCCCCACTCACTTCACAATTAACTAAATGTTCACAACCTGATATGGTGACTGATGTGGCGGGTGGGTACCACACAAATTGTGCACCAACTTAACCAAACCAAGCCAACTCAGGTTTCAACAACCTCTCTCTCTTTTCTATTCTGCGACTCTTTCTCTTCGGCCACCGACCATCACCGCCACCAGCCACCACCACCACCACCAATTCCAACTTTCCACTCAAATCTCCAAACAACCAAGATTTCTCAGTTTTATTTTTTTTTACCATTTTTGGCGTCAATTCCGGCCGTAGAACCTCCATATAACCACCCAAGAAAACCCATATTCTGCCATGAAAATCAAGCTCAAACCCATAACCCACCTCCATAATCTGAACCCAAAACCCAAATCTCTTTCCTTATTCTTCTTCCTCTTCACCTTCTCTTGAAATCCCATATAACTTCGGCTAATCGACTCTGGCGGCAGCATGGACAGAACATAGGAATCAAATGAAACTGGGGTTTTTGGCATTGTGGGTTTTGAAGTAGAAAGCTTAGTAAGAGAGCGACTTTACAGTTCATTGGCATTAGATCCACAATCTGAACTCACCATTTTGCTCTCACACACACGCAAGCACATCCGCAAAAAAATAAAGTTCATTGTAATTCCAAGGTCCTGAATGTATCTCATTGAGTGGAGCAAATTAATAGAAAATATAAGAACTTGAATAATGTAGACCTGTATCTTGAATTCAATTTTTTTTTTGGATAAACTAACATTTCGTTTACCAGAACATAGAAAGGTGAAGGGGGCAGAGCTATTTCAGAGATGAAGGTCGAAGATAGGGGAGAAGAGAGAGACAACATGTGTGTCTGGTATGCGCAAACAGAGAAGAAAAAGAGAGGGAGATTGATCTGATTTGGGTTTTGAAGGTTTGCAGTTAGCCTGGGTTAAGGGAATGGGTTAAGGTTGTAATGAATTTGTGTAGGTCCCACCCACCACATCAGGTTGTGAGCATTTGATTGTGAAGTGGGTATGGGTGTAACATTACTATTAGTGTAATAAAGTAGGGAAAAAGACAATTAATTGTCCATTAAGTTGTACCTTACAACTAAAATGAGAGAATTTGACATTCACCATTTGCATACTTGATTAACCTCATCTTTTGCATAAGTATAGCTTCATAATCGTGCAAACTATCATTCCCAAAGCTTCAAAGTACATTATTTATGTACATTCCTTGCATAACCCTCATTTTTATTGTTTACATCTTTTACACGGGTAGTGTGAGTGTTTTGTAGGTCATTTTGGTAGTTCGATTTGGAAAGCAAAGTCTCGGTTGAAGATCACTATAATTGTGGCCACTTCTTTCCCACTTTTAGCCTCCAAGACCACATGTTTGGGTTTCTTAGAACTTAATAAAGGTCGCTCTGCGAATCATCTTCGCGTGGTCGCAAATTTTACCTCAATCGAAGGTTGGAGCAAGAAGTTATGGCGATTCTACGATTGGTGAGCTAATTACATATGAAGCTATGAAGATTCAAGACAAAGGGGCATTTGACCGGTCGAAGGGACCCGTTTGACCTGTCTAACTACCCCATTTTAGCATCCTTTGTTTTACAAGTTTGCCACTCCGAAGGCTTTGTATAAATACCCCATTATAACTCGAATTTAAGGGTCTTGACCAAATTTCTAGCTGCTTATTTATTCTCTTCTTAACCCTCTTGTATTTCTCTAGGTTTTTCTTTCTTTTTTTTAGTTCATAAATTAGTGTAGATTTAGAGCTTGTAAATGAGATAGTGAGAAAATCTAGTACTTGTAAAGCTTAGATTCCTTTTGGAGCATTTATTGGAGCTTTTTATTGAAGTTTCTTGTTGAATTTCCTCTCTTGAAGTGGGTATTCTTATTAATAGTTATGTATTTCTTTTTCTTTATTGTTTACTTTGTTGTTAATGTTTTAAAAACCATGTGTAGCTAAGTTTCTAGGTTAGGGGTCATGAATTCACCTGTGGATCCTTGATTTTCTTGAAAGTCTAAAGGGTTTGGAACTTCTTTAGTGGTTGAAGAGTGTTAGATTTGAAACACTTGTTTCTTTACCTCTATTGTCATGCAATGGAGGTTATTGAATCTATATTACAAATCCAACATTTTCCCTTAGTCCCTTTAAGCTTTCACCTTTCATAGTGGGGTTGACAACCCACATGTTTGATTGTTAGCCTCAAAGGTACTTTGTTGATCACTTGAGAAGCTCCCTCCAATTCCCCAAGACCTATCTTTATGTGATTCAAGGTTGGTAACATGACCTATAGCCTCCTTTTCCCTTAGTTAAATCAATCTTGTCAATCTAGTTTACTCTTAGTTGTCAGTCTTAGCCATTTTCTAACTAGTTAACTTAATTTGTCATCGTTATTTCCTTAATATTGTTTGCATGCTAGTTATAGTCTTAATGTTAAAAAGCCCAAAACCACCTGTTCTTTCTTTTTGGTTACTAAAGTAGTGTATCTAAGTCTTGAACTATAACTTTCTGATCCAGTCCCAGTGGAAATCGACCTCATACCTACCCGAGTATTACTTGTTACGATTGATTTGCACTTGAATCATACATATCCTAAGAGTGAACAATACTCAACTTAAAATTCAATTCATTTGCTCTAAAATTGAGGAGCATTGCATTATTATACTGAAAGAAGGGGGTTAACATAGATAAACAATAGAAAGAAAGGGTTGGCACAGAAAAGATAAAAACAACTTGTTCACCAAGGGAAATGGTTTGGATGAATTATTAAACAATGAAAATGCTATGCTTGTTTTGATGTAAAAAGTTTTCTGAAAAATGCTTTCATGTACTAATTATAAGGTGAAAGCATTTTTCGGAAAATATTTTACATAAAAATCTGGAGCAAAAATGTTTCTTTGTTGTGGATGTTAACGAGATAAAAATAACCAAAAATAGAAACAAATAAGTTGAGACTCACTCTTTGTTGTGCAGGGTGGGCCAATTCCCAAACAATATCACAATCCATCCAAGAAATAATTAACACGTATGAATCACAAGAGCAAGATAGATCACACGCACAAGAATAAACAGCACCATATAAGAGAAGAATACAAAGATTTCTACGTGGTTTGGCCAACAATGCCTACATCCACACCAGCTTTTCTTCTATTAATAATCTTGAATACATCCACTCTCTCACTCTTTGTGGGGCATTAAAGGCTTCCAATCCAACCTTGTTGGACATTAAAGACTTCCAATCCTTCCTTCATCATGAATGCACTCACCTTCCACTCACTATACACATCTTCACCATCACCTCGATTGGGCCACGCCCACCGGTGATCTGAAGCTCCACACACTCTTACTCGAGTTCCCTGATCAAGGACCTTGATTTTCTCTCCAAGATAGTTGTATTCTTCACCATAACTCCTATTTATATATATTGCCTTTTCAAATCCTAGTTGTGATAAGATTAGCCACATATGGTAATACTTGTCCACTAAGAAACTCCCCTTGTAAGTAATTTCATCTTTAGAAGACCAATAAACTTTGGAAACTATTATAATCTTCTTTCCAAATCAGATTACGAAAACCAATTCTTACACATAACACTGTGCCCACTCAGGCGGCCCACTGAATGGGTCTAGTCTCCAAATGCGTACAACCTCGCCTGAGTAGCTTGATCGAGTGATCAAGGATCTTGACCAAAGCTCTAATACCAATTGTTGTGCGGGATGGGCCAACTCCCAAACAAGATCACAATCCATCCAAGAAATAATTCACACATATGAATAGCAAGAGCAAGATAGATCACACACACAAGAATAAACAATACCACACAAGAGAAGAACACAAAGATTTCTACGTGGTTTGGCCAACAATACCTACGGCTTTTCTTTTATTAATAATCTTGAATACAAGTCACTCTTACTCTTTGTTGAACATTACAGGATTCCAATCGTGCCTTGTTGGACATTAAAGGCTTTCAATCCCGCTTTGTTGGACATTAAGGCCTCGCTTGGCAGGCCGGATAAAACTGTTGGTTTGGATAGGATAAGGCAGGATTGGATTGGATTAGTAATCCTGTCGGATAAGCTATTGTGCTATTATCACGCCCCGGAGCAGCAAAAATAGAGAAAAATAAATTTCATTTTTTGAGTCCATTGGGAATGACTGGTGAATGTCACTAATGATCCACACCATACAACACTAGTCTACAACAAGAATAGTAATAAAAACAAACTAGATATACAAAACCGTTGCTTTTATTACAAACATCAGAGTTATAACAGTAAAGCTATAACGAAAGTATTTATAAGGTTTGGAAGCAACATGTGCCCAAGTACCAAATATAACAAAATCGTCTAGACATAATAAATAAACTAAGAGCTATCTCCAAATCTTCAACTGGCGTAAACATCAGCATAGTAATCCTCCCTGGCATAGGTGTCAACGGTGGGGCCACCCTCGGTGTATTCTCTTCCCGGATAGTAACTATCATTGTAGACTCCACCATCTGCAGAATAAGGTACAGGAAAGTCTAGACGGGGAAAATCCAGGCAATACAGGCCGTCAGCTTACTGAGAGCTGAGTGAGCATAAACTAACAAGGTACCAGTTATCTGAAGTAAAACAACTTATGAAGGTTATAAGATACACCTTTATTAAGTAATATCTTTACTTTATTCAACACTGAGTAATTCGAACCCACGTTTTAATTACAAAGACCTACTGATTCTTATGACTCCAATCTGATTGTAACATTCCTGGATACACCACTGCTCTTGTCAACCATGGTTAAGAACATAGAGTACATATTCTCAATCCACTGAAATTCATGGATACAATGCTTTGAACACGACATATCATTCTATCGCCATGACTTATCGATATCTTGCTAGTGATCTCCCATCCACCGCTCGTTAAGGACATAACCCGTCCACCGCTCGTTAAGGATATACATAGATCATCGGACTATCTCTGAACTATTTGGTCCCGCCCACTGATCGTTAAGGATATAACCCATCCACCGCTCGTTAAGGGCATTATATGACCAAACGTCCACTTACATACCATTCCCAAGAACTTATCAAAATTTATCTAAATTTCGTACTATGATCAATACATGACATCCCATCCCATTGTGGCCTGACTACTCTGATTAAAAGAAACGGATATCAAACTCATACCGGAAATCAACATGTCACCCACATCGTCATGTTAATTTATTATTCTTAATAATACTTTATCTTTATTGTCACATTGTCCCTGATCAATCCAAAATCGCATAACAGAAGCCCAAATTGAGAAACGAACCATCGAACCCTTAATATAATAAATAGGTAAAGGAATCCATGTTCTGCCAATACCAATCGAAATGGTTAAGGCCAATCGATTGGGATAAAAATCATAACAATCGATTGAGAAAACTGGCAATCGATTGGGTCTAAAATAATGTCAGTCGATTGGGATGTCAATCGATTGGAATTCTATCCAATCGATTGGGTCCAGACTGATGGCAATCGATTGGTAATTATGCCAATCGATTGGCACTTCATCTTTACCAGCAGATTATAAAAAATAGCATATATAAACGTAATACTCATGCATTTACACATCTAAACTTCATAATAACTTGTATAAACTTCAAATATAGGGACCAAGTGAGTTAGGAACTCACCAAGGGTGTGTTTGGCTTGTGTTTTCTTTAAAACCCAAGCTTTTCTCTCTCTTCCTTCTCTTTCTCTCTTCTCTGCCTCTTCTCCTTCTTCTTCTTGTTCTTCTCTTCTTGTTCTTCTCTTCTCTGCCAAGGGCAGTGAGTGTGTGTGAAGGTGTGTATCTATATAGATATATAGATATATGGATGTATATAACAACACACACACACACTCTCTCTCTCTCTCTCAACTAAAAACCAACCAAACAGACCCAAGGATTGAAAGGGATACATATATATAGAGAGAGGTTTGAGAGTGCCACACGTTCAAAGCTCAAGGAAAGAAGAAAACTTGTCTCAGCTTATGCCGATCGATTGGTAAGAATGGCAATTGATTGGTAACAGATATTTGAAGGCAATCGATTGGAATAAATGGCAATCGATTGGTATGTTGCCACATCATAACTCTTAGTCGGTATAATGGCAATCGATTGGAATAATGTCAATCGATTGGTATTTGAAAAGTGGCAATCGATTGGTAACCAAATTTCACCAAAAGAAAGAAAAGTTTATATAAGTATACAGAACGAAGCTTTATTTATTAATACTCTCCAGAAATTCAGGGTATTACAACTATACTGTATTTGGTACTGTCTGGATAAAACTGTTAGATAAGTTGTTTATATCCTTATCCTGTGTTTGGTATTATTTGGATAAAATTGTCAAATATATTTTTTGAGAACCAGTTTCTTATTTTATCACAGAAATTCCAAATATGGATTAAAAAACATTATAAAATAGACTTTCAATTTTCCATAAACAAATAAATAATTAAAAAAAACTAGACTTGTAAATTTGAAACATTTAATTAACACAACATTGTTCATTAACTATATCTATAGATGGTTATAATTTGAAAGATGAAATTATAGTCACAAGTACAAGAACATAACATAATAGATAGTCAATCTAAAATAAAATACGGACAATCACAGCCGTAACAATTGAACCAACAATAAGGCCAAATAAAAAATCATTCATCCACACCACATTTGAGGTTAGACTTGGATGCATCAGTTGGTTGGTTGAAGATGATTGTAGAAGCTCTTCTTGTGTAACTATAGTCGTAGTTACACCTGTTGTTTCCTTAACTTTGTTCCATCGGCCATGATGAAGAATGTATACCTTTTCAGCTTCAGCATAGGTCTTGAATGACTTATAAGAATTTTCACTATAATTGTGGACTTGCACTTGACATTCTTTCTAAGTATGATAAATTCCAGGAACTCGACCGACAAAAACAACGTAAACTTTGTCACTAGCCATCTAAACAAGTCCAAAATAATAAGTCAATTGAACACAACAATAAACAAAATATAGTCTATGATAGAAAGTCATTCAAATAAATCATACTAAATTGCCATCTAAATAAAAATAAAAATAAAAAACATAGTCTAAATAGTCATCCAAATAAAAAAAAACACAGTCTAAATAGTCATCCAAATAAAATAAAAAACATAACCTAAATAGTCATCCAAATAAAAGCATAGTTCAAAACCCCTCCTCAAGCAACATTGCAACAAACTCTTGTTTGTATTCATCATTGGCACTAAAAAATAGATCACGTAGTCAGGCCGTTCACCAATCTTCCTTGCCACAGCTATTTGATCATAAGGAGTTAATGCGGTCATCTTCTACAACTCCTCAATAATTCTTCTTCTATCCTTTGACAAATCTTTAGCTTGGCTAAGCCTTTCTGCAACATCACCCATCCTTTTTTCCATACTCCCAACACATAATTCAATCATTGACCTCATATCCTTCATCGATGTTGCAAGTGAATCACTATTCATGACTCTTTTTCTAGTAGAAGGTTGAGACTTTGCTGTTTGAGTCACGGAAGTAGATATATTCATCTCATCTACTCATGTCTCGTTGTTTCCCTCAGCTTCTAAATTCTCAACAGCATTTGCAGGGCCTTATGCTCCTTCACCAATAGCACGATCCTTTCCAAAAATAAAGGCGTACCTATCAAAGTTTGGCATAGGTTTGTTCCGATATCCCTTGGCCTTAGGCGCTTTGTACAATATAAAACTCAAATCATTGAGGACTTCAAATAAAAAACTATAGACTAATCCCATAAAAAGAAAAAAAAACATAAATCTAGTACCTTCAAATACTTGTTCCATATGTCATCGGTTTCGACTTCAACACATTTCAAATCAGGATTCCAACCAAACCCAGTTTCTCCCAACATATCATAAATTGTATGATATTCGACCTTGATTGCCTTTATTTTAGAATCAATGTGTGGGTGTATTTTCAAACCACACCCAGGAAGAACGATATGAAGTTGGTTGTAGATCTTTGCATTAGATCCAGGCTTAAATTGACCGTTATGTATGGCAGAAAATGTACTTATGCACGTGCCAAGAAAACGTATTGTTTGCCAACAAACGTCCTCTAAGTATGGATAAATTGATCAAGCAATTTGGAAAGTAGAGGAACAACACTTTCCTATGGATTCTTGGAGCTTTGACAGAATCAAAGACTTAAAAATGTAACAGAAATCTCACCAAACAAGTAAATGCCCAAAAGACAATATTTTTCATTAAGGACAAGAACAGTTACAAGAGATTGGAGTGGTAATCGCGCCTCCAATTATAGAAACAAGAAGGGGAACACACGCCTTCTTACAGTTTGGAGTGGCAAAGCTCGTCTCCAAATTACAACACGAAGAAGAAGGGGATAACGTGCCTTCTCTTATGGATGTGGAAGAACTACATTAAAATCTATTCCTAAAACAGGAAAAGAAAATGAAAGATAAAAGATAAAATGCTTAAAGCATGTAGTTTGTTTGATCATTGATGATGCCCTCTTCTTCATTCCTCTCTTGTATTTATAAGCAACATGCTGAATTTAATTAACTGCATAACTGCCACTGCATTTTAGACTGATCACTGCATTTCAGGCTGATCACTGCATAACTACCACTGTATTCTAGACTGATCACGTCACTTCAGGCTGATGATGTGGCTAATGAAAATGATGTGGTTATTTAGAGATAATAACTTCTTAGAGAAATGCTAGATGCACTCCCAAATGCACAACCGTGCTTAAAAATATTGGACCTCGTGCTGAAAAGTATGTACACAAAAAAAAGGGATGTGCAGGGTGTGCAAGCTTTTTAGCACAAAGTCCAACATTTTTAAGCAAGGTTGTGCATTTGGTTGTGCATTTGAGAGTGCATCTAGCATTACTCTAACCTCTTATAATGGCCATAATGTGGTAGTTCATGGGTGGTCATTTCCCACCAAGTCATTTAAATAATGGCCATGTGTTAATATGACCCACTACCTTGTAACTTCCATTCTCCACTACCTTGTAACTGTTATTCTCCACTAATAGCAGTTTTTCTACTTCTTTATAATTATTTTTACGCATGTGGTAGATTTTGTATGCACGTGTGGCAAACATGGGCCATTGGCAGTTATTTACCATCATCCTGGCTTATTTCAGTGAATAACCGCCATCATCCTGAGTTCAAACCCATCATCCTAGCCAACTACAAAAATAACCAAGCGGCACGTTCTCCTCTTATGACCATATCCTTTGTGAGCCCATACCATGTATTTATTTTTTGGTGCAAACAGCCTTGACCCATGTTTTAACTATGTCTTCGAGTATGTCAAGTAATGTAGTTTCTTCAATTTTTGTCCAAATACATTGAGAAGTCTTTTTTTTTTTCCTTTTCCTTGGATTGACTAGTACCCATTTCACTATCCATATCTAAAATTAACCACAACATTATCCAAATTAAAAGCAACATCATCCCAAATACAATAGTCCAACAAAATTCCCAAATAGATCAAATACAACATTATTCCCAAATACAATAGTTCAACAATAAAATGCAACATTTTCAAATACAATAATATTCCCAAATAAAATAGTCCAATAATAAAATGCAACAATATTCCTAATTGCCTGTCCTAGCTCTCCACTCATCAAACATTGCTCTCGCTAGGGTGTCCCTCCGCTGACTCCATGAATCCGAAGTTTCCACTTGTGTTATTGTATCCAATTCAGTGATATTCTGACTAGTAGAGGCATCTAGTTGCATTTTTAGTAGGTCTGTTGGCATCTCGCGTCCAATGAGGTTGTGTAGTAAACAACATGCTATGATTATTCAGGAGTATGTTTTGATTGGATAATATGAAGGACTTCTAAGAGAAGATTTGGGGAAAAGGTTAACTCTATTATTTATATCCCAATGTATATATAAATTACAAGGAATAAACCAAGAGGGAAAGAAAACTAAGAAAGGAAATAAAATTAAATGATAATAGTAAGTGTGGTCAACATGACCTAAAATAAACTAAACAATCTCGGAGAATAATCTATTATTTCCAACACTCCCCCTCAAGCTGGGGCGAAGACATCGACAAGACCAAGCTTGCCAAGAGATGATTAAAGAAGCGTAGGACCAATGGACTTGGTGATTCGTATATCTACAAATAAATATTTAGATGATTCGTATATCTACAAATAAACATTTATATGTAATAAATGACCTCAATTATAATAATATCAAACAAAGAAGATGTACAAAATAGTACTTTACATTAAATCATCGTAGTCTTAACATATTCACACATATCAAACAACGGATTCACCAATACGAAATATCTTGATAAGACATAAGTTCCATCACCTCTTCTAACAAGAGACTCTGGCAGTTAGTTTCTTATTCACGATGAACACATAAGCAACCCATTATCATATCTATGAACAACAAAAATACTGTACAATATCATGACAAGACAGAAGTTCCGTCATTCCTTCCTAAAAGAGATTCAGGCAGTTAGTTTCTTATTCACGATTTTCAAAGCATATAAATATCAAGTTGTAGTAGGCTACCCTGCAAAAGTGTGTATGTGGCCTACCACCCTGTTCCAAGAAATATGTTAGAACATTACACCGTAAAAGCACATACAATTTTTAGTTTATACCAAACACTTACTACCACAATTGCACTTCACATCGTGCCAAAACCTACATACCCATAGGTCCCCCTCATACCCTAGCCACTTCTCCGGGTTTGACACTTACTCCAATCGGGCGTATCGAGTATCGAGTGTATCCCAATCCCCAATAGCTACGACGTATGAGAAAATAATAATAAGCCACTATTCGGCTAAAATGCGCATAAGATCCAACGACACATATTGAGACTGGATAAAACACCACTATTCGGTGAACAAAACAAAAAGGGCATCAACCCAAACCCATTCCTCAAGGCATGCACCTCTGATTGGACACGAGTACCACTTGCCGCAAGACATAAGGGTTAGTTTCTCTGTAAGCAGTGGATTCAAATAAAAACAAAAGGGTTGTGGCGGGGGCTTTGGATTCATCCTTTAGATTGATTTCATAACATAACTGAAATAATAATCAGATGAATATATACATATCAAATATTCATATCAAGTTCATATCCATCATAGGATAAATCAAGTAATGTAAATTCCATATACAATATCAACGGATTCATAACTCTCCACCATATGAGATTACCACGTGGACTATCATTATCCATATCACATATTCACTGCCATTCCATATCCATCATTTAGATAAATCAAATAATGTCAATTTCATAAACAATATCAAATTCTCAAGTCTCCACCATAGAAGAGTAATACATCAATTATAAAATCCATATTGAATCTCAAATGATTCCTATTAATCAATGTATGAGAATAAAACTCAAATTTTCCATTAGCCAATGAAATGTTTAAACCTAAATTTCTAAATTCCAATCATTAGCTAGAGTGAGACTCTTACTTATAGTTCTATATAAAATTTTTAGCCACATGAGATTAGCACAGCAATTATTATTGCACAGAATACAACTTTACTCACATTAACAATCATCATATACTATGATATGATTTTACTCACATTTCTTTATAGCGAATCAAAAGAATTCTAATTCTCAACTTATGAGAATAATTACCACAACTGACATCTATTAAGGGTACAAGATTTACTCACCTTTATATATTAACAGAATAAAGTTTGTTATTGGAAAATCAGACAAGTTGCGATTCCTACAATTCATGCTAATAAAATAGAAACTTAAATACATGTTCACAATGAAAAGGTAAGACAATGATTCATTTACCAGGGCATTTTTTGTAATTTCAGCTAAGGTGTATTTTAAACTCAAAATAATGGTCCTCACAACATTCTAAGACTACTAGCCCTGACAACATATTTCTAGGAATTACAGATAATTAACTACGAGTTATAGAAGTTAACAATAAATATAAAAAGTGGATCATAATTCAACAAATATATCCAAATATAAATTTTTTTTTACATGAAACTATTTTTTTATTGGTCCAAAGTGCCATAAGAATATTTTTGTATTTTCTCCAAATTTTATAAATAGTAGAGACAATTAAAATAATAAAATTTTTTATTAAATCAACTACCAAATAGTGATTTGACTAATAATCTGCAATGATTTGCATCTCAACTACCAAATTATAAATTGTGTTCATAAATACTGAAATATCACATAAATAATTTAACACGACTTTGTAATTTTATGAAACCAAAACAAAATATCCTACTATTTTAGAAATGGAAATTGTACCATACTAATTCAAATAAATAGCAACAACTATCAATAATTAATGAAAAGTTACAAAAAAAAAAACATAGGAAATAATTTATAAGGATTTTACAAAATTGTAGAATGACTAAAACATCCTTTTTAAAAGTTTTGGGGCAACTATGTAATTATACTAAAATATAGAAATTTTATAAAAAGTCCAAAAGCTGTAAAATAATTATTTCAGACTGTAATAAATAGAATTACAAGTACCATGCTCGAAACCGTGACCAAATTCGATGTCGGTAGACCTCTATACGTCCGTTTAAAGTTTTGGGGGGTGTAAATAAAATTTTTGAAAATAAAAATCTGGGCAGAATGCACTGTTTGGACAACCTATTATGTCCAACTTCGAAAGGTAATAACTCTATCATTCCTTAACCTTTTTAAGTAATTCAACAACCTATCTTGTGTGAAATTTCGCATAGAATCCAAATCAAGAGTCGATTTTACCATAATCAAACCACAAAATGTGAAATTACCAATTTACCCTTTGTGAAAAAAAATCAAAAACTGTTTTAAGGATAGTTGTATGGGTATTTTAGATCTTAAAAAGATCGGAGTAAAAATAAATCTAATTTTTAGTATTCTAGAGCAAACTGGACCATGATCATGAGTTTTTCGAAACCTAATTCAATTAATCAATTAACAACTTCAAAACTTATAAAATAGAAGTAAAACAATATAGAAAATAATGAAACATTATACAAAACAATGGGTATGATTTACTCACCAAAACAAGAGAAAGAAAATAGAATTTTGGAGTTGAAAGTGCTTGAAAGCCCCAATCTTCATTCTCCTTCTTCTTCTCCTTCTCCACGTTCTTCTTCTACTTGGTGTGAGAGTAGGGAGAAAGAGAGGTGGCTAGGGTTAGATTAGGTTTAAGAAACTAAAAACACCAAAATAGATATTAAATCCCGTTTTTTGGCTTTGGGCCTCACAAAAAGTCTTCATATGGGCCCGAAACACATTTTTAAGTGCTTAAAACATTAGCCCAATGGGTATACATGACCTGGGTACTTAATTCCCATGATAATTATATCACTAAATACATATAAGGGTCGTAAACACTACCCAAAAAAATAAACGGATACCTTATCATATTTTAAAATATAATCTTTTGTATTAGAAAAATACGGGGTATTACAGAGAAGCTCACATGTGCCCTGAGCCATAGCACGGTACTCAGCTTTCGCAAAAGAACGCGAGACAATAGCTTGCTTTTTATTCTTCCAAAATATAAGATGACTGCCACAGAAGGTACAGAAACCAGAAGTAGAACGCCTGTCATCCCTAGAGACTGCATAATCTGCATCTGTAAAACAGGAGAGACCTGACTGTGCTCCAGCTGAAAAGAAAAGCCCAAGACCAGGACAAGTTTTAAGGTACCGTAGAATATGGCAGACAGCATCCAGATGAGATGTACGCGGTGAATGCATAAATTGGCTCACAACACTAACATCAAAAGTAAGATCTGATCTTGTGTTCGTCAGATAGATAAGACGACCAACATGACGTTGATACATTGAAGGGTCTGGTAATAACTCTCCCAATTCTGCAGTTAACTTAAGGTTCGGATCCATAGGGGAAGATGCAGGTTTACACCCAAGCATACCGGTGTCCTGGAAAAGATCAAGAGAATACTTTCTCTGGGATAACGAGTTACCTTGGCAAGACCGAACAATCTCAATACCTAGAAAATAACGAAGAGGACCCAAATCCTTAACATCAAACGACGTACCCAAATCACGCTTTACTTGGGCAATACCGGTTGCATCATCGCCAGTGATAATAATATCGTCAACATAAACTGAGATAATAATATAACTCCCTTAAGACTGACGACAAATAAAACACATGTGATCTAAATGACACCGAATAAATCCCATAATAAGAACCACATCGTTAAACCTACTAAACCATGCACAGGGGGACTGCTTCAAGCTATAAAGAGACTTTTGGAGGCAACAAACTTTCCCAAAACACTCCCCCTGAGGCCAAAATCCCAGTGGAGGATCCATATAAATCATCTCAGTCAAATCACCATTCAGAAACACATTTTTAACATCGAGCTGATGAAGAGGCTAAGAAAAAGAAGCAACCAACGAAATAATAAGACGAACAGTAGTTAACTTAGCCACATGAGAAAAGGTGGCACCAAAATCCTTTCCAGGGACCTGAGTAAATCCCTTGGCAACCAAGCGAGCCTTATACTGATCAATAGACCCATCTACCAAATATTTGAGACTAAACACCCATTTACACCCAACATTGCACTCACCTACTGGAAGATCAACAAGCTCCCTGTATATACTGGCATTTGGACCCACTTCTTTTAATGTTATAAAACATTTTTCATTCAAATTTTAAATACAAATACAAAGAGTCGCCACTTAATTTTTAAAGGAAGATTAAGACCATTTTAAAAGCAAACTGATCTTTTGCAAAACCAAAGACAAACTGGGTCTGGGGATTATGGAATGAAAGGGGAAGGAGCCCGGCGGACTAAAACACCCCATTTCATCATATCTCGTGATAGGCCTCTACTCAACATCATTTTTAATAGAATTATTAATCTAAGCATGCCCTTAACTAATACATATATACATATACGTTATAAAAGCATATTGAAAAGGGTGTAAGATTGCTAACGATAAAATATCATTCATAAACCACGTAATTCAAGTAGCGCAAGATGATGTGCAAATAGGGAACTAGGAAACTTACCCGAGATCCAGCTGCGAATTTAAACGTGCAATGCACACAAATAAAGATAAAACCTAAGAAAATGTCTCTAATTCATATATACAATTAAGGCAATACCTAGTCTAAGGTGTCACACATAGGATCGAAAAATCAATAAGATCAACAAATAAAATATACTAGAGAAAGGTTTGAGAAATTGTACCTCAAAAAGAACTACAAAACAAAGATTAGTACACATGTTTTGATCAAAGATATGATATCAAATAATCAATCCTAGTGCTTCTATCTTAAATCTATCAAGCATGGCAAGAATTGACCTATTTATGGTTTCCTTTTAATTAGTTGGAAACGTATCACCTCTATAGATATGCAAGTCTCAACTATGAGCCAATGCAATGTCCATATAGAGGAAGTATAATCCCAACATGATTATAAGGAACTCACAACTAGGTTCAATTGGGGACAAAACAACCTAGAGCTAGATCCTAACTACAAGTATGAATATACATGGATGAATGCATGTATATGTACAAGGACAAACTATGAAATATTCACTAACTTGGATCATTTAGCATCTGGATTTAAGCTAAATTATCATTATTCAAAACACGATTTGGATCCCAAGACATTAGGAAACCATTTAAGTTAAAATCAATGAGATTAGACAAAAATAGTGACTGTTTCTCATAAATTACAGAGAGCAGACCAGACTTTCAAAGATAGAATACCATGCTTCCAACTGTTGGATCTTAATGATTTTTGGATATGATATGCCCCTGTGAATCTAGTTTCTAACCCAAAAAGAAAATCAAGTTTTGAACGGTTAGATCTCTGGGACTAAGGAAAACACTAGACATCCCTCAGGAATTTGCAACTCTCTGTCCAGAGATTTTATGTGATTTTCTAAAAATAGTAAAAAAAAAATGGGAAACACTTAGATCTTTTTAGGGTATCTTCCCAACACATTTAAATACTTAGAAAATTTATTAGAGGCCAAGAAAATTTGGTTAAGGTTCTGATTCATTAATTTTAAAATGGACTTACTGTTCTAGAATTTTGGACGGAGAGTTGCTTGCTTTGAAATCATAAGACCAAACCATCTTAAATGTGGAATTACATCAAAACAAAAATCACAGAGGTACTTAAATGAGTTATGAACATCTTTCAAATGGTCTCATCCCATTCCCATGGATCATAGTTTTATGAAAAATCTTTGATCACAGTGGGTTCATGGATTCACTGGACCATTAATGAATTAATGTTCATATTTTGAAACCAACTTGATCCATGATTCTAGAGAGGACTAGGATCAAGTATTATTATGATTGTTAGAATAAGTAATGAAATATGAAGAGATCCATATATTTAGCCTTAATGGATTTCCATCATAGACGTC
This sequence comes from Hydrangea macrophylla, assembly GCA_033977485.1. Lineage (NCBI taxonomy): Eukaryota > Viridiplantae > Streptophyta > Magnoliopsida > Cornales > Hydrangeaceae > Hydrangea > Hydrangea macrophylla. Next base: position 83,900,979 of record CM066982.1, on the reverse strand, counting down.
ATAGTTGGAGACCTAGTAAGAAAATCCTAAGGTCCTACTCATTTTATGAATTTTTGAATGTAAACTATGAAAATCTACATCCAATTCCTCTCTCGAACATATGATCCTTGAGGAATGTAGAGTCATGAGTCATGACATCCTATTCCCCTCTCAAATTAATGATCCTTGGAGACTAAATGAGACCCAAATCTATTCAAATCTCTATAGAATATAGTATGAATTCCATAGGATTCTTAGTAAGAAGATCTAAGTCATGAGTTAAGACTTGAATCCCACCAACTATGTGTAGCTATGACCATGATCCACCTTAATCTCCATGTAAATCATAAAATCATAGGAACTAAGGAATCAAACTCAAAAGACTCAAAGGAACATACAAAATCTTATGAATCTCAAAAAGGGAAATAAATATTTAAAATCAAAGTTTAAGAAAATTCAAAGAGAGCCAATTCTTCAAAACCAACTCATATTTTTTTAAACCCAAGGCTTGTTTAGATCCAAGCTAATGAACTACCATGATATTCAATCACAAATTCTATGTGGTGTGTGTGATGAAATGAGATGGGAAGAGAGGTTTTGAAAATGTGTAAAAGATCCTAGAACTATGAATTTGTGATTGAATTTGCCTAATTCTACAAGGGATTGAGAGGTTACCTCTATGACCTCAAGGATTTCTTCTATCTCTTGTGAAGTCCTAAAATCTTCAAATTCTTCTATAATTCTTCGAATTCTTCAAGAAAAATCTATTTTCTCCTCTCTATTCTCTCTATTGTATATATATATATATAACTCTTGTATATATAAATTTGATTCAAAAGTTCAAAAGTCCCCCATAATGGAGATGAAAGTCTGTTTATATATATCAATATCACAAGGTTAAATGGGTAAATTCGGGTGAAAACTCATGTGCAAAGTTTTCTTCTAGAATATATGAAAAAAAACAAATTGTTACAGTGAGCGGCACTCGACGAATTGTCTGCGGCACTTACTGAGTGCCGTTCCGGCACTCACTGAATGGCGAGCGGCACTCAGAGAGTGCTGCCAGATTCTTCATGTGCCGCGGCTAATAGTGTCACGCCCCGACGTAGCATAAATAAGGAAAGCGTTTAATTTCCTTTATGGACCCGTAGGCCGCGACAGTTTGAAGGATCGATTCCGTCCCAAACGTCGAGCAACAATAAACAATAATCAGAGTAGAGCAATCAAAGCTTACAAATATTTTTCTAGCTTATTACATATTACAGCACGGGGTCTCTAAAGGCACAAACTGCCTTAAAACAAAATATTAACTAATGTCTATTACAGTCATCCTTATTACAAAATCAGTTCATAACTTAAAGCATATAATATTGACAACAGTTTTATCTTCTAAAAGTAGCCGTTCTCAGTTAGCGTAGTCGTAGGATCCAGCATAGTCATAACCTGAAAAACCTGAACACGAATGTCCAGGACGCATCAACGTCGTCAGCTTCAAGAAGCTGGTGAGTATTAAAAACATAACTTTAAATGTAACACATACCCACTTACCTTTTTCCATTTTTCAGTTTTGTTAAATCAACGGTTTAACCATAGAAAGAATTCAATTATATAAAAAAAAATACCAGGGAATATATTTAAAGGTCGTTCATTCATTTAAAACTTATGATCGTGTATGAGACAATGCACTACACTCATCTTACCGACTCTTTTCTCTCGACAAACACAACAGCCCACTATCTCACACCAGTATCTTTGAAATACTCCAATAACCACACTTTAGCATAGGGGTGCCAGGGAATGTCCAGTTTGCCTCACACTTTGGTCCGGGGTACTAGGGAGTGTCCAATGCCTCACACTTTGAATACCTAAACCGCCATGCAAATACCGGAGGAACCCTCACGCAGTATCCAGACTCGGGTATCAGGGAGTGTCCGTAGGCCACACTTTAGCACTACCATGGGTGCCAGGGAATGTCCAAGTTCGGCGTCACACACTTTAACGCTACCATGGGCGTTAGGGAGTGTCCAATTTTGCCACCGTCGCATTTCAAAGACACTCTCACCGCAATCTCAACACGTCACACTTTGGTACACAATAACCAGGGAGTGTCCACAACACAATCTCACTCTCATACTCTTTTCCACACTGACCATTACTCTTTTCCACACTGACTGACACCCACATGCATGTACCGATGACTCCACATGTATGTCATGAACCTTAAACATAAAGGAATTCGCTGAATTAAAGGAACAACGTATGTACGGGGATTTATAAGTCGTAATTCATCGTTTTAATCATCCAAACATAACCAAATAGGATTCTGATTTAATAAATTTCCCAAATAGTACTCAAACAGTATATAAATTTTATCCCAAACAGTCCCTTATCACAAAAAAAAGCAAAACTGGAAACTGCCAGAAGTCGCGCGCGCAGGCCGCTCGCGCGAAGTGTCGCTCGGGCGGGCCGCTCGCGCGATCTGCCCATTTTTCCTTTTTCTTATATAAATTCTTCTGTCTGCCTGGGACGCAAGGATCGCGCGCGCGGATCGCTCGCGCGAGGGGTCGCTCGCGCGATCGCGCGTGCGAGATGAAGCAGAGGCTTCGTCTTTTTCCCCAGTTTTCCCCTGTTTCAAATTTTTAGACCCATTTTGCAAACTGATCGAAACCTAGTGATCGGGAGAGAACTAATCCTAAATATACGCCTTAATGAACATTTGTTAGACCATTTTATCCTGTTTTTGTATATTTTTACTTCGTTTTCTAGTTTCTGACAGGTTTTGGAAGAAATCAGCTAAACCAGGCTAAACAGGGTGAAAAGTCAGAAAGAAAGAAGCTGAAAAATGCAAGTCGCGCGCGCGACCCGCGCCCGCGAAAATCAGAGAATCGCTCGCGCGATCCGCTCGCGCGAGACCCCCAATAACTCGCTCGCGCGATCCGCGCGCGCGAAGGACCAAAAGTCGCGCTCGCGCGACCCGCTCGCGCGATATGCCCAAAAATCATAGTTGCGTATTTCAGTGTACTGAAGACTCCTGTGCAAACGAAACTGCAGAATGACGTCCAGACTGTAAATTACATGCGTTTCAGTTCGTTTCGGGTTGGGAAGCCTTCCAAAGCTTGTATAAACTCTATATAAACTCCAAATTTACTCAATTATGGGGTTGGGAATTATTATACACACCATATACAACCATACTTCCAGCCATTGAAGAGAGGGAAGCAAGGAGAAGAAGAAGAAGACCAAGGATTTCCATGGCCTCCTCCATCAACCTCTTGCTATCTACTACTTCCATGGACGGCTAGATCATTGATCTAGGGTTTCAATGAAGCCCTAGATGAGTAATAGGGTTTTATTTATGCTTTTATTTTAGTTTTATTGTGTATGGATGACAGTCACATGTTTAGAGAATTTTTATAAGTAAATCGTACTACTATTGATCAAATCATTACTTTCAGAATTTATTCTTGTCTTAGATCTATTTTGACTGTGATGTGCTCAACGATCTATTCTTGCTGTGCTTGTTTAGGTTGTTTACATGTGATGGTGCTTTATTGATTCGTGCTATCAAGTATTCGAATAGTCCATGCCTAGGTTAGACGGATTAGATCACAACCCTAGTTTAGTGTGGGATAATTCGTGCTAACCGAAGATGGATTATGTTGGTGCTTGAACCATGATTATCTTCTTGTCGGAGGAATTGGGCTTGTAGCTACAATTCCCCATATTCATCCAACGTAATAAGCTAAAGTAATTCATAAATATTCCTATTATGAAGCTAGTGGTGGATTTGCAATCCTAGGTTCCTTTAAATATTATTTAAAAACACTTTTAATTGCTTTCATAAGTTAGATTTACTTTTATTGTTATTAGTTCAATTAAATTCAAAATCAAATCCGTTTTCCATAATTAATTAGACTTAGGTTTTAAAATTAAAAGTTGTAGTAATCAATCTCTGTGGGTTCGACCTTTACTTCCACACTGCAAATCTTTTGAAAAGTAAAGAATACTTTTATATCTTGATTCTGACAACATCAATTTTTGGCGCCGTTGCCGGGGATTGCATTACTACCTTTAGTTTTATAAACTTAGTTTAGTTAATTCGTAAATATTAGATTAGTTTTTTTATTTTTCTTATTTTCTGTTTTTGTTTTTTAGTTACTAACTTGTTCTTTTATTTTGTAGTCAACGTTTCCGGGTGGAGTAGCTAATTACATCAAAGGAGCATACGCAAAAATAAAATAAATAACAATTAAGTAAATTGCTTCCTTTGGAATTCGCTTTAAACCACTGTAAGTCAGGGCGCTGTGACGCACTATTTGCATTAGTTTAGGGTTAATTGCACTGCATTAGTTAGGAAACCCGGGGCGCTGGGCTTGACGCGGTCATTGCATTACAGGATAATTTGCATGCATCATAGTAGTTGAGTGCTTGTTATCTTACTTGCGTGATTGCTTGCTATTTGTTTATTTTGTTTAGTTAGTCTTTGTTTTTAGTTTCTTTTTCTTTATTTTAGTTTATGTTGGGTACACGTTCAAATAAACCAGATTTAAAATCTTTCGATCTTGAACTTGAGCGTACCTTAAGAACTAGTAAGTCCACAACCCAAGCTTCTATATCTAGGTTGCAAGACGACGAATCAACTCCGATTCCGTCGTCGTTGTTTGAGGCCGAAATTCAGAGTACCCGTGAACGGATAAGGAAAACTCGAACTTTTCAAATTAAACCGATTAAAATGGCTGACGGTGGAAATAACAATAACAATCAAAATAACGGAGCTAATATGAATAATCTTAATATACCGCCACCACCTCCACTTAAAGATTATTTTATTCCGACGACTTACACGCCGCAAACATGTATTGAATTACCGGAGGCGACGGCATCTCACTTTGAGATAAAGTCGTCTACCATCTCGCTGCTTCCATCTTTCCATGGCCGTTTAAATGAAGATCCATATAAACACTTAGGAGATTTTCAAGACATATGCTCTACTTTGAAAATTCAAAATCTTACTGATGATGAATTAAAAATGCGGCTCTTTCCATTCTCATTAAAGGACAAAGCTAAATATTGGCTCCAATCTTTGGAGCCAAACACTATTAGAACATGGGAAGACTTACACACCGCATTTTTACAAAAGTTTTTCCCGATTATGCGTACAAATCAGATAAGAAAATCAATAACCAATTTTGTAATGCAAGATGGGGAATCACTTTACGACACGTGGGAAAAATTTAAAGAATTACTACGCTCGTGTCCACATCATCAAGTTCCTAAGTGGCAACTTGTTCAGGTCTTTTATGAGGGGCTTATTCCCTCTGTTAGGAATACCGTCGATGCCGTTTGTGCGGGAACTTTCCTACACAAAAGCGCCGACGAGGCTTGGAAAATGTTTGAAACGTTAAGCGAGAATTCGATGCACCAAACGGTGTCTGTCCGTTCGGAAGGATATCTGAATCAACCTAAGAAGGATGTAAAATTCGAGTCAAGTCAATCAATTGAAATAAAAGAACTATCTAACAAACTTGACCGACTTTTAACAATGAACCAAACGACAGCCCCACCCGCTCGTGAAATTTGTGCATTATGTTCTGATCCTTCACATTCGATACTTGCATGTCCATCGGCGAGTCAATTTCCGGAATTCGTGGAGCAACACATTAATTCTATTCAACAATACCCACGAAATAATTATAATGCAACTACTAATAATCCGGATGCGCCATGGAGAAACCATCCTAACTTCTCGTGGAAAAATACCAATAATACTCCTAACGAGGCGACTAATTTTCCTAATGCGTATCGACCTCAGTTTCAACCTAATCAATACCCACACCCGCCTCCTAATTCGAATCCTAGAGGTAACATTTTTGAGGAAAAGGTGTTGGCGTCCCTTAAGACTATTGAAACGCAAGTACAGGCACAAGCACAAATAGTGCACTCTCATACGTAATCCATTGCGAAGCTTGAATCCCAAATGGGACAACTAGCTACTGTAGTAAGTCGTAGAAACGAGGGGACGTTGCCTAGTCAAACAATCCAAAATCCTAAGGGACAATATGAGGTTAAGGGGTCGAATGAACAAGTGAACGCCGTCTCAACTAGGTTGACTACCCGAGAGGAGGAGGTAATAGAAATTCCGAATGAGAATGTGAAAGGTATGAATATTAATTCTAATAAAGAGACGGGTGAGGACATGAGCCAAAATAAGAAAGAAAAAGACTCGGTCCCAACGAATTATACTCCTAGAATGCCATATCCACCAAACGTTGAGGAACCGTCTAATCTTACAAATAAAAAGTCTAAGGTTGAGGATATACTCGAGGTGTTTAAACAAGTCAAAATAAATATTCCTTTCCTCGATGCTATAAAAAAAATTCCCGCTTATGCTAAATGTCTAAAAGACCTTTGTACTCAAAAGCGCAAAATACGGAGTCATACTCCTAAAAAGGTCTTCCTTACGGAAAAAGTAAGCTCTATATTCCAACACGCTCCTCCGAAGTATAAGGATCCCGGTACGCCTACGATTTCATGTGTCATAGGTGACACTATCATTCATAGGGCTCTCCTTGACTTAGGAGCTAGTGTTAATCTCATACCTTATCACGTCTATCAACAACTAGGATTAGGTGAACTGAAACCTACGGCCGCTACTATACAATTAGCGGATCGTTCTATTAAAATTCCTAGAGGAATTGTCGAGGACGTCTTGGTTAAGGTTGATAAATGCTTTTATCCTGTAGATTTTATGGTCCTCGACACCGAACCAGTGCTAGATGTTAGGAAACACACTCCTGTCATTCTAGGCCGTCCATTCTTAGCCACGGCCAACGCACGTGTCAATTGTAGAACAGGGGTGATGAAAGTGTCGTTTGGGAACATGAATTTAAAATTAAACGTTTTTAATGCTATGGATCAACCTCCTAAAGACGACGATTACCTATGTGAGGTGGAAGGTGAGGTAACACGGAATAGTGAGCCTACTAAAGAAATAAAGGTGAGCGAAGAAAACAATATAGCGGACGATGATGAGTGGATGAATCCTAATCCTGTGGACCCTAATGCGGAATCTACTCAAAAGATAAGAAATCGATTCGAACATACTGACAAACCGTCAATCGAATTAATTCAAAGCGATGTTATTTCTGCTTACCATCGAGCTCTACCTGACATCCTTAGGGGTACACAGTCCGATTTACGGCCTCCGTGAGTCTTATGCTAGAAAGGTCTAGCTAAAGACGTAAAAGTTAGCGCTTCTTGGGAGGCAACCCAAGCTTTATTTCATTCGTTTTTCTTATTTTTGGACATTTTTGGGTCTGTTTGTGTCTGTTTTGGACATTCTGGATAGGTTTGGGGGTTAGAATTAATGTATTTTAATAATATACACATAATTTTAGTTACAAAATGGAAAACACCAAACTCGCGCGCGCGGTCCGCTCGCGCGAGACGTCGCTCGCGCGGCCCGCTGGCGCGAGAATGTGCCTTAGACGTTTTTCTTTGCTTTTCTTTATTATGAGCCTCAGGTTCTCCTCGCGCCTGGAATCGCGGGCGCGAGGTACCTCGCTCGCGCGAGATAGCATTAAAAAAAAAAAATTTGGAAATTCGCGCGCGCGACGGCCGCTCGCGCGGACCGCGCGCGCGATTCCCCCATTTCTGCATATTTTCTTTTGTATCCTTCCCCCACACTGGTTCTAATAGTTTTTACGATTATGATATTTGTTTATTTGTTTCAGTTTAGTTCAAGTTAGTTGTTGTTTTCCTTATTACATTTATACTTTTTCGTTTATTTCTTTTCCATTTATTCGTTTAGTTTAGTTTTGATTAGTTTATCGATTTATATTTTGTATTTAGATTTCATTTACTTTTAATATTTTTGTTAGTTTCTTTTCATTTATCTAGTAGTAACAGGTAACATTGAACTTTATTGTGACATTCTTGTGTGTTCACCTGTTCTATGCTTGTCCAGATCGAGGTATTATCGTTCCTTTCTTATGTACTCTCCTTTCTTTCGTTTTATTGTTTCATTGGGGACAATGAAAGGTTTAGGTTTGGGGGTATGCACACACATGCACGCCATTATGCACTAAAATTTTAAAATTTACAATAAGTGTGTTTAAATAAACGATATTACTGACGTTTTTGCAATTTTAATCCGATACTTCTTAGTATGTAATGTGATTTGTTATAGAATGATAAACAAGGAAATATGTGATTAAACATTTACTGAAGTCATGTTGAAATGTTTTAAGTTATGTATTGTTTGAATCGTAGTTTTATATCATAGATTTGCACATAAACTCATGCACTGCACGTAGTCGCTTGAATACATGTTGATGTGAACTATAACATGATTCGGATTTCTAGATAACACAAGGTGAAGACTAAACCCAGTGAGCTTTTGAGCCTATCTTTTCTGTTTTGAGGGTTATAAATACATTTTGTGTTTGTCGAATTTCACTTGAAATAGCGCATTAACTTGTTGTTTAGTCTCATTATTCTTGTTTTGGTTGATAGTCAAGTTAAAATAGTTGTTACCATGCTAAATAATCTTCCGTCGTACATGTTGAAGAACCATATAACCATAGGACATGATTATAGGCCTTCTTTGTTTATTACCGACCGATAAATGAAAAATTTCCTTAGTTCGCCCTTTGAGCCGTTAAAATGCCATTTCTTTCTTTAATTACCATTATCCTTGTTTTTGCTCCGACTTGACAAACTTGGAGTTCACCACTGAGAGACTTGTCAACTTTTAGTAGTGTTAAGGCGATGTGTGATTGAGAAGAAGAAGACAAGATGCTAGTGGGGTAGTTGCTTGGTATTCGATGAATAATCATTTGAGAAGCGAGAAAAGAAAAAGGAAAAGAAAACAAAATAAAAAGGAGAAGGTTGAAAAAAAATGAAAGAAAATGAATGAAAAGGAATGGAGAGAAAGAAAAGATGAAAAGTTTGTAGAAAAAGAATGAAAGAGATCGAACATGCCTTACAATGCCATTCTAAATCTACCCATATATCCATTTTATCCTTTTTTATTACCTGAGCCATGTTACAACCTTTGAAAAGTCCTATTTGATCCTAGGGAACATGGTTCGGATATGAAAATGATGGGGGGGATTAAAACATGGTAATGATTAATTTTTCTTGATTATTGACATCTTATCCATGAGACTACTGTTCTTTCGTGTCATGCGTCTTTTTCATGTCATATGTGAGCATTTATCGTTTTGAAAATATATTTCCTTTACTCACATATATTAGAAAAATTACACATGTTTCTGAGTGTTTCATTTTAGAGTGTAATTGACATTGTGAGATTCGTAGTCGAAGCATAGTTAGATGGTTATCCGGGTTATATTCCAAGTTCATGACATGCGCGTGTACATTTGATTACCTCATCACACACGTGCAATCTTATGAGGAACTCTATTGATTCGTACATTGCATGCACTTGATTGTTTCTCATGATATAGGTGAACGTTTGATTCTGTTTCTTTTTGTTCGTTATTCTATTTCAAATCTTTGTTGTATAATAAGGAGTATTGAATTTTATGTTTTTCGTTTTAATAAAAGTTTTTAAAATTTTAAGTTAATAAAGATGGTTGTGGGTAACTTGTTGATGAGAATCCTCACGAGACTTCACTCGTCCGACTAGGGACACCTAGGGGTTTAAAAGGCTTGTTGCATACGCTAAATGCAATCGTGATCCGTACGAAAATGGAATAGATTTTTATTAGTAGTTTTTATTTTAGTTTTGCTCGAGGACTAGCAAAATGTAGGTTTGGGGGTGTGATCGGGAGAGAACTAATCCTAAATATACGCCTTAATGAACATTTGTTAGACCATTTTATCCTGTTTTTGTATATTTTTACTTCGTTTTCTAGTTTCTGACAGGTTTTGGAAGAAATCAGCTAAACCAGGCTAAACAGGGTGAAAAGTCAGAAAGAAAGAAGCTGAAAAATGCAAGTCGCGCGCGCGACCCGCGCCCGCGAAAATCAGAGAATCGCTCGCGCGATCCGCTCGCGCGAGACCCCCAATAACTCGCTCGCGCGATCCGCGCGCGCGAAGGACCAAAAGTCGCGCTCGCGCGACCCGCTCGCGCGATATGCCCAAAAATCATAGTTGCGTATTTCAGTGTACTGAAGACTCCTGTGCAAACGAAACTGCAGAATGACGTCCAGACTGTAAATTACATGCGTTTCAGTTCGTTTCGGGTTGGGAAGCCTTCCAAAGCTTGTATAAACTCTATATAAACTCCAAATTTACTCAATTATGGGGTTGGGAATTATTATACACACCATATACAACCATACTTCCAGCCATTGAAGAGAGGGAAGCAAGGAGAAGAAGAAGAAGACCAAGGATTTCCATGGCCTCCTCCATCAACCTCTTGCTATCTACTACTTCCATGGACGGCTAGATCATTGATCTAGGGTTTCAATGAAGCCCTAGATGAGTAATAGAGTTTTATTTATGCTTTTATTTTAGTTTTATTGTGTATGGATGACAGTCACATGTTTAGAGAATTTTTATAAGTAAATCGTACTACTATTGATCAAATCATTACTTTCAGAATTTATTCTTGTCTTAGATCTATTTTGACTGTGATGTGCTCAACGATCTATTCTTGCTGTGCTTGTTTAGGTTGTTTACATGTGATGGTGCTTTATTGATTCGTGCTATCAAGTATCCGAATAGTCCATGCCTAGGTTAGACGGATTAGATCACAACCCTAGTTTAGTGTGGGATAATTCGTGCTAACCGAAGATGGATTATGTTGGTGCTTGAACCATGATTATCTTCTTGTCGGAGGAATTGGGCTTGTAGCTACAATTCCCCATATTCATCCAACGTAATAAGCTAAAGTAATTCATAAATATTCCTATTATGAAGCTAGTGGTGGATTTGCAATCCTAGGTTCCTTTAAATATTATTTAAAAACACTTTTAATTGCTTTCATAAGTTAGATTTACTTTTATTGTTATTAGTTCAATTAAATTCAAAATCAAATCCGTTTTCCATAATTAATTAGACTTAGGTTTTAAAATTAAAAGTTGTAGTAATCAATCTCTGTGGGTTCGACCTTTACTTCCACACTGCAAATCTTTTGAAAAGTAAAGAATACTTTTATATCTTGATTCTGACAACATCACCTAGCCTTATTATATATGGATCTCTTCGTTTTTAAACGAGGATTAAGAATCTACGACTAATTTTACATGATTCCATCTATAACTCATGAATTTTATGAGAGATTAAAAGTTGTCAAAAACAAATTTTCTTATATACTTTCTCATGTGGGTAAAATTAGCTTTAATACTTAAACAGTGTCTTCTGGGAGTGATAATCTTTCTAAATCAACTCTAAAAACTTGTTTTGATTAAGTTTGGAAAATCTCCATTTTTCAAGCTATGAACTTCAACGTGCAAACATCCCTGGTGATTCTTAAGATTAACTACCCAAATCAGTAAATAAGAAATGAATTACATTTTGAGTGAGTTAGTAATACTCACTGATGATTAGGATATCAAAGATTGTTGAGAAAGAAATAGCAATATAAGAAATCAATTGAAGCATGGCTATGGAGAATTAGGAGCTTGCTCTCTCTCTCTCTACATATATATATATATATATATAATTCTGAAGAACTCACTGTTTTTCTCTCTAATTCTCTATCGTTTAACAATGTGCAGAAAGTGAAGTGTGAAATGTGAGCTCTATGTGTGTTTATATAAACCATAAGAACTTGGAGGCCAAGAAATTTTTATGAACTTACTTAACAAACTAAATTGGGTTTTACAAATCCTTGATTACTAACTTTTAGTTATTAAAACTACAGATGTGTGTGCGATATATAATTACACAGATTCACATACGTATATATATACATTCTCAAGTACTGAAGGGGCAATATAGGTTAGTTGGGGTCAAACCCAAAGTGTTTGGCAATCCAAGCTTTTGGCACAAAAATAACACACACATGGATTTGTTTGCCAAACATGGCCCTATCCAATGATTGGTTTCCATAAATGAAAGTAAAGCAAGTGTCCAATCTTGCTTTATATCATTTCCAAAATCTGTGGAAGTTCAACGAGGCGTAGACAGTTTTAAACACAAACTGGTATTTTCGGGGCGCTGTGGTTACCACAAAAATACATAAATTTCATTTTAGTGTAGGAGTCAATTGCTTGGTTTTATAAAAATACTAATTTAGTTAAAAGTAAACTTTTCCACCGTTTTGAAATACAGTTTTGGAATCCAACAAAAGCGTTACTACATTTACAAAAATTATAGTTTAAACCCAAAAGAATTTCTATAAAATTTTAAAACAAGAATTAAAGTTTATCACATGGGAATTGAAATTAAAATAAAAGCAACAAATACAAATTGAATTTAAATATGACAATGCAATTAAATGTTTATGAATTTTCAGGTTGTTACATCCTTTCTCTCTTAAACAGAATTTCGTCCCCGAAATCATTACTAACTAGTCCTGAAACAACTCTGGGTACTTCTTCCTCATATCAACTTCAACTTCCCACGAGGCTTCGTTCTCTTCATGGTGATTCCACTGAACCTTCACCAACGGAATGTCCTTATTCCTCAATTTCTTGATACTCTGATCTAGAATCTTCACAGGTCTCTCCTTGTAAGAAACATTATGACTCGTCTCAATATCATCATAACTGACCACATGCGAGGGGTCTCGTATGTACTTCCTTAGCATACTCACATGGAAGATATTGTGAACCCCAGACATCTTTGGTGGTAGCGCGAGTCGATAAGCCACTTTCCCAACACGTTCCAAAATCTCAAACGGTCCGATGAAACGCGAAACTAACTTCCCTTTCTTGAGACCGAAGCGTACTACTCCTCGGGTTGGTGAAACCTTAAGAAGTACGTGATCTCCAACATTGAATTCTAAATCTTTTCGGTGTCGGTCGGCATAACTCTTGTACCTGCTTTGAGCTGTTCTCATTCTTTCCTTGACCAAAGAAATCTTCTCGTTGGTCTCCCTAACCAAATCTGGTCCTAACAATTCTGTGTCTCCAACCTCTGCCCAGCACAATGGAGAACGACATGGTCGTCCGTACAATGCTTCGAACGGAACCATCCCGATACTCGTGTGATAACTATTGTTATAGGCAAATTCAACCAACGGCAAGTGTGTCTCCCAAGATTCTTCAAAATCGATCACACAAGCCCTAAGCATATCCTCCATGATCTGATTAACACGCTCAGTTTGCCCATCTGTCTGAGGGTGAAAAGCCGTACTTATCTTGAGCGAGGTTCCCATAGCTTCTTGCAGACTTTCCCAAAATCCAGAAGTAAAACGTGCGTCACGGTCTGACACTATTGACACAGGTGCACCGTGAAGTCGCACAACTTGTTGTATGTACATCCGGCTCATCTTCTCTACCGGGTATGTCATACTGTAAGCGACGAAATGAGCAGATTTCGTCAATCGATCCACGATTACCCAAATAGCGTCATGATTCTGCTGTGATCGAGGCAATCCCACTACAAAATCCATGGTTATGTGTTCCCACTTCCAACCAGGAATAGGTAATGGTTGCAACAGTCCCGAGGGTCTCTGATGCTCAGCCTTGACTTGTTGACACGTCAAACACTTGGATACAAATTTGGCCACATCCTTCTTCATACCTTCCCACCAAAAATTTCTCTTCAAATCTTTGTACATTTTCGTTCCTCCTGGGTGAACTGTATATCTTGATTTATGTGCTTCTTCCAGAATATCCTTCCTTAGCTCTTCATCATCTGGCACACATAATCTGTTCCTGCACCGATATCCTCCATCGATTCCCACTTTCCATTCTGTCGGGTCCTTCTCTGACATCTTCGCAAACCATGTTTGGAACTTCTCATCTTCTTTCTGAGCTCCAATAATGCGGTCAATGAGAACAAGCTGTAGGATAAGACATCCAAAAAGTTATCCTTCTCTTTCCTCAGCACTCTGTACGTCGAATTCTGCCAACGTCTCCAATGCTCGCCATTCTCTAACCATTAAGGAGGCGATCGTCTCACGAGTCTGTCGACTCAAATCATCAGCAACCACATTAGCTTTACCGAGGTGGTATTCTAACGTGAAGTCGTAATCTTTGATCAGCTACATCCATCTGCGTTGCCTCATGTTCAATTCTTTCTGTGTGAACAAATATTTTAGGCTCTTGTGATCAGAGAATAAATCAAACTTCTCACCGTAGAGATAGTGTCTCCAAATTTTGAGTGCAAATACTACGGCCGCTAACTCCAAATCATGAATAGGATAGTTAAACTCATTCGGCTTCAGCTGTCTAGATCCATAGGCGATAACTCTGCCATCTTGCATGAGTACACACCCCAATCCTTGATATGATGCGTCACTAAAGATAGTGAACTTCTCATCAGGCTTGGGTATAGCTAGTAGTGGTGTGGTAGTGAGTCTCTCTTTCAACTCTAGAAAGGCACGCCCATTCTCCCATTCTTCTCTGTCCACTAGAACTTCAAATACTTCTTCGTCAACCCAGTCAATGGTGCAGCTATTTTAGAGAATCCCTCAACAAATCTTCTGTAATAGCCTGCGAGTCCAAGGAAACTTCTAACCTCCGTAGGGTTGCTCGGCCTAACCCAGTTTGACACAGCATCAGTCTTGGACGAATCCACAGAAATTCCTTGAGATGACACCTTGTGTCCCAAAAACTTCACTTCTTGCAACCAGAACTCACACTTACTGAACTTGGCATACAACTGGTGATCCTTGAGCGTCTACATCGCAATCCGTAGGTGTTGCTCGTGTTCTTCTCCTGACTTAGAATAGATCAAAATATCATCTATAAAGACGATGACAAACTGATCCAAATAAGGCTTGAACACTCTGTTCATCAGATCCATAAACACTGTAGGAGCGTTCGTCATTCCAAACGGCATCACCATAAATTCATAATGACCATATCGGGTTCTGAAAGCAGTCTTAGGTATGTCTTCCTTCTGTACCCTCAACTGATGATATCCCGACCTTAGGTCTATCTTGGAAAATGTCGTAGCTCATTGTAGTTGATCAAACAAATCATCAATCCGAGGCAAGGGATATTTGTTCTTGATAGTTACACGGTTCAGTTCTCTATAGTCGATACACAACCTGAGTGTCCCATCCTTCTTCTTCACAAATAACACCGGTGCTCCCCAAGGTGATGTACTTGGACGTACAAAACCTAGGTTCTCGAGCTCTTGTACTTGTTCCTTCAATTCTAATAATTCGGTGGGGGCCATTCTGTAGGGAACCTTGGTGATCGGTACGGTACCCGGTATAAGCTCTATACAGAACTCTATACTTCTCTCGGGCGGCAAACCAGAAATGTCTTGAAATACTTCTTCGAAGTCCTTGACTATAGGTATAGACGACACTGTCGCTTCTGTACTGACAACTTCAATGTTCGCTAAACATCTTGTGAGGAACATATCTCCCGAAGGGTTACATTGAAAATCAACTCGTTGTCGGGGAATGTAATTCTCTTCCTCGCACAATCCAACTTCACTTGATTCTGAGAGAGCCAATCCATTCCTAGGATTATGTCAAACTCCTTCATCGATCAACCTTGCAGGGATTTCACGATCTCCTAGCCGTAGAGGACAATCCTTGCACACGTGTCCTAATCTGACTGCAGCTCCTAATGGCAAAGTAGCCCTCAAAGCTTTCTCTAAACGATGAGGTAAGATACCCAATCTCCGAATTGTATTAACAGATATGAATGAAAGAGTAGCACCCGTATCAATTAACACTTGTACCTTTTACTGCTTGCTGATCAGGTTGAGCTTCTCCATAATCTTCTTCTTCATACACAGTTCCATCATATCCTGCTGCATCAGGGATAACAGCATTCAAGCGAGTATGACCCTGTTGACCATAAGTCACCTACTTAGGAACAGTGCAGAACCTGCTGATGTGACCTGGTTCACCACAGTTGAAGCAGACTATTCCTTGCTGAGCAGCACGCGTTGGTGCCTTGCAATCTCGAGCCAGATGACCAGGGTTGCCACAGTTGAAGCATTTTCCACTACTACTTCCTTCTCCTACTCGGGGTTTAGTCGGATAGGTAATAGCCTGGGTCTTCTTGCTTCCGTCAAAATTCCTCTTCTGCCCTTGGGTATGATTCATTGGTAGTCTATTCTCAAAATTACCCCTTTGAGGCGGTCGGAATTCAAATTGCTTACGGTTTACTCGAGCGTCTTCTTCCAGATCAGTAGCCAAGCCAACCAATCCCTCAAACGACTTATCTAGGTGACCGAGAGTCAGGCGGCGAATCTGCGGCGTCAGCCCTTGGTTATACTTCCGTATCTTCTTCTCCTCAGTATCAACCAAGTGTGGAGCGAACCGAGACAGTCTCTCGAACTGTGTGGTGTACTCTTGAAATACTCCAATATCTTTGAAATACTCCGATAGCCACACTTTAGCACAGGGGTGCCAGGGAATGTCCAGTTTGCCTCACACTTTGGTCCGGGGTACCAGGGAGTGTCCAATGCCTCACACTTTGAATACCTAAACTACCATACAAATACCGGAGGAACCCTCACGCAGTATCCAGACTCGGGTATCAGGGAGTGTCCGTAGGCCACACTTTGGCACTACCATGGGTGCCAGGGAATGTCCAAGTTCGGTGTCACACACTTTAACGCTACCATGGGCGTTAGGGAGTGTCCAATTTTTCTACCATCTCATTTCAAAGACACTCTCACCGCAATCTCAACACGTCACACTTTGGTACACAATAACCAGGGAGTGTCCACAACACAATCTCACTCTCATACTCTTTTCCACACTGACTGACACCCACATGCATGTACCGCTGACTCCACATGTATGTCATGAACCTTAAACATAAAGGAATTCGCTGAATTAAAGGAACAACATATGTACGGGGATTTATAAGTCGTAATTCATCGTTTTAATCATCCAAACATAACCAAATAGGATTCTGATTTAATAAATTTCCCAAACAGTACTCAAACAGTATATAAATTTTATCCCAAACAGTCCCTTATCACAAAACAAGCAAAACTGGAAACTGCCAGAAAACGCGCGCGCAGGCCGCTCGCGCGAAGTGTCACTCGCGCGGGCCGCTCGCGCGATCTGCCCATTTTTCCTTTTTCCTATATAAATTCTTCTGTCTGCCTGGGGACGCAAGGATCGCGCGCACGGATCGCTCGCGCGAGGGGTCGCTCGCGCGATCGCGCGCGCGAGATGAAGCAGAGGCTTCGTTTTCTTCCCCAGTTTTCCCCTGTTTCAGATTTTTAGTCCCATTTTGCAAACTGATCGAAACCTAGCCTTATTATATATGGATCTCTTCGTTTTTAAACAAGGATTAAGAATCTACGACTAATTTTACATGATTCCATCTATAACTCATGAATTTTATGAGAGATTAAAAGTTGTCAAAAACAAATTTTCTTATATACTTTCTCATGTGTGTAAAATTAGCTTTAATACTTAAACAGTGTCTTCTGGGAGTGATAATATTTCTAAATCAACTCTAAAAACTTGTTTTGATTAAGTTTGGAAAATTTCCATTTTTCAAGCTATGAACTTCAACGTGCAAACATCCCTGGTGATTCTTAAGATTAACTACCCAAATCAGTAAATAAGAAATGAATTACATTTTGAGTGAGTTAGTAATACTCACTGATGATTAGGATAGCAAAGATTGTTGAGAAAGAAATAACAATATAAGAAATCAATTGAAGCCTGGCTATGGAGAATTAGGAGCTTGCTCTCTCTCTATATATATATAAAATTCTAAAGAACTCACTGTTTTTCTCTCTAATTCTCTGTGGTTTAACAATGTGCAGAAAGTGAAGTGTGAAAGGATTGATAAGAGGCAGACAAACCCTGATAAGAGATATACTTGGAAATAGGATGGTTAGTACTATTAAATAGAAGAAAACTAGCAAGGGGACGAAAGACACGGGTAGGATAATGGGGAGAAGCAATATCAAGAGAAACAATAGAAGGTAAAGGAGGAGGAGAGACACCTCGATCCGGAGAAGACGTCGGCAGGGGATCAAAGGGACGTGGATGCGGAGTATAAACCTGCGATGGGACACTAGTGATAATTGGAGCAGGGAGTCACCAGTGAAGTCAAGAATAGGAATAAGCCTGGGTGGCATGGAACCCTCAGACACAACAGGCTCCACTGGTGCTTATCCTGTAGATGAAGAAGGACCTGGAAAAAAAGGAACAGTTTCCAGAAAAGTAACATCTAAAGAGTGATATAAGTGACGAGTAACAGGATCATAACATCGATACCCCTTTGACATGGACGAATACCCCAAACATATACAACGAACAACTTTGTAATCAAGCTTAGTGTGGGTAGGACTCTTATTTTGCACAAAACAAGTGCACCCAAAGACACGTGGCAAGAGAGAAAAGAGAATAGTTGATCGACGACGAATAGTTTCCGTTTAGAGTCCTAAAAAATACGCTTTGTTAGCCCATTTTATTTAGTTATTAGTTGTTTTTTAATAAGTATTTTATATTTTGTAGGTTTTGAAGCTTTAACTTGAAAATGCACAAAAATCTAATGATCCGTGACTTTGGAAGTCATTCAGGGCTCAAAAGGTTATTTCGGTGAAAGTTGAATATAATAACAGTCTCGGTAAATCGCATTTTTGACAAGGAATACTTTGAATCTGAGAAATTTCTCCAAAGATATAAAATGTAGATCTTCGAATTACGGACGCGTGTCTGCAAACGGCGAGTCAATCCAAGGTCAGAGCAAAAAGTTATCGCAATTCTACGATCGGTGTGCAGTGGTGTTAAAAGCACCTTGTGCGAGCGGGCCACGCGAGCGACATGTGAAAAAACCAAAAATGCATATTTTGTCAAATTAGAGCACCCAGCGAAGGTGGTTTGTACATATGACCTTTAGAAATGAAAATATAGCAGTTTTAGTGCGATTTGGATTAGGAAAGATTCCTAAATCCTTCCAAAATCTGTATAAATCCTATTCCAAATCAAATTTAGGGTTTCACATCATTACACAACATTATACACATCCTCCAAACACAAAAACTTCAGCCATTGAAGAGAGGGAAGCAAGGAGAAGAAGAAGAAGAAGAAGTCCAAGGATTCCCATGGCCTCCTCCATCAACCTCTTGCAATTCTTCGCTCCCATGGCCAACTAAACTTAGATCTAGGGTTTCAGTGAAACCCTATCCAAGTAATAGGGTGTTATTTATGTTTTTCTTTTAGTTTTGTTATGTATGGATGATGATTATATGTTTAGAGGATTTTTGATAATAAAATTGAACTTCTATTGATTAAGTCATTGCTTTCAAATCTATTCTTGTCTTAGATCTATTTTGGATGTGATGTGCTCAATGATCTATATTTGCTGTGCTTGTATGGATTATTTACATGTAATAGTGCTTATTTGAATTGTGATATCAAGTAGTCGAATAGTTCATGCCTAGAAAAGACGGATTGTGCCGCAGTCCTAGTTTAGTGTGAGACAATCCTTGCCAACCGAAGATGAAGTATGTTGGTGCTTGAATCGTAGTTATCTTCTTGACGGAGCAATTTGGCTTGTAGCTACAATTCCCAATTATCATCCAATGTAATAAGCTAATTGAATGCATAGATACCCTTATTACGAAGCTAGTGGTGGATCTGCAATCGTAGGTGCACTTTAAATATCGTTTACAACAACTATTAAATTACTTTTATAGTTTAGATTTATTTTCACCGTTCTTAGTTTAATTAAAATGAAAATAAAAATTATGTTTTCTTAATTAACTAGACTTAGGATTTTTAAAATTAAAGTGCTTTAGAAATTCAATCTCTGTGGGTTCGACCTTTAATTCCACACTACAAATCCTTAGAAAGTAAAGCATACTTTTATATCTTGATTTTGACAAGATCAATTTTTGGCGCCGTTGCCGGGGATTGCAAATTACTATCTTTAGTTTTAGAATCTTAGTTTCGTTAATTCGTAAATATTAGATTAGGTTTTCTTTTTCTGATTTTTCGTTTTTGTTTCGAGTTACTAACTTTTCCTTTTGTTTTGTAGTTTCTCGAGTCATTAAATTCTAGCGTTTTGAAGTGGAAGAGCTTAGCACATCAAAGGAGCTTATGCGAATCAATTAAAAAAAACAAACAAATAAACAAACATAAAAAGCAAAAATTCAAGCAAATCGTTTCATTTGCAATTCGCTTCAAACCACTGTAAGTCAGGGCGCTGAGACGCAATATTTGCATTAGTTTTGTGGTGATTTACACGTGCACTAGCTAGGAAACCCGGGGCACTAAGCTTTGACGCGAATCACTGCATAACAGGATAATTGCTGCATCATAGTAGTTGTGTGGTTGTTGTCTTATTTGCGTGATTGTCTTTTCGTATTTATTTGAGTCAGTCTTTATCTTAGTGTCATTTTTTGTAGTTAGTTTATGTTTGGTACGCGTTCAAGTAAACCTGATTTACATTTTTTCAATTCTGAACTTAAACGTACCCTTAGAGTCCTTAAGTCTTCAACCCAAGCTTCTAGAGCTCGGTTGTTATTAGACAACGAATCAACTCCGAAACCGTCATTGTTATTTCTAGCCGAAATTCAAAGCACACTTAAACATTTAAGAAAAAACTCGAATTATTAACATCTAACCTATTCCAATGGCAGACATTGGAAACAACGGGAACAACGAAAATAATGAAAACAATCCTAATATACCTCCGCCTCCTCCGCTTAAAGATTATTTCATTCCTACGACCTACACGCCACAAGCAGGTATCGAATTACCGGAGGTGACGGCATCTCACTTTGAGATAAAGTCATCTACCATCGCGCTACTGCCTTCATTCCATGGCCGTATTAGAGAAGGTCCTTATCATCACTTAGGAGATTTCCAAGATATATGCTCTACATTAAAAATCCAAAACCTAACTGATGATGAATTAAAATTACGTCTCTTCCCATTCTCTTTAAAAGATAAAGCGAAGTATTGTCTCCAATCTCTTGAGCCAAACACTATTAAAGCATGGGAAGCATTACATACCGCATTTTTACAAAAGTTTTTTCCTATCACAAGAACTAATCAGATAAGAAAATCCATAACAAACTTTGTAATGCAAGATGGGAAAACGCTCTATGACATTTGGGGACAATTTAAAGAATTATTGCGCTCTTGCCCACATCATCAAGTTCCCAAGTGGCAATTAGTACAAATCTTCTACAAGGGACTTGTTCCTTCACTTCGTAATGCCGTCGATGCCGTTTGTGCGGGTACCTTCCTACACAAAAGTGCTGACGAGGCATGGAAAATTTTTGAAACGTTAAGTGAGAATTTGATGCATTAAACCCTGTTGGTACGTCCTGGGGGGTGTGTTCCACCTAAACCCAAGTGAGAGGAGCGTTTTGAGTCAAGTCATTCAATCGAAATACAAGAACTATCTAGAAAACATGACCAACTCATGAGGATGGGCCATATGACCAGTCTACCTCCTTCCGAAGTATGTGCATTGTGTTTTGAACCTTTTCATAATATCTTCGCATGTCCTTCTGCAACTCAATTTCTGGAGTTTGTCGAGCAACACATTAACTCTATTCAACAATTCCCATGAAATGCGCACAACCCTTCGGGAAATAATTATGATGTGCCATAGAGAAGTCACCCAAATATTGGGTGGCGATCTCAAAATAATGAGGGTCCATATTCCTCCCAAAGACCTCAAATTCATACTAACTTTCCCAATGCATGGCAACATCAGTCTCAACAATATCAATATACACAACCTAACCCTCCTCCTACTCCACCTCCACGTAATAATGCATTTGAGGATAAAGTGTTAGCCTCACTTAAAAGTGTTGGTTCGGTGATCCAGTTAGTACACTCTCACACACAGTCCATCGCAAAGCTGGAGTCCCAAGTGGGACAAATAGCTAATACACTAAATCGTTTGACCGAGAGTAAGTTGCCAAGTCAATCTACTCAGAAACCTAAGGGACAATATGAGGTGGATGGTACGAGTGAACAAGTGAACGTTGTTTCAACTAGGACGACTACTCGAGAGGGAGAAGTTGAGATTTCGAGGAAGAGTAGGAGAGATGCGAACATTAATTCAAATCAAGAGAAGAGTGAGGACACAAGTTAAACTAGGAAAGAGAATGTAACGGTCCAAACTAATTATATTTCAAAAATGCCTTTTCCACCAAACGTTGACGAACCGTCACATTTTTCAAAGAAAGGGTCAAAAACTAAAGATATACTTGAGGTATTTAAACAAGTTAAAATCAAAATTCCATTCCTCGACGGTATTAAACAAATTCCCGCTTATGCTAAATGTCTTAAAGACCTATGTACTCAAAAGCGCAAATTGCGTGGCCATATTCTGAAAAGGTCTTCCTCACTGAAAAGGTAAGTTCGATCTTCCAACACGCTCCTCTGAAGTATAAGGATCCCGGAATACCAACGATATCATGTATCATAGGTGACAGTGTATTCCAGTGAGCTCTCCTTGACTTAGGAGCAAGTGTTAATCTCTTACCTTACACCGTCTACAAACAACTAGGTCTAGGTGAACTTAAACCCACGGCCAATACCATACAATTAGCGGATCGTTCTATTAAAATCCCTAGAGGAATCGTCGAGGACGTCTTGGTAAAAGTTGATAAATGTTGTTGATTTCACCAATTTGTGGGTATGCACTCACATGCACATTTATGCACCAATTTTTTCAAATTTTTTTTTATACTTGTGCTTAAATAAACGATATTACCAACGTTTTTGTAATCTCGAGTTGATACATGTTAGATAACTTTGATTGTTATAGAATGGAAGACAAGAGAAAATGTGGTTAAACATTTGCTACAGTCATGATGCGACATTCTAGGTAATGTATTGTTTGAATCGTAGTTTTATATCATAGATTTGCACACAAACATATGCACTACACGTAGACGCTTGAATATATGTTTGATGTGAAGTATAATATGATTCGGATTTCTAGATAACACATACTGTGGAGACTAGACCCAATGAGCTTTTGAGCCTATCTTTTCTTTTTAGAGGGTTATAAATACATTTTGTGTTTGTTGAATTTCATTGAAATAGTGCATTAACTTGTTGTTTAGTCTCATTATTCTTGTCTTAGTTGATAGTCAAGTTAAAATATTTGCTACCATGCTAATTAATCTTCCGTTGTAAACGTTGAAGAACCATATCACTCTAGGACATGATTTTATCTTTGTTTTCCACTCTTTTGACCTTTGACCTATCCATATAAATGGTAGAAATTCCTTGGTTTGCCCCTTTGAGCCTTTAAAGTGCCTCTTTTTCTTTTATCACCATTATCCTCTTTTTTTTTGCTCCAACTTGGAGTTTACCACTGAAAAATTGATCAACTTTTAGTGGTAATAAAGCGATGTTTTGATTAAGAAGAAGAAGAAAACAAGATGATGTTTGGGGTAGTTGCCTTGATATTCAATGAATAATCGTGTCAAAATCAATGAAAAAGAAAAGAAAAAGGTTGAAAGAAGAAAAGAAAAAAAAAAGAGGAAAGAAATTAAAAAAAATATGAAAGAAGAGAATGAAAAGATGAAAGTTGGTAGAAGAGATGATGAAATAAATTGAACATGCCTTATAGTGCCATTATAAAGATTACTTGATGAATCCATTCTATTCTTTTTCATTGCCTGAGCCACGTTACAATCTTTGAAAAGTCCTATTTGATCCTAAAAAACATGATTTAGATGTGTAAACGATGGGAGGGGGATTAAAACATGGTAATGATTAATTTTTCTTGACTGTTGGCGTCCTATCCATGAGACTATTATTCTTTCGTGTCATGCGACTTTTACGAGTCATGAGCGTTTCTTGTTTTGAAAATATATTTCCTTTGCTCCCATATATTAGAGAAATTACACATGTTTCTGAGTGTTTCATTTGAGAGTGTAATTAACATTGTGAGATTCGTAGTCGAAGCATAGTTGGATGGTTATCCGAGTTATATTCCAAGTTCATGACATACGCGTGTTCATTTGACAACCACATCACACACGTGCAATTTTATGAGAAACTCTATTAATTTATACGATGCATGTGCTTGGGATTGTTTTTCATGACATAGGTGGACGTTTGGTTTCATTTCTTCTTATTCGTTATTCTATTTCAAATCATTGTTTTATGATAAGGAGTATTGAATGATTATTTTTCGTTTTACCAAAACTTTTTAAATGTATAATGAAATAAAGATGGTTGTAGGTGACTTGTTGACGAGAACCCTCACGAGACTTTACTCGTCCGACTAGGGACGCCTAAGGGTTTAAAAGGCTTGTTGCATATGCTAAATACAATCGCGTTGCTTGCGACAGTGAGTTAGGACATTTTAATTGTATTTCAGTTTTATTTTTTTATGTTTTTCTTTACTCGAGGACTAGCAAAGTATAGGTTTGGGGTGTGATCGACGACGAATAGTTGCCGTTTATAGTCCTAAAGATACGCTTTGTTAGCCCATTTTATTTAGTTATTACTTGTTTTTTAATAAGTATTTTATATTTTGCAGGTTTTGGAGCTTTAACTTGAAAATGCACAAAAATCTAATGATTAGTGGCTTTGGAAGTCATTCTAGGCTCAAAATGTGATTCCGGTAAAAGCTGAATATAGTAGCAGTCTCGGTAAATTTTATTTTTGACAAGGAATACTTTGGATTTGAGAAATTTCTCCAGAGATATAAAATGTAGGTCTTCGAGTTACGGACGTGTGACCGCAAACGGCGAGTCAATCCAAGGTCCCAGAAAAAACTTATCGCAATTCTACGATCGGTGCGCAGCAGTGAAAAGCACCTCGCGCGAGCGACATATGAAAAAACCAAAAATGCGTATTTTGTCAAATTATAGTGCCCAGCGAAGGTGGTTTTTGCATATGACGTCCAGAAACGAAAATATAACAATTTTAGTGCGATTTGGCTTAGGAAAGCTTCCTAAATCCTTCCAAAATCTATATAAATCCTATTCTAAATCAAATTTAGGGTTATATTGTTAGGAAACTGCGTTCCCAGAATCCATTGGCAGCGCGTATAAGTTGGTACTGCAAAAAAAATTGCGTGAAAACTACAATAACCCTACAAGGGCGGAACTAGGGTTACCTTAAACTGCTAAAACGGATTGCTGTAGTAGACGAATCGAGAACACGGGCTCGATAACAGCTCACGATCTTCTACCGTATTCCTTTGCTGCCAGAATATCGAACTGAGTGTGGGCTCCTTCGAAATCTTTTATGTTTCTGCTCTCTCTTTTTACGCTCTCTTTTCTATTCCGAGTTATAATACTCTTGATGGAAAAACGCAAACTGAGGAGAGAGTCAAAGCATGATATATATAGGCTACGATAGGGACCATAAGAATCAATAAGGAATAGGCTTCCTTATGGAATTAGGAAACCCTAACTCGAATTGAATTAGATTCCTATTTTCATAAATTATAATTCATACCACTAAAGAATTATAATTGCACTCCTACCCTTATCTCAAAAATATATTTCGAGCTCCATGTTATTAAATGCTTATTATCTCCCCATGTTAATATTACAGATATCCATTAATTCAATATAATTACTGACAATCATATTTAATTAATCTCTTAAAATTCCTTGAGATCCTCTGCTTAACTTATCTGATATGTCGGATACAAAATCCACCTGCAGGGTTTGACATAATCAAAACTTATAAGCTTTCTCAAGGGGATATCATCAATCCCAAAATTGAGACATGGATTCCATCATTAATTAATATCCACCACACAATTAATATTGTCACCCAATCCAATGAGATATTGACCCATTTAAGGATCTCACCCTTTTAGGGATCAAAGTGTAAATATCAAATGTACGTGTCCATAAAATAACTTAGGATTTAGAGCATAAGCACTCATAATAGTCATGAGGTATTAATTATCTTATAAGTCAGTATAAAGATAATTACCCCAAGTCGGTCCCGTATAATACACAAAATATACCAGCATGGTGAGTTGAAACTATACCGTTTCCCGCAGTCAAGACAAACCTACTACAACACCATGCTGCAGTCCTACCGATGGTGTGTCCAATCCATCTAAGACTATAAACCAAAATCTTACATTCTACAAGATCCGATGGTCTGATCTTCCCTGTGGAAGCCGAACTCTACACACCAAACCACCTACTATGTAGAGTGAAAGATACACATGCATAATATTAAATAAACAATATAATACAAATATTGCCCACACAGATTCTCATAAAAAATGGATTAACTGATTGTATTAAATGAATAATAAATCAACTACATAAAGCATGGCTTTTAGTATATATCCCTAACATATACATCATTACACAACATTATACACATCCTCCAAACACAAAACTTTAGCCATTGAAGAGAGGGAAGCAAGGAGAAGAAGAAGAAGAAGAAGACCAAGGATTCCCATGGCCTCCTCTATCAACCTCTTGTCGTTCTTCGCTCACATGGCCAACTACCTAGATCTAGGGTTTCAATGAAACCCTAGCCAAGTAATAGGGTGTTATTTATGTTTTTTTTTAGTTTTATTATGTATGGATGATGATTATATGTTTAGAGGATTTTTTATAATAAAATCGAACTTCTATTGATTAAATTATTGATTTCAAAATCTATTCTTGTCTTAGATCTATTTTGGATGTGATGTGCTCAATGATCAATATTTGCTGTGCTTGTATGGATTATTTGCATGTAATAGTGCTTATTTGAATTGTGATATTCAGTAGTCGAATAGTTCATGCCTAGGAAAGACGGATTGTGCCGCAACCCTAGTTTAGTGTGAGACAATTCGTGCCAACTGAAGATGAATTATGTTGGTGCTTGAATCGTAGTTATCTTCTTGACGGAGGAATTGGGCTTGTAGCTACAATTCCTCATTATCATCCAATATAATAAGGTAATTGAATGCATAGATACCCTTATTACGAAGCTAGTGGTGGATCTGCAATCCTAGGTGCACTTTAAATATCGTTTACAACAACTTTTAAATTACTTTTATAGTTTAGATTTATTTTCACTGTTCTTAGTTGAATTAAAATAAAAATTATGTTTTCTTAATTAACTAGACTTAGGGTTTTTAAAATTAAAGTACTTTAGTAATTCAATCTCTGTAGGTTCGACCTTTACTTCCACACTACAAATCCTTATAAAGTAAAGCATACTTTTATATCTTGATTTTGACAAGATCAGTAGCATCAAGCTTAAGAGTATGAAGTGGTGCCTTTCCGTCAAGGACACGACTGGGAGTACGATTAATTAGATATGTGGCAGTGAGAACAGCTAGGTGCCAAAAATATTTAGGAACATTCATACCACACAAGAGACATCTAACGATAGACATGATGTGACGGTTCTTACGTTCCGCCACACCATTCTGTTCAGGAGTATAAGGATAAGTAAGTTATTGTAGAATCCCATTTTTATTAAGGGCAGACCTAAATTCATCAGTTATATACTCCCGACCATTGTCAGATCGAATATTACACACCACAGTATGATATTGGATTTTAATCATTTGTAGAAAAGTTCTAAAATGAGTAAAAACTTTGGATTTTTTCTTCATAAGGTAGACCCAAGTGCAACGAGTGTAATCATCAATGAATGTAACACAATAACGGTGGTAAGACAAGGCCGTGACAGGTGAAGGGCCCCAAACATTGTAATGAATAAGGTCAAAGGCACTAGATGCCGGTGCATGCATGGAATATACGAGGTGCAAGTATGCTTAGATAATTCACAAACCATACATTTAAATTGAAAATCCTTACAAGCTTTATTTAACGATGGAAACAACAAACACAAATACTGAAAGCATGTCCAAGACGGGTATGCCACAAATCTAAAGTTTTAAGAGAAAAAAACATACTTATTAGAGTCTAATAAAACAGAATTATTGGAAACAGGAAGAACAGTAGCTTGCAGACTAGAGGAGGACACCCTGGAAGATGCTGGAGTACCAAAGTAGTAGAGGCCATCACGCTCATACCCCCTTCCAAAAATCTTCTTCGAAGTCAGATCCTGGAACTAGAAACAGGTGGGTAAGAACACAACAACACAATTATGATCTTTTGCAAGACGATTAACCAAAAGAAGATTATAGGAAAAATTAGAGACATAATAATCGGACGACAGTGTAAGATCAATGGACAAACAAATATCTCCCTGATTATGAACAGGAATGAAGGATCCATCAGCGATACAGACGGACTGAACAATAGGAGTAAAAGAAAAAGAAAAATAGAAGACTCACCAGTCATATAATCATTAGCACCAGAATCCAAAATCCAATTGAGATTAGCCGACTTACCATGAAGAGCAGTAGGAGTACCTATGGTAATGGCAACTGTAGGTCCAGAGGAAGAAGAAGAAGTACCCAAAGTCTGTGACTGAAGCTGAGACTGTAAATAGGCAATCTGTAATTGATGTTGCCCAAAATCAGGTGATAGTAAAGTGACCTCAACTACTACACCAGTACGAGGAGCACCCTTCCCACGACCAATGGGAGGTCAGCTCCTAGCATATTGTTGTCGTAACTCTGGATGAAGATCAAAACAACGATCAACGGTATGCCAGGCTTACGACAGTGCTGACAAAAAAAATGAGAGCCAGTGGGACCCGTAGGACGAGTGCTCGAGGGGGCAGCAAATGCCATCTAATCAGGAATAGAGGTAGGAGGACCAGCTACAAGAGGTGCAGATATTATACGATGCCGGCGCTTATCACCATCCACAATAGCAAACGTCTCAAATAAACAGGGTAAAGGAACTATATTGAGGATCTGAGTGCGGAGGGCCTCAAACTCGTGCTTTAGACCCATCAGAAACTGGTGTGTGTGACGGCAGTCAAGATGCTTGGACTCAACAACACCATCATTGGGAAAATCAGTAATAGGCAAGCTCCTCCCAACAAGTTTGCAAATACCCAAAAAAATCTGTGACAGATAGTCCCAAGGCAGTCTGGGAAGCATGTGAGATATCTTGATAAAGCTCAAAAATACGAGAATCACTATGAGCATAAGCATACATCTTATTCTGGGCAGTCCACAGTTCAAAAATAGTATGGTGGTACATGAACATGTTATAACCCGCTCGTCCATGGAATTAAACATCCACCCTAAAATAATGCAATTGTCAGTATACCATTCTTCATACTTAGGGTCGGATTCACCATGAGATTTCTCCTTGCTAAGTAACCATCCAATCTTGCGTTTGCCTCCAAGGAAGAGGTAAAGGGAATTAGACCAAGCATGGAAATTTTTCCCCATCAACAAAACACTGGTAACATGCTGAGCCAGTGTAGTATGTGAAAGCGAGAGATCAGGGCAAGAAACTGTAACTGCCGGAAGAACATCCTTATCTTTATCAGAAAAAGCCATAGAGATACTCTAGAAAACAAGACAAAGAGCTGCCCGAAAACCCAACAATAAGGGGAAAAGCTAAGAGAAAAAAAGAGGAACAACTCGGCGAACAAACTACCACAGCCAGATACTCAACTAGAAGAAACGGGCTGTCGGACACTCAGTAAGCCTAGACAGAAAAATAAAGAGCACGAAGGCGGCTCTAATGCATCACAAGCTACCCAACAAGGGTAGAAGAGGCAACCGAAGCCTGCAATAACAGAGCCGAAGGCTCTGGGCTGTGTAACGTAGCCTGGGGGCCTATTATAGGCTGCGGCTAGGTGCTGGTGGGTGAAGAAGAGCTGTGGCTTGGGTGAGGGAAGGGAACGGTGGTGGCGCAGGGGAAGAACAGGTGGTGGCGCAATGGAGGGGCTGCGACTAGGGTTGGAGAATGTCTTTCGTGGCTCTGATACCAAGAAGATTTGGGGAAAAGGTTAATTCTATTATTTACATCCCAATGTATATATAAGTTACAAGAAATAAACCAAGAAGGAAAGAAAACTAAGAAAGGAAATAAAATTAAATGACAATAATAAGTGTGGTCAACATGACCTAAAATAAACTAAACAATCTCGGAGAAAAATCTATTATTTCCAACACTAAGAATAGCCCACCTTTACTTAAGTAGACCAAAATATCTTTCTATGACGTTCCTTAGCAGCCGGTTGTTTCATATTAAAGAACTCTTCATGCATTGCCGGTGCCATTTGGGGCAAGAAATCCATTGCCATTTGAATTCCCAGAATCAACAAGATAGTAGTAACCTATAATACGCGTGATTAAAAAAAAATTTCCAAAAAATCTCACTGTAACACCCTGTAATTTCATTTCCTTAATGAATGAATATTTCACTTTTAATTTCTATTCAAAATATTTATTTGGGGTCAAACCATAATTTTCTTAAATATTGAAATACTTTTTTATGGATTTAAAGACAATATCTATATTTTTGTATAAACCGGAATTTATTCTTTACGCTAATAGTAATTTTTTATATTTTTATATCAACCGTAAAATACCAGTTTTGATTTAAATCTGCGTTTATGTCGCGACTTGAGTGAGGGAGCACGTGAGCTCAACCTCACCAGGTAATTTCCCCATTGCTTGGAGCCTACCCAATTCAACAGTATACATATGTGTGTTTGATCTCTCACAGACTCTCATTCTCTCATATCACTCACTGTGTCTCTTTCAATCTCCCTCTAAATCCTCTCAATTCTCTTAAATCTCTCAAGACATTAATACACATATACAGTTTATATATATTTACATACACACACACATAGTTTCATATATATATTTATATCAAGATCAAGAACGGAGGAGTAAATTTCTAACGACGGATTATTTCGGCGGATATTCTCGGTCTCAAAATTCTCTGTATAATCACCTCAGTGAATATTATAAACTCACTCGCCATGTCTATATATGTATATTTCAATATATATAGATGTGTATATATGTATATAGGTGAAGAACACCATGAAGGCTTTGAATTGGAGTTTTACAAAACTCAACCAAAATCAATTCCGTGAATTGATTATGGAAGATCTTAGTCCCAATAAGCTACGGTTCGAATCCTATGGAGTAATTCATCCGTATCGCGACGTACCGTTGATTTAAAGTTTTGACACCCTTACTTTAATCGCGAATATCTAGAGATATAATATGTATTTGTTTAAATTGATCGCATATTCTTAATCTACGCGGAAAGACGAAGAAATCCAAATATGGCATGACATAATTGAAACAGAAAACAGAAATGGGTATAAAATACAGTTTGAAATCAGAAACAGTGGAAAAAAGAAGAAGATGATGAAACTGTGATAACTCGCGCACGCGACCCGCTCGCACGACCCATTCCCCATTCGCGCGCGCGGCCCGCTCACGGGACCCATCCCTCCCCCTTCGCGCGCTCGACCCGCTCGCGCGACCACCCTCTCCCTCGCTCGCGCGGTCCGCTCGCGCGACCTGGGCAGTTTGAACAGTTTTTGTATTTTTTTTATAAGGGACTGTTTGGAAAAGGTTTTGAAAGTTTTTAAAAAACTGTTTGACAAATATACTGTTTTAAAGGCTCACTGTTAGGAAATCTAACTTATAAGAACGTTTAAGACCGAGATTTATATTGAACGAATATCCAGCTTTGAGATTAATAACTGTTATTACAAATTGTGAACATTGACATACATATTAGGGTCGAGGTTGTGTCAACATACATGTGTGTGAGAAAGCGTGAAAAGAGTAAAGAGTGGCGGTCTGGTGTGCGACCTCAATATCGATCGGATATTATTCCTGGTATTGGAGGCGACAGTGTTGTGTACGGCTTAGATATCGATCGGATATTATTTCTGGTATCTAAGGCGCTCGTTTCGGATATCGATCGGATATTATTCCTGGTATCCGAAGCGATGGTATTGAGTACAGCTTAGATATCGATCGGATATTATTCCTGGTATCTAAGGCGCTCGTTTCAAATATCGATCGGATATTATTCCTGGTATCCGAAGCGATGGTATTGAGTACGGCTTAGATATCGATCGGATATTATTCCTGGTATCTAAGGCGCTCATTTCGGATATCGATCGGATATTATTCCTGGTATCCGAAGCGATGGTATTGAGTACGGCTTAGATATCGATCGGATATTATTCCTGGTATCTAAGGCGCTCGTTTCGGATATCGATCGGATATTATTCCTGGTATCCGAAGCGATGGTATTGAGTACGGCTTAGATATCGATCGGATATTATTCTTGGTATCTAAGGCGCTCGTTTCGGATATCGATCGAATATTATTCCTGGTATCTGAAGCGATGGTATTGAGTACGGCTTAGATATCGATCGAATATTATTCCTGCTATCTAAGGCGCTCGTTTCGGATATCGATCGGATATTATTCCTGGTATCCGAAGCGATGGTTGGTTGTGATCGACTCAGATATCGATCGGATATTATTCCTGGTATCTGAGGCGATAGCGTGGTGTGCGACCTCAATATCGATCAGATATTATTCCTGGTATCCGAAGCGATGGTTGGTTGTGATCGACTCAGATATCGATCGGATATCATTCCTGGTATCTGAGGCGATAGCGTGGTGTGCGACCTCAATATCAATCGGATATTATTTCTGGTATTGGAGGCGACGGTGTTGTGTACGACTTAGATATCGATCGGATATTATTCCTGGTATCTGAGGTAATGGTTTGGTTGAGTCGGGTTTTGTTGAGAGAAAAAAGTCAGAAAGATGAGATGTTACATTGTTCATGCACGGTCGCATATTTATTGCTTACTTTATTCCCCCGTGACTTATGTTGGAATTGGAACCTAGAATTTATTACTTTTAAAGTTAAATTGCACTGTTGTTTATTTGCTTATATATACATTGCGAGCACATGTTTATTTTGCTCACCAGCTTGCATAAGCTGACGGCGTTGATGCGTCCTGGACTGTATGTCCAGATTTTCAGGGTCAGGAGCAGCCAGGGTATTTCGACTATGCTAGTTAGAGGCAGGGGACTTTCCAGGAGGCTGCTTTATATTTTCCTATGTCTTTTTTATTTCGGGTTGTAATAGACTTTATGCTAGTTTTGAATAAGGGCGTTTGTGCCTAAGACCTGGACTTATGTAATAGTTTAGTAAGTTTTAATTTTGGAGCTTATGTTTTATTAGTAACCTTTCTTTAGAAATGTTGTTTAAGTTATTTGTTACAGGGACAATTGGTCATACTCACTTGTCACGACCTACGAGTCCATAAAGGAAATTAAATGCTTTCATGTATTATGCTACGTCGGGGCGTGACACTTACCCATAGGGACCTTTAGTCCATTCCTTCTAGTAACTTCATCGTGCAGTATCCTAGAATTTATAGCTGACTCCCACTCCGGAGGTACATATATGATTTGCATTTCTCGTGAACATAGTCCCAACACATTCGTCACAATTTTCCCCTTCCTTGTTCTATAACTTGGTTTAACAATATCATGAACATTCACTTTGATATAGATTCCATCTAATGCCCCTAAACAATTCTACATCATTGAAACTAGTTCAGATATTAATAGACAACCCATGGAAATGTAATATAATCACATCTTAATAACCAATGGCATACCTTAAACCATCTCCATCTTTCATCAATGTAGTTCTAATGCATTTAGAACTGCATTAAAGTGCCTACTAATTGTTTCTCCCGAACGACAAAATTTAAACTTTATTACACAATTTTTAACCTGATGAGCTAGGATATGTAGAAACATAGCCACTTGCTCCTCTACTCCAACCTCTCCATCTATTTTCAATCTCCCACTTGTACGAAGTAGTTCACACAACATAGCAAATGTATGCCTACTCATTTTTAGTTGTTCAATGCAAGTTACATCACTTCCACGTATAAGGCGATCTATTTCTTCTACATGTGTTTCATTCCTAACGAATGTACGATCCCTTATACAAAACTTTTGATAGTGTCTATGGATTGTAGCGTACATCATTACCATCAACATAACAAGCATAAGCATCATTTAATTGTACATTTCCTCCAATACAATGTATGCTTCAATCTCTTCTTCTTCTTCAAAATCCATTTCTAATAATCAAATGAGTGGAAATAATGTCATAAAAATTTAGTTAGTTGGAAGCACCATCTAAATTGGAAGGCCAAATGCTCATAAATAAAACTCATACATTCATGAAATACTTTCTAAAATGCCATATGAATTTAATAAATATAAATGTGTTCTTATTTATTTATTTTTCTTCCTATTTTGTATTTTTTCTTGCCAAAGAGTGCCCAGATATACCAGCAATGAGCTTCTAAATAAAAAGTTTAAAGTAACTGACTCTACTGAGACAATTGGGTTACTAGTACAAAGCAAGCCTTACATTTGGTGACCCTATTTCGGTTGACAATGCACTCAAATACCCTTTGTATCAAGCTAAAGTAGTAAATTAGTAATTCAATTCCAAGCAAGGGAAAAAAATGAAGTACAAATTCAACTTTTCTATCCTTTTTCTTCTTGTCTCTAATTAAAGATGTACCTTAGAGCTGGGGTATTTCTCACAGAAACAAGTAGTTTTTTTTTTTTTTTTGCTTACTAATAGAATGAAGTAAAACCAACTATCATTAAACGCTTGAGCTTCTACTACTCGACCTATCCATTTCGCGTAGGAGTTGAAAGCAAATAGTACTGGAAAGTACACCTAGAACTCTCCCACTCGAGCTAACCCTAGAGGTTGCTCTTTTGTATGTCTACTACCAGACAAGAAAATAGTTGAAGAATAACCCTCACATTATCAGCAGACACCCCTTTTCAGAGGTGAATCAGCAAAAAGTGCTTGAAACAACCTTCTCCAAAAATTATGTTGATTGATTTATTGAGAAGTAAAGCTATTAATCCCAAATTTGGACCCAAAATAATGTGAAAGTTAGACAATTTACAACGTCCTTCAAATGAAATTCAATGAGCCTAGTTTTTCTACTTGAATGAGTAGTTAACAATAACTATGCATTATTGCTTCATAAAAAAAATAAATAAAAATAAAAATAAAAACAAAAACAAAATTTAACTCATTTGGATGTTGGGCGCTACAATACACACGTTCTGAAGACAAAAAAAAAATTTAAGCAGATGTCTAAAGCAGATACATAAAGAAAGAAAAAAAATTATAGAAAGAAAAGAAGCAAGATCTGAAGGAAAGAAAAAAAAAAACAAAACAAAACAAAACACACGTGCAGTGGAGGAAGCAAAAAAAAAAAAAGAAAAAAGAATAATGACACAGAGATCTCATATTTGTGAAAGAAAAGAAATTACAGAAAGAAAAAATAAACATGATTTTCAAACATGTTTTTCAAAGTTCCTTTCCAAAAAAAAAAAAAAAACTTAATTTTTTTTTCCAGATTTGGAAAAAAAAAATTTGCTTACTGGAGGGGAGGATAAGGCTGGAGAGGAAGGAGAAGGCCGGAGAGGGAGGACTGCTTCAGCGACGCAAGGAGGGGCAGGAGCTCTGGCCTTGTCCATTCTTCTTCTCTCTCTAGCGCGAACCCCCAACCCATAGGTTGGACTTATACCAAGCCGAGTGGGATAAAAAGCCCTTTAGGATAAGTTTTTCTCCTATCCGATGGCGTACCAAACACAAGATAGGATAACTTATATCCTACCCTACCCCTTATCCGATCTGCCAAACATGGCCTAAATGCTTCCAATCCCATCTTCACCATGAATGCACTCACATTGCACTCACTAAACACAACTTCACCGTCACCGCGATTGGGCCAAGCTCACCAGTTTACCGAAGCTCCATGTACACTCTTACTTGAGTTCCCTCAAGGACCTTGATTTTCTCTCTAAGATAGTATTGTTATTCACCATGGCTCCTATTTATATATATTCCTTTCCAAATCCTAGTTGAGATAAGATTACCCACATATGGTAATACTTGTCCACTAAGTAACTTCCCTTGTAAGTAATCCCACAC
Organism: Hydrangea macrophylla; assembly: GCA_033977485.1. NCBI lineage: Eukaryota > Viridiplantae > Streptophyta > Magnoliopsida > Cornales > Hydrangeaceae > Hydrangea > Hydrangea macrophylla. The sequence continues at coordinate 83,865,096 of CM066982.1, read as the reverse complement.
ATATAGGAACCTTTCATCTTTAGAAGATCTATCAACTTTGGAAACTATATATCATAATCTTTTCTCCAAATCATATTAGAAAACCTTAATTCTCGCACAGAACACTGTGTTTGCTCGGGCGACCGACCAAGCGGGAGAGATTCCAGTCTCCATATGCGCACAACCTCGCTCGAGCAGGCCGGGCTCACTCGAGTGGGACCCACTCGAGCGATATTCCAGTCTTTTGAGAAATTTAACCCAATTTCCAACACATCTTTCATTTGCCATCAGTATGCCCACAACCCCCCACACGCCTTTTTTTGTTAACTATTATTTTAAGTACTTTAACATGAGAGCCTTTAGGGCACATGTTAACATTTACCAATAATTTATCTTCTTTTTGTGAGGATCGAGTTTTTACCAAGTTGGCTACGACACATGTTTGAATTCCCCTTCCTCCATTGTAATCTGACATATATATATATATATATATTATTTTTCTCAAATTTTTAGATTGTGTTATCAGTACTTTTAGAATATATATCTACTATAGTATAAAAATGAATAAGCAAGCACGTCAAAAAATATGAACTTCCTCTTTTGCCCTTCACTACACCATAATTACTCATATATCTATTTATACATCGTAAGGATATATTGATTTGTGTGAGAGTAAATCTGTCATTTTGGACAAATAATTACATTCAAATCAGCTTTTACAATTTTATTTAATATAATAACGAGGTTTTAATCAACAATCTTGTGTCTAATTATATTTGGGAAACAATTTTTGGGATATTTATTATTGACTTCAAAAAAAAGTCGACAAAAGTGGCTATTTAGGAATTGGTCACTAATATTTACAATTTGGTCAACTTCTTCTCTCAAATGAGGTTTCAATCAACAATTTGTGTCTAATTACATTTGGGTCAATAATTTTTGGGATATTTATTATTCACTTCATAAAAAGTAAAAAAAAAAGTGACTATTTTAGTGGTTATTTAGGAATTGGTCACTAATATTTACAATTTGCTCAACTTCTTCTCTCAAAGTTAGGATTCATATATTGTAATATGTGTAATTGCATTTAGGTCAGCAAGTTTTGGGATATTTATTATTCACTTTAAACAAGTTTTAAAAAGTGGCTATTTTAGTGGCTATTTAGGAATTGGTCACCAATTTCACATTTTGGTCAACTTCTTCTCTAAAATTTAAGTTCTGGTATATTTAAATTGTAAATTAAAGTGACTATTTTAGTAGCTATTATTAATTGGTCACTAATATTTACATTTTGGTCCAACTTCGTCCCTCAAATTCATGATTTATAGATTGTATTCGAATATCAATTAAGACCTACAAACACATTCATGCCATTTTTTTTAGAGGAAATACCCTACTTGTGTCATATATTTTTAGTGGCGCTTTATTAGGTACATTTACTACTCATTTATAAGATAGTCAGAATAATCAACTTCTTCTGTAAGAAGAGTTTTAGATTAAATAGTTACATTTACAATTTCCTATTTAACTGTTTTAACATCTTATTACATACTTTTAACAACCACTTAACCACACGAAACGACACAATTAAATTTCTTGCGCAACGCGCAGGGCTCCAACTAGTGTATATATAATAGTTGAACGGTTTGCAAATTAAAAAAGAAAAGAAGAAAGGGAAAGAAAAATAAGAAAAAAAAAGTTATTTTAAAAGAACTTCCCTCCATTTAAAATTATTTTTAAAAGTAAAAAAAATCCAAATATATTAACAAATCAAAAAAAAAAAAAAAAAATTAAGAAAGGAAGTGACTCGTAACATTCAAAAGTTTTAAATTTTTTTAATAAATTCCTTTTATTCTTAATTTTTAACTATTTTCTTAATTGGAATTGAAATGCCTCACGCTTGTTGGTCCATGAACTTGAAAAAATAACCCAACAGTATGGGCCCAAAGTACTTAAGCCCAAGCTATTAATAACAAGGTTTGTGGTGTTATACAAGCCACTCCTACTCTTATTGTCTAACCAATTTGGGATTTCACTATTTCCGTCACTCAAATACGCAATGTCTTAGTTGCGTCCCTTATCCCAGAAGTTTCCTCTGGTTGACGAGTGTATGCAGGATGCAACTGCGTTCTCCTTAAAGTTCCAATCCCCACATGATCCACCATGCTAGCTGGTGCCTCGTATATTCGTACCACATCATCGGACCATGGCTCTCTCTGATTCTATTTGTAACACCCAAAACCTGCTGGTCCAATAATTTGAAGGACTCAAAACCATAACCCAAGATACTTAAATCCAAATTGTTAGTTTGTTTACACCCTAAATTAGGGTTTTCCAAGGCACGTGACGATCATGTAGATTCAGGACGTCATCACTGGACCACATAGGCAGATGAACAGGTGATAAGGATGATGATGCAGAAAAGATCGTTATCTAATCTAGCTACTAGTAATGATGGTATCTTTCAGATGAGGATATCGGTATCCAGACCGAGAACACAATAGACATCGGTGTCAATACCGAGGAAAGGATGATAAAAGACAAGTACTCTAGTTTAACAAGTGACTAGTGGCAGAGAAGCATCGGCAATAGCCTTAACATCGGTCATAGTTGACCGATCACAAACATATTTATAACAATTAAGCCCTAATGTCGGCGATAGCAACACGGATCTAATAAAGATATCGGTCTCAATAAATAAGGCCGATATCAGAAAAGATCAAGGACACACCTTGGCATTAACAGATAAGGCCGATGATCTTCTCTACATCCTGCAGTAGCAAGACCATAGGATGGAAGAAGCAGTCCACGCCATGGACTCCACGGGATCATTGAAGGTCAAAGGCAATATCGGTGTGAAAAGACCGAGAGACGCGAGTAAGCTTCCTACTAAATAGAAGGCCGAGTAATATCACCAGCAGAGATTAAGCTACACAGAGAGAAACACAATTGGTCATAAATTCACTCAGAAAGTAGACAGTTAAGCAGGAATGAGAACGTGGTCTTCAGAATATGCTGAGTTGGAAGGAATGGTAGTTACATGAAAAGAGGAACATGGCAGAAGTGGGATCATCACACAAGTCATGGAAGTTGATCATGGGACAAAGTGGAAGCATAAGCTGATAGATACATGCCTAGAAACCAGGGGCCAAGTACCCCACTACTTAGGGGTGGGCATACTTCGGGCCAACCGAAGTTTCGAACCGAAACCGAAATTTCAAAGTCTTTCAGTTCGGTTTGAACCCGAACCAAACTAAGTTCGGTTTGAAACCGAACCGAAGTTATAAGTATGGTTCGGTTTTCGGTAGAGTTTTCCAACCCGAACCCGAACCGAATTTTCGAAGTTTTTTTTTTTTTTTTTTCAAATTCCCAAAATTAGCGGTAAACCTAAATAGTAAACTTAAAGCTAATTCTAGATCTTGATTACCAAATGTTTCTTTTTTATTATTACTTATAGATCTAGAGTTATTCCTTACTTCCTTTGTTCTTGCAAAATGTTGGATTGCTTGTAAATTTGTAATATATAAATTTTTTTTCACAGAGGTAAGTCTAGATTTTATTATTGGTTACCAAACATGTAGTTAACTTACTTAACTAACATCCTTGATTACAAAATATGTAGTAATGCTGATATAAATTATAATGCTTTTACTAATTTACTATATATAAATTTTCCTTACAAAAAAAAAAAACCAAAAAAAAAAAAATTTCGGTTGAGTTTCAACCCGAAGTTTCGAACCGAACCCGAACTTAAATTTCGAAACCGAACTATATTTTCGAAGTTTATTTCAGTTCGGATTTCTGTACCAAAATTCCCAACTCGAACCGAACAACCCGAACTGAAATTTTCGGTTCGAAACCGAACCGACTGTTTGCCCACCCCTACCACTACTCCATGATCCCCACTAACATGAGCGGTTGTGCAAACAAGTCTATAAATAGGGCATGTGGTACAACATTGGAAAAGGGCTAACACACACGCCACTTCTGCTCTCAGCAGATTTTTAGTATCTCCTCATAACAATTCCTTTTTGTTCTTGAGTGATCCGTGAGTTCTTGTTCTCGAGTGCTCGTTTTTATTCTTTTACTTTGAATATTTGTAATCGCCACTTTTCAATCAATGGAGAAGATATTGTCTATGGAGGTATTCTGAATCGTTGTATTTAGTTTCCTTTTTTTACAGTTTCCATTTGCAATTTCTTACTTGTATCAGAGTAGAGAAAGCCCACATTGTTGTTTTATTGTTAAATAACAAATCGCTTGATTAGAAGTCAGATTAGGTAATCACACTACTTTGAGTCCACACGGACTTTGGCACGCCCAACGCACACCACACCAGAGATTTATTGCAAACATAGTTTCAAAACTTATAAAAGCGAATAACTCTTATTGTCTAACCACCTAGCCTTAGCATAGACTAATAATTCATCAGCATATATGATATATGTATATAACATGTGAATAAAAATCTTCTTGCCCTCACAGAAAAAGCACACACCGAAAGCTCAGCACCCATTACCCATTGTTTGTATTCTTTTGGAATTTTGATCAAATGAAGATTTAGCCTCACACCAAGCGTATATCTGGTATCCCCATGTGCTACCTTACATCCACCTATTACAAAATCTTTAATCGAGCGATTCACCATGCGTTACACTCAAACTTACATATATATATATATATATATATGAACGTACGTAGGTGCTTATTTGCTTCATGCATTTGGTGCTCTGCTCCATTAATTCATTTATGTAAATAAACTGCTGATATAAAATTATTACGCCCATTTCTTTAAATTACTGAATTGACATCATGAAATCCCCTTTAAAAAAATAAAAAAATAAAAAAAACAGAAGAAGAAGAAGAAGAAAAAAATCATGTAACTTCCTCTGTTATGCATATTTGTTTTAGTTAGAGAATGCATTTAGTTCTCGACTTTAGTACTTTTATTTAAGAGTAATATTTGGGGTACTAACAACTTCCACTAACACTTACTAACACACTCTATCTCTCTCCTAGTGGCACTGTGGGGTCCTTAGTGGACCCCGCACTACCACTAGGAGAGAGATAGAGTGTGTTAGTAAGTGTTAGTGGAACTTGTTAGTGCCCCTAGCAAGACCCCACACTACCACTAGGAGAGAGATAGAGTGTGTTAGTAAGTGTTAGTGGAACTTGTTAGTGCCCCTAGCAAGACCCTTTATTTAATTCATTTTGTTAACTATTTCACTTTAGTTCAACGTAAGGGGTATTAGTGGCACAATGTGGTGTATTTGTAATTAACCCTAAAAATAAAGAAAGATTCATTAAAACTCAAATATATTTCTTGTTGGTGTATTTGTAATTAACCCTAAAAATAAAGAAAGATTCATTAAAACTCAAAAGTCTCAAATATATTTCTTGCACCACGTTTGGACTAAAACACTTCTGAACCTACTTTTGCCAAAAAAAAAAAACTTATTTCTTAAACTCTGAAGTGCTTTATGAAAATTTACCCAATACATAAATTGTGTTGTGAAATAAGTGGAAAGGGTGAATGGCCACTAAGAGATATTGCTTCACACAATGGACACTAACCATTGTGGAATTTCACTATACAAAATCATGGCTATATATAGCCATGATTGTTAGTAGAAAGAATGCGGAAGAGAGAAAGAAAGAAAAGAAAAGAAGGAGGAAAGAAAGAGAGAAAAGAGAGTTATAAATATCACTTGTGTAATTGAGAAATTAGTGCTTGGGTTGTAAAGGTTCAATCAATAATCAAAGGTGATCCCCCTCCGCAGTGGACGTAGGCAAATTGCCGAACCACCTGAAATATTTGTGTCCCTTTGTGTAATTATTTATTTGTGCACCAGTTATTACTAGTTTTATAACACGTTATCAGCACGAGCCTGTACCAACTGGGTTGATCATATCAAAGGGTAAGAATATCATATTTATTGATTATACTTATACTTAACTGTCTTCATATATAATATATATGTATACATATATACACCCCTGAAGTGGTTATAATTTAAACTCCTCTTGATCAAAGGAATTTATTACAAACTTCCTGAAGAAGTAATTAGACAGTCCTCTTGAAGAGGCAATATTTTAAATGCTCCCGAAGAGTTAAAAAAAAAAATAAATAAATAAATAAATAAAAATTGAACCTCTTGAAGAGGTAATAGATAAAACTTCTGCAGAAGTACTTATTATACTCCTGAAGAGATACAGATATATCTATTTTTACTTGTAGATGCATATACTCTTGAAGAGTTAGTCTCTTAAAGAGATTATGGAGAATCAAACTAATTATCCTCCCGAAGAGGAAATTCTTATATTGTAGTATTGCATTATTTACTTGACATTAACATGTTTATTTACATGCATATGCATTTACTAGATTCTAAATATTATTATTTTTATATATATAGTGTTCTACAATATGTCAAATCTTGCCAAGCTTGATATTGTGGCTTTGGACATTTCTGGGAACAATTATCTGTTGTGGGCTCACCAAGCTGAAATCCGACTAAAATCAAAGAAACTTTGGAAAATTGTTGTAGAAGAAAATAATGGATTAGTACAAGATCAAGATAAGTTAGAGGAAGATCAATCCACGGCAATGATTTTCCTTCTCCACCATATCCATGAAGGTTTACAAAATGAGTATCTTACGGTCAAGGATCCTTTTATCCTTTGGACTAATTTAAAAGAAAGATTTGAACACATAAGATTGATCATTTTGCCAAAAGCTAAATATGATTGGATCCACCTGCGATTCCAGGACTACAAATCAGTTAGAGACTATAACTCTGCTTTATTTCAAATTAGTTCTCAACTGATGTTGTGTGGGGAAACTATCATTGATCTTCAAATGATAGAAAAAACATTGTCAACATTTCATGCCTCAAGTGTGCTCCTGCAGCAGCAATATCGAGCACAAGGATTCACAAAGTACTCCGCATTAATTTCATGTCTTCTTGTTGCGGAACAAAATAATGAATTGTTGATGAAAAATCATAATATGCGCCCCACTGGCTCGACACCATTGCCCGAAGCAAATGGAACCGTATTCCCTGAAGTGAATACAACTCCACACAATAAACATAGGCATGGACGTGGGGGAAATCATGGATATGGTCGTGGTCGTGGAAATAATCATAGTCGTAATCATGGTAGTGGCCGTAACCAAGGAAAGAATAACCATTGGCATCGTGAGGGTTATCATCCATACAAGAACAACACACCTTACCACCCGAAGTGGAACAAAAATGCTAAAGGCAAAGGTGTACAAAGAGCTGTCAAGAAAGACGAAGATGGTTGCTACAGATGTGGCATGCAAGGGCATTGGTCGCGTAAATGTCATATACCAAAACACTTAGTAGATCTCTATCAAGCATCACTAAAAGGAAAAGAAAAAGAGATAGAGACACATTTTGCAGACCATAATGACCCATTGGATATAACCCACTTGGATGTTGCTGATTTCTTGGTCGACCCTAATGCTAATATTGATTGCTTAAACAACAACGAATCTGGGCTGAACAACTATGCTATGTATTAGATTGCCTTATTGTACTCCGCTTGTATCTTTGTTTTCTTAATAATGTATAAACAGTTTCTGTTGGTTATAATAATATATGCATCTTATTACTTGATAGATTGTACAATGAAAGATGGAGATATATGTCTGGTTGATAGTGCAACTACACACACCATTCTTCAAGACCAGAGATATTTCTGGAACTTGAAATTAGCAGAAGCTAATGTGAGCACAATATCTGGTACTACCAGTCTCATTGAAGGCTCTGGAAAAGCAAGCATTATTTTATCAAAAGGAACAACGATTCATTTAGAAAATGCTCTATACTCTAGCAAATCCCGAAGAAATTTGCTCAGTTTCAAAGATATCCGCCGAAATGGATTCCACGTTGAAACCATTAACGAGGGTAATATTGAGTACCTTTGCATCACTAAAGTCGTTTCAAACAAAAAGCATATTTTGGAAAAACTTCATGCACACTCCTCTGGATTGTATCAGACAACGATAAGTGCTATTGAATCACATGTTGTGGTGAACCAAAAGTTTTCTGACCCAAAAGTGTTTGGACTTTGGCATGATCGTCTTGGTCATCCTGGAGCTATTATGATGCGTAGGATCATTGAAACCTCAAATGGACATCCTTTAAGAAATCAGAAAATCCTTTTACCTCGTGATAATCCTTGTACTGCTTGTTCACAAGGAAAATTGATTGTGAGACCATCTCCAACAAAAGTGAAAATTGAATCCCCAGTATTTTTGGAACGTATCCAAGGGGATATTTGTGGACCTATTCATCCACCGTCTGGACCATTTTTCTACTTTATGGTCTTACTAGATGCTTCAACTAGATGGTCGCATGTTTGTTTACTCTCATCTCGTAATGCTGCATTTGCCAGACTTCTTGCTCAGATAATTCGATTACGAGCACAATTTTTTGATTTTCCTATCAAAACTATACGTCTTGATAATGCTGGGGAATTCACATCCAAGGCATTTGATGACTATTGCATGTCAATAGGAATTCATGTTGAACATCCCGTTGCTCACGTGCATACACAGAATGGTTTAGCTGAGTCGTTTATCAAACGTCTCAAGTTGGTTGCTAGACCCTTACTTTTGAGAACAAAGCTGCCTACATCTGCTTGGGGTCATGCCATATTACATGTTGCATCATTAATTCGGATTAGACCAACTTCTTATCATGAATACTCCCCTTTACAACTTGTATTTGGACAACCACCTAATGTTTCCCATCTACGAGTTTTTGGTTGTGCTGTGCAAGTTCCCATTGCACCCCCACAACGCACAAAAATGGGTCCTCAGAGACGCCTTGGAGTTTACGTTGGTTTTGATTCACCATCTATAATAAGATATCTTGAACCCCTAACTGGTGATCTTTTTACTGCACGGTTTGCAGACTGTCATTTTGATGAGACCGTATTCCCACCATTAGGGGGAGAAAAGCTGAAACCTGAAGCTCAGCATGAAATTTCTTGGAATACATTGGCAATGTCTCATCTTGATCCTCGCACCAATCAATGTGAACTTGAAGTTCAAAGGATCATTCATTTGCAAAAGGTTGCAAATCAATTGCCTGATGCATTCACTGATGCAAAGAAAGTGATAAAATCACATATACCGGCTGTAAACACTCCAGCAAGAATTGAAGTCCCAAGAGGACAATCTGGTAGTGCAGCGGTAGATGAGTCTACGGCACGATTGAAACGTGGTAGACCTAGTGGTGCAAAGGATAAGGTTCCTCGGAAGAGGAAAATAAAAGGACATATTAACAAAGTGGAAACTCATACAGAGATCTCAAAAGGCGCTATAGAAATACTTGATAAATCCAACGTTGGTCAACAGGGTTCCCCTGGAGAGGAACAAGTAGCCCATGAAGAGGCACAAGTATTTGAGAATAAAGAGATCTCGATAAACTATATGTCCACTGGAAATATGTGGGATCGTAATGGCACGGTCATTGATCACATATTTGCCTTTACGGTAGCACTAGACATCACCCAAAGTGATGAGGATCCTGAACCACAAAAAGTGGAAGAATGTCGAGATAGAATTGATTGGCCAAAGTGGGAAGAGGCCATACAAACTGAGTTAAACTCATTAGAAAAACGGGAAGTGTTTGGGCCTGTAGTCCCTACACCTGAAGATGTAAGTCCCGTTGGGTACAAATGGGTATTTGTACGGAAACGTAATGAGAAAAATGAGATTGTGCGATACAAGGCCCGACTTGTAGCACAAGGTTTCTCACAGAGACCTGGCATCGATTACGATGAAACATATTCCCCGGTAATGGATGCAATTACATTTCGATTTTTGATAAGCCTATCAATGTCTGAAGGACTTGATATGCGCTTACTGGACGTGGTTACAGCATATTTGTATGGATCACTAGATAATGATATACATATGAGGATCCCCGAAGGATTCAACATGCCTGAATCATGTAAGTCAAAACCACGAGATATGTACTCCATTAAATTGCAAAAATCTCTATACGGATTAAAGCAATCCGGACGCATGTGGTATAATCGCTTGAGCGAATATTTATTGAAAGAAGGATATATAAATAATGCTATATGTCCATGCGTTTTCATCAAGAGATCAGAATCCGGTTTTGCAATCATTGCAGTATATGTTGATGATCTTAATCTTGTTGGCACTTCCGATGAGCTCACAAAAACTGCTGATTATTTGAAAAGGGAATTTGAGATGAAAGATCTTGGAAAGACAAAATTTTGTCTTGGGTTGCAACTCGAGCATTTCCCCGAAGGAATTCTCTTACATCAATCCTCATATACAGAGAAAATTTTGAAACGTTTCTATATGGATAATGCTCATCCATTGAGTACTCCAATGGTAGTCCGGTCCCTTGATGTAAAGAAGGATCCCTATCGTCCTTGTGATGAAGATGAGGAACTTCTCGGCCCTGAAGTACCATATTTGAGCGCAATTGGTGCTCTTATGTATTTGGCAAATTGTACACGACCAGATATCGCTTTTTCTGTCAATCTGCTTGCAAGATTTAGCTCAGCACCAACTCGAAGACATTGGAATGGTATCAAGCATATTTTTCGCTATCTTCGTGGTACAATTGATTTGGGATTATTTTATCCAAAAGGATCCAAATCACCATTAGTTGGATATGCCGATGCTGGTTATCTCTCTGATCCACACAAAGCTCGATCTCAAACAGGTTATGTATTTACTTGTGGTGATACTGCTATATCATGGCGATCTGTAAAACAGACATTAACAGCCACTTCTTCAAATCATTCTGAAATTCTTGCACTACATGAAACCAGTCGTGAATGCATTTGGTTGAGATCAATGATCCAGCATATTCAGGAATCTTGT